>OY759208.1:62881447-63516452 GCA_963662105.1 Meiosimyza platycephala
AGATTTTTGCATTCGTTGATCATATTCTTTCTTATCCATAATCACTATTTGATTCCCTTTGTTCGGTTTCATGTAAAAAACATCTTTTTCATGTAATTCGTTTATGATTTTTTTGGTGTTGTTGTTTTTTAATTTTCTATGATTGTCATTGGATTGTATTACTTTTGTAATTATATTTTTAGATAATTTTCTGATGCTATTTTGTGTTTCTATGGACTTATATTGTATTGCACATTCTATGTCCACTATTGATTCGGTTATATTTGGAGAGTCTGGTTTCGGTGTGTAGTTTAATCCTTTGTTGAGTAATTCAAGTTGTTCATTATTGAAGTTTTCACTTGAAAGATTAATTATAAGGTTGTCAACTGGTTTAATTATATTTTTTACTTTGATTTGATTTTGGTTTTTTAAAAGAATTTCTAGCTTTTTTGTTTGTAAATTTCGTTTTTTATCGAAGGTATTTAAATTCTGTTCAATTATATTGCCTTGTTTAATTATAAAATCATGAAACTCTAAATTATTCAAGTTTTTTTTCATGTTTAGATGTAGGTCATACAAATCCAGTTGAAGCTTGTCGAGCTTGCTGAAGTGAAATTTTATTTCATTTTTCTCAAGAACCAAAAATGTCTTAAAGCAAGCAGAAAAACTTTGGCTTAAAAATGAAATAAAATTTCACTTCAGCAAGCTCGACAAGCTTCAACTGGATTTGTATGACCTACATCTAAACATGAAAAAAAACTTGAATAATTTAGAGTTTCATGATTTTATAATTAAACAAGGCAATATAATTGAACAGACTTTAAATACCTTCAACAAAGGATTAAACTACACACCGAAACCAGACTCTCCAAATATAACAGAATCAATAGTGGACATAGAATGTGCAATACAATATAAGTCCATAGAAACACAAAATAGCATCAGAAAATTATCTAAAAATATAATTACAAAAGTAATACAATCCAATGACAATCATAGAAAATTAAAAAACAACAACACCAAAAAAATCATAAACGAATTACATGAAAAAGGTGTTTTTTACATGAAACCGAACAAAGGGAATCAAATAGTGGTTATGGATAAGAAAGAATATGATCAACGAATGCAAAAATCTATTGAAGAAGACGGTTTCAAACAGCTAAATAAATCACCATTGAACAAAATGATAAGCGATGCAAAAACATTAATAAAAGACATTTGCAACAGTTTTAATGTAAACAAGTTCAAACTCATAGTCTCTAACCCAGAGGTCCCAAAAATGTATGGCTTACCAAAAGTTCATAAATCTGGAGACAAAATGAGAAAAATTGTTTCAATTGTTCAATCTCCATTAGTAGAAATTGCAAGATGGCTCGTCAGTGAAATGAAGCAATTTGGAAAATTTGAAGGCTGCAGTATCGAAAATACTTTCGAATTTGTAAACAAAGTGAAAGATATTGAATTGGAAAAAGATGAAATTATAGTTTCTTTCGATGTTCAAGCACTATTTCCAAGCATTCCGATAAAAGTTGCAATTGATTCACTGAAAAATCACCTAAAGCTAAAGAACGTTGAAGAAAACAAAATGAAAATATATCTTAAGGTAGCAGAAATATGCATGTCACATAATGTTTTTGTTTTTCGGAAATATTTTATAAAAATGAATTTGGCGCCAGTATGGGTAACCCGCTATCACCATTAATGGCAGAAACATTTATGTGCAAGTTTGAAATGGATTTAAAAAGCGAAAATTTGCTACCACGAGTTTGGCTTAGGTATGTTGATGATGTTTTCAGCATAATAAAAAAGAACCAAGTCAATAATATTTTAGAGATTATCAACAATAGATATCAGAGTATAAAGTTCACTTGTGAAATAGAAAACGACAACAATTCCATTCCCTTTTTAGATTTATTGTGTAAAAGAGAAAATAATCGCATCCACTTTTCAGTACATAGAAAATCCACAACATCAGACAGATATACTACAGCAGACTCATGTTGCTCATACCAACATAAAATTGCGACATACCAGTCAATGACTCATCGTTTGTGTAATCTACCTTTATCCATCACGAATTTCCAAAAAGAATTTCAAAATATTATAAGAATTGCTGAAATTAATGGTTTTGACAAATCATTAATTGAAAAATTAGTTATGAAACATTCAAGTAGAGCCAAAAAAGATTCACGTTCAACGTTATTTAGCCAAAATCGCACTTTAAATAAAAATAATAATAAAACAAAAAGAGTAGTTTTTTCATATGATCCTCAAATTACAAACAAAATAAGAAGTAAGTTTGAAAAAGAGAATATGCAAATGGTTTATACCAACAACAATAAGCTAAAAAACATATTTGTGTCTACAAAAGACAAAACTCTCTTAGCAGAAAAAAGTGGAATATATGAAATCAGCTGCAAAGACTGCGACGCGAAATACGTAGGTCAAACGAGACGAAGCATAGGCACACGGTTCAAAGAACATTACAATTGCATTAAAACAAAACAAATAAATCGATCAGCTGTTGCTGCACACGTTCATAATTCTTGCGATGTTAGCTCACCAGCACATAACATTGGATCATTTGAAGAGAGTGTACATCTCTTAAAAAATGTCAACAACAATAGAAAATTGGATGCTTATGAGTCATTGTTTATCTACAATACTGTTAACCCAATGAACTCTGACAATGGCAATATTTCTTCTCCTCTTTTTGCTCTCACGAAGAAGAGAAAAAAATAATAATATGTAAAGCAAATTTCCAAAAAATAACGACTAACTAAGTTTTTGAACTTTGACCATTATGCTAATTATTTAGTACTTGTGCAGTCGTTGATAATGAGTGACACGTTCACTCGAAATGCATACGGTGTTTATGTAAAATAAATGTTTTGTAAAATTAATTTGTTTTTATTCGTTTTTTTTTTATATTCATTTTTTTACTAACGACTTTTTGCAGTCTATAATGGAATAGATTTTTCTATAAATTATTAATAAAGGATAATTAAGATATAAATTTTAAAATTTTATGACATTAGATTTGAGGCAAAACGACAAAATTTTAAACCCACCCACAAATATGGTGATATAAATGATATGTAATAGTAACAGAAATTGTATAGTATATATGTATATTAGACTGTGTCATTTCAAAGTTTTGAAGTTGGATTTTATTTTTTTTTTGCCTATATTTTAGCTTGGGGAATAAAAATAGTTGTCGCAATATTTGAGCTTCCTATCACAAACCTGCAAACGGCGCGGACAAAGTTTATGTCCGATTTCGTTGAAATTTGACGAAAAAAGCGACTTGCTAAAACAAAGAAAAAGTCAGCCTTAGGTGCGACGATATAGGGTTTTAGGTATTTTATTTATATGGGAGATGCCACCCGCTGTTGTCAAACTACATCCACATTTTTCATCTAGCTGAAAATGCGGACAAAATACACCCAAAGGGGAGTTTTTTTTTTTTTTTTTTAAATTTGTGGGCATTTTACCCAATGTTTTAGCATTAAATTCGAAGGGAACACTCCCAAAATTTCAGCTTTTTAGATCATACCTGTGGCTGGCGCATTCAGTTTGTTTCCAATTTAATTGAAGAAGAAGAATTTCATACATGATTAGAAACAATTAAAGAAAAGTACAGTTATAATGCATTGGTAATTGATTTTTAGTCTTTAAGAAGTGCATTACAAGTGTTTTTATATTTCTGAAAAGTTGGAGTATTTATTGTTTCTGCATTCACAATTTATGGAGATTTTTTCCATAAAATTCAGTTGGTTCTACCTGATGAACGACAGTGTATGCTGTCTGTACGAAGCACTTTGTAAAATGTGGCCGAGTTTCAGTAACGGGGTGTGGCACCTCTCGTACAACAAAACCACTTAAAGTGCTATATCTTGGTACCTATGGCAGCTACAAGCTTAAAATTTAATATATGGAAGTATTTAGTTTGTACTTAGCCACTCGAAGAATGTGGGCGTGGGTGGGCACTTCCCTTACAAATAAAGCACCTAAAGCGCCATACCTTGGTACTTATGGCAGCTACAGTTTCGAAATTCGGTACTTGTATTTATACTGTCTTCGCTTAACACCCTGCAAACGTGAGCGGGATTTAATTAAGGGGCGTGGTAGCTCTAATATAACAAAATCACTTAAAACGCTCTAATATAACAAAATCGCTTAAACGCTATCTCGGAACCTATGGAAGCTATTAGCTTTAGATTTGGTATTGAGATGTAAATTGCTCACTTTCAGCCACTCGAAAAATGTGGGCGTGGTTTGAAATCAGGGTGTGACACCTCCCATACAACTAAAATACTTAAAACGCTATATATTGGCACCTATGGTAATTTTTTTTTACGTTTTAGTAAAAAGTCATCAATTAAATTGGAAACAAACTAAATGCGCCAGCCACATGTATGATCTAGAAAGCTGAAATTTTGGGAGTGTTTCCTTCGAATTTAATGCTAAAACATAGGGTAAAATGCCCACAAATTTTTAAAAAGAAAAAAAAAACTCCCCATTGGGTGTATTTTGTCCGCATTTTCAGCTAGATGAAAAATGTGGATGTAGTTTGACAACAGTGGGTGGCATCTCCCATACAAATAAAATACCTAAAACCCTATATCTTCGCACCTAAGGCCGACTTTTTCTACGTTTTAGCAAGTCGCTTTTTTCGTCAAATTTCAACGAAATCGGACATAAACTTTGTCCGCGCCGTTTGCAGGTTTGTGATAGGAAGCTCAAATATTGCGACAACTATTTTTATTCCTCAAGCTAAAATATAGGCAAAAACAAAATTAAATCCAACTCCAACACTTTGAAATGACACAGTCTAATGTATATATGTAGTAGAAATGAAAATGTAAACAATATAAAAAAAATATAGTAAATATAATGTATATAACAAAATTATACGAAATTAAAATAAACTGTTTAAAATATGTATAGACATGCAATATATATATATATATAGATAAATGTGTGTGCAATAAAATTATTAAGGAAATTAAAAACAAATTATATGATGGTTATTTTTAAACCAAAAACACAGTTATCAGAAAATCCTAGTATAGTACGTTACTCATCATTTATTAATCACGTATATAATTATGTAACGAACCTTTCAGCCAGGGTCTCGGCTCGCCGGTGTCCGGGGTTCGTATACAAAAATTTATATTTTGCAGGTGGCTAACAAGGGTCTGATTTCCGGAAGTTTAAATAAAGAACAAGACTTTCCATGTATATTACTTTGATAATCCACTTTATTTCTATCTTGACACAATATTTATTGTAAATTGTATATATATATATATATCTAAGAATAAATTATAAATACGATTCGGATACTTAATACTTGTTGGTTTTATCCTCACCGGCTACGTATTTTCGCGCCGCGCCGGTACCGCGCAAAGGCGACGATAGGGGTGCCGAATTTTATATTACTCGACGTATGCTCTGACTACGATGGACTAATTTCCCGTATGGTGTTTGGGTCTAATTTCTCCGACAGCGTTTTATTGCCGCATACAAATACAACGCAAAGCGACTTGAAACTTGTATGCGTCAATTCGACGTATCCGGCGACCTAATTTCTGTGACGGCGTTTTATTACCGCATACAAATGAAACGCAAAAGCGACTTGCCACTTGTGTACGTTAATTCAACGTACCCGGTGAGCTACTCCTGTGACGAACGCGTTGACTATGGCGACCTAACTTCTATGACGGCGTTTTATTACCGCACACAAGTACAACTCAAAAGCGACTTGCCACTTGTGTACAATAATTTAACGTACCCGTTGAGCTACTCCTGTGACGGATGCGCTGATGGCCTGATTTCTGTGACGGCGTTTTACTACCGCACACTAGTACAACGCAAAAGCGACTTGCCACTTGTGTACGTTAAATCCACGTACCCGTCGAGCAACTCCTGCGACGGATGCGCTGACTATGGCAACCTAACTTCTATGTCGGCGTTTTATTACCGCACACAAGTACAACGCAAAAGCGACTTGCCACTTGTGTACGTTAATTCAACATACCCGTTGAGCTTCGAATGCGACCGATGCGCTGACTACAATGACATGATTTCTGTGACGGCGTTTTATTACCGCACACAAGTACAACGCAAAAGCGACTTGCCACTTGTGTACGTTAATTCAACGTACCCGTTAAACTACAAATGCGACGGATGCGCTGACTACGATTACCTGATTTCTGTGACGGCGTTTTATTACCGCACACAAGTACAACGCAAAAGCGACTTGCCACTTGTGTACGTTAATTCTACGTACCCGTTGAGCTAGAAATGCGACGTATTTTCTGTGACGGCGTCTTATCACCGCATACAAGTACAACGCAAAAGCGACTTGCCACTTGTATACGTAATTTCTATGACGACGTTTTATTTCCACATACAAGTACAACGCAACAGCGACTTGTAACTTGTCGGCGTCAATTCAACGTGTTCGTCAACCTCCTCTTGCGATGGACGCACTGACTACGGCGACTTACTATTTATGACGGCGTTCTCCTACCGTATACAAGTACAACGCAAAAGCGACTTGTAACTTGTTTACGAGCTGCAACCTAAGAGAAGGTAGGAAAGAAGTAATTGTTAATGGTTTTCTTACGGCTGCTGCTGTTGTCCGGAGCTGTTGAACTGATGGTGGCTGTGGTCCTCAGAAGAATGCCCGACTAAAAACCAAAACCTTTGCCAAGTCACCTTTTTCTAACTCTGTAGCTTTTCCCACAATAAAGCTCTAACAGCTGTTTTACTATGAATCGTGATAACAGCTGTTGGGCAGGGCTACCGTATGACAATTCATTGTGTTTTGCTTATGTCTATTCTACTATTGCGTTTTTTACGCGTCGCCCCGCGCTAATGCAATGAACTTAACTAAAGGTTTTAACTTATATTATATTATTTATGATTAATAATTCATTAAAATGGATTTAGATAGATAAGCGAAATGATATTAAGAAATAAATACATAATTCGTGAAAATAAATAAAACCAATAAATACGTTTGTTTATGTTTTCGGACGTTTCGACGCGCTGCTATAAAAATTGTGGGTGGAAACGAAGCCCACTGACTTCAATCCTCACATTTCCCGCTTACTCCCGCGGCGAAATGGATTTTACTTGCACAAATTGTTACGGATTTCCCTTTTCAAGACGTAAGAAGTACTTTAAGAAGTTGTCAACGCGATTGCAATTTGTTAAAAGATACGGCAACGTACCTCAGTTGAAGTGCAAAAGTCAAATTTTAATTTCAGCCACCTGTCGGCTACATTGGAACCTTCAATTGAGATATGAAAATGTTTTTAAATCAGCCGATAAAATCGCCCAATTGCTATTTGACACCTCTTTTGACTTTTACCCAATAGAAACGCACATTGCGGCGTCTCTATTAACACCTTGATCTCCTGTTGAAGGAAAAAGTTTCAAAAGAGTTTTGACTTTGATTTTCTTACATTATTAGTATTATTCCCACAAAAATTAACGTAAAGATAAACAAATGTTACCACCCTGTATCCATAAGTATATTTAAAAAAAAAAAAAAAAACTATATGTACTTCGCCTGTCAAGTAAAAGAAATGTTAGACAGGTCAAAAAGGCTAATGTTGGCTGTTCGAAGCAGCAATAAAATTTTGTAGTTTTTAATCAAATTTAATTTATGTAATATGAAATCATGGCAACTCTAAAGTCTATGAACATTTTATAACAGCACTTAAAGCTTTCTCATCAGCCTATTTTTCTAACATGTAATTTGAAGTTAGTCAGTCTTTAATTTTGAATCTAACGAGACACATTGTCTACTATTAAAATAAGTTGTTAAAGAAAAAACCATACGCGTTTTTATTTTGAAAATTTAGAAAATTACTGGTAGCAAAAAAGCTTGCTATCGACAAATCCATTGGTGACCCCGACGTGATCGCACTCCGTATTCTTGTGAACGCGTCTTTTTTTGATTTTCGCGTACTTAAATTTAAAGTCACTTAGTTTTTTCGTTTCTTGGACTTCAACTTGTCATCGTTTAAATTTGGTCAAATTCGTGACAGTCATAACAAAATGAATCGTTCGCATAAATTTTCGTTTTTTGGACTTAAACTTTGGAAAAATTAGTGGTATTCACTCATCAAATAGTACAAATTCGGTTTGATTTTTCGTTGGTTATCTTGTTATTTTGCCTATCGGTACTGTACCATCAAATTTCGCATTTACGTTACTCAAAAGCATATATCGATTTATGTACATAGACTCCGCTAGCAAACCCCGTTTCGCATAACGTAAAACAAATACAATAAAATTGTATACATAAAGAATTCGCAAGTGTACTCTCTTCGCTCTCGCATTGTAGCTCTAGCAACACAATAGACAGCATTCGGCTAGCACTCATCCTATAATAATTGGAACAATTGATTTGGATATTTGTACATGATTGGCAACGCCATTTTTTGAAGTTTCTCGTTTTCGTATCGGTTTCTTGTCTTGCCATATTCATTCAACAATCGGCTGACACCTGTCATCAATTTAAATAAATTTGCACAATTTTCGATGTTGCTGATATTTGCATTCTAGTTTAAACGTTTTACTGAATTTGAATAAAAGGGATAGTGGTTTCACTTTGAAAATGTCGTTCTACAAAAGGAAAAGTTCGGCTTTCATTAATCAAATAAACGAACTTAAGTCCGAATTTGTTGATTCGTTTATTCAACAGGCTGATGAAAGCGAACTTCTCGTCAGACTAGAGCAAATTGAAAAAATACAAAAAGATTTCGAGGAAGTACAAACTAACCTTGAAAAAGAAGACTTAGATGAAATCAATTCGAACGCTCGTGCTCAGTTTGATAAATCCTTTATGGAAGTTAAAGCAACAATTAAAAGTTATTTAAAGCAGCATCAAGGCTGTGGTCCCGCACATTCGTCAACGGTCATCAACAGACAGCTTCAGCATGACGAAGCCCCTACATCAGTCATCATAGCACCACCGAAAATTCGTTTACCGCACTTGCAGCTGCCAACATTTAGCGGTGTTTATACAGAATGGTCAGGTTATATCGGCATGTTCCAGTCTATCGTCGGAGGTGATCCCGAATTGACAAATATAGAAAAGTTTCAACATCTACGCTTGAGTTTGAGAGACTCTGCATTAGAAGCAATCAGTTCGCTTGATTTGACAAACGAAAATTATGACAGGGCTCTTAAAATTTTAATTAAAAGGTTTGACAATAAACGCATTAACTTTCAGGCATACATACGCGACATATTTGGGCTGAAGAGTGTTGTTAGTGGATCAGTGGCAAGTCTTCGAGAATTGAGCGATAAGATCAACGCACATATGCGCGCGCTATCTACCGAAGGTACAAAGGAACAAATAGGCGACTGTCTGCTAATTCACCTCATTGGTAGCAAGCTCGATATAGCTTCGCAACGCAAATGGGAGGAAGAAACACCAATTGATCAGCTTCCTTCATGGGCCGTAATGTCAAAATTTCTTGAAAGAAGATGCCAAACAATGGAGAATGTGGATGCTATGGTAACCCAATCGCATAGCAAACAGGTGACAAACAACAAGTATCATATAACTAACAACAATAGAAAGGTTTTCGTTGTTTCTAATTCGAAAGCATTAACTAAATGCATACTTTGTTCCTCAATTGAACATATAATTTACAATTGTCCTCGTTTTATTGATTCGTCACCCTTTCTGCGTTTAAAAGAAGCAAAGCAACTTTGTTTGAATTGCTTAAGGGCTGGGCACTTTTTAAAAGATTGTCGTTCGCGTAGCTGTCACAACTGTGATTCTAAGCACCATACTATGTTGCACCTTACGCCTTCCACTGATCCAAAACTCAATTCAGTACCATCTTATGAAGCAAACAAAAATAGTGTGACCAGTGAAAATAGCCCTCAACGTCAATCAGTTTTAGTGTCTCGATCGCTCACCAAAACTCATCAAAATCTAATTTCTACTTCGGATGATTTCGTACTCCTTGCAACAGCGCTTATTTTTGTAAAAAATCGAACTGGCATGCTCATACCATGTCGAGCAATTTTAGATTCTGCATCTCAATTGAATTTTGTATCTTCTCGTTTCGCAAATCAACTGCAGCTCAAACCAAATAAAAGTTCAACTTTGATTTCTGGTATTGGCGAATCAGGTTTTGTTGCAGATAGCATAGTCGGACTTCAATTTCAATCACAATTTGGTGATTTTTCTGCAAGAATGTCTGCCGTAATTATTCCTACTATAACTGATTGTCAGCCTAATGTCAACTTGGACATTTCTGATTGGAAAATCCCTTCAAATCTGCAACTCGCAGATCCGTCATTTCATAAAACGCAACGCATAGACGTTTTGATTGGCGCAGGGCTCTTTTTTGATTTGATGTGCATTGGACAGTTGCGAGTAGGAGAAAATCTGCCTCTAATGCAGAAAACAAAAATTGATTGGATTGTATCTGGCAGTGGCCAATATTATATTGGAAAAAAGACCACACTCATTGCGGCTAGTAAGGCTGTGGCAAATAATTTTTATTTGCAATTGGACGAGCTTGTTAGATCATTTTGGGAGGTCGAAAATTGTTTAGAGCCACTTCGAAAATGCACACAGGATGAAATTGATTGCGAAAACCATTTCAAAGAAAACTACAGACGTTTATCATCCGGCGCATACTCAGTTCGTTTACCAATAAAAATAGATCTCAGCCTGCTTGGCGACTCGTACCAATCTGCACTTCATCGTTTTTACAATTTGGAGAAAAGGCTCCAACGCAAGCCTCAGCTTAAGGCTCAATATTCACAGTTTTTGAAGGAATATTTAACCCTTAATCATATGTCTTTGGTCGATTTAGAAAATTCAAATCAAAAAATGTATTTTTTGCCGCATCACTGCGTTTTGAAAGAAAGTAGCACGTCTACCAAGTTACGCGTCGTTTTTGATGGGTCTGCTACATCAACGACTAGACTCTCGTTGAATGACTTATTGTATGCTGGTCCTACCATCCAACCTAAGCTGTTTCATATTTTGCTACGTTTTAGAATCTTCAAATTTGCAATAACTGCTGACATCTGCAAAATGTATCGGTGCGTACGAGTTGAATTTCCAGACAATTACCTTCAATGTATCCTGTGGCGTGAACACCCTAAGGATAGTATTAGGGCATACAAACTTGATACAGTCACATATGGAACCAAACCAGCAGCATTTTTAGCAATCCGCTCCATGCACCAGCTAGCAATTGATGAAGAAGCTAATTTTCCACTAGGTTCTAAAATTGTGCGCCGCGATATCTATGTGGATGACATGATCACAGGTGGTAACACAATAGATGAGGTAGCAAATATAATGCAAGAAACTTTGCACTTACTTGGCAAAGGTCATTATAAGTTGCGTAAACGGTGCTCAAATGATTTGAACGTGTTGGTCGACGTACTTGATACTGAAAGGGAAACATTTTTGGCCTTTCATGATGGAACAGATGTTACCAAAACTCTCGGTTTAATTTGGGAACCCAAAACCGATAAATTTTTATTTTCGTTTAAACCACAATCTAACTTGAAGATCGTTACTAAGCGCTCTATATTGTCAACTATAGCTCGATTTTATGATCCACTGGGATTGATCGGACCAGTTATCGCAAAATCAAAAATATTTCTACAGAACCTATGGAAACAAAGGATGGATTGGGATGAAAGTTTACCTCAGGAAATGCATACTGCTTGGAGTAATTTGATGTCAGAATTTGAAGAAGTTGACGATGCTTGGTTTCCACGACTGGTTATTGTTCCACTTTTCAAATACACGCATTTTGTGATGCAAGTATATCTGCTTATGGAGCTTGTGTGTACTTACGGTCTGAGCTTAAAGGAAAAATTGAAACAAACTTGCTTTGCTCTAAATCGCGCCTAGCACCGTTAAAAACTTTAACAATTCCAAAGCTGGAGCTCTCAGCTGTCACTTTACTGTCAGAACTTGTGCATTCGATTTCGAAGCTAAATATCTTTGCAGGTGATTTCCATTGCTGGACGGATTCGTCTATAGTACTATAGTGGCTGAGTCAAGAGTCATCAAACTTTAACGTTTTGTAGCCAATCGTATCGCAACTGTACAGCAACATACAGCAAACATGACTTGGCATCATGTTCCTACTTTGCTAAATCCTGCAGATATGTTATCAAGAGGAGTTTCTCCATGTGAATTGCTTCATTCAAAGTTGTGGAAATGCGGACCTGATTTTCTTTTACTTAGCCCTCGCCACTGGCCGCCCCTTCCTAATTTGTGTCAGGAGTTGCCAGAAAGGCGGAAAAATGCTTTGTTAACCTTTCAAAAATCACTGATTTATCAATCGAATGTTAATTTATAAATTCATTTAAAAAAATGCAACGTGTATACGCTTACGTTTACAAATTTGGAAGATGGTAAAAAGGTTCAGCCTCTCACTTCGGAAGGTTTAAAATGTGGTACTCAATTACTGATTCGTATGGTACAGTGGACGCATTTCGCCATAGAATGAAAGCTATTGAATAACAACAAAAACATCACTTCGTCATCAAACATATACTCACTTTTACCATTTATTGATCAATTTGGGCTTTTACGTGTAGGCGGAAGGCTTGAAAAGTCTTCACTTGATTTTGAATCGCGTCACCCAATTATTTTGCCTAAAAATCACCCGCTTACTTGCGCTATAATTGAGTATTATCACAAAAAACTTCTTCATGCAGGGCCACAATCATTACTTGGATCAATTCGACTTAAATATTGGCCAGTTGGAGGGCGCAAAACTGTTTGTCGCGTGGTTAATAAATGCGTGAGATGTTTTCATGTTAGACCGAAAATTGCCGAGCATGTAATGGGACAGTTACCATCGGAACGAGTTCAGTCCAGTCGTACATTTTTGATAACTGGTATTGATTTTTGCGGACCTTTCTTCTATCGGCCTGATACTCGCAATAAAGGACCTATAAAATCTTATATATGTTTGTTCATCTGCTTTGCCTCAAAGGCTACCCATTTGGAATTGGTCAAGGACCTATCAACGTCGTCGTTTTTAGCTGCACTTACTAGGTTCACTTGTACACGTGGGAAACCCAAAGTAATTTGGTCAGACAACGCAACTAATTTCGTAGGTGCTAACAATGAATTGTCTGAATTGGCGAAACTATTTTCAAATGAGTCGCATCAGGATGCCGTGAAGCAACAATGTCTCAGCGACGGCTTTGACTGGAAATTTATTCCCCCTCGTAAGCCGCATTTTGGCGGGCTCTGGGAACTCAGAACTTTAACATGTCAAATTTCGGCAATTATTAATTCTCGTCCCATTTGTCCACTTACAGAGCATCCTGACGAACTTGAAATTTTGACTCCTGCACACTTTCTAATTGGTGCACCTTTGACAGCAGTTGTAGAACCAGATGTTACGAGCCTCAATGTGAATACTCTTGGGCGCTGGCAGCGTGTTTGCTACTTACAACAGACCTTTTGGCGAAAATGGAGCTCTGAATATCTAAGTCTTCTACAACAGCGCAGCAAATGGCAATCGTCAACTGAAAACATTCAAGCTGGTACAATGGTTTTGCTAAAGGATGAAAACTTGCCTCCTCTGAGGTGGCAGATGGCTAGAGTTGTTCAGCCAATTTCCGGCGAAGATGGTGTCGTTCGTGTGGTCGTCTTGCGAACAAGCAGTGGTATCGCTAAAAGAGCAGTCCGAAAAATCTGCGTACTACCAATCGACAATGATGCTGTTGGAAGCTTGAACCTTCCAAAGGAGGGTGGATGTTCGAAGCAGCAATAAAATTTTGTAGTTTTTAATCAAATTTGATGTATGTAATATGAAATCATGGCAACTCTAAAGTCTATGAACATTTTATAACAGCACTTAAAGCTTTCTCATCAGCCTATTTTTCTAACATGTAATTTGAAGTTAGTCAGTCTTTAATTTTGAATCTAACGAGACACATTGTCTACTATTAAAATAAGTTGTTAAAGAAAAAACCATACGCGTTTTTATTTTGAAAAATTAGAAAATTACTGGTAGCAAAAAAGCTTGCTATCGACAAATCCATTGGCACTAATGGGCCAAGGCTGCCGTTCATTTTTTTTGTACGTACATATGTATAGGTGTATATGTAGGATGGTAACAGACGGACGGTTGACAAGCGACATCACGCGATGCGAACAAAGAAGCGAGTTGCTGTATGGATTTGCGTACAGGCGTCAGTTGGAAAAAGTTTTATTCGCGTGCGGTCGCAAGTCGGCGTAAAAATTTAAAAGGTGAAGGAGCGAAAAAAGTAAATCTTGCGGCGGGGCTCGGAACCGTGCGCAAATTTATATAAAAAAATCAAACTGGAAACTATAGTATCGAAGATTGAAATTTAGTGAAATAATAAATTCGATCAAATAAAAAAATTAAATTAATATTCGAAAGAAATGCATAACGAGAAATTTCAGTCGTCGCCGTTGCTGTTTAATATTCATTTGGTGAAAACGAACTGTGTGATTTAAATTAATATAAATTTAAAAAGTTGAGAACTAAAACATAATTTGTGCAAAAGGTTGCAAGCAGGTGCAAACAAAAAAAAGTGGCTTATTTAAAGCAACACAAAAAAAAAACAACGAAATAAAAATTTTAATAAACGGTGCGTAAAAATGACATTTGCAACAACCACCGACAAAAGATGAAAAAAAAAACATTTATAAAACGAAATAAATTTACCTTAAACTAAAGGCAATAAAACTAGTTACAGAAACCAAAAACATAAAATCACAAAATTTCAACAAAACAACAAAATGACTTTAAATAAAATATACATTCCAAACAACAACAAAATAAATCAGTATCAACAACAACAACGTCAACTACGTCATCAAAGACAGCCGCCAGTCGTCGTCGATAACCAGCTAAGTATTTTTAAGTCCTATTAATTTGCTTTATATTAATTATTCTAGTTATAATATAAAACCATTATTTGAATTATAATTTATAATTTTGTCTTAAGAATAAACATTAGGTAGATATGCTGGTGATTTTCATATATCCTTATTAATATCATTTTGATTTTTTTTTACCTTCATACAAACAAAAATTAACTTTGAAGTGAAATGTAGACTTAAGTTAATACATAAGTAATTTTTGTGCAGCTCACATATTCAGAATTATGCATATATGTACATAATTTATATACATAATTTTATTGCTGCTTGTCTTAAATATTTAAAAGCCTCTAATTACCCTTAAGATATATATATATGAAATTCACTTAGCAAAGAAGTCTGATCAAACAATTAAAAAATAAACAGAGATAAATTTAAGAAAGAAAAATTATACGTATTAATTTAAGAATAATAAAAATAAAATTAAGAATAGATTTATAGCTACAAAACAAAAAAAAAAGACATTTTTGAAATTAAAAATTAAAATGAAGTTAGAAAAAAATTAATTTTTTTTTATTTAAAACAAGGAGAGAAAAAAGGATGAATATTTGATAGGAGGTCAGTTTAGGGGGGGAAATGCCGGGGTAAATTAAAGGGAAGGGACCTGGGGTTTTTCTGCTCCCCATTTTTGAAAGTCTTTTTTTTATATGTTCTATGCTGCGCTACAAGTGGCAAAGGGAAAACCGCGCCCTAGCCGGGAATGACTTCGGTGGTCGATACCGAAAGTTTTTGCGAGAATTTTGTTTTTCACTTCATATGCCAGGCGTAACAAAATGCAATGCGGAGGCTCTGCAATCTAGAAGACTGGCATTTAAAAACGCAGGTCCAGGTGATATATTTTCCCATCAGAAACGGTGCTCGAGGCTGTAGCATCACTGTAGGCAGCGTTTTCTTCGCGATACTCAAGATATATAGGTTCAGTGATTAACCATCGAAGGTATCCTCACTATTAGAGGTGACACACTCATCGCTGTTATTAGAGTTGGTGATGTCTGCATCGCTACTCTCAGGACTTATTGTTACAGTGATGATAACGTTCGTGTTGTATGCTTCGCCACCTTAATTCTCATCGTTGTCATACTTGAAGCAGATTCTGTTGATTATCGTGATGTTACTTGCTGTAGCGATCGTGGTGCCTCTAATTATTGCTCGTCCAGGCTGAGTTTTTGTTGCTTTGTGGGTTTGTTGACGACTAAAAATTGTAGAAAATTAAGGAATTAGTTTTGTAACAGAACAGAGGTTTAAATTCTATAAAATGAATGGCTTAATTTCGCTCAGGTGAGCTGTGCGGATTATTCTGCCACCGACTCCCTTGAGATTACAAATTACAGGAGAAATGTTACTTGCGATTGTGTACGGGTCCGCATACTTGGGCGCGAGCTTGGCTGCGAAACTATCGATGGCCTTGGATAGTGGGTGCTGTTTCACTAACACCAGTTCTCCGACGTTAGGTTTCCACCGTCGCCTCCTCAGGTTGTAGTGCCTGGCTTGGTCCTGCGATGCTTTAGAGAGATTGTGCCTGACGATCTTGAAGATTTCTTGCAGCTGTGCCGCTCTTGCCTCCGGTTGTTGGCTTGGCGTCCCGGTACCTTGGGTCACTTCGTCGTACAGTGCTCTTGGTAAGCGGGGCTCCCGTCCTTGGGTGAGAAATGCTGGACTGTAGCCGGTTGACTCCGATGCGCTGGTATTGATGGCTAGCGAAATCTCTGGCAGGTTGTCGTCCCATACTCTGTGATCATTGTTGACCAGTTGCGCCATCATAGTTTTGATTGTCCGATTCACTCGCTCCGTAGGGTTTTCTTGGGGGGTGTAGGGTGCTGTAAATCGCTGTCGTACTCCAATCTCATCCATGTAGTTCTTCACTATCCTGCTCTTAAACTGGGTCCCGTTGTCCGTAACGAAAGTTTTGGGAGCTCCGTACCTTGCCACGATCCTTTCTCGAAATGCTTTGACGACCCCTTCTGCCGTCGCCCTTCTAAGGGGTATTAATTCGGTCCATTTTGAGAATTTATCAAAGAACACCAGCAACATAGTGTTTCCGTGTTTGAATCGTGGCAATGGCCCGATAAAATCTGCGCATACGGTGGACCATGGCTCATTTGGAATGGTTGTCAACATTTCCCCCGCTGGTGCTTGTTGGCTTGCTTTGTCTCGTTGACAGGAGTCATAGCTTCGCACGTACCGACTTATATCCCGGAATATGCCGGGCCAATAATACCGGTTGGCTATGCGGGAGATGGATTTCTGGATGCCCAGATGACCAGCGTTCGGGCTGTCATGATTTTCTTCTATGACGCGCTTCCGGAGCGGCGTTGCTACGCAAAGTTTCCATTGAGCACAATCCTCGTCGCCTGTATGTCCTGGTAGATGGCGGTATAAGTGCCCTGCTACTTCGGAGAAATCTGGATACTTTGCGGGTTCGTTTCGAACTTCGGCCTTCTTCTTCTCCAACCACGTGCAGGTTTTGTCGGATCTGTTATTCGCTGTTGCCATCTGAATAATCTCTCTAGGTTGTCTGGACAGGGCGTCGGCTACTACGTTGTTCTTCCCCTTCCTGTATTGAATTGTGAACTGATACTGCTGGAGCTCTAGGGCCCATCGGGCTACTCGTCCTGTGGGACTCTCGATTGAGTTCAACCATTTGAGCGAAAGATGATCCGTGACTACTATGAATTTATACATTTCTAGGTAGGGCCGCATTTTTCGGATTCCCCATACGATGGCCAGACATTCATTCTCTGTTGGCGAGTAATTTTTCTCAGCATTGTTCAGGCTTCGGCTAGCGTAAGCGATCACACGCTCTTCTCCTTCTATGACTTGGGTTAAAACTGCGCCTAGGCCCAAATCACTGGCGTCGGTCTGCAGGGTGAATATCTGGCTGAAATCTGGGTATAAGAGTATGGGTGCCTCCGTTAGTTTCTTTTTCATGGTCTCAAATGCCCTCTGCTGGTC
Organism: Meiosimyza platycephala; assembly: GCA_963662105.1. Classification (NCBI taxonomy): domain Eukaryota; kingdom Metazoa; phylum Arthropoda; class Insecta; order Diptera; family Lauxaniidae; genus Meiosimyza; species Meiosimyza platycephala. The sequence continues at coordinate 62,899,323 of OY759208.1, forward strand.
ATCTCCCCATTTCCAGTGCTTGCCCTTTCTCAACAAGGCCGTCAGCGGCTGCACTATTGCTGCGAAATCTGGAACGAATCGCCTGTACCATGACGCAACGCCTAGAAACCGCCGCAATCCTCAAATATTTTCTGGGGGTGCCAAGTTCTGGATAGCCGCCACTCTCTCTGGATCGGTCTGGATGCCTTCGCTGCCGACGACGTGCTCTAAGTATTTTAACTTGGTCCGGAAGAATTCGCACTTTTCCGGATTAATTCTCAGATTAGCTGCACGTTGCCGTCGGAATACCTCCCGCCCGTTACAACTATGTCATCTAGATAGGCGAAGGCATGAGGCTCCATTTCTGCTCCGATAACTTGATCTAGGGCCCGCTGGAATGTTGCTGGTGCCGAATGGAGTCCGAAAGGCATGACCTTCCACTGATAAAGGCCACGGCCCGGTATGGTAAAGGCCGTAAATTGTTTGCTATTGGCCTCCATTGGTATTTGCCAATATCCATCCTTCAAGTCCAGACTACTAATAAATTTCGCGTTTCGTAATCGGTCCAAGATATGCGTTATTCTAGGCAGAGGATAGGCGTCCGGTACTGATCTGGCGTTGAGTTGGCGATAATCTATACAGAGTCGCCAGGCACCCGTCTTCTTTCGCACTAAAACGATCGGTGCGCTATAAGGACTGCGGGATGGTTCGATGCATCCTTTGGTCAATAATTTATCAATTTCCTCGTCAATAATCGCCTGCATGACCGGGTTTCGCGGGATGTATCGCTGCTTTATCGGTCGATCGTCAGACATGTTTATCGCGTGTTTGGTGATCTGTGTGACCCCTTCTAGCCTATCAAATTTTGGAAGTTCTTGGATTAAAAATTTATTTATTACCTCTTCTGAGTAAGCTTGCTGCTCTGCTGTAGGCTCTGCCGCTGCTGTGGGCGAGGGCTCTGCCGATGATTCAAGTGTGGGTTCTGCCGCTGGTTCGAGTGTGGGTTCTGCCGCTGATTCGCGTGAGGAGTCTGCCGACGATTCAGGTGTAGGGTCTGTTGCTGGGTTATTGTGTCTGGGTTCTATGCGGCTTTTCTTGACTCGATCTCTTGGTCGAGGGTGGGTCTGGCCTGCAGGTCGTTTCTTCCGCCTCCTCCGCTGCTGGTGGCGTTGTTGTTGATTCTGAAGGGAGTTGTGTTGCGGGTCCGACTCTGAGCCTCGTGTTGCTTCCGGCCGGGGTCTTTTATCGAGTATCGAGCTCACCATACACCTTTCCGTTCCGCGTTGTGAATCACCTCCTATCGTGGTCGTTTCGCCTCTCATTTGTAGACTGGCTCCCCACCGTGTGAGGAAATCTAGCCCTAGGACGACGTCTTCGGTAGCGTCAGGCATAATGACGAACAGGAATTTCACTTTTAGGCCTCTAAATTCTAATTCGGTTTCCGCCGCGTGTTCGAGTGGCCTAACCGAGCCATCCTCTAGCGCTACTTCCCCCCCATATGATATCGTTTTGGCCTGGTGACCCAATTCCGCAGCGAATGCTTCCCTATTGAAGCTTATGGTTGCCCCTGTGTCGATGGTGGCTGCTATGTTTTTCTGCCCAACAATAACGTTGGGGAGATCTTCTGGAGTACCTGCCCCCCCTCGCTCTGGGCGGTCTCCGTTGTCGTTTCCCGGTGTACGGCAACAAGCTATGGTACGTGTTCCAATTCGGCCACAGACCCAGCAGAACAACCGCTGAGGATGCTGACAGTTCCAGGCAAAATGGCCCTCTTGGCCACAGCGTCAGCAAGCAGTTCGAGTGTTGATTCTTTCTTCACCTTGAGTGGGGCCCACCAACCGGTGCTGTTCGGTGCGACTTCTAATTGCTGCTGGCCGTTCGGGCTCCCGTTGTTGAATTCCTTCCAAATCCTCTGCTAATTGGATTAGGTCCTCTAATGTCGAAAAGTCTTTACGTTTAATGTACCATTGGTACTCCGACCGACAATTCCTAAAAACTCATTCCAACATTTGGTTTTTGGTAAAATTCGCGTGCCTCATCATCGTTTGTAGTGGTAGCAAAAATTCCTTAAATTTCTCTCGAGGGCGTTGACACCACTTTCTTATTTCGTCGTCCAAAGTTTCAAAGTAACGTGGCGGATGGAAAAAACTTAGGAAATTTCCCTTAAATTTGGTCCACGAAATTTCTTGTTGATGGTTGTTCCGGTACCATGCTAAGGCCTTGTCCTTTAATAGTGTAGTGTCTCCAAATATGTCTTGGGCATATTTGTGGACTTCCGGGGCGCTTTTGACTGTTTGAGATGGCAAGCCGTGTTACATAGGTTGAGTGAGCTTGGATGTCGGGAGGGTAACCTTTGGCAAAGTTACTTTTCCGGCAGAAGGGCTGGGGTTATTGGTGTAGGCGAAACATTGTTTATTGATGTGGTACGTGGGTTCCCACAGGGCTCCATCTGTGGTCCATTTATTTGGAACCTCATGATGGACCCTTTATTGCGACGGCTCGCTGCCGTGTGTAGAAGTTGCGCTTACGCTGATGACCTCTTGATTTTGATCGAGGGCCAGTCTCGTGCCGAACTTGAGAGTAGGGCAAGTGAATCGCTAGCTTTAGTGTATGAATGGGGCAGGAGTGTCGGGGTTGATGTATCAATGGAGAAGACGGTGACAATGCTGCTGAAAGGCAGCTTGGCACTTAGTCGCCCTCCAGTGGTAAGAATCAACGGAGTTAGCCTTAGGTATGTGACTGAGGTCAAATACCTGGGGATAACGATGCAAGAGCGACTGGGATTTTTGCCTCATTTGAATAGAGTCCGGGAACGTTTACTGTCCGTTGCAGAGCAGGTGCGTCGTGTTTTGAGGAATGAGTGGGGCCTCAGCAAGTGGGCTGTTCGCGCTATATATGCAGGGCTGTTTGTTGCTTGCGCAACATATGGCGCTCCTGTATGGTGGGAAACTGCTTTGTCTGTTGTGGGTTCTACTAGGATACTTTCTTGTCAACGTGTTGCTCTGCTCGCTTGTATGCCTGTGTGCCGGACGGTCTCCACGGAGGCCTTACAGGTGCTAATGGGGACACCCCCTCTGGACCTGGAGGTAATACGTTGCCGTATTGCCTACGGAATCCGGAGAGGACTGCCTCCAGTAAATGGGTGGTTGGATACTGCTAACATTGGTGGCATGAGTTTAAAGGAACGTAAAAGTTTCTTGAATGAATGCGTCACATCTCGGTGGCAGGCTAGATGGGTGAACAGTTTGAAAGGCAGGACGACGTTCGGCTTCATTGGGGATGTCACGTTTGTGGGAAATCACCCCGAATTTGGTTTTAACCTTTTTCTGGGCTTCCTGCTGACGGGGCATGGTTCCCTCAATGCTTTTTTGCATCAGAGGACTCTAAGTGAAGTCCAGGGTTGCGATTGTGGGGCGGTGCTTGAGGACACATTGCACGTGTTGTGTGATTGCCCTTTTTATGAGGACATCCGCAATATAGAGTCCTTTGGGATCGTAGCGCAGCCAAGTAGTAGGTACGATCTTGGAGGTGTACTCGCTTCCAGTGAGCGCATCTCCTTATTGAATAGTTGCGGGGGAGGTTTTCACAAGGCGGAGGAGGCGTGGTCAATTGAGAGGTCCGGAGTAGGGATTAGTTGGGGTTTAGGTGTTAGGTAGTTGGGCGATTAGGTAGGCTAGGGCTTTTGTTGCATGTAGATGTTTCATGTTTCGATTGACTATATGTTGTGTTGTTGTGTGATTGTTGAATGTCAGGCGGCCAGTCCTATGCTGAATGGAGCTAAACTGGTAGTAGCTTGCTACGAAACCTGACCGGAGGTTTTCTGGTACCACGGGTTGTCAGGAGCCCCTAAAACTTCGGTTTTAGCCTGGCAGTGGGTTGGCCCCCTTGTGAGCGATCGTGGTGGCTGTGGTTTATACCCAAAATCGCGGGTAGGGGGAATTTATTCCCCCGGTGTGGAGTTGCATTGCAACCGGGTGTCATTTCCCATAGAATGACTGAGGTTTTAGATAGGCCTCGACACCGACCAGGTGTTAGGTCATGCCCATTTGCATGGCCTAGAAATGGTGCCTTCGGTCCGCATGGGGCTCGGGATCCACCGGGTTTCATGTTTGCCGGGGGGGCGCCGCTCGACGCGTAAGTTTCGAGTCTGTGCGTAGAGCACCGTCAAATTAAGCCGTCTCGGCAGGGGTTGACGTTAAATACACTAGGAATTGTCCTTTAATAGTTCTGGCATTGCCCGGGGAAGATGGTTGGTGGCTACTCCGTAGGCTGCAGCCAGTTCCTCAACTCTTTCTATAAAGGCCAGTGGCTCTTTGGCTCCGTCGTACTTTAGGGACCACTTCCGAACTTGTTCCATTATTATGCGGTTGTAGGGGCTGGTTCCGTCATTTGGTGCGTTAAGCCCTTGGGTTGAAAACCGATAGATGGTTTCGTCATGCTTGCGTACTGGCTGCGCTGTTGCGGCCGTTGCCCCGATTTGCTCCTCACCACCGCCTGGTCTGAGATAGGGCCCGGCTTTGTCGTCCGTTTGTGATGATTCTTCCGTGCCGTCTGTCTGGGTTCTATGCTGTGATGAAGATCTCTTGTGACGAGTCTGGAGCTCAAGCAAGCGTTGCTTCACTTCCGGTGTATGGTCTTTTGCCACGAAAACTTTGAATCTCTTCCGTAGGTCATCAACCGATCCGGTTACCTCGATGCCGAATTCTTCACCATACGCGACCAACTCCTCCTTTCTTAGACCATGGCACCATGACACATTCAACATGTTTTTCTTAATTTTTTTTTGTCTATATTTTTTTTTTTGTTTTTTTTTTTACTTCGAACACTAAAATTTATTATTATTTTCCCCTTTTTTTTTTGGTGTCTTTTGTTTGTTTTTTTTTCTATCGTTTGATTTCACTGAGTATTGTTTTGTTTTTTTTTTTCACTTCGCGCACTAAGGGTGGGATAGGTACACTTTATCTTTCACTGTATCTGCTGTATGCTGCTGGGGCTGCTGCTGTTGAATTTACGGCTGCTGTAGAATTTACCTGGATAAAATATTTATATAGTGTCTTTAATTCTCGAGGAGTCGCGTATTCTCGTTAATATATATACTTTCGTTTGAAAAAACAGTGGATTTGCGATTGGGGGAATTTAATATTATATAATACCCGACGTATGCTCTGACTACGATGGACTAATTTCCCGTATGGTGTTTGGGTCTAATTTCTCCGACAGCGTTTTATTGCCGCATACAAATACAACGCAAAAGCGACTTGAAACTTGTATGCGTCAATTCGACGTATCCGGCGACCTAATTTCTGTGACGGCGTTTTATTACCGCATACAAGTGAAACGCAAAAGCGACTTGCCACTTGTGTACGTTAATTCAACGTACCCGGTGAGCTATTCCTGTGACGAATGCGTTGACTATGGCGACCTAACTTCTATGACGGCGCTGACTACGATGACCTGATTTCTGTGACGGCGTTTTATTACCGCACACAAGTACAACGCAAAAGCGACTTCCCACTTGTGTACGTTAATTCAACGTACCCGTTGAGCTACGAATGCGACGGATCCGCTGACTACGATGACCTGATTTCTGTGACGGCGTTTTATTACCACACAACGCAACAGCGACTTGTAACTTGTCGGCGTCAATTCAACGTGTTCGTCAACCTCCTCTTGCGATGGACGCACTGACTACGGCGACCTACTATTTATGACGGCGTTCTCCTACCGTATACAAGTACAACGCAAAAGCGACTTGTGACTTGTATACGAGCTGCAACCTAAGAGAAGGTAGGAAAGAAGTTAATGTTAATGGTTTTCTTACGGCTGCTGCTGTTGTCCGGAGCTGTTGAACTGCTGGTGGCTGTGGTCCTCAGAAGAATGCCCGACTAAAAACCAAAACCTTTGCCAAGTCACCTTTTTCTAACTCTGTAGCTTTTCCCATGGTATAATCATATAAGGTAAAAGTATCTTGTCAAAAAATGAAATTGCAACACTGAGAGAGAAGTGCTGGAAAAGTCAAAATCATATAAAAATAAAATAGTTGTTGTTGTTGACAAAATTATTACGTGTTGTTTGACATTTCCAGCACTCGAAAAAGAGGCAACATTTTTCAGTGCAGTAACCATGTTAGTTAAATCATGGCTTTTCCCACAATAAAGCTCTAACAGCTGTTTTACTATGGATCGTGGTAAGAGCTGTTGGGCAGGGCTACCGTATGACAATTCTTTGTGTTTTGCTTATGTCTATTCTACTACTATTGCGTTTTTTTACGCGTCGCCTCGCGCTAATGCAATGAACTTAACTAAAGGTTTTAACTTATATTATATTATTTATGATTAATAATTCATTAAAATGGATTTAGATAAATAAACGAAATGATATTAAGAAATAAATACATAATTCGTGAAGTTAAATAAAACCAATAAATACGTTTGTTTATGTTTTCGGGCGTTTCGACGCGCTGCTATGAAAATTGTGGGTGGAAACGAAGCCCACTGACTTCCATCCTCACAATTAACTGACCAAAACCTGACCTAAAAAAGCTCACTTAGGCAGAATTAAGGGACATGTAGCCTCTAAAATTAAATATTCAATTTAGGCAAAAACAAAAAAAAAAACGAACTCATGCACTTAAACGCAGCAGGATTTCCTAAAGTGATATAAAAGTAAAAAAAAACTACTTAATCATAAATAAAATTATACTACTATTTCACTAGTTTTTAGTGTGTGAACCACGGCAACCCTTAACGCTCAATTTGACTATTTTGGAACGTATTCCGCTCTCTCGAAGTAAATTTTTTTTTTTCTGTGGCTCTGCTTCCACACTACCAGGATGAACTAAACCTGTTCGCTTTTCCAAAATAGTTTATGTAGGTTGGAAATCGTGCGCACTCGCACGATTAATCGGCTTCACTACTTGCGTTATGCTCGCGCTCACTTCCGTCGTGCAGCTTCGGGATTTTTGCGTCTGAGCGTTTATTTAACTTTCTTTGCACTTTAAAATGTATGTATTTTGGCCAGGATTTTAATGGGATTTCCTGTATTAACGTTGCACTATTCTTACATACTTTTCAATAATAGTAATACGGATAAAAAAAATTGTGGCTGACTTAGCTTTTTGGGGACCTCAGAATCCAGCTGCTACGTGTCTTCTTCTGCGCCTATCGCTTCGTCAGCCACACTGTTAAAAATGAATTTTATTACTCCTTTGTATTACTCCTTAGTATTGATAAAAATCAAACTGATGTTTGATATCAAATTTTCCTTTTTGCAAATACTCACGTTTGATACACATAGATTCTGCTTACAAAAATTAATCCTGGACTTGGCGCCTTTGGCTTTGAAACCTTTTTCCACCTTCGCGCGGATTTTCATTATAAAACAAACAAGTATCACTAAAATGGATTGATCAATCTTTACTTTAACTTTAAAAGAAATTAATACCACTTGTAAAATTTTACCTTTTTTTTCGATTTTATTTTTAAAATTCAAGCAACGACTTTATTTTTCTAGTGGTTTCTATGCGCAAAACTTTTAAGTCACCAAGCCAGAATTTATTATATAAACAAAAAAAAAAACAGGAAACTGTATTTGCTTTACATAAACATCACACCAAATATGTAACACAATTTAAATCTTAAATATAACTGACCTACAACAATGGTACCCACATTAAATTACCTCCCCCATACTAACAAAACTTTTCTTAATTATATAGTTGTTCCATTCTAATAATTTAGGCTGTTTCGATCGGCCAACATTCTGCAAACAGTTTGATGTTTCACTGTTAAATGTTAAATGCTGCCAAATCCTAAAGCTTACAGAACTTGTGGAACGTAAGTAGAACCTAAGAGCGAGCATAGCCCTGACCATGGTATAATCATATAAGGTAAAAGCAAATTGTCAAAAAATGAAATTGCAACACTGAGAGAGCAGTGCTGGAAAAGTCAAAATCACATAAAAATAAAATAGTTTTGTTGTTGACAAAATTATTACGTGTTGTTTGACATTTACAGCACTCGAAAAAGAGGCATTTTTCAGTGCAGTAACCATGTTAGTTAAGTCATGGCACTGACGTTTGACTATCAAAAAATCATGGCTAACAATTGTGAACTGTCAGATGATAAAAACAAAAAATCAGAACACAGAATTTTGATGCAACAATTAATAATAAAAAAAAAATCATAATACTAAAAAAAATAATGATGCTAGTGCTATTAATGCCATAGAATTTCTGAAGCTAAATATTTGGAGTCGGGAACACCAACACCCGCAACAAGATATATAAATAATAGTATGTACTTAAGAAAGTGCCAAGTCCCATACAAAGTGCGGCACGTATGCACTTCAATTCATATATGGTATCTAAACTAATGTAGATCACATTTAAAAATTTTTAGCATATTATTGGTATATTTTATGCTCTATTTTAAAGTTAAAATAAAAAAAAATAAAATATGTCCAAATTATTTAAATTCTGAGAAATTCTTCCGGTTTTCCACAAGAAAAAAAAATCAAATTTCAAATCTAATCTGATTTTATAATTGAATAGAGCAGTAAATTTCCAGTAGCAACGACAATGTTTAAGATTTTATCAAAATTTTTTTAAGTTCGAAAAACTGCTTCCGAAAAATCCATTCTTCATATTACGTCAATTCTTGGAAGACCACAACTTGACAACTAAGCCTTATATAAAAAAAAATAAGTGCTTACACCTTCTGAACAAATTTCTAAATATAATTTATTTTCATTGCCGGCTTCACATGAAATGCCCCATATGCCAGTTTTCAGTATGATCAGGTTATGGGAGGTCTCCAGTGGTCGGAGATCAGTACTCAAATACTAGACAAATTGATGACGATTATGTCTAAGATAATACAACTCATCATTACAGCCAAAAGCAGCATCATAGAATATTTAAAATTATTTAAATACTACAAACAAATGCATAGCGAGTAGACGTGATTTTCTAGTGTCCGCAATTAAACGCATTTTAATTAAAAAATAACCAACCGAATTAGACCGTTTTTGAATTACGTTGTATATAAATATTGCCGTTACCAATATCTGTGCTATTTGCGTGTTTCCGTACATTTCCTGTGTTTAATTTAGTGATTTTTATTTCGCTGATTTTGCTAATATTGTTGTCGCACAAGTCATGTTGCAGTTGCAACCTAAAGGTGCTCGAACCACTGTTAACTCACGTAAACAACAACCAACAACTTCTTCTCCTGTTGTTTCTTGCAATTCTCTCATTGGTGAGTCATCGCCTGCTGCAGTGCCTTTGTATTCTGACGCTACACTTAGCGCCAAATTTTATTCATTGAAAGAGAGCATAGTGGAGCAGTTGACTGGTGTCATGAAGTCTATTGAGGATCGTGTGTTGGAGAGGCTGGGAGAAGTGACTGCTGAGTTTGCAAATTTTAAGAATGTCATGAAAGATGCAATGCGTAAAGTGACTGCTGTTGAAGGTGCGTGTGCCGAAATCACCACACTAAAGAGCGACATAATTGTTCTCCAACAACAATTGGAGAACCGCAACCATGATTCGGTTCAGCTGTGAACGAGGAAATTTGTGAGCTTAAAAGGCAAGTAGACAAGTTTGAGAGTGATGCTGTTGCCTCTGACGTCATTCTGCACGGAATCCCCTTTATGCAAAATGAGAACCTTCCTAACCTTTTCTCTAAAATATGTACTGCTATTGGGAGCGATATTGCTACTACAAAAAATATTTTTAGAATTAGAGATAGTAATAACAGAAATGCTGCAATAATAATCAAACTGTCTTCACCATTTGAGCGTAACAACTTGTTTAAAGCTCTGCTGTTTTTTGCAAAAATAAAAAGAGGCAACTCACGCCTAATGATATTGACTGTGGTAGTGAGCAGAAGTTTTATTTGCATGAGAGCTTGACTAAGACTAACCGAGCAATAATGCAGTATGCAGGTATGAAGAAACGTCAGAATCAGCTAGCTGTTGTGTTTTCTTTACGTGGGAAAGTATTTGTTAGAAAGAGTCGTGAGAGTGATGCGGTGTGTGTATATACAAGATAATGTGGATGCGTCGCGGGAACTGTAACGTAGGGTGAATCTAAAAATTGTTATATTAGATTTATACATATAGCTTTTAGTTTTATATTTTTTTGTTTTTCTTATTTTTTTCATGTTTACTATTTTTAATTATTGCATGTTAGGGGCAGCTAGTCATAACTTTAATTTTGTTGAGTTTGGCTAATAGTATTGGTGATGCTGGTGATAATTATAATGTTTTGGTAAATATACTATGTAAGCAAAATGAGGGTTTGAAAGTAATTCACTTTAATGCGAGAAGTTTAAATAGGATAAAATTGGATTGCGTTAAATATATGTTTGAAAATTCTGGTGTTGATGTGGTGTGTGTGACTGAAACATGGTTCAATGATGGTGTTCCTGATTCGTGTTATGAAATGATTGGATTTAAATTGTTGTGGAGTGATAGGTGTAATAGAAGGGGAGGTGGCGGTTTATTGTAGATCAAGTCTTAATGTAGAGTTTGTGAATAAATGCAGTGAAGTTTGTGAATACTTAAATGTTGTTATTTTTGATAATACAGTGAAAATTTTGTTGTCGTGTGTCTATATCCCTCATAGAAATAATAGTCTTGACTCCTTTTTCAGTGATCTTAGCACTAGGCTAACTGAGTTTGATTTTGTAATTGTTACTGGGGATTTTAATATGAATTTGCTCCTAGAAGATGTTATAGTTGCGAGTTTTTATAATAATTTTACGTAATGTGGATTAAAACTTATTAATTCATGTATGCCTACTCGTTTTTCTTGCAACTTTGAACCCAGTTCAGATGTTTTTCTTGTTTCTGATTTGACTCCTTTGTTAAAATTTGATCAGTTGTCTTTTCTATCTGATCATGACCTAATTTTCTGTTGTTTGAATATTAAACTTGGTTGTGTATAAATCTATGGACATGAATGCCTTGAATGATGATCTTCTCGATGTTTGCTGGAGAGATTGTTGGTATCAAAATTCAGTTGATTCAAAACTGCAATTTTTTATGGATAAGATTATTTCTGTCTTTGATCGTCACGTTCCTTTGCGAACAGCTCAAACCCCAAATTCTAGCTGCCCATGGTTTACTAATCGAGCTATACATGCCTTGAAGAAAAGGAATAGACTCCTTTCTAAATGGAAAAAAATCGCACTTCAGTGAACTGGGAAGAATTCAGGAAGGCTCGAAATTTAGTGACGCGGTTACTTAGGCAGGATAAAATCAATTTCTTAAATTCTAAACTAAATCCAAGGTTATTTGGCAAAATAAAAAAATATAAAATTTTTACGAAAAATGCATCCGAATGCAATCTTGAGCCTGAAAAACTGAATGAATTTTAGTCCTTCAAGACTTACTTCTAACGTTCTGCTGTCAGAATCTAATATTGATCCTGATATAAATGCTTTTCATTTCTCTCTTAGTCTGTGGCTAAGTGTATAAATGGAATTAAATCAGATGCAATTGGATATGATGGAATTCCCATTAAATTTATCAAATTGATTTTGGTACATATCTTGCCACCTTTAACCAACATAATAAATTATTGCCTAACTAGTTCTAATTTTCCCAATACATGGAAAGTGGCCAGTATTATTCCTATTGCTAAAACTGCCACTCCTTCTACACTTAATGATTACAGGCCAGTAAGTATTTTGTCAGCATTAGGTAAAGTTTGCGAAAGGATAAACAAATCAGAACAAATCACCTGTCACATTAATACATATTCCCTTTTGTCTCCTTTGCAGTCTGGTTTTAGGGCTGGTCATAGCTGCACTACTGCAGTTATGAAAGTAATTGAGGATATTCGGCCCTATTATGATGCGAATCAACTGTCTCTTCTTTGCCTTTTGGATTTTTCCAAAGCATTTGACACAGTATATCACCCCCTATTGTGCTTTAAATTGAGATCCTTTTTCCATTTTAGTGACAGTGCCATCAAATTATTGTCCAATTATTTAGAAGGTAGATTCCAGAGGGTTGTAGTTGGGAACATGTTTTCTTCTTTTAGGGCGGTGAACTTAGGGGTTCCGCAGGGTTCTATTCTAGGTCTGCTATTGTTCTCCATGTTTATTAATGACATTTTTTTGGTCTGTAAATACGCCTCGGTTCATGCTTACGCTGATGACGTTCAGCTTTACCTCTCAAGGCCTATTGGATTGGTTGAGAACTGAGACCTTAGGCTTAATGCAGATCTTTTTGCTATTAATAAGTGGGTTAGCGATAATTATTTAGTTATTAATCCTTGCAAATCAAAAGTGTTGCCAATAAGTAGAAGTAATTTGAGCTTGCAGGGAATTCCTGAATTGTCCATAGGTACTACAAGGTTGGAATTTGTGAATAAAGTTAGAAATCTTGGCATTACTTTAAACTCAAAGTTAACGTGTACGGATCATATCAACTCTGTTATTGGTAAGATATATGGTACCTTACGCCATTTACGTAACTCAGTAAGCTTCACACCCATTAACACCAGACGCAGACTTGTCATTACGTTAATCTTGCCTCACATACTATACTCTAATGCTGTTTTTGGTGAGCTTGATGCTCAGTCAATGCATAAGCTAAATGTTGCGTTTAATAGTTCTGTTAGATATGTTTTTGGAGTTGGTAGGTTTGAACACATCTCTGAATGGAGTAGGAGTATTTTGGGATGCAGTTTAAAAGACTACCTAGATATGCGCAATATTATATTTTTGCACAGACTCATGAACTCTCAGATTCCTGCTTATCTGTTCGATAAAATAAGTTTTTGTCAGTCCGCAAGGTCTTTGTATTTGATAATTCCAAGATGCAACTATCTTAATGCGAGCAGATACTTTTTCATCAGCATCATTAAGTTATGGAACTCTTTGCCAACTTATGTTAAACGGAGTGAAACCCCTAGTAGTTTCAAACATGCAATTTATAATTACTATAGGAATAGGCTTTAAATTTTGTGAATTAATTAGTTTATTTCTTCTCATTGCTGCAGTATTAAACTTATTATTAATTTTTGATTAAGTTAGGTAATAATTAGTTCACATTTCTTCCTTTTTGATAGTGCTATTTATTAATAACTTTTAATTTATTCTTGTTTTGTTTAATAATTTTTTGATTTGAATTTAAATTCTTTCCATAGCTTTGCTATTTTTAAGTTGCATTTATGTTATTAATTTATATGCATATATATTTATATCTTTTGAGGTACTATAAAAGTTTAAAACTTAATGTACATTACTTGAAAAAAATAAAAAATAAATAAATAAAATAAAATGTTTTTAGTTGCTTAAGTACCAAACTGATCACTATTAAATAAGTATAAAATAGTTGCCCAAGTTAATGAAAATATATAAAAATTTAGTTTAGTTTTAGCAAAAAAAATACAACATTGAAACCAGAAACTGTATATGTACATAACGCTCACTTACTTCAAAACTAGTATAACTCAAAAAACGTGATTTTTGAGTAACTGATGCAGAAATATCCACCATTTCATGTTTATTTTTTGTGAAAAAATCAGAGAGATATCTTAAAATCTTACCTTGTGAGAAGAGTTTATGTAGACAAACTTTTCATCAATTTCACATAAAAAGTAACTTATTGAAAACTTTAAATGCTGTTTTCTCGCACTTTAGGTTTTTTGAGTTATGTTCGTCTTGAAATAAGTGAGCAATATATGTATGTATATTACTGTTCAAAATCAAACAATTTTTTAATTTTGCATAATTTGTCCAGTCATTTAATATAATAATACCAACTACAACGCAACTATGATTTGCTTTAAATTTTTCGCTTAATAGCATATTTGTATTTGAAGCAAAATATTACTCTTAATAACTTAAAATATTATCACAAAAATAAGATAATGAAACATTCAGTTGTGTAAAAAAAAACTTAAAGAAAAATTAATAAATAAAGATTGCCGCCGACAAATTGAAGAATCCCATTTTTCGATATAAATTCAAGAGCTAAACAGAATTGGGACGTGCAATATCGTCCACATTTTTCCTATACGTTAGTAGTGAGTAAAAAATTGACACTAGCAAAGTTTATCGCAGAGAAATAGAACAGATTTTATTTTTTGGTGCGATTTGACACATAAGATATATCGCACGTCCCAATTCTGTTCTTACTCATTGAATGATTCGAAGTAAGTGATTTTTTTAAATCACACAAAAAACTATTTATTCGATAGTTGCGCTGTAGTTGAATATTTTCTATGAGTGATCTAGTGAGTGAAACTATCAATGAGTGAATCGTGAACTGCTATCGAATGAATGAAAACAAATAGACTATCGAATAACTCGATAGTTTTTATTCGATAGTTCCCATCACTAGGAGGCGCGTTCAAAGCGTTTCGGATGTGCATCAAGGCAAGCAGAAGCTGCTCCCAATGCGCTTCTCACTGCTTATCTTTTTTAACACACGATGTCATTGCGGAGATGCACGTCTTTGGAAGAATATTGGATGCTGAATAGAACACATCTTCGGATGTATATGAAATGCGCTTCCTTGGATGCAGAGTAGAAACATACTTAGGAGGCATATGAAATGCTCTTCCTTGGATGTTCAGTAGAAGCACACTGAGCTTAAATTGAAAAAAAACTAACTTAATTTTTTGTCTCCGATCGGACTCGAACCTAGGCCTCCTGCGTTATACCAGTGTTCTGAAGATGCGCACACCTTAACCAACTTAGCTACTTTCGTAAGTAATATCATTGAGACTAAAACTATATTAGTTTTCTGTCATTGTTGCCACTTGATATTTCATATAATATACTTTTAGCAAGCTTAAATATATCAAGAAATGTCGTTAAACTGCGCATGTAACAGCACGGAATGCCTAGGTTCAAACCCCAGTGAATGCGCAATAAAAGTTTTTTTTTTAAATTGAATAGAATTTTGAGCTAAGTGCTTCCGGAGAAGCACATCGGACGTGCTCCCAAGGGAAGCTGCTTCCAGATTTCCCGTTGGGTGGATAGTGCTAGAGCAGGGGTGCCCAAAAGTTCCTTATGGAAGTGCAAACACCAATA
Source organism: Meiosimyza platycephala (assembly GCA_963662105.1). Classification (NCBI taxonomy): domain Eukaryota; kingdom Metazoa; phylum Arthropoda; class Insecta; order Diptera; family Lauxaniidae; genus Meiosimyza; species Meiosimyza platycephala. The sequence continues at coordinate 62,914,355 of OY759208.1, forward strand.
CATATTAACTTTATTAAAAAAAAAGGAATCAATACATATTAACTTTATTAAAAAAAAGTACATAATTCAATATTTACACAGAAAAAAAAAACGAATCACATTTTCTGCAAATTTATTTGTAAAGAAAAAACAATGTAATTAAACTTAATTTCCTGTCATTTTTTGTGATCATTCCAATAAAATATCAGTTTTAAAATTATGAGTGAAAAAAACTAACTTTCACACTTCTTGTCTAAAGATCTGTAATTCACTTTGTAAAGTTAGAATAATTTAAATTTGAATCTTAAATCAAACACAAATTTTTCCAAGTGCTCTCAATCCACAGTACCGTCTTTATGTGTTAGAATGCATAGCCTATGCTTAAGGGCTTTTATAAAAACAATTGTGCATTGTGCACCGAGTGCATAGGGCTTGGGAGCCCCTGTGCTAGAGCATACCTACTACTTAATTCTTACATAGAGTTAATTTTAAGTTATGTTTACTTAACTTTGTTTAAGAAACGTGATGCATAAAACGCAGTTGTAGAAGATATTTATAATAGTAATTCAAGCTGTTAAAGAGAGTTCTAAACTCGATTTACATTGAAAAAATAAATAAATATGTAGGTATGTAAACTTTTAATTAGTTACATACGTTCAAAAGAAATATGCACTATTCTTATATACTTACGAAATTAAAATTATCTACCGCCAATAATATATACCCGTTAAGGAGTCAAGAACCTGACTGAGAGTAATTTGTTGTCCAAATAAACAAATTGTTTGTATTTTTTTTAATTCTGGCTTTATTTGACTTCTGTTTATTGTTAGAATCAATTTAGAATTGTTTTTCTTAAGTAAATAAAGATATTCAAATATACAATATATTATATATGTATATTATTTTTATAAATTCGATTAGTTTGACTTACAAGAACAAGAACGCTACGCAAATGATTAATTTTTTTGTTGGAAATTTAATTCTCTTCAAAATGCTATAAAGAATTAAAAATGTTCTACCAGCTATTCATGTTTGATTAAAAATGTCGTTTTTTCCAATTATTTAGGAAACAGACTCTGTTGGCGCAGTTCACAGTTTTGTCCAATGCCAATGGGACCAAAAATAAAACATGGATGTTTTCATTTTAATTTTTTTTGTCACATAGGCCAATGTTTTGGCATTGGACCAAAAACAAAATTCTCTCAAAGTTAAACAAAATATTTTTCTGAATAATTTGACTAATTAATTTTAAGAACTTTTCATTAAATGCGATATTTACTAAAGATTGATAACTTAGGAGAAAAAAATATGTTAAAAAGTAAAACTTTGGCCAAAAGTCAATCGGTGTTTGCAAATCGATTGTGAATGACGTGTTGCTCTCTCTCTGCCTATAAAATCGGTAGCAAAAATTATAAAACGACTTTTAAGTCCTTTGGATGAAGGCGAAATGCCGACATCGAAGCATTTAAAAAATTCGCAAAGTACAAATTATTGGACGCCTTTGCAAGCGTTGAATGATAATAACTCTGATATGGAATCAAATGAAAATCAAACATTAAATAAAAAAATTTCAATTTCGCCAATCAAGGTTTTGTCACAAAATAGTGACTCTATTCAAAGTTTGCTTCTAGCAAAAAAATTGAAAGTTTTCGCGTAAAAAAATTTCTATCGGTACAAAGATTTTTTGTGAAAACATTGTAACATTTAATGAAATAACAAAAATTCTTAAAGAAAATAAGTCTCAATTTTTTTCGCATGAACAAAAACAAGATCGCCTGTTCAAAGTTGTGCTTTATGGTCTTGATAACAAGACACCGTCGGTTGTTAAAAACGAACTCTGCGAGCGCGGTTTGAAATGTCGCGATGTAAAAATTGTGACAAAAAAATACGATAATTATATAGACACTCTTTATATCGTTTATTTTGAGAGTGGTTCTCTTTGTCTTCTTGACCTTCAGAAAAATGTAAAATGTCTTTTTCGTACGATAGTCAAATGGGGCTACCAACGGAAAATTAAAAACAAACCAGTCCAGTGCCGAAATTGTCAAATGTTTGGACACGGAGAAAGAGGCTGTAATGTGAAATCATTATGTGGTAATTGTGCAGGAAAACACAAAACTAGCGAATGTCAAGTTTTAGACAAAATTTGTTGCGCAAACTGCAATGGTAATCACAAGTCATCTGATGCTGCATGCCCTAATCGCGCTGTGTATCTTGAAATTAAAGAGAAGCTAAATAAGATATCCAACTCACAACTGTCCCAAAAGGGACTACCAAATCAATTTAGCTTTAACGCAGCTCAATTCCCTCGTCTTCGTTCTCAACAGGTTCCGTTTAATGCAGTCGACTCACCACTGTGGCCCCAATACCATAGTGCTCAATTAAAGCACCCAAATGTAGACAACACTTGCAATAACTTATTCTCTCAAGAAGAGTTTTTGCAACTCACAACAGAAATGATTTCTAAACTAAAAGAATGTAACACAAAAGAACAACAGTTTAATGTTATTGCGCAATTAGCCATTAAATACTTATATTCTAATTGTGAGTAATGTCTGTTTCGTCATTATAAATAATGTTTTGGAACTGTAGAAGTATCCGCAATAAATTTGTTGAATTATTCACGTTTTTAAGTTTGAAAAATATAGATATATGTTTGTTATCAGAAACATGGCTAAATAGTATTACATCGTTCGTCTAGATCGTGAAAATCGATCTGGCGGTGGGGTTGCCATATTAATTAAGAAAGCAATAAATTTTGTAGTTTTGCCAAAAATCAGGACTGATTTAATTGAAAATGTTGGCATTGAAATTTTATTAACAAGAAGAAGATTTATTGTCTGTGGTGATCTAAACAGTAGGCACCGCGATTGGGGGCGTCGGCGAGCAAGTTCTTGGGGAAATATTCTCTCTAAATTCACAACTCGTTTCCCTTTCACCATATCTTTTTCTTATAATTCTACTTATGTTACAGCAGCAGCTAGATTGAATCCACAACTCTTGATTTAGTGCTGACGAATATGTTTTCTCATGTATATCTCAACAAATCGCACATGATGAGCTTAGCTCTGACCATTTACCTGTTGAGTTTAATCTATCTGTGAATGCTTCGGTTCATTAAAGTTTAAGACCAGATTATAAAAATACGGACTGGAAAAAATATAAATCAATTTTAAACCGGTCGTTAAGAAACAAACCAACCGATGTAAGTGACATTATTAGTATTACTCAAACCACATTGAGTGGCTTACCTCCAAAACCGCTGAAACGATTTCAGAATGTACTCCCAAAGTCACTCCCCGTATTAATTATTTAAAGCTTCCATCATATCTTTTAAACCTCATTAAGTAAAAAAAAATTTTTTCGTCGTCAATGGAGTAGATATCGACAACAAATCCGATTGTCTTATCATGAATAGGTAGGTACTCAGTGCTTATTCGAAATTTAAAAATAAAAACTGGAATAATAAGCTAAATACTCTTGAAAAATGTTCAAAGCCATTCTGGAACATAGCAAAAGTTCTGAGAAAGAAAACCCCGCATATTCCGGCTATTATTCAAAATTATGACACACTTGTTTCAAATGCAGATAAAGCAAATGCCTTTGCTCCGAATTTGTATTGAATCACAAGATCACAGAAAGTTCTGGGCTTTGAAGTCTTAACGATTTCGTTAATCTTGAAGTTTCATCCTTTCTTTCAGAAAACGTGGATACTCAGCCAACCGAATATGTTAAAATTGAATATATATCTTTATTAATACGTGAACTACGCCCAAGGAAAGCTTGTGGACATGACGCTATTAAAAACTTCATGCTCCAAAACTTTCCCCCTGCTGCGATACGGTTTCTCACATTTATTTTAAATTCATGCCTAAAACTGCAGTATTTTCCTTCCAGTTGGAAAACAGCTAAAGTAGTGCCTATACTAAAACCAGGGTAATGGCCTTCTAACGTTGCTAGCTATCGGCCCATAAGTCTACTAAGTAGCCTAAGCAAAATTTTGGAAAAGGTACTTAAAGATGAGTTATGGAAATTTATCAATGCGAATAATGTCATTCCATCAGAACAGTTCGGTTTCAGAAAATTTTGCTCTACAACACACCAAATAAAGCGCATATGCGAGCACGTTAAGCATAATTTCGAATTGAAGAAATCTACTGCTTTAGTTTTGCTCGACGTTGAAAAAGCTTTTGATTCTGTGTGGCATAATGGCCTTATCTACAAGCTTATATCATTTAACTTTCCCCCATTTCTAATTAAGATAATTAATAGCTTCATAACTGATCGCTCACTTTGTGTAACTTTGAACGATGAACTTTCAGATCTTTTGGCAATTCCAGCTGGAGTTCCACAGGGCTCCGTGATTGGCCCAATTTTGTATTTGATATATAGCTCCGATATTCCTAAGACACATATCTGCAGTTATGCTTTTTACGCTGATGATACAGGGATATTTTTATCACATATGTTATGTTTGGTGAAAATATAGTTAGTGAAATACAAAACGCTCTTAATGTCGTTATTGATATTTTCTACAAATGGAAAATAAAAATAAATGCTGAAAAAACGCAAGCCATCTTTTTCACCAGGAAAAGAAGTCCTTGCTTTCTTCCTAGTGTTAGATTAAACATCAGCGGCTTAGAGATACCTTGGTCCAGTAACGTGAAATATTTAGGCGTCTTTCTCAATCAGAAAATAACTTTTCAGCTTCATGTACAAAATATTGTTAATAAATTCAATATTGCAATAAAAATGCTATATTCTTTAATAAACAGGAAATCTGAATAAAGTGTTGCCAATAAAATAGTAATTGTAAAAGATATTTTTCAATCAATTACACTAGTTTACACAAAAAAAGATCTGGTTTCTCATAAAACTTTTACGATGTATTTTGAGGCGTAGATTCCAAAACTGCTAACCATTTTTTTTTTCTTAAGAACCGTTTTCGAGATCAATAAAATATTATTATTATTATTATTGGCCAAACGTGTTTTTATCACTTGCACAAAAACTAAAAATTTTCAGAAAGTTTTTTTGATCCAAAAATGCATTTAAACCAGTGTCGGTATTTTCGGTTCATTTGTACTTTTAACTTTTTGGGACTTCAAAGTTTAGAATCTGAAGAAGATTTTGGTGTAGGTCACATGCGATCCGTTGACGTGAAACATTTTATATATAGTTGGCATTATCCTTAAAAAATATTTTTGAGAAAAAAATTCTACACAAAAGTTCAATTAACTCTTAAAATTTAAATTTTGGCAGGTTCAGATTTCTATGGTTAACTTTGGTTTTTTTAAATACAAATCTATATTTTTTTTCCAGATTTGGATTCAATGGGTAAAATAGACACGTTTTGTTTGTTGTTTTTCTTTAGGATCTTAAGTTTTTACGTTATTGATAGAAATATTTTGGTCAAAGTTTCACCTTTTATAATTTTTTATTCAAATTTATCCGTTTTAAATAAATCGCTCTGAGTAAAAAGTTTATAAAATTGGTCCAAATATTCAGAAAAATATTTATTTTTATTTTACTGTAACATTTTCTTCTATTCTATTGCATATTTTTTTTTTAAATGTCAAACCTAATGCAAAAATAAAATTTTTATAGCTTTTGTAAAAATGTTTTTATGACACTTCATCTAGACCTGCAAAGGAAGAATAATTAATTTTGGTTTTTTATTTAACAAGTTTGAAATGAAATAAATTCAACAAGTAACAAAAAATTTACTATACAAAATATTTAAACAATTCTGCATATCGTGCTCACTTGTACAACGGCCCTAATTGACATTTTTTCCGAAATCCTGTTTATTAAATATTCCTGAAGACCAACCTCAAATACACCTTCACCCAAAAAATTGGAACGGTAACACAAAAAATACCAACTTTATTTGGGGATATTAAAAAGCCCTAAATGCATTCAAATTTTTTTTTTGTGTTAAAAGGCCCTAAATGCTTTTTCTTGCAAAGTAGCTTTCAATTTGAAAAAAATTAAATTGCAAAAGTTTGAATTTCCATAGGATTTTGAATTCAAATTTAAAAAGTAACAATTACTATGGAGCATATCTTGTGTCGGAACGCGTATGTGGTCTTCGTTTTAATTTTTCGTAATAAGTGTTACGGAAAATATTTTGTGTGAGATCAATGCCTCTGATTCAATTCCAGAACAATTAAAACGTGATCGGATTCCAAATATGAAAAAACGAATGCAAGGAGTTCAATATATAGGCGTTTCGATTGAAAACGGTTTGTGTCAAAGGGCCGAAAGACAGCTGGGACCACCTTGTACGTCAAAATTTTGTGAGCAAAGACGTAACCGGTTCTGTTCGCTTTTTAGTGTAAATGCACGGAAAGCCATCTTTGATGTATTTTGGAAAATGACATGGGAGCTAAAAAAGTTATATGTAATGGGCCTTGTTGATCCGGTAAGCAGAAAACGAATTTAGTCCGAAAACTCAGCGCGTACTCAGTCTCTAGAGTATTTCTTAAAACACAATTCAAAACGTTTGTTTCATCAATATTATGTTTGAAAGAAAGTATGGTAAGAACCTGGATACTCAAATTAATGATTCAAAGATCTTCCGAGTACAGTCAAAGCGGATTTCAACTGTAGAACAACAAAAGCTGCATAACCGTAATGATTTGGAAAGAAGAATATCAGCCCTTACCTATAACATCAAAACTAAGAAAGTTTTCCAAAGGAAAGCTGAACCCTTTATGCAGGCAAAAATTTAAAAATTCAAAGAAAAAGTTGGAAAATTTACAGGATTAGAAAAAGTTATTGCCGATGGATTGCCAAAAGATTTATGATAGTTTGTCCTTCATCTAATGCAAACATTTGAATATATTTTTTTAATTCAAGTTTTTATCTTAATTTCTTTTTATTTATTAAAAAAACTACATTAAACAGTACAATATTTGCAAATTTTCTTTAAATTTGTTGTAACCGAATTACACTTTCAAAATAATTGCAAAATGCCCTAAATGTACTTTCGCGTAGATAAAAATGATGTCAAAAAGCCCTAATTGAAATAAAATAAATATCAATACATTATCGGTTTTTATTCAGTTTTTTGTGCCTCCTGAACAAAACTAAAAATGTCAATTAGGGCCGTTGTACAAGTGAGCGACGATATATGGCTTAGAGCGGTTAAAAAAAAAAATCTTTTTGATTTTTTCATGATGTATCAGTGGATTACTATAGCCCTATATGTCTGGACAAAACAACCCATTTATTTTATCAATTTTGAAAACTGAATTGCCGCCGCCTGTTTTAAGTTGCCTACCCATTTTCGAAAATATTGATTTAAAAAATGGTGCAAGCTAAAGAGGTTATCAAATTTTGCAACAAAGTGGGTATGCTTTTTGAATAACTATCAATCGAGGAAATCGAATCCGTGATCAGTTTTTCTTCTTCTTCTTTGTTTCTTATAAAAAAAATGGAAATTGCCCGGACAAAAAATGCAATTAAAAAATGCCGATTTTCTATTTTCAAGGTGCAAAATCTTGATATAATATTTTACTGCCGATCTAGTGGTACATTATTTTTAATGAACCTTTATTTGCTTAAGAGAAAATCGTAAACCGCATATCAATATCTTCTTTCAAAACCAAGATATCTGCATTTTCTATATTAATAGACCTGAAATTTTTCGATTCGGTGTTGACATAATACATTAGGGTGTTTATTTTCAAAGATTTGGAGATGGATTTTATTTTTTTTTTTGCCTATATTTTAGCTTGAGGAATAAAAATAGTTGCCTAAATATTTGAGCTTTGATTTCGTTGAAATTTTACGAAAAAAGCGACTTGCTAAAACGTAGAAAAAGTCTGCCTTAGGTGCGAAGATATAGGGTTTTAGGTATTTTATTTGTATCGGAACTGCCACCCACTGTTGTTAAACTGCATCCACATTTTTCATCTAGCTGAAAATGCGTACAAAATACACCCAAAGGGGAGTTTTTTTTTTAAATTTGTGGGCATTTTAGACTATGTTTTAGCATTGAATCCGAAGGGAATACTCCCAAAATTTCAGCTTTCTAGATCATACCTGTGAACGGCGCAATCAGTTTGTTTCCAATTTAATTGACGACTTTTTACTAAAACTTAAAAAAAAATACCATAGGTACCAAGATATAGCGTTTTAAGTATTCTAGTTGTATGGGAGATGTCACACCCTGATTTAAAACCACGCCCACATTTTTCGAGTAGCTGAAAGTGAGCAATTTACATCTCAATACCAAATTTGAAGCTAATAGCTTCCATAGGTTCCGAGATGGCGTTCAAGCGATTTTGTTATATTAGAGCTACCATGCCCCTTAATTAAATCCCGCTCATATTTGCAGGGTGTTAAGCGAAGACAGTATAGATACAAGTACCGAGTTTCGAAACTGTACCTGCCATAAGTACCAAGATATAGCGCTTTTGGTGCTTTATTTGAAAGGGAAGTGCCCCACCCTGTTTTCAAACCACGCCCACATTCTTCGAGTGGCTAAGTGCAAACTAAATACTTCCATATATTAAATTTTAAGATTGTAGCTGCAATAGGTACAAAGATATAGCACTATAAGTGGCTTTATTGTACGAGAGGTGCCACACCCCGTTTTTTAAACCCGCCGACATTTAACAAAGTGCTTCGTACAGACAGCATACACAGTGGTACAACTGAATTTTATGCAAAAAATCTATATAAATTGTGAATGCAGAAACAATAAACACTCCATTTTTTCAGAAATTTAAAATCAAAAACTTGTTCGAAAAGATTGTTGCTATGATCTCCGATCATTCGGGTACTTTGTACGATAAGATCAATAGTTCCGTAGTATGAAACTGCAGCCCATACCATAACGCCGCCCTCTCTACTGTGATAACGGGTCAGAAGTTTTTCCTCCTTACGCAAATCGTGAAAATAAAAGATATAGCCTTATTTGCGTAAAGAGGAAAAACGTCTGACCCGGAATGATCGGAGATCATAACAACAATCTTTTGGAACAAGTTTTTGTAAAGATTAAATATATTTTTGGATCACTAGAGTGGATTTATCAACTTGATAATGCACCAATACACATGGCACGTGGAGTGAAATCATGGATTTCTAGCCAAAATATTGAAAATTTAAACTGGCCGCCCTACTCACCCCATCTTAACATTATTAGAAATGTTTGGGGTTTGCTAACCCGTAAGGTCTTCGAAGGAGGAAAATAGTAGAAAACTAAGGATGAGCTTATTGAAGGAATAAAAGCAGAATGGACCGATTTTTTGTCTTGATTACTTAAAATCTCTACTCGAGTCAATGAAATACAGAATTTATAAAGTTATGGCGAATAATGGTAAAAGTATACATTTTTAAATAAATATTCAGATAAAACAATTGCCATAAAATCAATTTTTTAATACAAACAATTTGTTATTGTTTTATTTATAGAGCAGTTAAAAAGTGGTTTTATTCTGCTGAACCATTAAAAAAAAAGGAGAATTTTATACATTAGAAACAATTAAAGAAAAGTACAGTTATAATGCATTGGGAATTGATTTTAGTCTTAAAGTAGTGCATTACAAGTGCTTTTATATTTCTGAAAAGTTGGAGTGTTTATTGTTTCTGCATTCACAATTTATAGAGATTTTTTGCATAAAATTCAGTTGAACAACAGTGTATGCTGTCTGTACGAAATACTTTGTTAAATGTGGGCGGGTTTAAAAAACGGGGTGTGGCACCTCTCGTACAACAAAACTACTTATAGTGCTATATCTTGGTATCTATTGCAGCTACAATCTTAAAATTTAATATATGGAAGTATTTAGTTTGCACTTAGCCATTCGGAGAATGTGGGCGTGGTTTGAAAACAGGGTGGGCACTTCCCTTTCAAATAAAGCACCTAAAGCGCTATATCTTGGTACTTATGGCAGCTACAGTTTCGAAATTCGGTACTTGTATTTATACTGTCTTCGCTTAACACCCTGCAAACGTGAGCGGGATTTAATTAAGGGGCGTGGTAGCTCTAATATAACAAAATCACTTAAAACGCTCTAATGTGACAAAATCGCTTAAACGCTATCTCGGAACCTATGGAAGCTATTAGCTTTAGATTTGGTATTGAGATGTAAATTGCTCACTTTCAGCTACTCGAAAAGTGTGGGCGTGGTTTGAAATCAGGGTGTGACATCTCCCATACAACTAAAATACTTAAAACGCTATATCTTGGTACCTATGGTATTTTTTTTTTAAGTTTTAGTAAAGTCGTCAATTAAATTTGAAACAAACTGATTGTGCCGTTTCACAGGTATGATCTAGAAAGCTGAAATTTTGGGAGTATTCCTTTTGGATTCAATGCTAAAACATAGTCTAAAATGCCCACAAATTTAAAAAAAAAAACTCCCCTTTGGGTGTATTTTGTCCGCATTTTCAGCTAGATGAAAAATGTGGATGCAGTTTAACAACAGTGGGTGGCATCTCCCATACAAATAAAATACCTAAAACCCTATATCTTCGCACCTAAGACAGACTTTTTCTACGTTTTAGCAAGCCGTTTTTTTCGTAAAATTTCAACGAAATCAGACCTAAATTCTATCCGCGCCGTTTACAGGTTTGTGATAGGAAGCTCAAATATTGAGACAACTATTTTTATTCCTCAAGCTAAAATATAGGCAAAAAAAAATCCATCTCGAATACTTTGAAAATAAACACCCTTATTTACCCCCAGGCTAATAAGGCTTAAGCCAAAAGTGAGTCTCTAGCCTCGTTGCCTATGATTTTGACAGTCTTCAAGTTTTAGCCACAAACATTAAATTTTGTAATTTTCTTTTCCCATACGAACGTACTTTTTCGAACTTCTTAATAAATTTTAAGAATTTTCCAAATTGTGCATTTCAATAGACTTTAATTAGAAATCCTGATCACCATTCTTCAGGGATGCACTCTGAAATTTGTCACTTCTTTGCTCTTTGACTGCGGACTGTGTCAAACGTATTTTTTTAACAATTTGAAGAAGTTTTATTTTATTTAACAATAAAAACTTGAACAAAATATTGATGGAGCCTTCTTCTTCAAGTATTTGAGTAATACAAATTGATTTTTTTTTGTGAAAAAGTGTTTAGAAATATTTGAATTCGTTTGTTGTTCGTAAGACCAAAAATAAGTGCATTTTGACTATGTATATGCATAGGGATAAAGTTGTGAGGTAGGTGAAGTGGGATAAAAATGTATCAATTTTAATAAAGCTTGGACATATAAGTAACACTCTTTAAAAAAAAGTTGTGGCTTAACTGCGTTCTTTTGAGATATTTGCATTTTTTTATTACGATCTAGCAAATCAAGTATATATGAAAGTGAAATAAAAAGGGTCCAACCTTAACTGATGTTTCAATTTTTTTACGGCTTTCGAATTCTTGCTATCAAAACATGATACAAACTCGGCAGTTGTAAAAAACTTCTCGAAAACTCGATGGAGTGCCCGAGTAGACGCCAGCAAAGCTTTGTACAACTGTATGTTATTGCAGCATTAGACTACATTTGTGAAAATATAGATCAAACTAGAGAGGCCAAAATAGAGGCAAGAAGAATAGCAGACCAATTGAAAACCCTAGAAATGATGATAATGTTGTGTTTTTGGAACTCTGTGCTGGTCAAGTTTCAGATCGTTGGTGCACAGCTTCAAGCAAATTATGTTGATTTATCAAACGTTGTTACTGTATATGAGTTATTATATATATATATGTTACCGGCCAAACTAGTTTTTAGGATAAACTAGTTTTTCCTAGGCCAAACTAGTTTATCCGATGCGTGTTAGGATAAACTAGTTTAGCCTAGGATGAACTAGTTTGTCCTGGTTATAAAAAAATTTACCATTTCAGGACAAACTAGTTTGAACTAGGATTAAATAGTTTTTTCTAAATCAAATGTTTTGAGGGTAATTATGTACTTTTTGACTCATCGTCACAGGGGGTGGGGGTTGCGGGGTAGTTTACAAGGGGGACTCTGAACATATTTCCGTTGGATTTAGCCGTCAGTTACCCCTTCAAAAATTTTTATGCAATATCCAACACCTAGTTTGCTAGCCACAGTAATTTTACATAAGAGTAGGGGTAAGTGGGCGGCCTGCGGCCGCAACTCAGGATTTAAAACTTCCCAAAATCCGACACCGGCTTCGAGGCGGCCTTCGGCCGCGGATCAGTCTATACAATGTTCAACATCTAGATTGCTAGTCACAGTAATTTTACATAAGAGTAGGGGTAAGTGGGCGGCCTGAGTCATCTACCAAAGTGAATACAAAATTTTGTTTCTTATGGAAATTAAGTACCTGAAATAAATGACGATAGCATTATAAAAACCAAGGCTAAAGAGTTGCAACAACTATAAAATTTGGATATAGAAGATACGTTTTCTGGCGAGTGTGTCCATTTGGAACCGTTTTTTAAAGATAAAGAATTTGTTGATCTACAAAAATTGACCCCAAAGAGTATACAGTCGTCTTCGAAATAATAAGGACAACTTAAACAAAAATTGAAGTCGTCGTACAAAATTTTAATAATAATATTTTATAATATCGATTTTTATTGTAAATACTCAACAAATATTAAGATTTTAAAAAATGGAAAAAGTGATGACCAAATCTATCCCCATTTTTTTTATGACAATATTGTCGCATTAAGTCCAAAATGAGCTGTTCGAAAAAATAAGAACAAGGTTAAGAAATATACTATACTCAATTTTTATGTTCATCAAATACGCTCTCATGACATTATATTCAATATGAAGTGGCTAAACCGTGATTTTTGACTACTTTGGCACACCTGAATTTCATTGAAAATATCAGATCTAGCCATCTGGAGAGTGATGTATTATCCCAAGTATTTTTTTTTTTGCTTGCCATAACTCTTCAGAATTTTTGGGTCTAGCGTCTTTTATTCTTTTCTTAACATCCATCCAAAGATGCTTTATTGAATTAAGGTCCGGCAGTTGTGTAGACCACTTCATAACATTGATATTAGTGGTCCGAAACCACTCCTTTGCTTTCTCTGAGGTATGCTTCGGGTCGTCATCTTGCTGAAAGATCTCCCATTCGGCATTTCCTCTTCGGCGTTTGACAACATTTCGGCTTCTAGTATATTTTCAACATAGTAACAAGCATCCATAGTGCCTACTATCCTAGTTAGAGGTCCGATGACATTCAACGAAAAACATCCCCACAGCATCAGTTTGAGGCCACCATGCTTAATAGCCTTAGTGGGAAACTTTACATTGAATTCTTGCTTAGGAGGGCATTTTAAGTATTGTTTTTCTCAAGCGTGGTCGAACTGTACAACTTTTGCCGCATCCGTCAATAATATTTTGCGCCAAACGGTCTGAGCTTCCTTCAAAAATAATCTGACTAACTGAAGTCTCCGTTACAAATGAACACCTTTGAACAACGGGCTTCGTGGATTCAGATTAAAGCCGATGAATCCTTTTCTTATGTTAGAAGTGATATTGGATGATTCAACTCATTTCTGAATTGCGTAGAGTAGGGTGGTCCAGAAAATCCTTTTTTAGTTTTCAGCCGCCTTCTCGAAACCGTAGGTTCCTTATGGTTAGAAATGAGGATCCTATTTTTTTCAGAGGAAAAAAAAAATGTTTATAGGTCGCGCTACTCGTTTTTGTATTAAAAATGAAGGTCTCATAACATTTTAACTTTTAAAACATACTAGCTGTTATTTTCTTAAAGCTTTTATTTGCTGAAAATGTTATCCAATATTATGCACGCAATTTCAAATTTTTTTACATACAAAAAAAAAACAAAATGGCGACTGCACAGGTGTTAAATATAGCAAATACATAGGAACCATATCATATAAATACCAATATGTACCCTTAAACATTTTTTTTCAGGTTCGCCAAAATTCAAGGATACTCTCCACACTACAGGGAAGGAATTTGATATAACAAATTATTTTAAAAATTCAATGTAAAACTGTGAAAAATCTAAGAAACAAATTTTATTTATTTTTGTAAGAAAAGTACTTATAACACAGGCTGACAAATTTTTAAACCAGAGACCAGACCTATCGTACCCGAAGGACTTTGATGCGCTGAACCCAAATCCGAGCTCAGAATTTCTCCAAAAAACACGATTTTGGCTATATTTGCGCTTATTTTACATTGCGAATAAATTTGTTTTTCCAAAATTGGCTACGGCATCTGAAAGTATTACTCTTACCCTTCAAAACCTTTTTTAGATTATATCGATAACTTTTTTTCTCTCCGAAAGAAAATAACAGCTAGTATGTTTTAAAAATTAAAATGTTATGAGACCTTCATTTTTAATACAAAAACGAGTAGCGCGACCTCTAAAAATTTTTTTTTCCTCTGAAAAAAATAGGATCCTCATTTCAAACCATAAGCAACCTACGGTTTCGAGAAGGCGGCTGAAAACTAAAAAAAGGAATTTCTATACCACCTTAGCGTAGAGGTTATAAATGGATGCTGATTAACAATCTTTGCGATCAATTTATACTGTCTCACGCTGAATTTTTACGTCTACCTCTACTTTCGGCGTATGGTGACCAATTTGTAGCATTAGTTATCATCCCGTTTGAAACACCAAGAAGTTTCCTTATGAATGCAAAGGTTTTGCCATCGCTAAGCAATTTTTTATTAATTTTCTTTATTTAGAAGAACAATGTTGCCTTCATCCCATTTCCATGAGATTTTTTTCAAATTTTTGCACACTGAATATTTTAAATTGCAGTCAACACAACCACACAAATACACATGATACGCTTGCATTTAAAATTTGGGAATCCCTCCTCTGTGCCAAGTAAACGTGCTGCCAACATGATTATGTTCTTATTTTTTCGAACAGCTTATTTTAGACCGAATGCAACAATATTGCAAAAAATGTAGATGCATTTGGTCATCACTTTTTCCTTTTTTTAAAACCTTAATATGTGTTTAGATATTACAATCAAAATCGATATTATAAAAATTTTGTACGACGAATTCGATTTTCATCTCAGTTGTTCTTATTATTTCGAACATGACTGCAACATTCTCTATAAATAATAGAGCAATTGTCGCAAGTATTTTACTTATTAAATTTTTAATTGAAATTCAGGAATTACAATCTCACATTGTAATTTTTATTTTAGATTATTCAGATGTTATTAACTGACACATAAGAGACCGGAGTTACAACTTTTATTCGTTTAAAATCGAAGCTACAAAATAGATGAAAATTTTCGAAGATCTATTTTGAAAGAATGTTTTTTTTAAGTTAGGACCTTTTTTTTTCTTTTGCTGGTCAAAATTTTTCTTTTCGTACTTAGGGGGGCGCATATTCATAGTTAGCCTAGGGCGGTCGGAAGTCTAAATCAGGCCCTGAATCTATTATGTCAACACCGAATCGAAAAATTTAATTAATTAATTTAGAAAAATGCAGATATCTTGGTTTTGAAAGAAGATATTGATATGCGGTTTACGGTTTTCTCTTAAGCAAATAAAGGTACATTAAAAATAATGTACCACTAGATCGGCGGTAAAATTTTGCAACTTGAAAATAGAAAAACGGCACTTTTTATTTCCATTTTTTGTCCGGGCAATATCCATTTATTTTATAAGAAACAAAGAAGAAGAAAAACTGATCACGGGTTCGAATTCCTCGATTGATAGTTATTCGAAAAGCATACCCACTTTGTTGCAAAATTTGATAACCTCTTTAGCTTGCACCATTTTTTAAATCAATATTTTCGAAAATGGGTAGGCAACTTAAAACAGGCGGCGGCAATCCAGTTTTCAAAATTGGTAAAAATCCTTATGGGTTATTTTGTCCAGACATATAGGGCTATAGTAATCCACTGACACATATTGAAAAAATCAAAAAGTTTTTTTTTTGAACCGCTCTAATATGGCTATTCATTCGGGATATGAACTTTATATCTATAATATTGAGTAATTTCTCACACATTGTTCCTTTGGAATTAATATTATCTAAATATTCGTATTTTCACGTTTTTAATATACATACATCGCTTTATATTAGCAAATTAATTAAAACTGTTACTCACTACATAATTGTTAAGACTACCATACATATTAGTTTTTTTTTTTTCAAATATAGAGTTGGAAGACCTGTATCCCCTTGAGTCTTTTTTAAAAAAAAAAATCCTTTTGTATCTTCAAAAGGATGTAACGTAAATTTAGAAAACAGCAACATCCGTAGAGATTTCTACGGATTATTTAACAATTGCACTTGCCATTCACTGTTTTGTGTCGCAACTTTTTAAAACAACAAATCTTCATCATCATCGTCAAGCATATTAGACTCTGGATATGAGCTAGCCATTTTCTGCTTCCGTTCTGCTTTTAACTTATCAGCTTTAGTTTGTGCAGCTCTTTTTTTATCCTGAACTTTCTTTAAACGATAAAATTCTTCACGTTCTAGTTCATCCAGTTCAGAAATGATATAAGAAAGTGTGCGATCAATTCGTGGTATAATAACTAGAATTTGAATAAATTAATGGTAGACAATATAATATATTAAATTCTATGTACATACTTTGAAAGTAAAAATTATATAAGATCCAGCGAAATAATTGTAGTTAAATGTATTTCAATCAGTTTTAAGTCATAGTAATAGTAATAGCTACAGCAAGGCTTTGGTAGTTCATCAGTGCATTATTAAAAAAATAGCAAAATTTTGCTCGCTTATATCTCAGCTTTTGGTTAACCTATCTCGAAGTGAACTCTTCTCTTCTCTTCTATCTCAATGAGTACTTTAATTTGATATATAATTTATAGCTACACTATTCTAGATCCCAATTTAAAAAAACCTTTCACGTTTTGCGTTTCATTATACACCTAATTTGTCAATTTTATCGTTTTTTTTTATGAAAAACATTCAAAAAGTGTTCTACTCTAGTTCTTTAACTGCGTTTACTTCGAGGCATTAGCAATAAATCAGAAGGAGGTATCTTTAAATAAATAAAAACAAACAATTTTTTTTTAATATTTTACTTTTGACACGTGTTCCACGTTCTTTAATATTTGTTGTTGTTTTTTTTGTTACACTTGCCAAAAAAAGTCAATTTTGGCTATCTTCTTACATATGTATATTTTAGAGACACCAATATGTTTTGAATATTTTTCAACAAATAATTATAAAGTTTTGATCGTTGTCTTTAAAATCTATTTGTAATATTTGCCGTCGATTTTTTCGTGAAGATATGTTAGTTTCAGCGTTATTAAGAGCTATTTTTTTAAATTGAAATATAATCGTTTAAGCAATTTTGAGCAATTAAAAACGCTAAAGCAAAAATTATGAAAAGTTTTTCGGCTCAACTTATATTCAAATAGTTTTTTTATGCACCTATTTTAAATTCGTTTTATAGGACACTTTTTCAGACTTTTTTCAATGCCTCTAACATTGGTTCTACACACCTCTTAACTCAATTATTTTTTCATCTTAACGGGCTTTTGACACAAGATAAAGTCACCTGATTATTTTTCCTTATTGTTCTTACTATCCTGTACTACAAATGTAATACATATTCTTAAAGAGGCTTTCGTCAGTGATGTAAAAATACATTGTAAAAAGAAAAATTAGCTCAACGATTTTATTTTCAAAAATATTTGAGAAATTTTTGTTTTAACACATAAGCGCCATATACATATCTCGAAAAGAGAGTTAACTTAAATTTTGGTCTCCTGTTCGCATGCATTTTTTTCAATTTAATTCAAATCTTTATTTAAGCGATTTTCAAAATAATGTACAATATACTATGGTTATTACTAAAATACGATATGGCAGTTCAGTTATACTTTTCAGCTCTGAAGTTTAATAATAGTTAATTTACAATGAAAAATTTTGCTTTAAGACATCATGTTTTAAGTACTTAACCTCAAATATTTCAGAATTCTGACGTGATGGGTCATTTCGGTTTCAGCGCAAAAAAAAATACTCCCTCCGACCCTCCGCAGCCCAACAACATTCACATACCTTTTTAATAAATTTATAAATAAATATTTTTTCATACAATTTACATGTTAAATTAACAGGCTTCGTCGCCACTTTATAAAATTGAGGTACAGAGCTAAATTTTCGTGAACTTTTTCTTCATATCATAAACTTACTTTTTAAGCAACAGCACCTTAAAACGAAACAAAAAGAAAAAAATTTGAATCACCCTAATGTACATATGAAAACGCTGCATTAGAATTAGGTTGGAAAAAATAATAAAGTTCAGTTTGGAAAGATCCATTCACATAATGAGCTACATCGATTAATTATATCCGTAAAGGAAATCCCTGAAGACATGTTGAATGTATTGGAGGAGTATGCTCTTCCTACGCAACGATGGGGTGGATGGATGGGTAGCTGATTTCAAGCATGGTCGTACCAGCATTAAGCTAAAAACACAACTGGGACGTGCCAAATCCGTGTCAAATCGCACCAAAAATAGAATGTGTTCTATTTCTTTGCGATAAATTTTCTAGTGTCAATTTTGTACTCACTACAAACGTATAGAAAAAATCTAGACGATATTGCACGTCCCAACTGTGTTTAGCTCTTTGCAGTAGACGTGGTGATAATTTATCGATATGTATATCAAAACGTCCGATATTTCAAGGGATATCGTTATCATTATCTTCAAGATATTTTTGGCACACGATGCATCGATATTCGATATCAAATTGGTCATATCGGTTTATGATATCTGTTGATGGCGGAATTGTTTTTGGAACTTTTTGCCTTTTTTCCAAATTTCAATTGAAAAAAGGACTGACTATAACCTCAATAGGGCAAAACACGTAAAAAGCATTAAAGCATCGAAGGATTTGACATTTCATTTGAAATCACGTGTTTTTATAACATGTGCAGCCAGAAATTTATTTGGGAAGGACAAACTAATTGGATTCACAGTGCGCGCTATTAATTTAGTGGTACGTGCTGCTCGGGAAACTTTTACCGTTTGAATAAAATAATAGAACAAATAAAATCGATTGTTCAATATTACAAACGATCCGTAAACCATATGGATGAAATTCAGGCTTTGCAATCAAAACAAGGCATCCCAGAAGGTTCCATTGAAACTCTCATTCAAGGAGTCGCCACTAGATGGAACTCACGATATGATCGCCAAATTTCTCAAACTCTCGACTGTCATAACTCAAGTTTTGAATTGTCAATTTAGATTTGACATTGCCAAAGAAGTCATGCAAATACTACAACCGTTCAAAGAGGCTTCGGAAACAATTGGTGGAGAAAAATATGTCACGTCAAGTCTTGTCGTGCCTATTCCACATATGTTGAATGAAGCAGTGAAATCCATGCCAATCAAAAGTGACGATGATAAAGTTTGCCAAAGTAAATTATTGGACGGTATCGCCATAATACTTCGACCACATGAGAAGGATAAGTTGTTTGCCAAAGCGACTTATTTGGAGCCACATTTTAAGAAACTGCATTTTTCACCGCCGTTAATTGTTCAGGGAGCAGTTAGAGACATTGTTGAGGAGCTTCGATCTTTTCCCAAAGGCAAATACGCACGACCGAAAGTGGTAACATTACCTTCACTGTTTCTAACTTTCCTTCTACTTTTTCAACAAATGATTGTTCAACTATTCATTTTAGGACACATTGATAAAAAAAAACAGACGTCATATAAATCGTCCACCTTGTGGGCGCATCACAGAACATTACTTCAAGCTACTACTGGGAGTCAGATTTAGCTGTCAAATTTTGATAGGACAATTTAATATAACCTTTATTGTTCTTTTCATGAATATGTTGAAAAATATAGAAACTGAAGAATATTTTGATTTGATTTGATTTTGATTTTGTAAAATAATCAATTCAAACTGCAAGACAAAAAAATTTTTGTTTGAAGCAGGCGCTCAGCAAATCAAACAAGATGAATATCATTTTTATTTTTCAGTTTGAACTGAAAAACGCATGTAGTTGAAGAGGGGATCAAGGATGCTGAAGCGCCCAACATAAATATTTTTGAATTTTCAAGGACTTAAGCCCAAATAAAACTAGCACGTCGGCAGTGGCAGTCTATTTTGACATTTTTATTTAGTTTCTTTCTAATTTTAAGAAAAGTTTCATATTTTTGTATTTCATAATTTGATTTTCGTATTTTTTTTAAATACCGAATCAGTGTTAGTGAGTAAACTATTCTTATTTAAGCTATTTAGGTATAAACTTGTGTTAACTAACGAATTGTTTCAAGTAAAACAAGAAAATATCAAAATAAAAGTCCATAATTTCGTTAGATTAAAGCCCGCCTTGGAAAAATTTCTGGTTGCGACAAATAGCAAAATGTGAAACACACACAAGCAAACAACAGGAATATAATACATATGTGCCAATTTTCATCTGAATTTGTTGGCTGAAAAAAAGCAACAACAATGCAAATAACGGGATCGGTTGTAAACTACAAAAAAACAACAAATACACGCATTTTGTTAGGATTTTTGCGACTGAATTCTTCTGAATACAAAAGGCAACAAAAACGCAAATTACGCGGGATCGGTTACAAATTTGTTCCTTTGGAGAACCAAAATAAAAATCCTGCTTCTGGATTTTCTGGTTGCTTGGTAGCAATACAAATGAATTTTCTCAAATGCAGCTCAAATGTAAAATAAATCATTATTTATTGGTAAAATGTAAAGAAAAAACGACGGAAGATATTCAAAAAACTTCATATAAATTTAAATAAAAAAATACAAAATGGCAGAACAGAGGGATTTGTACGTCATTGTTAAAATCCCCAATGCGCAAATAAGCCAAAATCACATTTCCCCTTATTCTAAAACCGAAGGTCTATTCTTTTTTCTGCTATGGTACTTGTCACTTATAACATATATAACGTAGATTTTGGTTTGTTTGAAAACCGAAAATTTAAATTTTAAAACTTCTATAGGCTTGGCAGTACAAAGTTAAAGCATAAACTTAAATATCGATATATCGTTTATCATTATTTTTTGCCGATATATGTATAACGGTCCGATATTTATAGGACTGTGAAAATATCGATATCCGATATATAATAATATATCAACCAACCTACATTACAGATGACGAACGTTTAGATCGCTCAAAGAACCGCTACTTCTCAAAAAATGGTTGACTAAGGATATATTAATGGAAGACCGCGGATTAACTGAGCCCATATGAATTTCACATGGCTCAGTACATGAGATCTTGACTAATATTTTGTATGAGAAAACTAATGGTAAGATGGGTGCCGCATTTGCTTACTTTGAAACAAAAACGCATTCGAGTGAAACTTTCTCAAAAACACGAAATAAAATTGATACTGTTCGTCGGTTTGTAACTATGAATGAGACTTGGACTTACCATTATGATTCCAAACTAGGGTTGCCAGATGGGCTGGATTGGTCTGGATTGTCCAGATTTTTAATCCCAAGTCCAGAGTCCAGACACTCAGAAATAAGTCCAGATAAAATTCGAACAAGGAAATAAAAAGACTAGGTACAAAAAACATCTACTGCATGGATTAAAATTGTCTTTACATCCGTTATGTTCAGAATGTGCGAACTGCTCGTAAAAATTTGACATTTCTCAAACAAAATATGTAAACAATGATGACTTATATACAGACTATTATTGCTTACTATGTATTCCAAACGAAAAAATTTGTGGAAATTTTTTTTCCAAATTTAAAAATGCCGAAGTGAAAAACTTAAGAAAATTGAATCAACGCTTATTTTGAAAAAGTTCTTAGCCTTTTACATAGCTTGTACTCTAGAGAAAGAAATCGGATGTTGATAGATCTCATAAAATCAGAACTCATTATAAGATTAAACTGTAGCGAAAAACGTCAATCATTTAACGACTTTTAAGAAACACCAGGAGGAAGCAAATTTATAGAAGCAGTTTTATCTAATAATAAGTATTTATGGGCTTAATTTAACTTATTTAAAAAATGAATTTTTGTTTAAATTAAATATATGTGTATGTTTTTCTGAAGCTCAGCTTGGGTTTTCTTTTTTGTCCAGACAAATCAAGATTTTTTATTTTAAGTGTCCAGAAAAATCCAGATTTGTGTTTATTTTTTTAAATATCCAGGTGAAGCACAATTTGAATCTGGCAAGCCTATTCCAAACACAATAAACATCTGACCGATTCTAAACTGACCGATTTGAAGTACGATTTGTTGGAATATCCACCCAATTTACCAGATCTGACTACCTCTGACTTCCATTTATTCCCATACCTCAAGAGATTTCTTCGTATATATCGTTTTTCATCGAACGAAGAAGCAATTGCAGCCGTAGAGGGGTATATTGAAGGTCTTCTGGAAATAGGATCGGATACGTAAATTGAAGAATCGCTGGAAAAAGTGTATTGAAGTTAAGGGAGATTGTAGTGAAGAATTAAACATATTTCAAAATCAAGCACATGACTATGTGCATTCATTTCCTTAATGGCAAAATTATTATAACTTGGAAAAAAGTTACCATCATGATTTTTGTTGAAATGCCGAAAAAAGCCGTAAAGGGAGAACCATCGATATTAAAAGAAAAATGCTGAGAATTTCTTAGTTTTGAATACGAGACATGAAAAAATTTGTTCAGATTTAACAATAGCCGTGTTTTTTTTGACGCGGCTATAAGATAGCTTAATCAGTGGCACAACAAAAAAGGCTTTCGGCGCTTAATTTTTTCGTTGATCAAATTTGTCAACACTTCCGTGAAACAAATGTCTAACAAGAAGTGACAATTGAATTAAGTCCAAACAAACTTAAAATTGAACAAAAGCGTTTTACAAAAGCCTCAATAAACACAATAATAATTGAACAAGATTTAAACTTTAAATATTTGCAATGGATAATTCACGAAAAGTAGAGGTAAGTGTAATGTGAGGAATCTTTGAAGCAACATGTACACTGGAGCGGTTCAAAATAAAAACTTTTTGATTTTTTCACGATGTGTCAGTGGATTACAATAGCCCTATATGTCTGGACAAAACAACCCATAAGGATTTTCATCAATTTTGAAAACTGGATTGCCGCCGCCTGCTTTGAGTTGCCTACCCATTTTCGAAAATATTGATTTATAAAATGGTGAAAGCTAAAGAGGTTATCAAATTTTGCAACAAAGTGGGTAATCTTTTCGAACTATTATCGATCGACAAATTCGAATCCGTGATCAGTTTTTCTTCTTCTTTTTTTCTTATAAAAAATTGAAAATTGCCCGGACAAAATTAAAAAATGCCGATTTTCTACTTTCAAGTTGCAAAATCTTGATAAAATATTTTACCGCCAATCTAGTTGCACATTATTATTAATGTACCTTTATTTGCTTAAGAGAAAACCGTAAACCGCATATCAATATCTTCTTTCAAAACCAAGATATCAGGATTTTTCTAAATTAATAGACCTGAAATCTTTCGATTCGGCACATATTAAGCTGATTCAAACTTTTTTTCTGTTCTAAACAGCTATTATCGATCGAGGAACTTGAATCCGTGATTAGTTTTTCTTCTTCTTTTTTTCTTATAAAAAAATTTAAAATTGCCCAGACAAAATTAAAAAATACCGATTTTCTGCTTTCAAGTTGCAAAATCGGCCCATATTATTTTACCACCGATCCCGTTGTACAATATTTTTAATGTACCTTTGTTTGCTTACGAGAAAACCGTAAACCGCATATCAATAAGGGTATTCCTGAAAACTCGAAAAGCCTCGAAAAACATCGAAAACTCGAAAACAATTTTGAGCCTCGAAAATAATTTGTATGAAAAAAAGTTTACACAACTCTCGAAAGTTGGAAAATTAATAATATGAGCGAGAAGAGCGCAATTGTTCTCAAAAAGCTAAAAAAGTGTCAAAAACGAAAATTAAATTATGACGATTTTTCGATTTTCAAAACACATTTTAATTCGCTACAAACATTTTATTTTGGTTCAGTTGAGCAATTTTATGTTTCTATTTAAACAATATAGGTATCAGTTGATAAGTAATTTATTAAGCTATAATATTAGTGTGAAAAAGTTTCAAATCGATCCATCTATAATCAAGAAGAATGGTTTAAAATGAATCCAAAAAAAATATTTTTTTAACAAATTAAAGTTTTTTATATAATTTTTTTGATTAACAACTAAGACACATGTTGATTTCTTTCATTTTCACGCTCATATTTAAATACATTTGGAAGTAAAAAGACACGAGTTAGGCAGTTTTAGGCAACAAAAGGCGTTTCTCATTCGTTTGCATTTGCATAGATTGGGCTGTTCCCTTAAACAAGCTCGAAAACTTTCGAGGTTTCAATGCTTTCGAGTTTTCGCGTTTATAGGAATACCCTTAATATCTTATTTCAAAACCAAGATATCTACATTTTTCTAAATGTATTCAACTATTCTATAGATTTTTCTAGGATTTTCAAAAATCTCAAATTATGCCAGATATGTTAATTTAGAAAAATGTAGATATCTTGGTTTTGAAATAGATAATGATATGCGGTTTACGGCATTCTTATAAGCAAATAAAATTACATTAAAAATGTTCTACAACGGGATCGGTGGTAAAATAATATGGGCCGATTTTGTAACTTGAAAGCAGAAAATCGGTATTTTTTGTTTTTTTTTCGGTCAATTTTAAATTTTTTTATAACAAAAAAAGAAGAAGAAAAAAACTAATTCCTCGATCGATAATAGCTGTTTAAAACAAAAAAAAAATGTTGAATCAGCTTAATATGTATACATATATGTAATAAATGATAAATTATATTTAATAGTTTAATTCAAATGTTTATTGATATTTAATTCAAATATTAAAATAAAAAATAAAAGTAAAAAAGTACGACAACTGACCGACTTCTTAACGACTTACGACTTCTGACAACTTTCTACTACTGATTATCCCTTCTTCCTTTTTTACTGACAACTGAGAGCCACCGAAGGCTATGTTTTAAAACTGCTGACAAAAACTAACAACTGATGTTGACTATCGCTGATTATTAACCACTTGTTACAATCGGCCATCCGACTCGTCATCCGTCTCGGATGAAAGAAGTTCTGCATTTGTCTCAATATATTTCCACAACTTCATATTGTCGTTGCTCGACATAGCTTTACATGGTCCTTCGAAGTCTGCCGCTTTCTCCACGTTGTATCGTCCGTTCCGCTTCACTTTTGTTACCATATATGGTCCTAAATATTCACTGCTCAACTTTTTGCCTGCTACGAACTGCGTTCTTTTTATCGCCACTAGGTCATTGATTTTGTAGTTTTGCTCTTCTTTGCGTTTTTTATCGAAATTAGCTTTGTATTGGTCCTGTGCCTTCTGCATTTGTGCTTTAGCCTCTTGTCGAAGATTCTACCTATCTTCATCGAATGCTGCTACGATTTTTTCTTATAGTGTGTTAAGTATGTTACTGCTTACGTCTGAGTGCATTTTGATGCCGAATAAAAATTCATACGGTGACCTTTGTGTTGAACTGTGTGTCCATGCGTTGACTGCTTTTTGTACTTGACCTACTTTTTTATACCATTTCGATGATTCATCTTCAGTAATCTTCATCAGCGTTGAAATCACGACTCTGTTGACCCGCTCTATCTGGCCGTTGCCGCGTGGCACCCCTGTTGTCGTTAAAATGTTTTCAATTCCTCTAGATTTGCAGAAGTCTTCAAACGCTATCGAGGTAAATGCTGCGCCTCTATCACTAACTATGCGACATGGGTTACCAAAAACATTTGACCAGTCCACTAATTTTTTAATAGCTTCGTCTGCTGCTGTCGCCTTTGTTGGAAACAACCAAATAAACCATGGATACCATGGATAAAATATATTTTTACTGCTTTGAAGTTGAGTCCATTGAACCTATATGGTCGATATGCAACGTGTCTAATGGAAGGTCGCCTTATCCGATGCAGTGTAGATATCCTTCTTTTTTCCCCAGCTTCTTATTGCAGATGATACACCTGACGCAATTCGCTATAAACTGGTTGACCTTACTTTCCAAGTGTGGAATGTAATAACTTTGCTGAATGTTATGCGTTGTTTTTTGTGACGCAAAATGTCCAGCTTCATGTGCATTCCTTATTATTTCGCTTTCCATTGATTTTGGTACAACAAGCAAATCGTGTCCATTGACATTTTTATATATTAAGTCGCCTTTGATTTTATAGTTCTTATAAGGTGTTGTCTTCAAAATTTCCGCTACAGCTACTATATGGTCATCCTTCTGTTGCGCTCTCCTCAGCCTTGCAGTTAACTCTGTCATTACTACCATAACGTTCGATGTATATCTGCTAAGTGCGTCGACATGCTTCATCCGCTCACTTCTTCTATGCTCGACTTTGTAATTGAAGTCCTGCATGTACAATATCCACCGCGCAACTTCCCTTGGAACATCATTTTTTTTTGTAGTTTGCTTGAATGCTGCACAATGCGTTACCAACGTGAATTCAATGCCCAACAAATATTTTCTGAACTGTTCCATTGCTAAGTACGCTGCTTTAACTTCTAATGTATAGCTATGTTGCTTAGATTCGGCTGGAGTAGATTTCTTATTCCAAAAACGTTCTGGATGCATTTGACCTTCGTATTTTTGATTAATGCCGCTCCAAATCCGTCTTTAGACGCACCTGTATGTAATTCGGTGACTGAATCTCTATTATATATTACCAAGACTGGCTCTGCTGTTATAGCCGCTTTCAGTTGACTCACTGCGCTTAACTCTCTTTTAGTAAATCTTGTTATAACCTCTTTTTTCAACAAGTTGGTTAACGGTCGAGCTATCTGGGCATACTGATTGACAAATCTTCTGAAGTACCCAGTTAAACCGAGAAATGACTGTACCACTTTTATGTTGTTGGGAATCGGAAAATTTTCTATGGCTTTAGTTTCCTCTCTACCTAGCCGAATCGTGCCGTTTTCCACCTTAAATCCCAAAAAATTAATTTTTGTCCTTAGGAATGCGCACTTGGACCATTTAATTTTTAGTTCATATCTGGATGCTGTTTCTAATACCCTAATAAGACGACAAAAACCTTCTTCTTCTGTGCTACTGTAGACCACAATATCATCAACATAAATTTCCATTATATTTTCATTAATTAGATCTTGAAAAATATGGGTGATGAATCTGATAAATGCTGCAGGTTGCAAAAGCCAAAAGGTGCACGATTGAACTCGTAGATGCCAGTTTTAGTCACGAACGCAGTGAACCGTTTGCTAGATTCCTCGACCGGCACGTGAAAAAACCCGTTCTCCAAATCCATTACTGTGAAATATTTTGCTGACTGTAGTTTCTCAAGTACTTCATCTATAAGTGGCACAGGGAACGCATCTTTTAATACCATCGTGTTCAACTTACGGAAATCTACGCAAACTCGATAGGAGCAGTCCTTTTTCCTGACCACTACTTATTTACTGGCGTAATCCGACGTTGATTTTCTTATAATATTCTGCTGTAGCCATTCCTGTATTTGTATTTTAACTGCTTCTTCTTCTTTATAAGGAAGCCTACTAGGAGAATGACGAAACGGAATAGCTTTATCTGCATTTATTTTCAAATATATTGGGCACTCGTTTGTCTTTTCTTTATTTTTGAAATCAGAAATTATTTTTTGAATTTTTTCTTTGTGTTTAACCGGCGCGTCAATATCGAAATTATTTTCCGTAATATTAAGCACACTCAAAAAGTTTTCTTCTTTTGTCATTAACGAATATCCATTTTCGTCATAGACCAACTTAAATTTGTTGATAAAATCATACCCTAGTATATATGATATTATAATTTATTTCATTATCCGGCACAACTAAAATTTTGCTTGTTTCTTTTAGTCCATCAACTTCAATTTCACTAATAAGAAAACCTTTTGTTATTGTTGGCACATTACCCAAACCATACAACGTTGAAACGCTTTGCTGTAGCTGAAGATTGCTTAATTTGCTTTTGTATACAGTTTCGCGCACCAAACTTACGGCAGCCACTGTATCAATAAACGCATCGAGTTCTACGCCGTTTAATAGAATGTTTTTAATTCTCTTTTCATTTGTTATAGTGTTAACAATATTGTATTCTTTTTCTTTTCGCCGCGTACAATTTTTTGCGACGTGGCCATTACCGTTGCACTTAAGACACTTCACGTCTGCCTTGCAATCTGGTCTTTTATGATCTGTCGATCCGCAATTAAAACAGTGTAATTTTTTTGTCGACGAATATTTTTCAAAATTTCTGTCACTTTTGTGTTTATAAACGCGTTCGTATATCTCAAATTGTTCCTTTAGTTCTTTATAATTTCGCGCACTGTACAATATCATTTTATTTTCGGGCCTACCTTTAACACCGTCAACGATATATTGTATTAATGAGTTCTCATCGACCGCTCCGAACGAACCAATATTACGCATATGAAGTATATACTCGTGAATGCTCTCAGCATCTTTTTTTTCCTTTCACGTAACTGATTATGCACCTCAACACTGCTATAGCTTCTGCCAAACTCGGTAATTAACAATTGCTTGAAATTATTATAATCACACACTGATATTGTCTGTACGAATAATTGGGCAGTTTTTTTCATTTTATTTTTTGTGTGTCAGACCATCTGTATGCTGCTGCAATATTATCAAATTCTCGTAGCCACTGTTCAGTTGTAACACCAGTTTCGCCTTCAAAGTAAGAAATCAAATTTTCAGCGTTCGATGTTGGTTTTTCTGTTTCTTCGCCGAACTTAACTGTTAGTAATTTGACTAAGTCCGCAAGATCTTCATTTTTCTCTTTACCCGTTTCACTCGTCCCTGCATCCACCGTCCCTGCATCCACTGTCTTTGCACCCATCGCTCCTGTATCCACCGTCGGCTTTTTTTTGTCATCTGGCATTTTTTTGTGTCTTGCTGCTGCTCGCGTGATTCTAACTGTCGAAGCCGTTGTCACGTGTGTTGTTTTTGTAATATGCAACGCTCTTCGACTGCACGATAAACAGGTGCCCTTCACTCGACCTATGATTTAAATATGCCAAACCAACACTACACGACACTGTACTCGTTTTATTAATTTTTTTTTTGGCTTTAGTTGAGCCCCCAAATGTAATAAATGATAAATTATATTTAATAGTTTAATTCAAGTGTTTATTGATATTTAATTCAAATATAAAGTTAACACTTTAAAGTAAATTAATATTACGATGTTAAAGAAATTTAAAATGTATTAAATTAAAAATAAAAGTAAAAATGTGCGACAACTAACCGACTTCTTAACGACTTACGACTTCTGACAACTTTCAACTACTGATTATCCCTTCTTCCTTTTCTACTGACAACTGAGAGCCACCGAAGGCTATGTTTTAAAACTGCTGACAAAAACTAACAACTGATGTTGACTATCGCCGAATCGAAAAATTTCAGGTCTATTAATTTAGAAAAACGCAGATATCTTGGTTTTGAAAGAAGATATTGATATGCGGTTTACGGTTTTCTCTTAAGCAAATAAAGGTTCATTAAAAATAATGTACCAATAGATCGGCGGTAAAAAATTATATCAAGATTTTGCAACTTGGAAGTAGCAAATCGGCATTTTTTAATTTTGTCCAGGCAATTTTGAATTTTTTCATAAGAAAAAAAGAAGAAGAAGAAAAACCGATCACGGATTCGAATTTCTCGATCGATAATAGTTCGAAAGGAATACCCAGTTTGTTGCAAAATTTGATAACCTCTTTAGCTTGCACCCTTTTTTAAATCAATATTTTCGAAAATGGGTAGGCAACTTTAGAACAGGCGGCTGCAATCCAGTTTTCAAAATTGATGAAAATCCTTATGGGTTGTTTTGTCTAGACATATAGGGCTATTGTAATCCACTAACATATCGCGAAAAAATCAAAAAGTTTTTATTTTGAGCCGCTCTAATGTGCACATGTCTTCCAACACATTTGCGTACGCATATTTTATTTTCCTTGCCGTTTAGCATCTTAAGAAGAGCAAGGTGTCCTTTACTCCAAGACTTGCGATTGCTAATAGGAATGTAATGAAAAATAAATACAAAATAAATATTTCATATGATTACATTTTTTCTTCCGGCATTTCGGTTTTCAATTTTGGTTTTAACTTTTAAATTTACTTTTGAACGTAAGTATCTATTTTTTTTTGCCTGTAGACGTTTAGAACGTTTGTGAACGCTCCAACGCTTATTTGCGCGATTAACAGTCGTGTTTTATTTTACACGGCTACCCGCTTAAAAAAAAATTTGTATGAGAAATTAGTCGGCGATACAATCGCCGCTTAAATATTAATCGTGCAAATAAGAGTTGGATCATTCACAATTGGGCTGCTTAATATGAAATTTGGCAGCACAGTCTCACAAAGTTTCTAGTTTTTAATCGAAAAAGTTCCATCTCTAAACGTCAACAGGGGAAAGAAAAATAGATACTACGTTCTAAAGTAAATTTAAAAAGTTAAAACCAAAATATAAAACTGAAATGACAAGAAAAAAGGCTTTGATAAAACGCTTTTGTTCAATTTTAAGTTTGTTTGGATTTAATTCAAGTGTCATTCCTTGCTTGAGATTTGCTTCACAGGAGTGCTGCCAAATTTGATTAACGAAAAAATTAAGCGGCGAAAGCTGTTTTTTGCCACTGATTAAGCTATCTTATAGCCGTGTCAAAAAAACACGGCTAATATGTAAGCGGCAATTATGTATATCGCCGACTAATTTCTCATACAAAAATTTTTTACTGCGGGTAACCGCGTTACGGCTAATAAGCAACTGTTCAAACACCATCAATGAAGATTATTTATGTCAGATTGTAAAAAAACATAATCTGAAATGTCAGTTATTTGCAAAAAAACTTTTAAATCATCGTCATACAACAAGTTCTTGGTGATTGTAAAACATTGACTGAACATTGTATGTTGTTGTTGTACTGTAATAGAGACTATATTTTGTAAATATTAACGCATTGTTTCCTCTGTTTGCTAAATTATTTGAACTTTCAAGTTATTTTTAACCAGACAATTTTTATTTTTTTTATTTCTAATATTTTTTTTGCTGTAAAAGAATATCTTGAATTGTTTAAATTATCCCCATTATTGTTTTATTTTGTTGAAAATAACCGCCGGGGAAAGGGCTCTGCAGGATGCACAGTACCATTGCAGACCCGATTTATCAGAACATAATAGAGGTATTCATCTAACTGTTCAAAACCATCGCAAACTGTGCAAGTTGTGCATTTTTTGACAGTTCGTTTGCAGTTTGTTCAATTCAAACAATCTAAAACTTATTTTAAAGATATTTTAACCAACTATGTTGCCTTATGGTAAGTTCAAAATTGAAATCAGTTTTGACTTAATTATTTCCCTTAACGATTGTTTGCCATCCAATAGAACTATAGCTGATGTCCCTACCGCATTTGCATCCTTTGTACGATTTTTGAGAAATACAACCGCCACGCGACGATGTGCGAAAAAGCAATTCAAGTGCACCTGCTACGCAACAGTTTTTATACTCATATTGCTATGAGTATATATTTGCATAAACTGCATGTCTTGCGGTGTGTGTAGCACCGCAAACCCTTTTTGAGCGAGTTTACTTATGGTTGTTAAATTAGGCACTCTGGCAGTTCTCTGGGCTGTATGTTCGATTTGAGCCACATGTGGACATGCAACAAAGTTTTGCATGATGCTGTATGAACGCAGAAAGAAAAGTTTGAGTGTTACCGTTTGCACAAAAAATATATGTTTATATTATTCATAAATATTATTTCGGAAAAATTTTCTTATAAAATAAAAATGTTTGTACATACCCTCCTAGGGATGGCAATCCAGGACCCCGATTTGATTAAAAAACATTTTTAACGATGTTATGCCCATTTAAAATTTTAGTGTCAAAACTTGAAAAACCGCTAAAAAATTATTCAAAATAGTGGCATTTTCATCCAAATAAAAATAATTAATTTTTGTCTTTTGATTCTAATAGAACTTCTGATTCTCTGACAGAATCTTAAAAAAATTTTTAAAATTGTTGAAAATTGCCGCTTTTTATGAAAAAAAAAACAAGGCTGATTTTCTCAAAATTTCCAGATGTTTTTACGCTTACCATTGATTGGGAATCCTATTTTACACAGAAAACGATATGCCAAAGATCTTTTGTATCAACGATGCTATCTGGAGAAGTTTTTGATAAGTAAAACAAAGTATTTTCTTCATAAGAAAATGAAGATTTTTAGTGTATTTTTGTTCAAGAAAAGCTAATATTTCACATTTGTCCATTTTGTAGATTTTTCCAGTTTTCGGCGGCCAATTTAAGTATTTTATGAAACTGATATCTATGCTCCGTTATCTGTTAGTTGAAATTTTGCACAAGAGCAATCGCTCTTTTTGTATGCAATTTATGGGCCACAATCTTCGAACACTTTTTTTTTTATCTTTATTTCATGTTTAGAACTTCAATTACAGTATAATATCAAACAACATAATTACACTAGTTATACATGAAATAATTAGATACGATCTGGTGACAGAATGTCAAGAGGCGAACGTAGCATGAAAAAACATAAACACTGATATCCGTGCTCCGTTATCTGTTAGTTGAAATTTTGCACAAGAGCAATCGCTCTTTTTGTATGCAATTTATGGGCCACAATCTTCGAACACTTTTTTTTATCTTTATTTCATGTTTAGAACTTCAATTACAGTATAATATCAAACAACATAATTACACTAGTTATACATGAAATAATTAGATACGATCTGGTGACAGAATGTCAAGAGGCAAACGTAGCATGAAAAAACAAAAACACTTGTACTTCATGCTGTGAATGACAACGCGGAAAGTGCAATTGGTCTTTGCAAAATTTCAACAAACAGATAACGAAAGACGAAGATCAGTTTAACCCTTTGCTGCATGATTTTCTAGTTTCAGAAACAAAAAATTTTTTAATCAAATTCCTCAATCTAACCATTAAAAAATGAATTTAAAGAAATTCCGGGCCATAGTTTTCCGGAAAAACAGGTGTCTGCAACGCCATGCATTAAGGAGGAATTTTAATACTCGAAAAAAATAAAATAATTGTTTGTTTAATATAGCCACATGACCGATGACCTTGAAATATGTTATTCGTGGGATTATTTTGAGCAAGTCTATATACATAGAGCGTGTTCGGACTTCCATTTTATTTATTTTGAGCTTGGTAATCACGTTCTTCACTAACTTGTACTGTGGCTAGCGAAGGCGGTTTCGGACGAATTATAGTGAACTGCAGCCGAATGCCGCGGTGAAGTTGGTGTTGAATATATTTGAGTATGTAAGCCCTGACACGCCGGTAAGATTTCATCCAATTTTTTTTTTGTACATATTTAGAAATTATAATTAAATCCGGATATTCCACTCATTTCAAATAGTTTGTACCTCCACTTATGGGGTTGATCTGGCATGTATTGGTTCAGAAACTGATCATTCGTAACACATACTTATTTCTTCAACCAGAGTTAGACATTCTTCTCTTAGAATGGACAAAAATTTACTTATGAATTGGATCAAAACAGGTTGAATCTTATCTAGCCTGTCATGAGTTGGATATACTCTTGGTACCACTTCATTATTTTAGTTAAAATGAAGAAATCCTTGAATTTTTTAAACACATTAACAGCCATTGTACCTATTCGATATTGTTGTATTTCCTAAAGCAGGACCCCAATAATGCTATACATTGGTTACCTGAATAATTGACATTAACGTTGAGATCATTCCAAGATATTTAGTTATTTTTGAGGATATCATCATCCTTCTTTTGGTAGTAATTCCGTGATTTTTGTAATCGCCTTTATCGGCCATGTCATCCTATTGTCCAATATCAAAATCATCCGTATTGTCGCTCCAAGCTACCAAAACCTTCAACAGATCTGTATCAGACAGAAGTTCAGCCATTCGAAAACGTTATGAAATTTTTTCACGTAAATGCATAATGTTGCAGATTTGCATCACGTTTGAAATACTCGAATTGAACAGATTTCGTACGAAAAACATTATATATTATTATAAATAAAAAATACACAAAAAAAAAAATACTTTGAATTATATTTTCATATTTTCATTACTTTTTTCAGTAAAATTTAAGATCAGTTCTTGCGACTTTACAATATTTTGATGTAACTGACTGTGACTGCCATTTCCTTCAAAACGACAACGACAAAAACAATATAATATGTATATGTATATATAAACGTCGCTTATACGAAAACCGAAAAATATCTACAAAATGGACAAATGTTAATGTTCTTTTCTTAATCAAAAATTTCTCCAGATAGCATCGATGGTACAAAAAATCTTTGACATCTCGTTTTCTATGTAAAAGAGGATTCACAATCGATTGACCATAGTGCCGTGGCTAAAAAGTATAAAATAGGTATGGTTTCGGACGAGCAAAGTGGACGTATGTCAGATTTTTTAGCATGTTCAACATTCGTATCAATGAATCAATACTCAAATTTCAGGCAATTTTCTGATTTATAATTTTAATATATGTTTCACATCATACTGAGTCCGCAAAAAATGATACCCACGAATATACCTCGAAGTTGATATTTTTTTTAAGTAAAAGAAATAATACTAATAAATTGTCTCGAAAATGCACAAAAATCATACAAATCTTCCATATTTTTTGCAGATTTGTATTTTATTAGAAAAACTAGTTATTTTTGGTTTGTTTGTTGGCTTTTTTTAATATTAATAATAATTAAGTAATGAACTGCAGCCAATTTAGCAGCGATCAACATTCTTGTAAAATTTTACAAGTTGATTCAATGCTTTGTTTCTAAACAAACTTTGAGAAAAACAATGGAAAAAAACAACAACTCTAGAATATAGACATATGTTTCGATTCTTAAAATCTCATCAGTATATTTTTGGTTGATGTCTACGTCAGCACTCAAATTACGCCCGCTATATGAATGCAAACCTAACGAAAAGCTTACTTTTAACTCCAAGCAAATGGTGCAAATTTTTGAGTGAAAACAAGATCACACCATTGCGTTGAAATTTCAATCAGCTGTTCGCTTTGTTTACATTCCATTTACATTCATATAGCGGGTGTAATTTGAGTGCTGACGTAGAATTAGGAATACATAATCCATGTCTTTTGGACTGAATAAATCGCCAAAATGATTTGGGATTATCCTTAATGTTATTCTCACAACGTAAAATATACTGATTGTAAAGGAATTTATTGAGAAAATTAAACTCCCTCATATAATGGATATATTTTGAATGATACTGAAAATCATTAGTAGCTTTAAATAATTTAATATATTTATTACGAAGGTTTTTTAACTTTTTCAGACCTTTAGTGTACCAAGGTAACTTATAAACATTTTCTGACACACGAGGAATATGCTCATTACATATTCTTGCTATTTCAGTTTTAAAAGC
This sequence comes from Meiosimyza platycephala, assembly GCA_963662105.1. Taxonomy (NCBI): domain Eukaryota; kingdom Metazoa; phylum Arthropoda; class Insecta; order Diptera; family Lauxaniidae; genus Meiosimyza; species Meiosimyza platycephala. Next base: position 62,949,701 of record OY759208.1, read on the forward strand.
TTCAAAGCAAATTGCGACAGTTTTACTAGAAAACAAAACACTCCAATCAGTCTGGTCGAAAATATCAGTTAACATATCCAAATTGCAACGTCTAAAACTAAAACAATTTTTTTCTTGCTTAAAATTTATAAAAGCATTAAACTCAATATTAATCACTGAGGGAATATGGTGAATATTAGATGGAGAAATTGGACAGAAACACTCCGATAAAGTATTTTTAAAGTTCTTAGAAACAAAAACTAAATCTAAGGTTCTATTTAATTTGTTAACAAGGGCATTAATTTGCACTAAATCAAGACTTAAAACACTATCAATAAAATTGATTTCGAAAGCATGATTGACATTAGACGGCATAAGCTCATTCGCGAAAAGATTCCAAACAATTTTACTTAAATTAAAATCTCCTAAAAAACAGAGGTGATTATCGGCATTACTCAAAAGTGATTGCAAACACATTACACTATTAATATGCGCTGCATATAAGTCATCCGCACTATTAGGAGGAATATATGAGGCACATATATAAAGTGAACCATTACCACTATTAACAGTAACACACAATTGATCAATAATTGTATCACTATTCTGCATCATAAAAATGGAAGAGCAAAGCGAACATTTGATTGCAATTAAAATACCGCCACCACGATTATGACCATTTTTTTCCGCATCTCTATCCTTACGGTACACTTGATAAATGTTCAAATCAAAAAATTCAGCATCGAAAAAATCGGAAGTAAGCCATGTTTCAACTAAAACAATGATATCAAAGTCAGCTTGCGATGTCCAATTAAAGATAATATTAGATTTAGTTCTGATTCCAGACGTATTGTGGTAATACAGTTTAAGTTTACTAAATTGAGTAGAGTTATTAGTTACTATTTCGTTTCCGAATTCACTCCCATCTTTTGAAAATTTACAAACGGTCGCACCTTCACGTTTTCTTGCCAAAGAGATGGACTGAGAATTTTACTGTAGCACATTTCAGAGACACCAAGTTTAAAGTTGACACTCTTAAGATTTTCCAGTATAGCATCTCTCTTTATAAGTTTATAACAAACTAAATGCTTTTTATCAATATTTGAGTGTTTATGGACATACTCAATAATGTCATCTTCTTTCACTGTCGGCTTAAAAGAGGATAGATGCACAAATTTCTTCTTCCACACAACATCAAGATCGGAACTCTCTTTAAGCCCAATAACACTCTTCGCATGCTTCTTAAATTTGTTTTTGTTGTTCACTGTTACCCATGGATTAGCACAAGCAGCATCAGCAGAAGTAAACTGTAGTTCATCATGAGAGATAACATCAGCAGCAGTACCATTAACAGAACCAGCTCCCAAAGAACCAATATCAACATTAGTAACAGCACTCACACTAGGATAAAGATCAGCAGCTAAATTATTGTTAACACTCTTAGTTTGAGATTGTGGCTTAACAGAATTGGATTGAGCTAAGCAAAGATTCCCGTTAGAAATTCCCCCAGAGAGATGAGAAATTATTGCACTCTCAGAGAAAGTAGAATTAGAAGCAGAAATAACAACTGAAGCAGAAGACACATTCGGAACAGCAGTAAAATTTGAAGCACCGTTTACAGCAACATCCGCGCCAAAATTATTATTTACATGTATTGAGTTTTTGAGAGCAGACAACTCAGAGGAAAAATTTACCATTTGCAAAGCAAAGTCATTCTCTTGTTTACTCAATTTCTCAACAATGCATTTTTTTAACTCCAGTAGTTGATCATTTAAAGCTTTTATTTGTACCTCGAAGACATAAGTAATTTTTTCTAAATTCACTTTATGCGCCTCCAATAAAGATTCGTGGCCTTTAATTAATTTCACCGGCACACCAACACAATCCACACAAAAATAATTCAAATGACGATTCATCTTCAGCAATCTTAAGTCATATTCAGTAAGTTGACCCTCACAACAACGGTGAACGGTGAAATACTTTTTTACAGTATCCACTGCACGGAACAATTTGGATTTCTCCTCTAGTAAAACTTCTGTTACATTTTCCACAAAAAGCATCCATTACAAGTACTAAGTAACAACAAGTAGTCGTAAGGAGCAAAATGTTCAAATTTAAATGAATTCAAATAAAATCAAAACTATCACGAGCAAAATAAAACACGTCTTCACTTGACGACAGACAGAATACGTCGGAGAATTGAATCAACTTGTAAAATTTTACAAGAATGTTGATCGCTGCTAAATTGGCTGCAGTTTATTATTTAATTATTATTAAAATTAGTTATGTTTTTCGTTGTTTTAAATTGTGTTAGTGAAGATTTAAATATTATTGTTTGGGCTCAAGTCAAAGTTATGTTTTTCATTTTTTACCTAAACTATCAATTTTCAATAAAAATACAAAAAAATACAAAATACAATAAAAAAAAATTTTAATAATACTTTGACTAATTTTAATAATTTTTTACTCAATGCGATTTTTATTGAAAATTGATAGTTAAGTTAAAAATTGCTTGTCAATGCCTTGGCTATTAAAGGTCAAGACACAATTGAAATGCATTTTGCAGGCTGTTATAATATTGAAAATAATAATTTTTCAGATTCTGGATTTGAATATTTAATATAAAAGAATATTTATTGGATAACATTTTTTCTAATCCCGGGATAACGGGATCCCGTTATTGCCATCCCTAATACCTACACACTGTATATTAGGGTGTTTCAGAATACTATCATGTCTTAGAATAAAATGATTCACCCCTCACAATGAAAGACCATTTAAAAAATTAATTTAGGAAAAAAGAAAAAGGGTTTTCATACAAAAATAGAGGTCGCTACCAGAGGTTGAAAAAATGTTGTTTTCTGAAATTCAATGAAAAATAGCACGTTTTTCATTTGTACATATTTGTTACACTATGATAGATACGGGCTTGCTTATCTCTGGGTTACAAAGGTGAACCATTTTTATGCAACTTTAAATCAAATTTTAGTTTTAGCAGGATAATAAAAAAAAAAAAGTTATCCTTGAATTATTACTTGAAAAAATTTTAGAAATAGCAAATCTTTCCACGTTTATGTCCTAGCACTTGATTTACCAATCACGAAGCTGATAATTTTAGCGCACTCAGCTTGATGAATACTTTAATTTGATATATCATTTACTGCTATAGATATTCAATTTTTATAATTTAAATAAACATTTTCGTCGCATTCTATCGCAGTTTAGTTTTCTAAAGGTTTTTTTTTTTGTTCTATTTAATTTCTCTTATTTGTTTTTGTTTTTTCATTGCATTTACGTCCACGCAATAAACATAAAATATGCTTATAAGACAGCATTTGATTTAAAGCTCTTTGAACGCACGAAGTGTGTTGACTCTTACAGGATTTCCGATCGGTATTCGGTAAAACGAACTGAGCTGTCGCATAAACATATAGTCCGAGAGGCAAGCGACAAACCGTTGCAAGCATTTTATAAATCTGAATTTTTGATATTATGTCACATTTGTTGTGTAGAGACATAGTCTGCCGTCAGTCAGCCTGGTTCGTTGGCGTTTGGTCAGAATTTTCCTGTAACAGAGGCCATCAGTCAATGATAAAAGGTTGCGCTTTGCGCTTCTGTAATACCTCAGATTAATTTATATTAAAAATTTAATATTGAAATTAAATAATAAATATCAAATAATAAATAATAATAATAATTAAATAATTGAACTACAGCCAATTTAGCACCGGTCGACATTCATGTAAAATTTTACAAGTTGATTCAATACTTTTTATTTGTTAAACAAACTTTGAGAAAAATAAAGGAAAAAAAACAACAACTCTAGAATATAGACATATTTTCAATTTATTCAATAATAATAATTCATTGTACAGATAATATTGCTCTTTTAAGTAGTGCAAATAAAGCTAATAATAATTATAGTTTTAGGTTATATCTTAAATAATAATAAGTTATAATTAATTTAAAAAAAAAAGTTTAGGAGTAGAAACTTACTGTTAAAATACATTTATATTGTGAGCCAAGTACTTAAATTAAAAAAAAAATAATAATAATAATTAAAAAGGTTGATAACTATTGAAATAGGATATTGACTATAGAAATGATAGAGAAATGAAGAATGAATATAAGGGGGTGGGGAGAAGAAAAAAAAAATAAAATGTTCAGAGAACAGCCGAAAAATGCTCGAAAAGCTTGCGTTTGAAGATGTCTGTGCTGCTTATTTATTTCAAATGAATAGGTAACATGTTCCACAGATGTATCGCATGAATGAAAAAATGGCGAGAGGTTGAAAGAAACTTGTACCGTGGCAATATGAGTTGCTCTGTCCTTTGATTTCTAGGAAATCGTATAGAATCAAAAAGATAATCTGGTTCCCAATTTCGAATAATTTTATGAAGCAGAAGTAATGTGCGTAAATTTAACATGTCGCTTAGGAATAGTCCAGAAATTTTTTTGGTATAAAATGTGATGTGGTAATGTCTTGGTATACTGAAAATAAACCTTGCGCAACTATTGAATTCCACCGTTAGCTTATGGTGGGATTCATGATCAAGATTTGAAAATATCTCGCAACCATAAAAAATGATAGGCAAGATGAATGATTTAACCAATCTAAGCTTAACTTCAGTTGGTAAAAACCTAGAAGTAGGACTAAGTCCTCGTAGGGCTCCATAAATTTTTGAAACCACACTGTTAACGTGGGTGTTGCAAGTAAAGTTACTGTTAAAACAGACTCCCAGGTTCTTAAATGTGTCAACATACTCTATTGGAGAATTGTTTAAAAGGAGCAGAGGTGGCTCAATTCTATTTCGACACTTGTTGATGAGCATAGCTTTAGTCGTAACAGGATTAAGACTAAGCCCATTTTTTTGTGACCATTGAACAATTCTGTATAACTCGCCATTAAAGTCGATACTTGCTTGATTATAAAGAGTCTTAGGAAAAAGCTTGTACATTTGAATATCATCGGCGTATATGTGATGATCACAGGTAGTAAAGCAGTCCGCAATATCATTTATGTAGGCCATGAACAATAGTGGACCTAAAATTAAACCTTGTGGGACACCACATGGCACATTCGAATAGGATCACTTTTAATTGCAATAGTGAACAAATTGTAAGCGATCACAAAGATATGACGACAAAAGTTTACTTAAAGAACTACTAAATGAGGATTGTGTAGATAATTTGAATAAAAGCTGTTGGTGATTGATGCTATCAAATGCTTTGGAGAAATCTAAGAAGACCATTAAGTCCATCATATTATTATCGATCCCTGATCGAATGTCTTCAGACACTTTCAAAAGTGCTATCGTACAGCTACGATTTTTTCTAAAACCTGACTGATGTCTAGTCAATAAATTGTTGCTACTAAGGTGAACTTTAATTTGGTTACTGACAAGTATTTCAAAAACTTTACTGAGGAATGGAAGTATTGCTATCGGACGGAACTCGGAATTATTTTTTGGTAATGGATAATTTTTGCGGTTTTCCATAGAGTGAGAAATTGGGAGGTGGTAATAATTGTATTGAAGACATGAGTTATATGATGAAGGATAACAGGGAGAAGTATTTTGACAAAATCCGGGCAGATATTATCAACTCCTGAAAGAGTCGCTTCAATAGGGCTTATAGGGCTTATAAATGTCGGACCATATGATGTATTATTACAATTTTGTATTGGCTGAATAAATTGACCGTTAAGATCATCCAAGTTAATGCTTGCTGGAGAAATATTAATATTTTTATTTTTGTTTAACTCAATTGAACGAATATTTTTCCAAAAAGAAGAGCTTGAGCTACTGTGAGCAAATTTACGTTCATAAAAGTGTCGTTTGTTTTTCCGTATTTAACTGGTGACAGCATTACGAGATCGCTTAAATTCATCATAAAATGCAGAACAGCTGTATCTCTTCCATTTAGAATACAATATATCTCTTGTTTTAATGAGATTCAGCACTTCAGGAGTGAGCCAAGGAAATTTCGTTGGTTGTCTATTTTTAATTGAGGTTGGTACATGGGCAGCGAATAATAGATTGATATTTGTTCTTAAAAATTGAACCTGAAATTTACCATCATTCGTGTCGTATATTGGGCGTCCAGTCAATATTTTGGCATTCGGAAAACAATGAATTAATGTTTACGCTGGAAAAATTTGGTACTGCATATGAATTTTCAGTAATAACCGAAGGGTATATATTAAGCGTGAGAGAAATTAAGTCGTGGTGGGAGAAAGCAGGAACAGAAATTTGATCAAAATGTAAAATAAAATTTGAGCTTGACACCAAAAACATCAAGAAAAGAGGGTATACAGTTCGGACGAAAGTGAGTAGGAAAAACATTATTGGCAAATTTAAAGATTCAACCATATCAACAAATTGCTTATTGTTATTGTTTAAAATATTTAAATTAAAGTCACCGAAAATAACAATATCGGTATACAGAGGGGCAAAATCCTCTAAAATATTCCTAATTAAGGTATAATTTGCAATGTTTGGAGCCATATAAATGCATCGTACTAAGAATTTGCCTGACTCATGCAGTACTTCAATAAAAATATATTCCAGGAAATCAATTTTAGTGGATTTCCTAATGACATTAAACTTATAGCAGCTTCCACCACCCAACCTATCCTGCCTATCAGCACTACATATTTCCTTCTTGAGCCTGGTTTCAGACATACAAATAACATCAACCAGACTATTATTTACAAGGAACCGCAGATCATCTATTTTATATTTAAAACTTTGAACGTTTAGATGGCACATATTGAAACCTCTATTACGTTTACATATGGCACTTAACAAGGTGCTTGATCAGACCTGGGCAAAACATCACCCGCGGGCGACGCGGCAGAACGAATCATATACGTATATAAAACGAGAGCGCAAAAATCACTTCAGTTTGATTTGAAAAGCGAACGAAGCAAGACTGCTGTCGCACAAATCTTACAAAGCGTACACTGATGTGATTTATGAATGATAAAATTTAAGTATTCTAAGAATTTACGTGCTTAAGGTTCTCTGAGTGTAAGGCACACAACTAACACATGTATTGCGTAAAAACTATGCATGTGGTAGTGCCCAGCTACGTGCTTGACACATCAAAGGTGTTACCCTAGGGACGTATCACACTACTCATTTGCAGATTAGGTGCATATCACATGAAGCACAACATCGAACAAAAACAAGCACTGCAAGGTTCTCTTAAGATCGTGTAGAAAAAGAAAAAGAGAGAGAAGAGTCGTAAATGGAGATAGTAAAAATATTACAAAAGAAATATATATGAAAAAAAAAAATCTTGGCGCTAAAAATTAAAAGTAATTTGAGATATTAAAATTAAAAATATTACAAAAGAAAAATGTATAAAAAAAACTCTGGGCGCAAAAAATAAAATGTAATTAAAGGTCATCCACCTCAGCATAATCGGTTTGGTTCGCACTTACACCTTCTGCATTTTCTTCACTCGAAATTAAAGCATTAAGTGTGGCTTCACAATCTATTTTAACAATACGACCATTTTTGTGCTCCGCAACACAAACAGAGCCATTTCGAGTAAAAACAGAGAACAGCTGCCTTCGACGCTTCAGACGCATTGCATTTTGAAAAATTGAGCGATTAAATTTCGTTAAGCTCTCATTTACATAGAATTTCTCGGTCGAATCATATCCGATATCTCTTAGCCAGAGTTGCCTGCTGTTTCTTTTACGGAATTCAAAAATAGATTTTAAAACCAGGTTTCGATCTTGGAGTATTAAACTTTAAAACAATTGGTGGATCGGTTCGTTGGTTCAGTCACCGGGTGCGGAAAGCTGACTTTAAGGCTGGCGGCTTACATTCTATGGTCTTACATAGGTTTAGAAAAATCATCGTAGCATTTTCATTTTCAAGTTGCGGCACCCCAAAGAGAATTGCATCGGAAGCGAGACTACTACGCTCAAGACCATCACATCTTTCACGTAAGCAAGTTTGCTCTTCATTTAAAACGTTTATCTGATTTGAGTGTGATGCCGCATTCTCAGCTGTTTGATGCTGCAGATTTTCGACACGTAATTGAAGAGAACTAAGAGACGATGTAAATTTTTGCTCGATCAGCTCAATTTGTTTTAAGATGTCACTACGCAGATTAGTAATTTCACACGAAAACTGACTCATTATGGCATCCGTATGTTCGCCTAACTCCATAGCCAGATCTTGAACGGAGAGAGGAGAACTCTGAGGCACGCTCTTTGAATTAGAAAAGACGTTCAGTTTTGGTGTAGAACCAGCTGACCCGTTGTTTAAGGTGACAATTTTTTTGGATATCGTGCTCATCGTATTTTGACTCATCTCATTGTTGGCTGCTTTAGAAGTGGAAGACATCTCAAGGTTTACGGCTCTCAGTTTTTAAAGCAGAAAGAGAGAACAGCAAAAATAAACAAGCGCGGGAAAATTTGAGGTGATTATTTTTTTTTTTTTTTTTGTTGTTATGTTTATTCTTAATTTTTGCAAGCAAACGAAAATGTTTATTAATTATGGTTTAAGACTTGCGGTTTACAAAATCTATTAACCCGTAAGGTAAGCCCAAAACACACAAAATCGATATTTTATAATGAGAAAAACTCTTTAAATCATGTATTACGCAGGAGGCGATGTAAAGCACGTCTACTCTATCATTTTAGTTTTGAATTATGTTTCGATTCTTAAAATCACATCAGTATATTTTTGGTTGATGCCTACGTCAGCACTCAAATTACACCCGCTATTTAATGCAAACCTAACGAAAAGCTTACTTTAACTTCAAGCAAATGTGCCAAATTTTGAGGGAAAACAAGATCACACCATTGCGTTGAAATTTCAATCAGCTGTTCGTTTTGTTTACGTTCCTAAAGCATGACGTCAACTTGTGTACATTTACCGCCAATTTCCTTTGTTCTCAATTATTTGCTATGCACCAGGATCGCAAAATTTGATGTAAGTCGTGTCTCACAAAGTGTTGCCGAATGGATCCATTCGGATACTTTTTTCTCTTAAATTTTGATGGACACTTTTTTTTCCCTTAGTGCAAATTTGGATACTTTTTTTACTTATAAATATTTTGCAAAGATTTATTGTATGAAAGGTGGCTTAATATTGCTTTGTTGAACATATTTTTCTAATCTAATATTCTAATTTAACCAATATATTGGATAAGTGCCAATGCTAAGTTCTTATGCTAATATTTTCACTCACACGCCAGTCCTGGTGCACTCGTGTTGTTTGACAGATCATACAATATTTATCTGACTAGCATCGGCAGCAAACACATAGGCCCGTAGTTATTGTCGCAAAATTAAGAGCGCTCTAAGTTAAATCCTAGTTTTTTACCTAAAATCGAACATACAAAGAAGGAAAACTTTCCCTAAAGTATGAGGAAATTTTTAAAAATAAATTACCCTGCGTAATTGACACAAAACATTGTAGACACAATGAACAAAAGGCATAATAAAAATTTGCAACAAGGCAGCCTTATCAAATCATCCTAATACTCTAGCAAAGTACTTGCTAAACAACTTCAGATTTTCGCGTATTAAAAGATTTAATAATACAGTTATTGCATTTTAAGTAATATTTTCACTCCAATCCTTATTTTTCTCACCTCAATCCTAACATCTGTTCTATAAGTATGATAAATTATTGTTAGTTCATCAATATGAAAGATCCAATAAAAGTCATATTACGAAAAAAAATAAGGTAGGCAGCGTGGCATATGGGTTAGGACTGAGAACTTATACCTCACAGTGCGTGGGTTCGATACTCGTCAGTCCAAATGTTTTTCTTCTAAAAGCACGTTTTAAATTTGAATGCAGGATAATATAAGGTGGTTTTAAATATTTAAAAGCAGGTTTTAAAGTGAGATTCATTATCATTGTTATCAATAAAACATATTTTGAACTTAAATATCTTCCTCTCAACGAACTTTATGTATGTAAGTGCAACAGCACGGAATTTATTTTGGAAAATGAACTTGAGGGAAGCGATTTATTAATTGTAAAAAAAAAACATATAAAATTTTTATATTAAACTCTGCCACTAAACTAAAAAAAGATATGATTTCCAAAATTATGCTATAAAAGATATTTCCTGTCTTGATCCAAATCAATTTAAAGTTGCAAAGAACTCGTCATTTCTAAGTCTATTAAATAAATTTCTTCATTTTTTTTGAATTAGAGCAAGAAGAAACAATATTATTGCAATGTCAGTGCCTTAAATTTGATAAGAATATAAAAATTGTCTATGACATTGAGCCATCTTGGGGAAATATTTTTTGTTAAAAAATTCCATCAAACAACCTCTTTATGATGAATTAGTTAAGTTCGGTATTTGTTGTTTTTACACCATTTAATTTGATACTTTGATACTTTTTTTTCTGATGTGGATACTTTGGATAACAAAGGAAATTGGCGGTAAATGTACTCAAGTTGACGTCATGCTTTAGGAACGTAAACAAAACGAACAGCTGATTGAAATTTCAACGCAATGGTGTGATCTTGTTTTCACTCAATATTTGCCACATTCGCTTGAAGTTAAAAGTAAGCTTTTCGTTAGGTTTGCATTAATATAGCGGGTGTAATTTGAGTGCAGACGTAGGCATCAACCAAAAATATACTGATGAGATTTTAAGAATCGAAACATATGTCTATATTCTAGAGTTGTTTTTTTCCTTTGTTTTTTTCAAAGTTTATTTAACAAATAAAAAGCATGTAAAAGCTTGTAAAATTTTCCATAAATGTTGATCGCTGCTAAACACGTTTCGCTTGAACCAAGATCAAGATCGATAAAATTGTCAACCAAATCTGACAATGCACAATTATTATTTAGTGTTCGGAGATTCTAAAAACATGATCCGTAAAATCGTGCCTCGTCATTTACTGGTTTTATGGCCATTTTAATATAAACGCTTTTACCGATAATTTTAATAAAATTATGAAGCGAACCGTGTAGTTTTTGATGCTTTTAAGATCAAGTGCAGTTTTAAAATATGCTATTATAACTGTTGTTTATGTTGTTTGAGTCGCTGAACACGACGAACTGACTTATTTTTGCAAATATGTAAACGCTTTTGTGTTATTCACCATTTTTCATGAAAAAAACCGATGCAAAACAAAAAAATTTTTTTTGTCAGCCCAAAAATGAAAAATAATTTTTTTTTCTATATTTTGTGGGCTTAAATAGTATTTTTGACTACATGGCACACGAAGAAAAAAAAAATTAAAAAATTTTTATATATGTTATGTTATTCATCATTTTCCATGGAAGAGAATTGAAAATTTAAAAAAAAAAATTCTTTTGGGCCTTAAAACTAGTGAAAAATATTTTAAATTATAGTTATGTTTTAACGAGTTTTGAGGTATTTTCGACTACAAAGCTCACCAAAAAATAAATATAAAAACTTTTATATTTTTTGTGTTATTCACCGTTTTTCTTAAAAAAAAAATTTGAAAAAAATGTAAAAAACTCTTTTGGACCTAAAAACTAATGAAAAATAAGTTTTATATATCTTTGTTTTATGAGTTTTAAAAGTATTTTTGATTACAAAGTCCACAAAGAAAAGCAAAATATAAAAATTTAAATTTTTAATCACTTATTCACAGTTTTTCCTAGAACGCATTTTTATCAATATTATCGGTAAAAGCGTTTACCTTAAAATGGCCATAAAACGAGTAAGTGATTAGGTACGCTTTTGCGGATAATTTTTTTGGAATCTCCAAACACTAAGTAATAATTGCGCATTGTCATATTTGGTTGACAGTTTTTACCGATTTTGATCTTGCTTGAAACGTGCCATGTCGGCCAAAGTAAAACCTTAAAATGGCCATAGAACGAGTAAATGAGCAGATCCGATTTTGCGGATTATGTATTTGGAATCTCAAGACACTAAGTAATAATTGTGCATTGTCTGATTTGGTTGACAATTTTATCGATCTTGATCTTGGTTCAAGCGAACCGTGTAAATTGGCTGTAGTTCAATTATTTAATTATTATTATTATTATTATTTATTATTTGATATTTATTATTTAATTTCAATATTAAATTTTTAATGTAAATTAATCTGAGGTATTACAGAAGCGCAAAGCGCAACCTTTTATCGGTGACTGGCGGCCTCTGTTACAGGAAAATTCTGACCAAACGCCAACGAACCAGGCTGACTGACGGCAGGCTATGTCTCTACACAACAAATGTGACATAATATCAAAAATTCAGATTTATAAAATGCTTGCAACGGTTTGTCGTTCGCCTCCTCGACTAACAGTAATAGAAAGTTATCAACGTAATTTTCCTCGCTGTAGCAAGGCTTTGGTAGTTGATCAGTGCATTGCTTGACAAAATTTAAAAAATAGAAAATCTTTCCACTCTTATATCTCAGCTTTTGGTTACCCGATCACAAAGCTGATAGTTTCAGCACACTCTGCTCGATGAGTACTTTAATTTGATATATAATTTATTGCAAGCTATTCTAGATCCCAATTAAAAAGTGTTTCATGTTTTGCGTTTCAAATTTTGCTTTGCGTTACAAATTTTTGAAATGACCTCCACTAAAAAAGTTTCACTTCAACAAGACTGTCCAAAACGTCCGTTCTAGTCCAAAAAACAAAATAGTTTTTCCTTTACTACCAAAATGTAAGGGGTTTGCAATCAAAAGCGCATGACATTTTTCTATATCCTCAGAAGTTTTCTGAAGATTTACCAAAACTTGGCTTGACAGCTATATTCTTGATCAGGAACTGTTTGATAGTAGCTTTAATGTCTTTAGAAGGGACAGATATATAGACGTCTACTTTTGGAGGGGCTGTTAGCTATAAAAAATAATTTCACCAAATCTTTAATTGAAATTCGTGCTTCTAGTACTGAACTTTTATGCGTTAAGGTGATTTTTTTGTAAATCCAATTTGTGTATCCTTAATGCTTACATTTCTCCTAATAGTAGCAGAAGTCTACGAGCACCTTTCGCGGGACGAAGAACTTGTTATAGACAAACTTTATACCAATGACGACATTTTATTGTTAAGCGACTTTAATTTGCCTGATTTAAAATGAATTATTTCGGATAATGGTACATCCAGTCCTAAAGTTTGCAACTAGTTAGTTGCATTACAAATTCCCAAAGTCGACAACTGGAGTTAGTCTTGACTACAGTCAGTATCAATGTTGTTGTACACAATACCCTCATTCTTTATCTGCGGTTGATGCCTACCATACACCTCTTAGTGTGGATGAAGATGGATCACTGATAGAGATAATATAATTACTGCTAGTTCTTCTAGATAATTCTTTGAATTCAATTTCAAAAAGCTGACTTCTTGAAATCAAATAATATCCTTAATGATAGATTTAACTTTTGGTTAGACTTAGTAGACAGCGTACAATTTTATTTGGTTAAAAATTTTTTTTCAACTGAAGTTAAACTCTCATATTCATTACTCATAGTAAAATATATTGCATCCTTTGATGATAACTTTGGCTCTGGACCTAATGTCATTCGAGCCAGTTTTAATTGCAGTCACCGCTCCTGTTTATTTTGGCAATCAATGATGTTATTCATATAATCAAAAACTCTCATCTCATCAGCATATATTTACATATCGGTCATTTTGGACTTGGTATTTTAGAATCGCCGAATTTTTTTTTACAGCTAATATACATAAAATTACTCGAACCATGTTTTTTGATGTTACTGAAATTTTTTTTTTTTTTCGAAAATATCCACATATGAATTTTTGGTAAATGGCTGGATTCTGTCAAATCTACTCATACTTGAAGTCTATTATCTCCAGTTCTACTGATGCGATCAATGTTGGATTTTTTTTATTTAATAGCTTTTGCAGTAAATTAAAAAAAAATATTTTGTCAACAAATTAAAAATAATAACAATTTAATCGTTTAATTAGTTTTAACCTGATATCCTCCCAACTAGAATACATTTAAAAAAATAAAATTTTGTTCCTTATTCTTTTATCTACAAAACCTATTTATTTTACAAAATAGTGGAGTCTCTGTTAGATCGAAAGCTATTAAATATTTTCCAGCGCTAGTCATGAATTCCAGAACGAATTTAACTGTGCAGCGTACGACGAGTCAAAACAAAGGAACGAGTATCTAACACTCGTTATTAAATTTTGATTCGTCGCACGCTGAACACTTAAATTTGTTCTGGAATTTATGTCTTGCGCTGGAAAATATTTAATAACTTCCTATCTAACAGAGACTCCACTTCTTTGTAAAATGGATTTTGTAGATAAAAGAATAAGGAACAAAATTTTATTTTTTAAAATGTATTCTAGTTGGGGGGACATCATGTTAAAACTATTTAAACAATTAGATTGTTAATATTTTTCATTTGTTGACAAAATAAATTTTTTTTTTTAATTTACTGCAAAAGCTAACGTTATAGACCTGGAATGGCCAGAAGAGTTGAGTTTGGGAGCAGGAAATCGCTAATCACCTAATTAAGCGAGCAAATGCACAAATTTGCAAAATCTAATTCTAAGAATTGAAAAAATCAAAAAAACGAAATGCGATGGGAGCGACCGCAACAACAATTGCGTGTATTTCATTTCGATACACAAACATGAAGTCAAATGTATTGAGACATTTTTCGTTGCAAGCGTCGAGTCGCGGCGCTAGTTCTTATTTTTCCGTATTGTTGTTATTGCTTTTTATTTTGAAAAATATAAAATTACAAAAACAAAAACACTGGAAGTGATAATGAGCAACTGAACAGAAAAAGTTGACAAAAAAACTTGAACGGTAAATGCAACAATATCCAATTTTATTGTTGTTTGCCTGTACTAAGTACAGTGTACTTAGTATTTTTTACCTTTTGTAGAATCTAGAAATGACATTTTTCATAAAATTTATATGAGAGCTCATCATATTTGGAAATGAGCAGGAATAATTAAATTTTGTTCGACCTGGCCATCCCTGTTATAGACTATTAAATAAAAAAAATCCGACATTGATCGGATCAGTAGAACTGGAGATAATAGACTTCAAGTATGAGTAGATTTGACAGAATCCAGCCAATTATCAAAAATTCATATGTGGATATTTTCGAAAAAAAAATTTTTTCAGCAAAAAATGCTATAAGTTTGGAACCCCTAAATGGATTTCCAAAATATGAATATCAAATGAAAGTTAATTCAATGAGGTACAAAATTGTGATTTTAATAATTAAATTCCGGTGGTTAGTTTTCGAGATGTGAGGATTTTTTAAAATTTTAACCTTTTTTTTAAAAAGCCGTTATTTTTTTCCAAAAAATGTATTATTAACCTATAGTGATACATATATATTTAGAATGTAGAATTAATTACTTTTAAAATGATGTGCCATTTATACTATATTTCTTTATATTAATCAAATTTTTACCAGAAAATATAAAAAAATACTAACTTTTTTGAAAACAAAATATGGGCTCAAGTTTACTTTAGCTGACATTTTCCAATTTTATTTTGTTTTTTAGGGGTAAAAGAATCTTAAAAACAAATAAAAAATATGTAAAAAAAAAGTGTCGTTCGGATCTAGTTTCGGAGCTATAGCCATCGGAAGTTCCGGATATAGCTTTTGTAAAAACGATATGGGAACTCTATATGGATATCAAAATATGGGTGTCATAAGAAAGATAATTTAATAGCATTTAAAAACTTACCGCGGGCGCGTTTTTTAATAAAACTTTTTTGTCTGCGGCGCTTCTTTTTCCCTTTTTTTTCCGGAAACCAAAAAATTTGTTCAATGAATTTTTATAAAAGTATGTATTTATGAACAAAAACAATAAAAGACGAACAACAACAACAATTATTATAAAATGATTGTCATTATAAAACTTAAAAAATTTTATTAAAAATCGCGCGCGGATTATGTCGGTAGGTAATTCACCTAACTTACCAATTAACTGCCAACTATAATTGTTGTTCAATAACTTAATCAATGACCTCATTCTATGCTTAAGTAAAATTATGTTTATTTAAATAAATTGTTAATTAAGACAAAATAATAAATTGTCAATTAATGCAAATTAATAAATTGTTAATTTAAGCAAAGTAGTAAAAGACTAAAGACTAATCAAGTGAAAAATAAAAAAGCACTGCGATTATATCTAAAAGATAGATCAAAGAAAAAAATAAAAATCCTAATACTTTGTTTTTAAAAAAAAACAGTGCAAAAGACCAGAAAAGAAGAAAAATAATCTAAAGATTTATCAAAATGAACTAACTAAAATAGACCACAAAAGTGAAAAAAAAACCGCGATTATATCCAAAGACAAATTGAAAAAAGGAAATCCGATGAATTTTTTTTTACAAAAGAAAAAATGGAAAACGAACAAAACTATATGCCATTCTCGGAACTCATCAAGGAGGCCGCCAGAATTAAAGAATAGAACGGATCGAAGGACTATGATCTGTCATCATTTATAAGAGAAGTAGAGATAATCTTGCCATTGTTCAATGACCACACACAGATTCATATTCCATCGTCACATCAGGAATAAAATCCAGAGAGCAGCTTTACATGTCATCAGAGCCCTAGGAAATGACGCTACATGGGAGCAGATCAGAGGAGAGTTCATCAAAAATTTTGGAGTAAAGGAAAGCTACCACAACCTCTACCATCAGGCGATGAATAAAAGAAATAACAATAATGTAAGTGAATATTTCCGTTCCTTAAGGTATATATTAGATAAATTAAATACTAAGTATGAGTTCGATTTAAACAAACCAATAGAATTCTCACCCCCAGCAAATGAATCAGTCATACTAAAAACGTTCCTCAACGAGATAAGCCCGAATTTAGATAGTATAGTCTACAGCAGGAATATTAATAAGTTAAGGAAAACTTTTTATATATTAGAAGAGACAGGTTTATTAAGACACGACAAAAAAGAATACGAACAAAATAAGACTAATGATCCATATAAGCACAATCATAGCAACTTTTACAAAAAAAATAAAACGCACCAGACATATCAAAATTTTTCAAATAAAGAACACTCTCGTTATAACACTAATAGCTCAGGCCAATTTCACAGAAACCCAAATCCAATGCAGGTACATACCAGTCAAGGACAATACGAACAAAATTCGCAACAAACTAGACAAACTAATAGGTACCAAGACCAAGTAGCCATGGAGGTAGACCATATACAGGAAGTTGCATGCCAAAACTTAGGACAAAATTATGAACACGTAAATTTTTCATTACCGACTCAACAACAGGTTACAGGACAAAATTTTTAACAAGCTAATTTTTCATTACCGACTCAACAACAGGCTACTGGACTAAATTATGGACAGGTAAATTTTCCATTTCCGGCCCAGCAAAGAATCTACCGATAATAGAACTAACCATCGGCAAAGAAAAGAAAACGTATTAATTGACACAGGTTCAACAAAGTCTTTACTAAATAAACACTCACTACCAAACTACAAGCGTATTCAACTACAAACTAGTGCTTATTTTAACACTCTCAACGGGAGTACAAAAGTCGAATGCGAAATTATAACAGAATTACCTTTAGAATTTTATGAAAAAATTTAATGTGTTGGAAGCTTACGGAATTTAAAAATAAAAATTTTGAAGGAATACTCGGACAAAACATTCTAAAAGCCATGAATTCAATTTTAAATCTGAATGAAGAATATGTAGAAATAAATGTAGAAAAAATCAAATTTATTAACTCTTGTCCATACACTTACGACGAAATCCATTCCTTAGGAGCACTAGACTATGACGCTAATTTTATAGATAAACTCTTAAGACAAGATATGAATCAGGAAGAAAAAGAAATTTTGCGAGAACTTTTAGTTGAAAACAAGGACCTATTTTTTCAGGAAGGACAAACACTTACACATACTCACGAAATTAAACACGAAATAATAACGAACCCCATTTTTTCAAAAATCTATAGATATCCGCAAATACACTAGGAAGAAATTTGTAAACAAATTAAAGACATGCTAAAGCAGGAAATAATTGTAGAAAGTAATTCGCCACTTTGGATTGTGCCGAAAAAATTAGATAACACCGAAAAAAAGAAATGGCGGATAGTAATTGATTATGGGAAACTCAATGAGGTTTCTATAAGCGACAAGTATCCCATACCAAATATAGACAATATTTTCGATAAACTTGGAAGAGCGCAATATTTCACGGCGCTCAACCTAGCAAAAGGTTTTCACCAAGTACTTATAAAAAAAGAAGATAGGAAGAAGACAGCTTTTTCCACACCATCAGGACACTATGAGTTTACAAGAATGCCTTTTGGGCTTAAAAATGCCCCAGCAACGTTTCAGCGTCTAATGAACTCCGTCCTTAGAGATTACGTCAATAAAATTTGTGTTGTCTACCTAGATGACATTCTAATATTTAGTACATCAGTTCAAGAACATAGGGAAAACATACAGAGAATTTTTATCAGATTACGAGAAAATAATCTCAAAATACAAATCGACAAATGTAAATTTTTTGCTAAATCTACGGAATACCTTGGACACTTACTGACAACAGATGGATAATTCCAAACTCAAATAAAGTAGATGCCATATAAAAACTAAAATTACCGGATACGGCAACAAAAATTAAATCATTTTTAGGAATCACCGGTTATTTCAGAAAATTCGTTAAGGATTATTCTAAGGTCGCATTTGGAATGACGAAATATTTGAAAAAAGATATAAAAATTAATATGAAAGATCCACAATATATAGATGCATTCTCTAAAGAGAATATTAATAGACTCACTAATTTTAAAATACCCTGAGTCTTAAAAGCGTTTTAAAGTTGTCACTGATGCTAGTGATTTTGCAGTAGGGGCAATGTTAATGCAAGAAGGACATCCTATATGCTTTGCTAGTAGAACCCTTAATGTTCATGAAAGAAAATATTCGACAAAATTTGATGTAAGTCGTGTCTCACAAAGTGATGCCGAATGGATCCATTCGGATACTTTTTTCTCTTAAATTTTGATGGACAC
The DNA here is from genome assembly GCA_963662105.1 of Meiosimyza platycephala. Lineage (NCBI taxonomy): Eukaryota > Metazoa > Arthropoda > Insecta > Diptera > Lauxaniidae > Meiosimyza > Meiosimyza platycephala. The sequence goes on from OY759208.1 coordinate 62,968,669, forward strand.
TTTTTTTTCCCTTAGTGCAAATTTGGATACTTTTTTTACTTAAAAATATTTTGCAAAGATTTATTGTATAAAAGGTGGCATAATATTGCTTTGTTGAACATATTTTTCTAATCTAATTTTCTAATTTAACCAATATATTGGATAAGTGCCAATGCTAAGTTCTTATGCTAATATTTTCACTCACACGCCAGTCCTGGTGCACTCGTGTTGTTTGACAGATCATACAATATTTATCTGACTAGCATCGGCAGCAAACACATAGGCCCGTAGTTATTGTCGCAAAATTAAGAGCGCTCTAAGTTAAAACCTAGTTTTTTACCTAAAATCGAACATACAAAGAAGGAAAACTTTCCCTAAAGTATGAGGAAATTTTTAAAAATAAATTACCCTGCGTAATTGACACAAAACATTGTAGACACAATGAACAAAAGGCATAATAAAAATTTGCAACAAGGCAGCCTTATCAAATCATCCTAATACTCTAGCAAAGTACTTGCTAAACAACTTCAGATTTTCGCGTATTAAAAGATTTAATAATACAGTTATTGCATTTTAAGTAATATTTTCACTCCAATCCTTATTTTTCTCACCTCAATCCTAACATCTGTTCTATAAGTATGATAAATTATTGTTAGTTCATCAATATGAAAGATCCAATAAAACTCATATTACGAAAAAAAATAAGGTAGGCAGCGTGGCATATGGGTTAGGACTGAGAACTTATACCTCACAGTGCGTGGGTTCGATACTCGTCAGTCCAAATGTTTTTCTTCTAAAAGCACGTTTTAAATTTGAATGCAGGATAATATAAGGTGGTTTTAAATATTTAAAAGCAGGTTTTAAAGTGAGATTTATTATCATTGTTATCAATAAAACATATTTTGAACTTAAATATCTTCCTCTCAACGAACTTTATGTATGTAAGTGCAACAGCACGGAATTTATTTTGGAAAATGAACTTGAGGGAAGCGATTTATTAATTGTAAAAAAAAAACATATAAAATTTTTATATTAAACTCTGCCACTAAACTAAAAAAAGATATGATTTCCAAAATTATGCTATAAAAGATATTTCCTGTCTTGATCCAAATCAATTTAAAGTTGCAAAGAACTCGTCATTTCTAAGTCTATTAAATAAATTTCTTCATTTTTTTTGAATTAGAGCAAGAAGAAACAATATTATTGCAATGTCAGTGCCTTAAATTTGATAAGAATATAAAAATTGTCTATGACATTGAGCCATCTTGGGGAAATATTTTTTGTTAAAAAATTCCATCAAACAACCTCTTTATGATGAATTAGTTAAGTTCGGTATTTGTTGTTTTTACACCATTTAATTTGATACTTTGATACTTTTTTTTCTGATGTGGATACTTTGGATAACAAAGGAAATTGGCGGTAAATGTACTCAAGTTGACGTCATGCTTTAGGAACGTAAACAAAACGAACAGCTGATTGAAATTTCAACGCAATGGTGTGATCTTGTTTTCACTCAATATTTGCCACATTCGCTTGAAGTTAAAAGTAAGCTTTTCGTTAGGTTTGCATTAATATAGCGGGTGTAATTTGAGTGCAGACGTAGGCATCAACCAAAAATATACTGATGAGATTTTAAGAATCGAAACATATGTCTATATTCTAGAGTTGTTTTTTTCCTTTGTTTTTTTCAAAGTTTATTTAACAAATAAAAAGCATGTAAAAGCTTGTAAAATTTTCCATAAATGTTGATCGCTGCTAAACACGTTTCGCTTGAACCAAGATCAAGATCGATAAAATTGTCAACCAAATCTGACAATGCACAATTATTATTTAGTGTTCGGAGATTCTAAAAACATGATCCGTAAAATCGTGCCTCGTCATTTACTGGTTTTATGGCCATTTTAATATAAACGCTTTTACCGATAATTTTAATAAAATTATGAAGCGAACCGTGTAGTTTTTGATGCTTTTAAGATCAAGTGCAGTTTTAAAATATGCTATTATAACTGTTGTTTATGTTGTTTGAGTCGCTGAACACGACGAACTGACTTATTTTTGCAAATATGTAAACGCTTTTGTGTTATTCACCATTTTTCATGAAAAAAACCGATGCAAAACAAAAAAATTTTTTTTGTCAGCCCAAAAATGAAAAATAATTTTTTTTTCTATATTTTGTGGGCTTAAATAGTATTTTTGACTACATGGCACACGAAGAAAAAAAAAATTAAAAAATTTTTATATATGTTATGTTATTCATCATTTTCCATGGAAGAGAATTGAAAATTTAAAAAAAAAAATTCTTTTGGGCCTTAAAACTAGTGAAAAATATTTTAAATTATAGTTATGTTTTAACGAGTTTTGAGGTATTTTCGACTACAAAGCTCACCAAAAAATAAATATAAAAACTTTTATATTTTTTGTGTTATTCACCGTTTTTCTTAAAAAAAAAATTTGAAAAAAATGTAAAAAACTCTTTTGGACCTAAAAACTAATGAAAAATAAGTTTTATATATCTTTGTTTTATGAGTTTTAAAAGTATTTTTGATTACAAAGTCCACAAAGAAAAGCAAAATATAAAAATTTAAATTTTTAATCACTTATTCACAGTTTTTCCTAGAACGCATTTTTATCAATATTATCGGTAAAAGCGTTTACCTTAAAATGGCCATAAAACGAGTAAGTGATTAGGTACGCTTTTGCGGATAATTTTTTTGGAATCTCCAAACACTAAGTAATAATTGCGCATTGTCATATTTGGTTGACAGTTTTTACCGATTTTGATCTTGCTTGAAACGTGCCATGTCGGCCAAAGTAAAACCTTAAAATGGCCATAGAACGAGTAAATGAGCAGATCCGATTTTGCGGATTATGTATTTGGAATCTCAAGACACTAAGTAATAACTGTGCATTGTCTGATTTGGTTGACAATTTTATCGATCTTGATCTTGGTTCAAGCGAACCGTGTAAATTGGCTGTAGTTCAATTATTTAATTATTATTATTATTATTATTTATTATTTGATATTTATTATTTAATTTCAATATTAAATTTTTAATGTAAATTAATCTGAGGTATTACAGAAGCGCAAAGCGCAACCTTTTATCGGTGACTGGCGGCCTCTGTTACAGGAAAATTCTGACCAAACGCCAACGAACCAGGCTGACTGACGGCAGGCTATGTCTCTACACAACAAATGTGACATAATATCAAAAATTCAGATTTATAAAATGCTTGCAACGGTTTGTCGTTCGCCTCCTCGACTAACAGTAATAGAAAGTTATCAACGTAATTTTCCTCGCTGTAGCAAGGCTTTGGTAGTTGATCAGTGCATTGCTTGACAAAATTTAAAAAATAGAAAATCTTTCCACTCTTATATCTCAGCTTTTGGTTACCCGATCACAAAGCTGATAGTTTCAGCACACTCTGCTCGATGAGTACTTTAATTTGATATATAATTTATTGCAAGCTATTCTAGATCCCAATTAAAAAGTGTTTCATGTTTTGCGTTTCAAATTTTGCTTTGCGTTACAAATTTTTGAAATGACCTCCACTAAAAAAGTTTCACTTCAACAAGACTGTCCAAAACGTCCGTTCTAGTCCAAAAAACAAAATAGTTTTTCCTTTACTACCAAAATGTAAGGGGTTTGCAATCAAAAGCGCATGACATTTTTCTATATCCTCAGAAGTTTTCTGAAGATTTACCAAAACTTGGCTTGACAGCTATATTCTTGATCAGGAACTGTTTGATAGTAGCTTTAATGTCTTTAGAAGGGACAGATATATAGACGTCTACTTTTGGAGGGGCTGTTAGCTATAAAAAATAATTTCACCAAATCTTTAATTGAAATTCGTGCTTCTAGTACTGAACTTTTATGCGTTAAGGTGATTTTTTTGTAAATCCAATTTGTGTATCCTTAATGCTTACATTTCTCCTAATAGTAGCAGAAGTCTACGAGCACCTTTCGCGGGACGAAGAACTTGTTATAGACAAACTTTATACCAATGACGACATTTTATTGTTAAGCGACTTTAATTTGCCTGATTTAAAATGAATTATTTCGGATAATGGTACATCCAGTCCTAAAGTTTGCAACTAGTTAGTTGCATTACAAATTCCCAAAGTCGACAACTGGAGTTAGTCTTGACTACAGTCAGTATCAATGTTGTTGTACACAATACCCTCATTCTTTATCTGCGGTTGATGCCTACCATACACCTCTTAGTGTGGATGAAGATGGATCACTGATAGAGATAATATAATTACTGCTAGTTCTTCTAGATAATTCTTTGAATTCAATTTCAAAAAGCTGACTTCTTGAAATCAAATAATATCCTTAATGATAGATTTAACTTTTGGTTAGACTTAGTAGACAGCGTACAATTTTATTTGGTTAAAAATTTTTTTTCAACTGAAGTTAAACTCTCATATTCATTACTCATAGTAAAATATATTGCATCCTTTGATGATAACTTTGGCTCTGGACCTAATGTCATTCGAGCCAGTTTTAATTGCAGTCACCGCTCCTGTTTATTTTGGCAATCAATGATGTTATTCATATAATCAAAAACTCTCATCTCATCAGCATATATTTACATATCGGTCATTTTGGACTTGGTATTTTAGAATCGCCGAATTTTTTTTTACAGCTAATATACATAAAATTACTCGAACCATGTTTTTTGATGTTACTGAAATTTTTTTTTTTTTTCGAAAATATCCACATATGAATTTTTGGTAAATGGCTGGATTCTGTCAAATCTACTCATACTTGAAGTCTATTATCTCCAGTTCTACTGATGCGATCAATGTTGGATTTTTTTTATTTAATAGCTTTTGCAGTAAATTAAAAAAAAATATTTTGTCAACAAATTAAAAATAATAACAATTTAATCGTTTAATTAGTTTTAACCTGATATCCTCCCAACTAGAATACATTTAAAAAAATAAAATTTTGTTCCTTATTCTTTTATCTACAAAACCTATTTATTTTACAAAATAGTGGAGTCTCTGTTAGATCGAAAGCTATTAAATATTTTCCAGCGCTAGTCATGAATTCCAGAACGAATTTAACTGTGCAGCGTACGACGAGTCAAAACAAAGGAACGAGTATCTAACACTCGTTATTAAATTTTGATTCGTCGCACGCTGAACACTTAAATTTGTTCTGGAATTTATGTCTTGCGCTGGAAAATATTTAATAACTTCCTATCTAACAGAGACTCCACTTCTTTGTAAAATGGATTTTGTAGATAAAAGAATAAGGAACAAAATTTTATTTTTTAAAATGTATTCTAGTTGGGGGGACATCATGTTAAAACTATTTAAACAATTAGATTGTTAATATTTTTCATTTGTTGACAAAATAAATTTTTTTTTTTTAATTTACTGCAAAAGCTAACGTTATAGACCTGGAATGGCCAGAAGAGTTGAGTTTGGGAGCAGGAAATCGCTAATCACCTAATTAAGCGAGCAAATGCACAAATTTGCAAAATCTAATTCCAAGAATTGAAAAAATCAAAAAAACGAAATGCGATGGGAGCGACCGCAACAACAATTGCGTGTATTTCATTTCGATACACAAACATGAAGTCAAATGTATTGAGACATTTTTCGTTGCAAGCGTCGAGTCACGGCGCTAGTTCTTATTTTTCCGTATTGTTGTTATTGCTTTTTATTTTGAAAAATATAAAATTACAAAAACAAAAACACTGGAAGTGATAATGAGCAACTGAACAGAAAAAGTTGACAAAAAAACTTGAACGGTAAATGCAACAATATCCAATTTTATTGTTGTTTGCCTGTACTAAGTACAGTGTACTTAGTATTTTTTACCTTTTGTAGAATCTAGAAATGACATTTTTCATAAAATTTATATGAGAGCTCATCATATTTGGAAATGAGCAGGAATAATTAAATTTTGTTCGACCTGGCCATCCCTGTTATAGACTATTAAATAAAAAAAATCCGACATTGATCGGATCAGTAGAACTGGAGATAATAGACTTCAAGTATGAGTAGATTTGACAGAATCCAGCCAATTATCAAAAATTCATATGTGGATATTTTCGAAAAAAAAATTTTTTCAGCAAAATCAAAAAACATGTGTCAACTGAATTTGTTAGATGCAGGAAAAAAATTTTCATCGCATGGCTTAAGTTTACTTTAGGGACAACTCTCCGATCTTTTTTTTTTTTGGAGAAGTAGAGTGCTATAAATAAATAATAAATCTGCAAAAAAAAAATTTCGTTCGGATCTGGTTTAGGAGATATACCCATCGGAAGTTGCGGATATAGCTTTTACAAAAAATGCTATAAGTTTGGAACCCCTAAATGGATTTCCAAAATATGAATATCAAATGAAAGTTAATTCAATGAGGTACAAAATTGTGATTTTAATAATTAAATTCCGGTGGTTAGTTTTCGAGATGTGAGGATTTTTTAAAATTTTAACCTTTTTTTTTAAAAGCCGTTATTTTTTTCCAAAAATGTATTATTAACCTATAGTGATACATATATAATTAGAATGTAGAATTAATTACTTTTAAAATGATGTGCCATTTATACTATATTTCTTTATATTAATCAAATTTTTGCCGGAAAATATAAAAAAATACTAACTTTTTTGAAAACAAAATATGGGCTCAAGTTTACTTTAGCTGACATTTTCCAATTTTATTTTGTTTTTTAGGGGTAAAAGAAGCTTAAAAACAAATAAAAAATATGTAAAAAAAGTTTCGCTCGGATCTAGTTTCGGAGCTATAGCCATCAGAAGTTCCGGATATAGCTTTTGTAAAAACGATATGGGAACCCCTATATGGATATCAAAACATGGGTGTCATAAGAAAGATAATTTAATAGCTTTTAAAAACTTACCGCGGGCGCGTTTTTTAATAAAACTTTTTTGTCTGCGGCGCTTCTTTTTCCCTTTTTTTTCCGGAAAACAAAAAATTTGTTCAATGAATTTTTGTAAAAGTATGTATTTATGAACAAAAACAATAAAAGACGAACAACAACAACAATTATTATAAAATGATTGTCATTATAAAACTTAAAAATTTTTATTAAAAATCGCGCGCGGATTATGTCGGTAGGTAATTCACCTAACTTACCAATTAACTGCCAACTATAATTGTTGTTCAATAACTTAATCAATGACCTCATTCTATGCTTAAGTAAAATTATGTTTATTTAAATAAATTGTTAATTAAGACAAAATAATAAATTGTCAATTAATGCAAATTAATAAATTGTTAATTTAAGCAAAGTAGTAAATTTCATGTAAGCAATTATTCTTTATGTAAAGTAAAATCAATACAATGTAAGGCAGTTGTTAAGAAGATACGAATAAATAAAGTTATTTTAAATTTAATTCTTTTTTTTAAGTTGTCCGCTAGACAACCTCATAAATGGCACAGTCGGGAAACAATGAACCAGTTATGTCTAAAGACTAATCAAGTGAAAAATAAAAAAGCACTGCGATTATATCTAAAAGATAGATCAAAGAAAAAAATAAAAATCCTAATACTTTGTTTTTAAAAAAAAACAGTGCAAAAGACCAGAAAAGAAGAAAAATAATCTAAAGATTTATCAAAATGAACTAACTAAAATAGACCACAAAAGTGAAAAAAAAACCGCGATTATATCCAAAGACAAATTGAAAAAAGGAAATCCGATGAATTTTTTTTTACAAAAGAAAAAATGGAAAACGAACAAAACTATATGCCATTCTCGGAACTCATCAAGGAGGCCGCCAGAATTAAAGAATAGAACGGATCGAAGGACTATGATCTGTCATCATTTATAAGAGAAGTAGAGATAATCTTGCCATTGTTCAATGACCACACACAGATTCATATTCCATCGTCACATCAGGAATAAAATCCAGAGAGCAGCTTTACATGTCATCAGAGCCCTAGGAAATGACGCTACATGGGAGCAGATCAGAGGAGAGTTCATCAAAAATTTTGGAGTAAAGGAAAGCTACCACAACCTCTACCATCAGGCGATGAATAAAAGAAATAACAATAATGTAAGTGAATATTTCCGTTCCTTAAGGTATATATTAGATAAATTAAATACTAAGTATGAGTTCGATTTAAACAAACCAATAGAATTCTAACCATCGGCAAAGAAAAGAAAACGTATTAATTGACACAGGTTCAACAAAGTCTTTACTAAATAAACACTCACTACCAAACTACAAGCGTATTCAACTACAAACTAGTGCTTATTTTAACACTCTCAACGGGAGTACAAAAGTCGAATGCGAAATTATAACAGAATTACCTTTAGAATTTTATGAAAAAATTTAATGTGTTGGAAGCTTACGGAATTTAAAAATAAAAATTTTGAAGGAATACTCGGACAAAACATTCTAAAAGCCATGAATTCAATTTTAAATCTGAATGAAGAATATGTAGAAATAAATGTAGAAAAAATCAAATTTATTAACTCTTGTCCATACACTTACGACGAAATCCATTCCTTAGGAGCACTAGACTATGACGCTAATTTTATAGATAAACTCTTAAGACAAGATATGAATCAGGAAGAAAAAGAAATTTTGCGAGAACTTTTAGTTGAAAACAAGGACCTATTTTTTCAGGAAGGACAAACACTTACACATACTCACGAAATTAAACACGAAATAATAACGAACCCCATTTTTTCAAAAATCTATAGATATCCGCAAATACACTAGGAAGAAATTTGTAAACAAATTAAAGACATGCTAAAGCAGGAAATAATTGTAGAAAGTAATTCGCCACTTTGGATTGTGCCGAAAAAATTAGATAACACCGAAAAAAAGAAATGGCGGATAGTAATTGATTATGGGAAACTCAATGAGGTTTCTATAAGCGACAAGTATCCCATACCAAATATAGACAATATTTTCGATAAACTTGGAAGAGCGCAATATTTCACGGCGCTCAACCTAGCAAAAGGTTTTCACCAAGTACTTATAAAAAAAGAAGATAGGAAGAAGACAGCTTTTTCCACACCATCAGGACACTATGAGTTTACAAGAATGCCTTTTGGGCTTAAAAATGCCCCAGCAACGTTTCAGCGTCTAATGAACTCCGTCCTTAGAGATTACGTCAATAAAATTTGTGTTGTCTACCTAGATGACATTCTAATATTTAGTACATCAGTTCAAGAACATAGGGAAAACATACAGAGAATTTTTATCAGATTACGAGAAAATAATCTCAAAATACAAATCGACAAATGTAAATTTTTTGCTAAATCTACGGAATACCTTGGACACTTACTGACAACAGATGGATAATTCCAAACTCAAATAAAGTAGATGCCATATAAAAACTAAAATTACCGGATACGGCAACAAAAATTAAATCATTTTTAGGAATCACCGGTTATTTCAGAAAATTCGTTAAGGATTATTCTAAGGTCGCATTTGGAATGACGAAATATTTGAAAAAAGATATAAAAATTAATATGAAAGATCCACAATATATAGATGCATTCTCTAAAGAGAATATTAATAGACTCACTAATTTTAAAATACCCTGAGTCTTAAAAGCGTTTTAAAGTTGTCACTGATGCTAGTGATTTTGCAGTAGGGGCAATGTTAATGCAAGAAGGACATCCTATATGCTTTGCTAGTAGAACCCTTAATGTTCATGAAAGAAAATATTCGACAAAATTTGATGTAAGTCGTGTCTCACAAAGTGATGCCGAATGGATCCATTCGGATACTTTTTTCTCTTAAATTTTGATGGACACTTTTTTTTCCCTTAGTGCAAATTTGGATACTTTTTTTACTTAAAAATATTTTGCAAAGATTTATTGTATAAAAGGTGGCATAATATTGCTTTGTTGAACATATTTTTCTAATCTAATTTTCTAATTTAACCAATATATTGGATAAGTGCCAATGCTAAGTTCTTATGCTAATATTTTCACTCACACGCCAGTCCTGGTGCACTCGTGTTGTTTGACAGATCATACAATATTTATCTGACTAGCATCGGCAGCAAACACATAGGCCCGTAGTTATTGTCGCAAAATTAAGAGCGCTCTAAGTTAAAACCTAGTTTTTTACCTAAAATCGAACATACAAAGAAGGAAAACTTTCCCTAAAGTATGAGGAAATTTTTAAAAATAAATTACCCTGCGTAATTGACACAAAACATTGTAGACACAATGAACAAAAGGCATAATAAAAATTTGCAACAAGGCAGCCTTATCAAATCATCCTAATACTCTAGCAAAGTACTTGCTAAACAACTTCAGATTTTCGCGTATTAAAAGATTTAATAATACAGTTATTGCATTTTAAGTAATATTTTCACTCCAATCCTTATTTTTCTCACCTCAATCCTAACATCTGTTCTATAAGTATGATAAATTATTGTTAGTTCATCAATATGAAAGATCCAATAAAACTCATATTACGAAAAAAAATAAGGTAGGCAGCGTGGCATATGGGTTAGGACTGAGAACTTATACCTCACAGTGCGTGGGTTCGATACTCGTCAGTCCAAATGTTTTTCTTCTAAAAGCACGTTTTAAATTTGAATGCAGGATAATATAAGGTGGTTTTAAATATTTAAAAGCAGGTTTTAAAGTGAGATTTATTATCATTGTTATCAATAAAACATATTTTGAACTTAAATATCTTCCTCTCAACGAACTTTATGTATGTAAGTGCAACAGCACGGAATTTATTTTGGAAAATGAACTTGAGGGAAGCGATTTATTAATTGTAAAAAAAAAACATATAAAATTTTTATATTAAACTCTGCCACTAAACTAAAAAAAGATATGATTTCCAAAATTATGCTATAAAAGATATTTCCTGTCTTGATCCAAATCAATTTAAAGTTGCAAAGAACTCGTCATTTCTAAGTCTATTAAATAAATTTCTTCATTTTTTTTGAATTAGAGCAAGAAGAAACAATATTATTGCAATGTCAGTGCCTTAAATTTGATAAGAATATAAAAATTGTCTATGACATTGAGCCATCTTGGGGAAATATTTTTTGTTAAAAAATTCCATCAAACAACCTCTTTATGATGAATTAGTTAAGTTCGGTATTTGTTGTTTTTACACCATTTAATTTGATACTTTGATACTTTTTTTTCTGATGTGGATACTTTGGATAACAAAGGAAATTGGCGGTAAATGTACTCAAGTTGACGTCATGCTTTAGGAACGTAAACAAAACGAACAGCTGATTGAAATTTCAACGCAATGGTGTGATCTTGTTTTCACTCAATATTTGCCACATTCGCTTGAAGTTAAAAGTAAGCTTTTCGTTAGGTTTGCATTAATATAGCGGGTGTAATTTGAGTGCAGACGTAGGCATCAACCAAAAATATACTGATGAGATTTTAAGAATCGAAACATATGTCTATATTCTAGAGTTGTTTTTTTCCTTTGTTTTTTTCAAAGTTTATTTAACAAATAAAAAGCATGTAAAAGCTTGTAAAATTTTCCATAAATGTTGATCGCTGCTAAACACGTTTCGCTTGAACCAAGATCAAGATCGATAAAATTGTCAACCAAATCTGACAATGCACAATTATTATTTAGTGTTCGGAGATTCTAAAAACATGATCCGTAAAATCGTGCCTCGTCATTTACTGGTTTTATGGCCATTTTAATATAAACGCTTTTACCGATAATTTTAATAAAATTATGAAGCGAACCGTGTAGTTTTTGATGCTTTTAAGATCAAGTGCAGTTTTAAAATATGCTATTATAACTGTTGTTTATGTTGTTTGAGTCGCTGAACACGACGAACTGACTTATTTTTGCAAATATGTAAACGCTTTTGTGTTATTCACCATTTTTCATGAAAAAAACCGATGCAAAACAAAAAAATTTTTTTTGTCAGCCCAAAAATGAAAAATAATTTTTTTTTCTATATTTTGTGGGCTTAAATAGTATTTTTGACTACATGGCACACGAAGAAAAAAAAAATTAAAAAATTTTTATATATGTTATGTTATTCATCATTTTCCATGGAAGAGAATTGAAAATTTAAAAAAAAAAATTCTTTTGGGCCTTAAAACTAGTGAAAAATATTTTAAATTATAGTTATGTTTTAACGAGTTTTGAGGTATTTTCGACTACAAAGCTCACCAAAAAATAAATATAAAAACTTTTATATTTTTTGTGTTATTCACCGTTTTTCTTAAAAAAAAAATTTGAAAAAAATGTAAAAAACTCTTTTGGACCTAAAAACTAATGAAAAATAAGTTTTATATATCTTTGTTTTATGAGTTTTAAAAGTATTTTTGATTACAAAGTCCACAAAGAAAAGCAAAATATAAAAATTTAAATTTTTAATCACTTATTCACAGTTTTTCCTAGAACGCATTTTTATCAATATTATCGGTAAAAGCGTTTACCTTAAAATGGCCATAAAACGAGTAAGTGATTAGGTACGCTTTTGCGGATAATTTTTTTGGAATCTCCAAACACTAAGTAATAATTGCGCATTGTCATATTTGGTTGACAGTTTTTACCGATTTTGATCTTGCTTGAAACGTGCCATGTCGGCCAAAGTAAAACCTTAAAATGGCCATAGAACGAGTAAATGAGCAGATCCGATTTTGCGGATTATGTATTTGGAATCTCAAGACACTAAGTAATAACTGTGCATTGTCTGATTTGGTTGACAATTTTATCGATCTTGATCTTGGTTCAAGCGAACCGTGTAAATTGGCTGTAGTTCAATTATTTAATTATTATTATTATTATTATTTATTATTTGATATTTATTATTTAATTTCAATATTAAATTTTTAATGTAAATTAATCTGAGGTATTACAGAAGCGCAAAGCGCAACCTTTTATCGGTGACTGGCGGCCTCTGTTACAGGAAAATTCTGACCAAACGCCAACGAACCAGGCTGACTGACGGCAGGCTATGTCTCTACACAACAAATGTGACATAATATCAAAAATTCAGATTTATAAAATGCTTGCAACGGTTTGTCGTTCGCCTCCTCGACTAACAGTAATAGAAAGTTATCAACGTAATTTTCCTCGCTGTAGCAAGGCTTTGGTAGTTGATCAGTGCATTGCTTGACAAAATTTAAAAAATAGAAAATCTTTCCACTCTTATATCTCAGCTTTTGGTTACCCGATCACAAAGCTGATAGTTTCAGCACACTCTGCTCGATGAGTACTTTAATTTGATATATAATTTATTGCAAGCTATTCTAGATCCCAATTAAAAAGTGTTTCATGTTTTGCGTTTCAAATTTTGCTTTGCGTTACAAATTTTTGAAATGACCTCCACTAAAAAAGTTTCACTTCAACAAGACTGTCCAAAACGTCCGTTCTAGTCCAAAAAACAAAATAGTTTTTCCTTTACTACCAAAATGTAAGGGGTTTGCAATCAAAAGCGCATGACATTTTTCTATATCCTCAGAAGTTTTCTGAAGATTTACCAAAACTTGGCTTGACAGCTATATTCTTGATCAGGAACTGTTTGATAGTAGCTTTAATGTCTTTAGAAGGGACAGATATATAGACGTCTACTTTTGGAGGGGCTGTTAGCTATAAAAAATAATTTCACCAAATCTTTAATTGAAATTCGTGCTTCTAGTACTGAACTTTTATGCGTTAAGGTGATTTTTTTGTAAATCCAATTTGTGTATCCTTAATGCTTACATTTCTCCTAATAGTAGCAGAAGTCTACGAGCACCTTTCGCGGGACGAAGAACTTGTTATAGACAAACTTTATACCAATGACGACATTTTATTGTTAAGCGACTTTAATTTGCCTGATTTAAAATGAATTATTTCGGATAATGGTACATCCAGTCCTAAAGTTTGCAACTAGTTAGTTGCATTACAAATTCCCAAAGTCGACAACTGGAGTTAGTCTTGACTACAGTCAGTATCAATGTTGTTGTACACAATACCCTCATTCTTTATCTGCGGTTGATGCCTACCATACACCTCTTAGTGTGGATGAAGATGGATCACTGATAGAGATAATATAATTACTGCTAGTTCTTCTAGATAATTCTTTGAATTCAATTTCAAAAAGCTGACTTCTTGAAATCAAATAATATCCTTAATGATAGATTTAACTTTTGGTTAGACTTAGTAGACAGCGTACAATTTTATTTGGTTAAGAATTTTTTTTCAACTGAAGTTAAACTCTCATATTCATTACTCATAGTAAATATATTGCATCCTTTGATGATAACTTTGGCTCTGGACCTAATGTCATTCGAGCCAGTTTTAATTGCAGTCACCGCTCCTGTTTATTTTGGCAATCAATGATGTTATTCATATAATCAAAAACTCTCATCTCATCAGCATATATTTACATATCGGTCATTTTGGACTTGGTATTTTAGAATCGCCGAATTTTTTTTTACAGCTAATATACATAAAATTACTCGAACCATGTTTTTTGATGTTGCTGAAATTTTTTTTTTTTTCGAAAATATCCACATATGAATTTTTGGTAAATGGCTGGATTCTGTCAAATCTACTCATACTTGAAGTCTATTATCTCCAGTTCTACTGATGCGATCAATGTTGGATTTTTTTTATTTAATAGCTTTTGCAGTAAATTAAAAAAAAATATTTTGTCAACAAATTAAAAATAATAACAATTTAATCGTTTAATTAGTTTTAACCTGATATCCTCCCAACTAGAATACATTTAAAAAAATAAAATTTTGTTCCTTATTCTTTTATCTACAAAACCTATTTATTTTACAAAATAGTGGAGTCTCTGTTAGATCGAAAGCTATTAAATATTTTCCAGCGCTAGTCATGAATTCCAGAACGAATTTAACTGTGCAGCGTACGACGAGTCAAAACAAAGGAACGAGTATCTAACACTCGTTATTAAATTTTGATTCGTCGCACGCTGAACACTTAAATTTGTTCTGGAATTTATGTCTTGCGCTGGAAAATATTTAATAACTTCCTATCTAACAGAGACTCCACTTCTTTGTAAAATGGATTTTGTAGATAAAAGAATAAGGAACAAAATTTTATTTTTTAAAATGTATTCTAGTTGGGGGGACATCATGTTAAAACTATTTAAACAATTAGATTGTTAATATTTTTCATTTGTTGACAAAATAAATTTTTTTTTTTTAATTTACTGCAAAAGCTAACGTTATAGACCTGGAATGGCCAGAAGAGTTGAGTTTGGGAGCAGGAAATCGCTAATCACCTAATTAAGCGAGCAAATGCACAAATTTGCAAAATCTAATTCCAAGAATTGAAAAAATCAAAAAAACGAAATGCGATGGGAGCGACCGCAACAACAATTGCGTGTATTTCATTTCGATACACAAACATGAAGTCAAATGTATTGAGACATTTTTCGTTGCAAGCGTCGAGTCACGGCGCTAGTTCTTATTTTTCCGTATTGTTGTTATTGCTTTTTATTTTGAAAAATATAAAATTACAAAAACAAAAACACTGGAAGTGATAATGAGCAACTGAACAGAAAAAGTTGACAAAAAAACTTGAACGGTAAATGCAACAATATCCAATTTTATTGTTGTTTGCCTGTACTAAGTACAGTGTACTTAGTATTTTTTACCTTTTGTAGAATCTAGAAATGACATTTTTCATAAAATTTATATGAGAGCTCATCATATTTGGAAATGAGCAGGAATAATTAAATTTTGTTCGACCTGGCCATCCCTGTTATAGACTATTAAATAAAAAAAATCCGACATTGATCGGATCAGTAGAACTGGAGATAATAGACTTCAAGTATGAGTAGATTTGACAGAATCCAGCCAATTATCAAAAATTCATATGTGGATATTTTCGAAAAAAAAATTTTTTCAGCAAAATCAAAAAACATGTGTCAACTGAATTTGTTAGATGCAGGAAAAAAATTTTCATCGCATGGCTTAAGTTTACTTTAGGGACAACTCTCCGATCTTTTTTTTTTTTGGAGAAGTAGAGTGCTATAAATAAATAATAAATCTGCAAAAAAAAAATTTCGTTCGGATCTGGTTTAGGAGATATACCCATCGGAAGTTGCGGATATAGCTTTTACAAAAAATGCTATAAGTTTGGAACCCCTAAATGGATTTCCAAAATATGAATATCAAATGAAAGTTAATTCAATGAGGTACAAAATTGTGATTTTAATAATTAAATTCCGGTGGTTAGTTTTCGAGATGTGAGGATTTTTTAAAATTTTAACCTTTTTTTTTAAAAGCCGTTATTTTTTTCCAAAAATGTATTATTAACCTATAGTGATACATATATAATTAGAATGTAGAATTAATTACTTTTAAAATGATGTGCCATTTATACTATATTTCTTTATATTAATCAAATTTTTGCCGGAAAATATAAAAAAATACTAACTTTTTTGAAAACAAAATATGGGCTCAAGTTTACTTTAGCTGACATTTTCCAATTTTATTTTGTTTTTTAGGGGTAAAAGAAGCTTAAAAACAAATAAAAAATATGTAAAAAAAGTTTCGCTCGGATCTAGTTTCGGAGCTATAGCCATCAGAAGTTCCGGATATAGCTTTTGTAAAAACGATATGGGAACCCCTATATGGATATCAAAACATGGGTGTCATAAGAAAGATAATTTAATAGCTTTTAAAAACTTACCGCGGGCGCGTTTTTTAATAAAACTTTTTTGTCTGCGGCGCTTCTTTTTCCCTTTTTTTTCCGGAAACCAAAAAATTTGTTCAATGAATTTTTGTAAAAGTATGTATTTATGAACAAAAACAATAAAAGACGAACAACAACAACAATTATTATAAAATGATTGTCATTATAAAACTTAAAAATTTTTATTAAAAATCGCGCGCGGATTATGTCGGTAGGTAATTCACCTAACTTACCAATTAACTGCCAACTATAATTGTTGTTCAATAACTTAATCAATGACCTCATTCTATGCTTAAGTAAAATTATGTTTATTTAAATAAATTGTTAATTAAGACAAAATAATAAATTGTCAATTAATGCAAATTAATAAATTGTTAATTTAAGCAAAGTAGTAAATTTCATGTAAGCAATTATTCTTTATGTAAAGTAAAATCAATACAATGTAAGGCAGTTGTTAAGAAGATACGAATAAATAAAGTTATTTTAAATTTAATTCTTTTTTTTAAGTTGTCCGCTAGACAACCTCATAAATGGCACAGTCGGGAAACAATGAACCAGTTATGTCTAAAGACTAATCAAGTGAAAAATAAAAAAGCACTGCGATTATATCTAAAAGATAGATCAAAGAAAAAAATAAAAATCCTAATACTTTGTTTTTAAAAAAAAACAGTGCAAAAGACCAGAAAAGAAGAAAAATAATCTAAAGATTTATCAAAATGAACTAACTAAAATAGACCACAAAAGTGAAAAAAAAACCGCGATTATATCCAAAGACAAATTGAAAAAAGGAAATCCGATGAATTTTTTTTTACAAAAGAAAAAATGGAAAACGAACAAAACTATATGCCATTCTCGGAACTCATCAAGGAGGCCGCCAGAATTAAAGAATAGAACGGATCGAAGGACTATGATCTGTCATCATTTATAAGAGAAGTAGAGATAATCTTGCCATTGTTCAATGACCACACACAGATTCATATTCCATCGTCACATCAGGAATAAAATCCAGAGAGCAGCTTTACATGTCATCAGAGCCCTAGGAAATGACGCTACATGGGAGCAGATCAGAGGAGAGTTCATCAAAAATTTTGGAGTAAAGGAAAGCTACCACAACCTCTACCATCAGGCGATGAATAAAAGAAATAACAATAATGTAAGTGAATATTTCCGTTCCTTAAGGTATATATTAGATAAATTAAATACTAAGTATGAGTTCGATTTAAACAAACCAATAGAATTCTAACCATCGGCAAAGAAAAGAAAACGTATTAATTGACACAGGTTCAACAAAGTCTTTACTAAATAAACACTCACTACCAAACTACAAGCGTATTCAACTACAAACTAGTGCTTATTTTAACACTCTCAACGGGAGTACAAAAGTCGAATGCGAAATTATAACAGAATTACCTTTAGAATTTTATGAAAAAATTTAATGTGTTGGAAGCTTACGGAATTTAAAAATAAAAATTTTGAAGGAATACTCGGACAAAACATTCTAAAAGCCATGAATTCAATTTTAAATCTGAATGAAGAATATGTAGAAATAAATGTAGAAAAAATCAAATTTATTAACTCTTGTCCATACACTTACGACGAAATCCATTCCTTAGGAGCACTAGACTATGACGCTAATTTTATAGATAAACTCTTAAGACAAGATATGAATCAGGAAGAAAAAGAAATTTTGCGAGAACTTTTAGTTGAAAACAAGGACCTATTTTTTCAGGAAGGACAAACACTTACACATACTCACGAAATTAAACACGAAATAATAACGAACCCCATTTTTTCAAAAATCTATAGATATCCGCAAATACACTAGGAAGAAATTTGTAAACAAATTAAAGACATGCTAAAGCAGGAAATAATTGTAGAAAGTAATTCGCCACTTTGGATTGTGCCGAAAAAATTAGATAACACCGAAAAAAAGAAATGGCGGATAGTAATTGATTATGGGAAACTCAATGAGGTTTCTATAAGCGACAAGTATCCCATACCAAATATAGACAATATTTTCGATAAACTTGGAAGAGCGCAATATTTCACGGCGCTCAACCTAGCAAAAGGTTTTCACCAAGTACTTATAAAAAAAGAAGATAGGAAGAAGACAGCTTTTTCCACACCATCAGGACACTATGAGTTTACAAGAATGCCTTTTGGGCTTAAAAATGCCCCAGCAACGTTTCAGCGTCTAATGAGATTACGTCAATAAAATTTGTGTTGTCTACCTAGATGACATTCTAATATTTAGTACATCAGTTCAAGAACATAGGGAAAACATACAGAGAATTTTTATCAGATTACGAGTAAATAATCTCAAAATACAAATCGACAAATGTAAATTTTTTGCTAAATCTACGGAATACCTTGGACACTTACTGACAACAGATGGATAATTCCAAACTCAAATAAAGTTGATGCCATATAAAAACTAAAATTACCGGATACGGCAACAAAAATTAAATCATTTTTAGGAATCACCGGTTATTTCAGAAAATTCGTTAAGGATTATTCTAAGGTCGCATTTGGAATGACGAAATATTTGAAAAAAGATATAAAAATTAATATGAAAGATCCACAATATATAGATGCATTTGAAAAACTAAAGAGAATATTAATAGACTCACCAATTTTAAAATACCCTGAGTCTTAAAAGCGTTTTAAAGTTGTCACTGATGCTAGTGATTTTGCAGTAGGGGCAATGTTAATGCAAGAAGGACATCCTATATGCTTTGCTAGTAGAACCCTTAATGTTCATGAAAGAAAATATTCGACGACGGAAAAAGAGTTACTTGTGAGGGCAGTAACCTATTTTGGACCTTACATTTATGGACGAACATTCGATCTCGCAACAGACCATCAACCATTGGTATGGCTAAAGTCAAAACATAAAGGTAAACACATAAGTCCACGTCTTTAAAGATGGCTTCTGAAATTAGGTGAATACGATTTCAACATAGAATACGTAAAGGGAAAAGAAAATGGTGCTGCTGACTTCCTCAGTAGAATAGATTCAGATTTAGGAGAAATTAATGAACCCTCATCATTCCAAGCGAACATATTAACATTAGAAGAAGATAATATGAGTACTGCTGCAACAATTCATTCTCAAGCAGAAGAACAAAATGACCACTTTCTCATACTATATACCGCAGCAGATTTTACACACAAATAATATTGACCTATAATAAAACAATTGAGATTGAAGTTATAAACAACAACAAAAGAAAGATTTATATCAGTAAAAACGATATTGAAACTAATTTTATGACTGACATATTCAGGAGGTTTTTAAGAAACGGGAAAATTGGTATACATATATTCAGAATTACCATCTGGCTTTTTCCACACCATCAGGACACTATGAGTTTACAAGAAATGCCTTTTGGGCTTAAAAATGCCGCAGCAACGTTTCAGCGTCTAATGAACTCCGTCCTTAGAGATTACGTCAATAAAATTTGTGTTGTCTACCTAGATGACAATATGAATACAATATGGTACAACAAAAGCTAATTGAATTATTCAATACACAACTAACTTTCTATAAATGCACACACCATGCTTTAGATATGAGAAATGAGGATGAAATATAAAGACATATAGCGAAATACCACAAACATGAAACTGGACATGCTGGAATTACGGAAAACTACGAAGGACTAAAAAAATTAATATACTTTAAAGACTTGAAAACACTCATACAAAAATACATAAATAATTGTGACACTTGTATTAGGGCAAAATATGATAGGAAACCTTTAAAACCTAAACTACACATTACGGAAACACCTATGATAGAAAGTCTATGAGATAGATGAAATTTTAGATTACTATCCAAAATCTGCTGGGTGATACCAACCAAATTGTACATGTAGATGTATACACAATAAAAAAACATAACTTCGTAACATTTTTTGACAGATTTTCAAAACACGCATTACCATTACAATTGGAAGATAGAAACAGTATTACAATAGTAGAGAAATTACGGCTATTCTTTTCAATTAAAGGTAAACCACGAAAAATGATACTAGACAACGAATTTAATTCAGTCAATGTGAAAAATTTTTTAAGAGAGGAACAAGTTTGACGCACATTTCACGAAACCTAACAGCCATACTGGCAACGCTGACATTGAAAGGTTTCATAGCTCTATCGCGGAAAAAATGAGAGCGTTAGGCCTATAACTCACTACGACAAAACTGTCTTGAAACAGTTTTCGTCACCTTAGTGTATATGGGAGTGCGCTCACTATGTTTTAAGACAAAAACAAAACTTTTTGTTTTGCGGCACTGGAACTTTTGCGAAACAAAACTGTTTCGGTATGACAGAATCGTATGAAGTGCGCTCACTTGAAACTTTTTGCATATTCGTGGTAATCGGTCAACGAGCTCGCGAAATCTCTGGCACGAAGTAAAGTTTTTGTTTTTTTCTTTGTGTTCGTTTAATCAGAACACACTACGCGACCTTCTTCGTGTAATTTGTCGCGAAACAAATTGTATTAGTTAGCGCACTCAACATGAACCTCGAAACAAAAACAAAACGGTCTTGAGACTGTTTTGTCTTGATGAGTTATAAGCCTTAGGTTGACAAAAGTTCATTAAACATTGAGGAAAGAATTTTTCAATCCATAGAATGGTATAATAAATCCATACATTCGGTAACGAAAAATAGGCCAATTGACATAGCGCAAGGCAAAGTTGACAAAACACAGATTGCAAACTTGTTAAAAAACAAGAAAGAACATTTGATAGGTAAACTTAATAAAGATAGGGAAATATTTAATCGAACAGAATCTGAAGGATACATAAAAAACTTTAAAGCCCTAAGGCACAAATACGAACCTAGATATAGAAAAATAAATCTCGATAATATACATCCGATCAATATTAAAAGACCAACGAAATTTTTTGGTACTTTGGACGCTAGCAGTTATAATAATGCTGGTACCAGCAATAGAAACAACTCTGATAATTGAGAAAATTGAAACAAATAACGGATTTGCAAAAATTTCAATCGATAATGTAGAAATAATAGAGCTACAACACTATACTCCACATAATAGACCCATTGGAAATCTTTCAAGTTGTAAAATTACTTAACGACAGTATACTCGGAAAACCGGACAGCACTTAAAAGATATTTTTGCGGCATGAATTGGACACGGTAAAAATTAAACTTTCGACACTTATACGACACAGACAGAAAAGAGGACTTTTAAATATAGCTGGAATGGGTATGAAATGGCTCTATGGAACCATGGACGATAGCGGCAGAACCGAAATAGAAGAACACCTTAAGATTATCGACGAGAATAACCATAATATAATAACAAGATTTAACGAAAATATACGGATTAATGACTATTTCAACAAGAACTTTGAGAAACTCAAGACAACAATAGAGGACGATAGAAATAAAATAAGTAAAACACTAAACGGGATATCAAAAAACGAAGACAAATTGGACAAACAGTAAATTTTCATCATTCACATTTTTATAAAAATTAAAATTCTTCACGACAATGTAGAACATATTCAAAACAATTTTGCAGCAGCTAGTCTGAATCTAATGAATAATAATATATTGACAAAAGAGGAAATAGAGACATACAACATCGATCTATACAGACAACAAAACATAAGGCTTAATTCAGCTCAGTATAAAAATACAAAAATTATATTTGCTATACAAATACCAAATAAAATTATAGAAGCAAAAAGATTTTTGTTTATTCCGATCCCAAATATAAATTCAGAAGAGCTAGTTTTTAATAATCAAGAAATTGTAGAACTAGATAAAACTTTATATGATTATAATGGTAGTTCTAATAAACAAAATCTTAGAAAAACAAAATTGTGTATATTTAACAAATCTTGTATAAGAATAACAAATAATAAAACAGAAACAATTGAATTAAAATCAGGATTAATAATATTAAAAAATCAAATAAAAACTTTTATCAATAGTACATGTAGTGAAAGAGAATCCTACTTAAACGGAAATATGCTAATTTCTGTCGATGATTGTAAAGTAAATATTAATAACACAATATTTAGTAATGTTAACAAACAATTTAGAGAACATTTTGTAATACCTTCAAACATAAATATAACTAATTTTAATAAAGAAATAACATTCAATGAGATAATTGTGGGAAAAGTTGAGAACCTAAAAAAATAGAAGAATTAAGATATCACAAGAAAATCCATCAACATATTACATGGATTTCTTGTATTACAATCACAATAGTAATCATTTTTCTAATATTCCTTTATATCTATATAACAAAGAAATATAAAGTAATTTCATTTAATATATTTTCAAAAACTCAGGAGAGTTTTTAGTCAAAGAGGGGAGGGGTTATGTCGGTAGGTAATTCACCTAACTTACCAATTAACTGGCAACTATGATTGTTGTTGCTATAGTTCAATAACTTAATCAATAACCTCATTCTATGCTTAAGTAAAATTATGTTTATTTAAATAAATTGTTAATTAAGACAAAATAATAAATTGTCAATTAATGCAAAATAACAAATTGTTAATTTAAGCAAAGTAGTAAATTTCATGTAAGCAATTATGGGGAGAAATACGTCAAATGTCCTAGCGCGGTGCGCGAGCACTAAATTCTGTTGTTTTCAACTCGTGTTGGTGGTACATAAATGTACCTTAAAAAATTTTCCGACACATCATTTCGATGTATTTTTTCCTCAGCTTTCCAATGGTTTTGTCAGATTTCCCGAAATTTTCCATTTTCTTGGTGAAAAATCACAAAACGTGTTATATCTCAAAAACGGTATTTTTAATATTTTTTTTATGCTTTTAATCGAAAGCTGAGTTTTTTTTACACTAAAAAAGTTATTTTCCAAAGAGTGCTTTTGCAGTTTGCTATGAGAAATACAGCGCGAAAGAGTATTTGCGCATGTATTTTGTTCTAGTGACTTGACAAGAGTTAAACGAGTCGATGCGTTGAAGAAAAAATTACAGGAACAAAATACATGTGCAAATACTCTTTCGCGCTGTATTTCTCATAGCAAACATTATTAAAAAAAATATTAAAAATACCGTTTTTGAGATATAACACGTTTTGTGATTTTTCACCAAGAAAATGGAATACTTCGGGAAATCTGACAAAACCATTGGAAAGCTGAGGAAAAAATACATCGAAATGATGTGTCGGAAAATTTTTTTAGGTACATTTATGTACCACCAGCACGAGTTGAAAACAACAGAGTTTAGCGCTCGCGCACCGCGCTAGGACATTTGACGTATTTCTCCCCTTATTCTTTATATAAAGTAAAATCAATACAATGTAAAGCAGTTGTTAAGAAGATACGAATAAATAAAGTTATTTTAAATTTAATTCTCTTTTTTTAAGTTGTCCGCTCGACCTCATAAATCGCGCGGTTTTTAATAAAAATTTTTCACCTGCGGCGCTCCTTTCTTCAAATACATCCTAACATTTCAACAAATTATCAATTTATATAACAATATTAGCATTATAAAACTTAAAATTTTATTCATGAAAAATTTGTCCTACATCAGTATGTTAGCAAAGTTGGTGTTGGACATAATGCAGTGAACCGAAGCCAAAGGCCGCCGCAAAGCCGATAGTGAACATATTGGAAGATGTAAATCCTGAGCAGCGGCCAAAGGCCGCCCACTTACCCTGACTTAAATGTGAAATTACTATGGCTAGCGAAGCCGATGTTGAATGTATTCTAGGATGTAAGCGATTTTCAAGCTAAAAAAAATATCAAAGATTCGTTTCCGCGCCCAGCTGATGTACCATCAACCAATTGCACCATCAACCAATGCACTTGTTATTGAACATGACAAAAATGCGAATGATGCTAATATTATAATAAGTACAACTGCTGAAAGCACACCTTCAATCAACA
This sequence comes from Meiosimyza platycephala, assembly GCA_963662105.1. Lineage (NCBI taxonomy): Eukaryota > Metazoa > Arthropoda > Insecta > Diptera > Lauxaniidae > Meiosimyza > Meiosimyza platycephala. Next base: position 62,993,154 of record OY759208.1, read on the forward strand.
ATATTAAGGTCGTTGCACCATCAACTAATGCTAGTGAGCAAGAGATTACAATGCTAACTATTTATAATGAGATTGTTCAAATTAAAAACGTTATCACTGAAGCACTCGCTAAGGTAAAATTTCTAGAAGAAATAAAGGTTTCTCTTAATAGAAAAGTTGAAACGTTAGAGACTAAAATAAATTATTTGGAGCAAAAAGAGAAAATATGCGATGTAGTTATTGTTGGCATACCTAATGTTGACAGTACCAATGTACAATGAAAAGGTCAATGTGTTACTAACTTCAGTAATTGGAGAGCAACTAAATGATGATGAAATTGTCTCTTGTTTTGTCAAAAGTGTGAAGGTGAACAACAAAAACCAATCTCCCAAAGTCATATGCGTCAAATTTGCTTCAATATCAAGAAAAAAAGCGATTATGCGAAAAATGACAGAAGGCAGAAATAGGGTTACTGTTGATATTTTTAATGCGTCTAACAACAACAACGGTGCAGGTAGCAGCAATAACAACGGCAAAGGCAGTAGAATATTTATAAATGATTCTCTCACTTGCTATAGGCGAACACTATTGAAAAAAGCAAAAGAGCTTAAACAAAATAACAATTGCAAGTTTGTTTGGGTTCGTGATTCTTCGGTCTTCATCTGAAAAAGAGAGGCGAAAGAGCTATAAAAATAAGTACATTTGAGGATTTTTCTAACTTGGAAATTCATTAAATTTTTGACACATTTTGTAATCAATGATTGATGTTAATTTAAATTTTGATTCATACTTATATCCTCAAAATAATGTAAATACTAGCTATTCTTCAATTTCTTCTGATTATTAGAATTGTCTATGTATAGTAGTACTGGAGCCCAAGCGGGCAGGGCCTGATTTAGACATCTGACCGCCCTAGGCTAACTATGAATATGCGCCCTCTAAGTACGAAAAGAAAAATTTTGACGAGCAAAAAAAAAGTGCCCTCACCTTCAAAAAAATTTCTTTCAAAATAGATCTTCGAAAATGTTCATCTATTTTGTAGCTTTGATTTTAAACGAATAAAAGTTCTAACTTTCCGGTCTGTCATGTGTCAGTTAATAACATCTGACTAATCTAAAATAAAAATTACAGTGTGAGATTGTAGTTCCTGAATTACAATTTAAAATCTAATAAGTAAAATACTTGCGACAATTGCTCTATGTCAAAATCGTAGGCAACGAGGCTAGAAACTCACTTTTGACAAACGAGGGAAGCAAAATTTCATGTCTCAATTGTATCTGTGCAATCCTTTCCTTATAAAATATTTTTCAGCACTTAATTTTTTTTCACTTGTTGAAAGATTGTGTTTAGAAGGTGCAACACAACAAAAAATCTTAATCAACGTTAATGCTCAGCGCCCCCTCGGACCTTGCGCCCTAGGCTTAAGCCTAAATAGCCTATGGGTAAATCAGGCCCTGCAAGCGGGGATTTCGGGATTTACTCGAGCGCGTCAGATTAAGATATGGGGGATACCTTGCACCTTGTTGAGTACATCTACCGAATATTAGCCGTCTATATAGTGCCGCGAGTGTAGGGGAGCCGGTCAGAATAGTAAAAAAAAAACGATAGCTGGATTTACTCGATTGCGTCAGATTAAGACATGGTGGGATAATTACATGCTAAAGAGCCTACATTTCACTAATCTGACGATTTGACCGTGACGCAAGGGAGTGGCAGGGTCACAAACTTGCAAAAAAAAAACGTCACCTGGATTTACTCGAGCGCGGTCAAATTTTTTTTTATTTTAAGGAAATAATTCAAGGATAACGGAAAACATGTAATCTGCCGATTTCCACAAGCCGAAGCAACAAAATTCGTCATTAAAGCTTAGCGCGTGTAGCTAAATTTTTTGGTTTATAGGAACTTAATATACAAATAATTTAGTTGTTCCTTATTCTTTTTAGCTGTTCATTATTCTTCTTTTTTTTTTAACGTCCCGTATTTCTTAAAAAAAAAAATCCGAAATATCACACTGAAATGCAACATTGTGCCGGGAAATACGGAACGGATGGTCACCTTATGTATTCCCTACTCCGTGTCTATCTCTCTCACACTCACGCACCGTCTCCACCAGTGTTGGCACAGACGGTACTTTAGTACCAAAATTGATACTATTTTCATAGCTAAAATACCATAGTACGGTTTTCCGGAAACCCATCTTTTTTGGTACTATTTTCGTTTGCGTCAAAATCTATGTGGAACATAGGAGGAAAGGCAAATTCAATATGTACTTATTACCAATTTCGAAATTTATATTGCCGCTATAAAATAAGATAATGTCCGAAATTTATCAATAACCGATTTTTAGTATAAAATAGGAAGGTTGATTAATAGTTTTCATGAGCATCTGTTTCTAAACGTTTCGAGGATTGCTAAAGGGCTTTTATTCATACGCCATTCTTTACCGAGTGCGTTCTAAAAAATCGTCATTTTTAGTACATTTAAATAATTTTCAGTACATTTTCGGTACATTTGGAAAGTTTATGATAATAACCTTTTTTCTAAATAATCGCAATGTGTGCATTTTGTAATTAGTTATTTAATGTGTGTGAAATATATGTCAGTTTGTTAAGGTGTTTCTGGTGGCAAAATGAGATTTTTTTTTAGAAACTATAGATAAATCTAAGTAAAATTGGGTGTTCAAGACAAAAAGGACATTCGGCCTCTAAAAGTACATTTCAAGTCTCGATTCTGTACATTTTCACAAAACTCAAATGGCATCACTGATTGGGATTTTTAAAATTTAAAAAAAAAAAAAATCATGAAAAAAAAATTTTTCAAACGGTCAGATTAAGCAAACTCCTCCAGATAATCGTCAGATTATGGATCAGCATAACCAGGACATCAAGCTGAACCGTCTGTATAAAAATTTGACGCGCTCGAGTAACTACAAATATCGTTTTTTTTTTTCATTTTCGAAAGGTGGCCACTCGCTTGCGTCACATCCGAATCGTCAGTCTAAGGAATGGGAGCTTCGTTTGGGATCACTTAACATCCCCTATGAATATCTGACGCGCTCGAGTAAATGTTTTTTTTTTCATTTTTAACTCATCCGTACGGCTACGCCCACCATCCAAATCGGCAGATTAATATATGTCCGTCATCAGAGGTATATCCCAGCATATACACCATCAATATCTGACGCGCTCGAGTAAATCCATGTACATGTTTTTTTTTACATTTTTGAAAGCCTGTAGTCACTTCCCCCACCGGTGAAGGGTTAAACATTATATTACCTTTTTTTCTTCCTACCACCTAATCTTCAAAATCCAATAGGTCCCCGTGACGCTCGAGTAACTCCACATTTAGCATCGTGGGCTCCTCTACTATAACTTACTTTAGTACAGTTTATAGTAGACTAGACTCTCAGTCTCAACATAAGCTTAATGTTGCTTTTAACAGTGCTGCAAGATATGTTTATGGTGTAAGCCGCTGTGACCACATCTCTAAGGTAAGCAAGAGCATTTTATGATGAAGCCTAAACGATTATGTTGATATGCGCAATATTTTATTTCTGCATAGACTCATCCACTCTCGCACTCACGCGTACCTTTACAACAAGTTACAATTTTGCCATTCGCAAAGGTCACTGAGTTTAATTGTCCCCAGGTGCAGTTATCTCAATTCTAGCAGATACTTTTTCATTGGCGTCATTAGGTTGTGGAACGCTTTACCATCTTGTGTTAGACGAATTCAATCGAATAACAGCTTCAAACAAGCGCTCTTTAATTCTCTCAATAAAACAATTCTTGAACCTTGCCTTGTAATTTCTATATTTATCCTCTATTTCTTTACTATTTTTACTTCTATCTACTTATTTACTTCTTTAAGCTAAATGTAATTTTACTTTTTTTAAGCTTTAATTCAATAACGTAGTATAAAAATATAGAATTAAATCTGTTATTTGTAAATTATTAATTTTACTCTTTTTAATGTTCCAAAAATCAATTTTTAATTGTTTATCGCCTATGATGTACTATAAAAGTCTAAGACTTATTGTACAGTGAAATTAGCAAATAAAATAAAATAAAAAAATAAAATAAAAGTAAAATCGATTTTAATGCTCTGAGGTAACATTTAACATTTGAGTATTGGGATGATGTTTATTCCGCACAGAATCCAACTGATGCTTTTGATGTGTTTCTTAAAAAGTTGCAATACCATATATCGAACAGTATCCAAATTATTAGAAGCAAGGACAAAAATCTGAAATGCATTAAGCCGTGGATGACTGTTTCATTATTGAAAAAAATTAAAAAGAAAAAAGTTGTCTATAAAAAAATTATAGAATATCCGAACAATTCAAGGCTCAAAAGATATTACAACAAATTATGTCTTGAGCTTAAGAACGAAATTTCTCTTTGTAAAGATAGCTTATACCGTAGAAAATTGTCTGAAAGTGCTGGAAACTCAAAAAAAGAATGTCAAATAATAAATGAAATTTTAAGAAGAAATACTCCTAGTGTCGATATTACATTAAATGGTAATAATGTATCAGTATCTGACCCTTCAGAAGTTGCTAATTTATTTAATGAATTCTTTTCAAACATTAACTTGTATCAGGAATCGATAAATAATAATTCATATCAAATTGATAATACGGTCAGCCAAGACCATATTCAAGCAGAAAGTTTTGTCTTTGAGTCTTTTACTCCTTTAGAGATTCATAAAATTATAAGATCACTAAAGAAGTCGAATATTTCTAGTAAAATGCTTAAAAATATTTCTTTTCAAATAGCAGATGTTCTTTGCTATAATTTTAATTTCAGTGTTCAGTTAGGAGTATTTCCTGAATCACTTAAAACTGCGGTTGTGATACCAATTCATAAAAAGGGTGATCCAAGCTTATTAAATAATTATCGACCTATTTATATATTATCTGTCTTTTCGAAAATCCTTGAGAGGCATAAAACCAAGAGTATTATCTTTCTTAGATAGAACAAGGTTTCTTAGTACTTCACAGTTTGGATTTATAAGTGGCAGATCTACTGAAAGTGCATTGTTAAAGCTAACAGGAGAGTTATGCGACAGTTTAAATGAATCAAAAGTCCCGGCTTCTTTTTTCATTGATATAACCAAAGCGTTTGACATGGTGGATCACTCTTTAATGTTGTATAAACTATTTAACGCCGGCTTTAGAGGATTCATATACGACTGGTTTGGTTCCTATCTGAAGAATCGTAAACAAATGGTCAAAATAAATAATTGTTTTAGTTCTGAGAAATTCATCAACTTAGGCGTTCCACAGGGTTCTGTTTTGGAACCCATACTGTTTCTGGTATATGTCAATTCATTGTGCTTGCAACCTCTTAAAGGCAAAATCACTGCATTTGCTGATGATACTGCGCTCTCGTATTCAAAGAACAACTTTTTTAATATAATTTTGGATGTAAGTAATGATTTGAATGTACTAAGAAAATGGTTCAAAGAACATAAACTATTAATTAGTAGCAAAACAAAATTTATGGTTTTTAACTTAAAAAAAAATGCTTATGATGATTTGCCATTATTTTATCATTCGCCTAACTGCTTAAAATTTTGTTTAAATGAAGTTCACCAAGATTTCATAACCTTCGATACAAGTGTAAATTGCTGCAATAGTTGCTTTAAGATTGACTGCGTTGACAATTTTAAATACCTAGGTGTCATATTGGATTGCCAATTGAACTGGAACAAACATGTAGTGAGACAACTCTACCCTCTAAGTCTCTATTGTCACCAGTCAATCTTAAAATTGGTATATAATGGACTTCTTAAATCCAAATTACAGTATGGCTTATTTTGTTGGGGTGGTGCTTATATGAATAAAATTGAGCCTTTATTAATCAAGCAAAAACATGCAATTAGGGTTTTATGCTAAGTCAATCGTAGAACTCACAGTTTTGAATTGTTCAAATCCCTTGGGATTCTTCCAGTAAGGCATTTCTACTGCTATAAAGTGTTGAAAATATGTTTTGAAAACTGTGGATTCTACGCTGCTAGATATCAAGAAAACTACAATTTAAGAATGAACACGGAAAACTTTGTAACAATTCCTACAATTTATAAAACACATTTTTCACGTTTTTACTATGTCACTGAACCTCGTTTGTTTAATGCGTTGCCTGAAAATCTTAGATGTGAGAGTAAAAAATCAATTTTTTTGTATTTTATCAAATAATGACTTTTTACTTTTAATAATTCAAGTATAGAATTCATTTTTAATACTTTGGTATGAACTGGATATTGATTATGCAATTTCGATTTTTTTGATGTTGGTCTTTTATTTAAAATAATCCATTATTAAATTCCACTTTTTCTTATTCAATTTAAATTTTTCATTTAAGAAAGTTGATTTTAGCGACTGATTATTTTATAATTAAACATTATTTAATTGAACTTATAGTCATTAAGCAAAGACCAATATTGTAAATTTTTACTTATTGATCAATGCTATTTTTCAACAAACATGACAAAGATATCAAATGGGACAATTTTAACCTGGTAATTGGTGACATGTTTCGGCTATTACCAATAGCCTCATCAGACCAGTTTGTATTTGGCTGGCAACACCACAATTTCGAAAAATAAATCATAGCATGACTCTTAGGCCGACGGTCTAACGGCTATGGCAACAAGCGAGAAAGTGACAAAAGACAACAAATGTAATATACGCACTCTGTAGACCTCATGGGCAGTGCCTCAGTAGCTCAAGTGTTAGAGCGGCCGTCGCAAAATATGCAATTGCAATGCATGAACGGTCAGGGGTTCGAGTCCATGTAACGAAACCGAAATGTTATCTTTTTTTTCTTAGGTTTTGAACAATCCTTTGAAATATGTCCACGCTCGCGACAGTTGTAACATGTTGGTGAAAATTTGTTTTCACTGATGATGATAAGAAAATTTGTCGTGTCGATATAGTCAAAGACCTTGGTATACATATTGATGCTAAATTGACGTTTATTAAACACATTAACATTACTTGGATTTATAAAACGGTGGGCAAAAGAATTTAATAGCCCTTTCATAACAGTAACTTTATATAATACAATTGTGCGTCCTCACTTAGAATATGCTAGCCAAGTATGGTGTCCACATTATAATATACATACATATGGATAGAGTACAATGAATTCAAAAAAATATTGTTCGGTTTTTTTTTCAAAGGCTTCCGTATGAGGATCGTTCAAAGTTATTACGTAATAGTCAGTGCCATAGAAATTTTGCGGGTATACTTTACTTGCATCAACTTGTAACTGGATCGTTTGCTGCGCTAGAGCTTCTTAATTATAATCACTTTAACTCTAATCGAAGGAGTAATCGTATTTTACCAACCAGTCAGTTGAACTAATTATATGGCTACAACTCCTTTTAATCGCATGACTGCTCTCATTAACAATTGCGATGTTAAAAGGTCAACTCAAGCAAAGATTGAAAAATAACTATAGTTAATTTTGTATAGTTAATGGTAGTTTGTCTTTATGTTTGTGTTGTCCGAGCCCCACATCATGCTGGGTTAATTTTTTTCTAACATTTATGCCTTAGACCATATTAATAAATCCATACAATTACATTCATGCATTTACACTCATATGATCTGAGTGGGTATGTTGGGAAAGCGCGATAAAGCTAAGAAAAAATTATAAAAATATAACAAATTAATATGCATGTATTAGTTTTTCATTTCCATCATTTATTAAATAATCTAATAGTAGCAGCTAAATTCTATTATTATAGTTCATCATGAACAATCATCCATAATTACTGGGCGTTTCTTCAATTTTAATTTTTGTGCGATTCGGTTTTTGGACGATAATGGGTTGCAGCCATAATAGCCCAAAAAACAAGCCCCAATTCGCATAATATGAACAAACGCCCGAAAACTTGCTTGGGCTTTTGTGTATTTGGGAAATTCTTCGCAGTGAAAGCTTGCCCAAAAAGAACAGTTTTGTTGGGCTTTTGTGTATCACAGTAAATGATTGCTCAAAAAGAACAGCTGGACTCTTCTGTATTTGGGCAATTCTCACAGTGAATGATTGCCCACAAAAACAGCTTTTGAGCAATTATTCATTGGGTTATTGTTCATTATGAACAATCGCCCAAGCATTAGGCGATTTGTTTTTAGACGGGTATGGATACAGCCAATTATATCTGAAGCTGTGAACTATTTTATCACAGTTTATGCATATAAGACATGTTAAAAATAACCTCAGATTCTAAAATTCTTCGGGAACGCTAAAAATTTGAAAATTTATTCATCTTCGAGTATATCCTCATTTAAACAAACATTTACGGAAAAATATAAACATGGTATAACTTAACCTTTGTACGACGGTGTACATGGGCACTATTGTACCTTAAGTGTTTTCAAATTGAAATAATTTTTATACTGTAGGTCCTAGGGCGCAGAGATTTTGCGACATCTCTGCAATTTTAATGTTGTTTAAATAATTAAAATTTCATGGTAATATCTTGAGCAGATTTTGAGATACAGAATAAAGTATTTTCTACAATCTTACCTTCGTATATCTTTGAATGAAATTGTAAGGGCTATAATATTCTATCAATCAAAAAGTCCTGCGTCATATCTTGTGGTGTAGAAATTTTTTCGAGCATGAAATCTATGAGCTTTCATCTCCTCTACATTGGTCTCAACATATTTTCCCATTTGTGGCTTGATTTCTAAGTTATTGAGCGATGTTTTTGTTCAACAACCAGGTCCACCACGATTCTGGCGACTAACACTTATTTCGATTATCAAGCATATCAAATGCAAAACAAATTAAGCGTAATGAAATGCAATGCTATCTCCCGGACTATATTTTTCTGTGGATTTAATATGGTTGGTGATGCCGGTGTGGAATTTACTATATATATTTACTAATTTTTGTGTATAAAATATAAATTAAAAAAAACCCCTTCCCCACCTTAGGGAACGTCCATTAATTACGTGGTGTTTTTTGAAAATTCGGACCCCCCTCCCCTTGGTGAGATCTGGCGGGACCCCTCCCTCGCGTGAGATTTAAATTACATATAATTTTTAATGTAAATTCTATGCATTAAGTTGACGTGAGGTTTTCCTTGGCCCTCCTCCCCCTTGGTATGTATTAAAACATATTTTTTCTTGTGTCGTTTTTTTAATTAACAGTTGCGAGCCTCAATTTATTTAAAACACATATAATAAACTTTATAAAATTTACAAATCCGTGACTCCGGCAGGTCGACGATGGAAAATGGGAATGAATCTTTAAATTGTTTAAGCTTCAAAGTTGTTAAATATTATGTTAACGAGACTTATTTCCATGTTAATATTATTAAATACTATAAAGCTTGGGTGACTGTGGATTTTTAATGATTCGCACATACATTATCCTAAACATATGACGTTTTTTTATGAGTGTCGGAGAAATTTCAATTTAGTGCACTCAGCCACTCACCATGCTCAATCGCATTAACTCTTCTATTCGTGACTTTAATAACTTCATCCAACGTCACAAAAGATGTTTGTAACGAAGCTAATTCGACTAATAGCTTTACAGCACTTTGGTAATTCCTTTTCAATTTCGCCAACTGCTGACCACCGCGAGCTAAGCCAGCCAACTCATAGCTGTCTGCTCCATCGTGATAGGACTCAAAAACTGGCAACGTTACACCAGCAACGTTATCCTTTTTAGTACGGATTTTAATTTGCGCCTTAGTTACATTTTGAAGTACAACTTGGTTGAAGTCACCCGTAGCGAATTTCGCTTCGGCCAACGAAAAAGCAGCTTCCTTCATAACGTCACCCATAAGCAACTTGGTCTATAAATAGTTTTCACGTTTAGTTGATTTCTAAAATTAAAATGAAATCTCACCTCTATTATTTTGCTTAAAATCAATCGAAATCGCATTTGCAAGGCATCAGCTTTTTTTTTTAACAGACCATGTCCCTTTTGAGCTCCAGTCAGTCGAAGTTTCATCAGCGTTTGAGCACTGCGGAGAATAATGAAGGTGAACAATTTGCAAGGGAAGCCACATGCAATTTTTTTCTCTGCGCAGACATTCCTTAAGTGTAATCTTACCCACGCGATGGGAAAATTGGTAGTCTTTCTTTACTAGACATTTTAGCAATTTCAAATGCTTTTTTTTTTAAATTAAATAGATACGAGTTTAGTAAAAGAAATTGAGTATAGCTTATAGGGATGAACAAATTTGCAATACAAAATATCGATCATGAGCCTTCGTAATACTGATCATTTTTCTTCGTTCGTCGACCGACGCAATTGCTTCTCCTCCAACGATTTCCCGGCGGGGTTTATTTTTTGACTATAGCCGTTGACGATTTCCCGTACCCCGTCCGAATACTATTGAACGCATTACTATGGTCGTTAAATTGGAGCGTTACAGTAGTCTCTAAATTGGAGCGTTGGGCGTTGTGTTTGCTAACGCTACGCAAATGTGTTGAGCGCCAAATTTAAGTAAGGGTGCGTTTACTGTCAGGCGTTTTTTGTAGTGCTACACGCCAGCTGCGACGGCGGAAGCATCGAAAACGCAAGCGACGTGAGTGTTTACTGTCAGGTGATCATGTAGCGCGACACGCCGGCTTGTCACTCCCGAGGTTCAACTACATGCAAGCATATGGAAGTGTTTACTGTAAGGCGATTTTACATAGCGCGACATGAGCGTCGGCAAGCTACGAAGCGCCGTCGCTTGTTACGAAAATCTGCAACCAAAACATTTTAGCTTTTGGAGCGACGGCGAGCGACAAAATAAAAATAGTAAGTGAAAATCAATGTTGGTAGCACTATTTCGATGAGAAAAGGTTGCAAATGGATTTTAATCGATTAGGAAAGGTCCAAAGTGGATTTTTGACATATTTGGAACGGCCCCTAACCACGAAAGAGACTTTTTTGAAAGCTGTTTTTGACAGGAATAAAAAAAGTAACACAATAAAATAAGAAATTAGCTGCCAACGCTCTGTCAAAACTGGAAAATCTAATAGACTGGCGTTAAGGCCTGAACCCATGGAGTCCGTCAGGTCCGTTGCGTCAACGTTTACAATTGACAAGACGGAAATGAGGAAGAAGACGGTCCAATGAATACGTCTGCAACCCATTTCAAGTCAAACGAAAAATCAACAAACAGCTTTTCGCTTGATAAATTTCGGAATTTCTCCTGTATACTCTGCTTTTACATTATGAACTTAAGGCCGCGGTATATAGAAAGCAGCACGTGCATTGCGCGCATCAGACGCTTTGCATCAGATGCGACTAACGCGTGTGGTGTAACATAGAATGCACGCTTTTGTTTTGATAGATTTGTTTATTATTTGATTTGTTTGAAAATTATTTGTTTCGCGTTACTTTTCAAAAATTTATTTAAAAACGAATTAATAAAATAAAATGGACTTCGACGATATTTTAAATCTAATGCTTATGGCATTAGTTGCATACAGTGCATATATAGATTTATTGGGAACGGTAAGGATAAGAAACTATTGGGTGAGGCCATTGTACCAAGACCGCGACGTCAACGGTTTTTTTGCGACGTCTTTTGAGCGCCTCTACACTGACGATCCGGAACAATTTAAAATAGCCGTGAGAGTGTCCAGCCAAAATTTTGACCTATTATATAATTTAGTTAAAGAAGATTTAACGAAACATTCCAACAGGCCTGCGATTCGCGCAAAATGTCGACTTTTTCTGACTCTAGTGTAAGTTTATTAAATACTCACTTAAAATATTAATGTTGCTTATGCAATTTTATCTGCAGATACCTAGCTCATGGTGGAACCAAACATTATTTTTCATTGAGCTTCAAAATGGGTGTATCAACCGTTAAAGTAATAGTAAAAGAGACTTGCGACGTATTATGGGACACACTTGGTGCCATATCTCTCAGTGCCAAACCGATCAGAATGGCAACGAATATCTGAAGATTACGAGAGTATGTGGAACTTTCCTCACTGTGTTGGTGCCATTGACGGCAAACACATTAGTATTACTTACCCCAATAACTCCGGCTCTTTGTTCTATAATTATAAAGGACACTAGAGATGGGTAGTTCCGAACCTAAATAGTTCCTGGAACTATGTCATCTGTCGGACACATTTCCGATCGTTCCTACAAATTCATTTTATCATGTTCAAATAGTTCCGATTTTTTATATTTTTTTTTCTTGCTACCCTGTGTTAGACAGAGCAAAATGTTAACCTGCACGCCACTTTGTAGCGACATTGCTTTCACACTATTTTCCTGCTATTGTGCCTACGACATTGGAGCGAGCAGGACAAATAAAAAGTTATGTACATATCGTTGCTCTTATATGATGTTAGTTCTTGCCGCGCTTTTTATTTCCCAATAATAAACGAAATGGAACTGTCAAATAACAGCAGAGAACTACAACTTTTTCACTCTTGCAATTTATAGGAACTTGGAAAGTAATAGTTCCGCGGACATGCTTTTTCACTCTTGCAATCCATAGGTACTAGGAAATTAATAGTTCCGCGGACATGCCTTTTCATATTCGGCATATTCGCGGACATGTTAAGTACTTTTTGATATGGCATATTCGAAGATATGTTGAGTACTTTTTGATGTTCTTGTTCCATTTTGTCTGTTTTCTACTCCCTTTTATGCTATTTCTAGTAACATTCACTAAGATGAGAACACCGGTCAGCACAAAATAAAGGAACTGCTAACGATTTTTTAAGTGCATTAAATTTTTCGGGTTTTTGAATTTTGAATTTTTCAAAACCCAGACTGATAACCGATCGAGGCTTTCAGCAAAAAAAGGTTTCACAACTTCTTTTCATAAGCACTAACTTGGAAAACCAATAGATTACCAGACGACAAAAATGGTCCCAGAATAAATTTCTTTATTTTGTTTAGTTTTATAAACATTCTTACTAGTCAAATGAAAATATTTGTTACTTTTTTTTAATCAAATGAATTCTTGCTATTTTTTTATAATAAAAAATTTTACTAAAATATATGTACGTATAAATATTGTTCTAGTCAAAAGAAAAATTTTGTACCTCATGAATAAGTTCCTTTTTTGATGAAAAAACTTTTTATTTTTTTTAATTTTCTTTTAATCAAATGAAATCCTAATATTTTTTGTTAGAATAAAAAATCTTGTTAAGATATTAACATAAAATTTTGTTTTTAAAACATTTCAGCGTTTAAATTCACATTTTACCAACAGCATCTAAATAAGGAATCGGAACTTTCCATTTCCCTTTCCAGGGCAATAAAAATAACAAGTGGAACTAGATAGTTCCGCGGATATGTTTCCGCGAACTAGTTCCGGCTTACAAAAGAATCGTTCCAGTTCCGTTCCGTCTTTGGAACTGTTTTGCACAAGCCTAAAGGACACTTTTCTATCGTGCTCCTAGGAGTTTGCGATGCAAATTATACCATTACAGGTATTGATATATGGGCGTATGGGTCGCAAAGTGATGGTGGAGTGTAGTGGCATTCCGAATTTGGAAAAAAACTATTCGGCGGAAAACTTGATTTGCCTGAAAGTAATTTTCTTTCAAGTTCTGAACTAGAATTTCCAAATTTTTTCGTGGGGGATTCTGAATTCCCATTAAAAACATTTTTATACCTATACCCAGGTGAGTCTATTACACTAGCTTACACAAAAAAATATCTGGTTTCTCATAAACTTAATCATATTGATAATAGCTGTTTAGAACAAAAAAAATTTTTGAATCAGCTTAATATGTATATATGTATGTCTACGCCGAATCGAAAAATTTCAGGTCTATTAATTTAGAAAAATGCAGATATCTTGGTTTTGAAAGAAGATATTGATATGCAGTTTACGGTTTTCTCGCAAATAAAGGTAAATTAAAAATAATGCATCACTAAATCGGCGGTAAAATATTATATCAAGATTTTGCAACTTGAAAGTAGAAAATCGGCATTTTTTAATTTTTGTCTGGGCAATTTTCAATTTTTTATAAGAAAAAAAGAAGAAGAAGAAAAACTGATCACGGATTCGAATTTCTCGATGGTTTGCTGCTAATGAAAATCCGATAAGATATGATGGAGTTACAAGTTTTTTTGGATTTGGATTTTTTTGGTCTTTTTTAAAAGTCACAAAATTTCAATTGCTCTGTTTAAATTCAAAAATCTTTCTTATTGAGATTTTTAAGATTCAAGATCAAAACCCATTCTTTTGCAAATATAAGTGTATGTATGCTCAAGTCGGACAAAAAATGTAAATATTATATACACCATTGACTAAGTGATTGGATAAGGAACTAATTCGTTAAAGGTATAAAAAAGTTATGCATAAAAGGGTTGACATTTTTGGAATCTACGCTCCTAAAATTTTATGAGAAACCAGATCTCAAGATGAGGCCCAAATTTGTAAACTAATGTTATAGTAGAAAACAGCTGAAAGAAACAAATCTCTTTTTTTATTAGGATTAAACTTCTCTACTGAAAAAGAGAATTTTAATAAGCGCCTTTCACGTGCACGCCACACAATTGAAAATGCTTTTGGTATACTTACTGCTCGCTGGCGAATTTTGCTTGGTCCTTTAAATATGAGTCCAGAATCTGCTGAGAGTATTGTGAAGGTTACATTTTTACTTCACAGTTTCGTCAAAATGCAAGACTCCACATACTGCCCAGACGGATATACTGATTCGTATAATGGTGAAAGTATAGTATCTGGGCTATGGCGGAAGGAAATAACTCCCTTAGATAGAGCGCGACGCATCCACTCAAACAATGCAACTAGAACAGCTTTCGCTATGAGAGATCAGTTAAAAGATTATGTATTAAGAAATAATATAGGAAATAACTTAACAATCAGGTTATTTTTGCAAATAATATATGTATTTATTGTTATATAATATATTTTAAAAAGATAATGAATTCAAGTGATTTACATTAAATCTATTTATGTTGTTTTTTTTAATAATAATACTAAAACGGTCTTAAAAAGTAAATTAATCAAAATTTTTTTAAGTTATAGAAATAAGAAAACTAAAATATTCTTGGCATTCACTTTTTCACATTCAATATATGTTTTTATTATTATAGTTATAATATATTTTAAAAAGAAAATTAATTCATGTTTTTTACATTAAAACTATTTATGTTGTTTTTTTAAATAAAAATACTTAAAAAATACTAAAAAGGTCTTAAAAAGTTACTAAAGCAAAATATTTTTTAAGTTATAGAAATAAAAAAACTTAAATATTCTTCATTCTTCGCATTCATTTCTTCACATTCACCCAACTCTATTGTTTCATATAATCAGTAAAGAAAAAAGGATCATGGTGTCCGTTAGTTTTGTTCTTTCTGTTCTTGTTGCTGCTTATTAATTAGAAAAGTAAATAAATGATAATGAAATTGATCGGGATTATCAATGCCCACCAACTCCTTTGATCTTTTTTGAATAAAATTCAGTACGTCCAGTTTGAGTACATCTTGTTCATCTTCCTTTAGCTTGTTCAAATATGATTTCAACATTTCAAAGAAAGGCAAATGTGTATTCTCATCCTTTGAATACCTTGTTTTTATCAAGTCTTTCATTGTGTCGATCAAGGAAGAGAAGTTTTGAGTGGCTTCTACCTACCACTGCCTTATGCTGCTTTGTTGGCTTCGATGTTGACGCTTCATCGGAAGGACTGACGTCCATGAAATGTTTTTTTTTTTGTGGTAGTCTCTTTTGGACAGTTCGGACTTAGCATTTCGGTAAACGAGATATCGCAATCGTTTGAAAATATTTTGTCAGATTCAATAGCTACATATGGCTTTTCCTCAATAAGTGAATCCTCCAAAAAATCCATATTCGAAACTGTCCTGCAAATAAAACGCGAGCTATTTAATAACACATAAATGTATTAATGCAGCTATACGCATTGCCCAAGGTGCATACCGTACAACACCTTTAAAAAATGTACTATTTGAAGCATATATACCCGAAATAGAAGCCAAAAGAGATTACCTCACGGCATTTCTTTACAAAAACCTTCTGAACTCAAGACATACTCCTACATTCAAAATTCTCCAAAATTACAAACATATAAAACTAACTGACCCGGCGAACTTTGTACCGCCTTACAGTCAATGAATGTCACGTTAACTTCTAGCTAAACTATCTTTTATATCAAGTCCCATTCTTCCAGTAGTTGATGAAATATGATGAATTTGACTTTGGAGGGCGTGTCATCGCCCATTTTTCTAAACCAAACTTTGCAAAACCAAAAAGCCAGACACCTTAAGTAGCAATTAAAAAAATTATGAAATCTTCGTGACAATTCTATTTAAAAAATATTTTTGTGTGAGGAGCACCCTAAGCATGTACCCTAAGTTAAATTTTTTAGCCTAAGCTATGCCTTTTAATATAAAAGACACGTGGTGTAAATTTAATTTGAATCGTTCAAAATCCTATTTTAAAAATATTTTTGCATGAGGGCCACCCTAAGTATGGGTCCTAAATAAAAGTTTTATGGCCGTAGCCATGCCTCTTAATATGAAAGACATTTGGTGTAAATTCAATGTGAATCGATTAAGTAGTCTTTGTGAAAATGCTATTTTAGAGAAATTTTTGAATGAGAGCCACCCTAAATATGCTCCCTTAATTAAAGTGTTATAGCCTATTTTTCGGGTAGAGAGCAATCCAAAAAATCAAAAATTATTAAAATCGGTTCAGCCGTTCTTGAGCTATAAGCGTCGCAACTAATACTTTTTTGCTTTGTTTTATATATAGTATATGGTAGATGTAAACAAATACCATCCACAATAACTAAAACAATAGAACATTACAAAACTTACAAAATACCATTCACACCCTATAAAACGTTCAAAATAGACCCCCCTTGGCTCTTCCCAAAGAATCTTATTATTACTGACCTACAAAAATTTAATAAAAAAAACACTTTTTCCCATAACTACAATCAATGTTTCGAATACATTAAGGAACAATACAAAAATCCTGCACTCATATACACTGACGGATCCAAAATAAATAATTTAACTAGCTATGCAATAACAACAGACAATTATATTTTAAAAACGGGGCTTCTTCCCTTATATCAGCGATTCTTAAACTGTGGTCCGCGGACCCCTGGGGGTCCGTGAAGCCATTCTAGGGGTCCGCGAAATAATTTTGACATCAATAATTTTACATCATCAAACTTTTCGCTTTATTCAAATAACTCATTTACTAAAAATTCTACATGGCCATTGCCGGGATGCCCAGTACCTAACTGTTTCCACTCTTCCCACTGTTTGACAACATCATCAAATTTTGTAAAAACTTCTACAGAAGAAAACATATCAAATTTCGCTTATAAAATGACCAGTAGTCACCAAAAAAATAATTTTCATTATAAGCTTTATTATTATTATATTATTTATTAAAAAAGATATGAAAAAAAAACAATTTATTTTCTAAGCTTTATTTTGACCAAGAAATATTTGTCTGAGTTTAATGTACATATTTTGACTTGAAACTATTTTTAATTCTATTACATTTCCACAAATTTTATTCATTTTGTGATTTTGTGTATTTACATGAAAATGCTAATTAAAAATGTTTGCCTCTATAAATGCACAAGATTTGTTAAAATACGGAGATATATGGGATAAGTATCAATATTTATTAGAAAGTAGTTTCTGCAGGCTTGTCAACTTTTGGATCTTTAAAATCCGGAAAAATTAAAGTAAAATAAAAATACTTCGTTCCTTAACCTCGTCAAATAACTGGACATTTTATGTCTGGTTGAGTTTGACGGTTACCGGACATAGCCCCCACAGACATAATCCCCAGTTCGTAAATGGGGAATATGTCCGCAAATTATTCGGACATAATCCCCATCTTCGGTAACCCCATGGGGGTTATGTCCGAAAAATTTAATTAATGCAAACTTTTTTGGGTCTTATGACCGTCTTTTTTTTTTGGTTATATTCCGGCGAAGACGGTGTTAGATTTTTAGGATTTTTAAATCCTGAGCTGCGGCCGAATGCCGCCCACTTACCCTAACACTTGTGTAGAATTACTATATTTGTCAACAACAAAATTATTGTGATGGGGATTGTGTTCGCATCAGCTTTGGGGATTATGTCCAGTATGTTCTGGGGATAATGTCTGAAAAATTTTAGGACTTAACCCCCATACCGCAAATGAGGATTATGTCCGTATAATTTGCGGACATGAAACTATGCTTAGAACGACGTCTAATATCTAGGGTTGGGATGGGGTCCGCAGAAAGAGTTTAGGTCGATAAGGGGTCCTCGGACTACATAAGTTTAAGAACCCCTGCCTTATATTATTCAGTGATGTCTGCAGCAATAGAAATAATAAAAAAATATAAAAGGCAACTTTATTATATGTTCTGAGTCACTATCATCACTCGATGCAATCTCAAACATCAATAACAACAATTTTTACCCCTCGAAGATAAGGTCTCTTCTTTCACATTACTCTCCCAAAATTCGACTGATATGGATACCAGGACATGCAAACATAAAAGGTAATGAATTTGCAGATCAAACCGCAAAGGTTACTACAAAAATGCCACTTATTTTAACACCAAACATAAACTACACAGACATTCACAAATATCTTAGAAAAATTATGAATGACAAAAACTAACATTTCAAAATTGCAATGCAATAAATGGTACCAAAGTATTAATAAAAATCAATTAAACATCACTGACTACTTACACCACACTTCACAAAATGAATTACCTCTCGACCAAATTAAAATAATTAGACGTCTCGGACATACTAAAATAACTAACCAACACTAAAACACTGCTATAATATACATATTTATCACAATTTATTTTATCACCTTTAAAGTAGGATCTACAACCATTTGAATTCATAGACACAAATGTATTCATTCAACATTCTGAATTTACTCAGTGTTGTTAATATAAGCACAATTTCTATATATTAAAAATAATTTAATGCACTAACGCACTAACTCTGCTTATCATTATTGTAGCACATTAAATATTCTTTCTTATGAAACCAATATTTTGGATATTCATTTAGGGCTTCTTAACTTCTAATCATTTTTACAAAAGCTAAATCTGCAACTTCCGATGACTTTATCTACGAAACTAGATGTGAAAATCAACAACTAAATTTTTATCAACTAAATTTATAGTGATGCACTTACTGCCTTGGAGCCACATGGTCGCTTAAAAAACTCATTGCGGACAAGTGTTTCCACTGCTTTTTATCATCTACAGCAGCACTGCCAGTAGTTGTTTTCCGCTCTTTTATTTCCTTGGCAAATCTGTCACGCAGTGTCTTCCAGCGAGTTTGGCATTTTTTTCCTAATATAACAAGATAAATTTAATGTGATTTTTTACATAATATTTATTAGCTTTGTTCCTACTTACTTGGTTCACCAAGAGCAATTATAACTTCGTCCCAAGCTTTTCCTTTTAGTAGCTTGTTCCTATAGCTGCAATGTCACTTGTTATATAAACATGCATGTTTTTGCACTTCCGAAATAAGACGTTCTTCTATTTTTTTGTTAATTCGCGATAAATTCAATTTAAAATTAAATGAAATAAAATTTCCTCAAAATTTATATTTATTTTTCAATTTGTCAAATTAATTTGTTTTTTCCCACAACTGTCAAAAGCGTCTAACGCGTTTAAAAAGTTGAAAGTTGCTGAACTTTGAGCATTGAAAGCAGCGCGCGCTTCACTCTCCATCTAAAGGCATGTAATCAATCCTTCTGTCAAAGCGTCTGATGAGCGCAATGCACGCGCTGGTTTGTATGACCAATATTGTAAATTTTTACTAATTGATCAATGCTATTTTTTATTCAACAGACATGACAAAGATAACAAATGGAACAATTTAACCTGGTAATTGGTTACATGTTTCGGCTATTACCACATAGCCTCATCAGACCAGTTTTGGTTAATGCTGTACATGGCCTCGAACCCCTGACCGTTCATGCACTGCAATTGCATATTTTGCGACGGTCGCTCTAACACTTGAGCTACTGAGAAACTGAGTTGGAGGTGTACAAAGTGCGCATATTACATTTGTTGTCTTTTGTCACTTTCTCGCTTGTTGTCATAGCTGCTAAGCCATTGGCTTAGAGACATGCTATGACTTTTTTTATTTTCTCGTCCCATATTTTTTGAAATAGGCGTGTTCTCCATATGGTTTTAAGAAAGTTAAAGTTATGTAAAATAGTGCAAAACCATTTTTTTAACTTTACACCTTGAATATTTTGAAAACGGTTGAATTTACATGATTAGCGGCGCACAGTGGCTCCTTTTTCAAAAAGTGATTGCTAAAATCATATTTTCGATTTCTGATTTTCGAAACTTTTTTTTTTATTTGACTGATAATTGACCAAAGGTTCTAAAACCGAGAACTTTTTTGATTTATGACAAGTATTTTGGTTTACTCAAATATCTTTACCCGTTCAAAAGTTATGATTTTAGCAACGCGAAAACGCAAAAGGCGCCACTGTGCGGCGTTAATTTATTTTTTAAAAATGTCGTATCTTTAACTTCTGCACAGATTTAATTTGTGTTCGGTTAATAGGAAGCGAGATAATAGCGACAAACGGTTCTTTCTTACCTTTGACCTTGAATATCTGTATGTCACAGAAAATTTGAGCTTTTCGCATCGATTGGTGAAAACTTTTTCTTTTTTGGAAATGGGTCCAAAATTGTCTTTCCCGGGGTCCGGGGCCAATTCAAATTATGTTAAAAATCCATTTTCGGCCTTCTGATCGATAGGTGCAAGCAAATTTTTTCGAAAAATAAATCCAAAATGGTCCGGAGAGCAGTCTCAAATAATGTTAAAAATTCAATTTCCACCTTTCTTCATCAATTGATGCAAACATTTTTTTTCGTAAATGTGTCCAAAACGGTCACTCCCGGGGTCCGTTGCCGCTCCGAAATATTTAAAAAATGCATTTTCTATCTTTCTTCATCAATGGGTGCAAAAAAAAAATTTCTGAAATCGGTCCAAAACGGTCTCTTTCGTGGTTCGAGGCCGTTTTAAATATGTCAAAAATCCACTTTGAACCTTTTCTCATCGATTAAAATCCATTTTCAATCTTTCCTTATCAGAATAGTGCCATCAACATTGATTTTTACTTAGAATTTTTATTTTGTCGCTCGCCGTCGCTCCGAAAGTTCAAAATATTTTGGTTGCAAATTTTCGTAGCAAGCGACGGCGCTTCGTAGCTTGCCGTAAAATCGCCTATCAGTAAACACTTCCATATGTACGCATCCCTACAAGAACAATGTTGGTCAGATTCCTACAAGAACAATTTCGGTCAGATGATAAGTCATCTGATAGACAGCGCTGATACAATTTTCGGTCAGTTGTTTCTATCAGTTTCTGAATAGCAGTGTGAAAAATCTGATGGAAACTTTTGTATACATGTGATTTTACATCCCTTTCTATCACATGAAATATTAAATTCCCTCAAACATACGGTTGTCTCACTTACTCCAATCAGCCATGAAAATCAGATTTGACGTTTATACAAAGTTTGTTTTCAAATGAAAACATAACTGATTGAAGAAATTTTTTTATTTATTTTAATAATTCTCTTAACATTTCATAAGATTAACAGGGCTATTCTGGCAACTATCTTAGGACTCACCAGAGTCTTTAGTAAGACAAAAGTCTTACTATTTATTTCAGCCGATCACTGACCCCAACCATTTGTCGCACAGTGTAATTATTGTTTATTCATAATAATTGACACAAGGACAAATTAAATAAGCTAAAGTGCAACTTTTCTACACTTGTTAGAGTAAGAAATTAACGTTGGTTAAAGAGATCGACTGACCGGTCTTTGTGAAAATGCTATTTTAAAATTATGTTTGTATGAGGGCCACCCTAAGTAAAAGTTTTGAAACTGAAAATATGCCTCTTATTAGATTTCCAATAGTTCATTAAATTTTTATTCGTCGAACTAACAAGAACTTTTAGCTATAACAAGTTTTTCCTAAGAAAAAAGTATATCAGGAACCATTAATTATTCTTATTTTCCAAAACAAACTCATTCTATTTAACTCTATCTACTCTATTTTTATTTATTTCTGCGAAAAACTGTCATTATGTTTTATAATTTTAAAAGTATTTAATCATAATCTTTAATAAGACTATTTCTGTATTTAATAAAATTTGTCTGCTTAAAAAATTGTAATAGAATAAGATCTGATCGAGTCTTACATTTATAAAGAACAGAAAACGGGTGCGTTTATTCGTGTTTCGGCTTAAAGCAAAGATTAAGTTAAAATTTTTCGGCTTAAGTTTTTACTTAATACAAAAAAGGTAAATCAAGTAACGTTAGTACATTCCTCTAACTTATGTTTAGTTGGTTCATGATAAATAAACTTGTTTTCAAGCAATTTAAATAATTTTTCTGGTTATGGAATATATGTATATGCAAAGATAAGTTAACTTGTAGAAAGCCGTCATGGTTACTAGCTTTTCGGGAAAACTTCGCTGATTTGAGACAATTTCCGGCATATCGTTTAGGTTTTTGCCCGTAGTGCAACATTCTCACGTCGTGGTGAAAAAAAAAATTTACTGAAAATAATTCCAAAATATGAAAATTTTAAAATACAATTGCAATGCTATAATTTTTTGATCCTTAAAATCCAATTTTTGGGTGGGCATAATAATGTTCTTTTTATTCCGGTTTCTTTATAAAAAAACTAAGAAAAAGAAGAAGAAGTGTTTGCGATGGTCCCATAGCAGTTTGGACTGGTCCCGTATGTATTATTGCAACCGTGAAAAAGGTGAAATTTTTTTTTATGGTGAAAAAATTGACAGCTAACTTAGAAGTCCTACTATAATTGACATTTCAATATTACATCAGAAGATTGTCGTACGTAAGTTATTCTATAGTTTTATAGTTTAAATAAGTGTCGTATATAAACTTATGTATTTTTTTCCTTACAGAAAACTAACCCCACCATGCAAAACCTATCTAATGAACCAAGAAAGCAAAAATACACCATTCTTAAATGGTTGGAAAACTCCAACGTTAATTTAAAAGAAGGTTCACGAGACATTTTCGAAGCCATTTGTAATGAATCTGTTATAGCATCACTGGATGATGGCAGCAGACAATTTGCTAATGATGAAATAGTGATGATGACATGACCCAAGAAAATGAAGTCACTAAAAAACGTAATGGAAAGTCTAACAATCGTACAAATGTAACGTTAGTCACCAGCCAAACCGTTAGCAGTAATTTCAAAGGATAACAAGAGCTATATTTTATTAAAAAGAAGAGTATCAATGTTACGTGAAGCCTACAATGAAATTTGCGACAACATGAAACAGCAACAGCAGCTGCAAAACAAACAATATACACTACAACTTGCTATCAGCGTGCAGACACAATTCCAAAATTATTCTGAGTGTAGCCCAAGTAATAGCGTAATTAGCGCCACAGACTATCAAAGAAAACTGGATCTGGAAATGAAATCTTATCAACAACAAATAGAAATGTTAAGTAAAATATTAGAACAGCATGAAAACGATGCACAGAACACATTTGAAATAATGCCAATTGAAAGTGATGGATTTAAAGAAAAAGTGGCAGAGCTAACAAAGTTAGTGGAACAACAGAATGCTGCAAATATGAATTGGTAATATGGAAGGAAAAGAATGCAACGTATCGCCGTGATGCGTGACCGAGAGAGAGAGTGTTGTGGGGTACGCACGTCTTTTTCCAAAGCTCTTACTAAAAGTTTAATTTACAATTTTTTAAATATGAATTTCGCGGTGTGCAAGCAAAAGATCGATAGAGTTAGAGCATCTAAAATTAATTGCGGTGACTGCGCGAGCTATTTTTATCTTTCGTGTGTGAATTTAACGAAATCAGACACCGATTATATGCTTGATGATGGTGTAAAATATAGATGTGACAAATGCAATTCACTTCGGAGAAAATCGCTACAACAGCCTTCGTCATTGCCAGCAACTAAAAATCGAGATGCACAGACCATAGAAAAACGTCAAACTCAGCAGCAGCATAAAGAGAAACAGCAAAATCTCACAATATTGGATGATCAACACAGGCCCGTGCGCAGAAATCACCAAAGGGGAGGCTTTTAAAATGGATATTTCATGTCAGGTTGTAAAGTTCGTAAAAAAAGTATTTTTGACTACAAGAATACATAACGAAATATATTAAAAATATTTAAATAAATTTGTGGAAACATTAATTTTTTTATTTAAAAAAATTTTTCTCGAAACATCTTTAATATAACAGCTATTTTTTATGATTTTTTTATATGTTATTTCTCAATCAAACCTAATACCATGTACTTTCATATCGAAATTCCCGACATAATAGAAAATATCATAAAATTCAATATCATAAAATTCAATATCATAAAATTCATCAATTCAATTAGAACTCACATTTTCCAAGGATATTTTGAAACATTTTTATGCATTAAAAAATTAATGGCAAAAAAGATTTCTGGAAGTATTATATAGCTTAAACAGAATTCCTGCGTACGACGTAAATACCGCCAGCGTAAAATTTTTGCTGTGAAAATCGTATGGGAGAAGAGATCGCAACTCTCTACACAACTGTCACGATCGCGACGAAAACTAAGTATGCAGGTTTTTAGAGGGTGGTTTTTGGAAAAAATGTTCCGCCGAGCGTCAAATCGTAGCTGATCATTTTAAGAATTTTTGGCAATTTTTCCTATAAAATTTACTCGATTTCGGGCAAATACATCACAATTGCCTTTATAGTATATATAATAATAATAATAGAGTTTAGCTACTACAGCTATTTGCTTTCTTAGCAATTTAGCATGAAGCTTTAAAACCAAGTAAAAATCTTATATATTAATGGAAATGAAAAAATTATACATGCAATTAATTTTTTATTTTTTTATAATTCTTAGCTTTATCACACTTTCTCAACATACCCACCCGGATCATATGTATATAAACATACAATTGCATGAATGTAATTGTATGAATTTATTAACATGGTCCAAGGCATAAATGTTAGAAAAAATTTACCCATCATGCGGTGGGGCTCGGACAACACAAACATAAAGACCAACAACCATTAAGCTACAAAATTAACTATAGTTATTTTTCAATCTAAGCTTGAGTTGACCTTTTGACAAGCTAATATCATATACATCGCAATTATTAATAAGAGTAGTCATGCGATTAAAAGGAGCTGTAGCCATATAATTAGTTCTACTGAAAGGTTGGTAAAATAATTGATAAGAGTTACGATTACTCCTGCGATTAGTATTTAAATGAATATAATTAAGAAGCTCTGGTGCAGCAAGAGACCCAGTCACAAGTTGATGCAGATAAAGTATATCCGCAATATTTCTACGCGAGCTCAAAGACTGCATATGTAGTAACTTCAAACGATCCTCATAAGGAGGAAGGTTTAAAGAGTCAATCCAATTTAAGCCATTGAGAGCAAAACGAATAAAATTTTTTTGAATTCTCTCAATTCTATTAATATGAATATTATAAAATGGTGACCACACTTGGCTGGCGTACTCTAAGTGAGGACGCACTATTGTATTATATAAAGTCACCGTTACTAAAGGGCTATTAAATTCTTTTGCCCACCTCTTAATAAAGCCAAGCAGAGATGAGGATTTTTTACAAATTTGATTAATATGCTCATTAAAAGTTAATTTAACATCAAAATGTATACCTAGGTCTTTGACTAAATCAACACGACCAATTTTCTTATCTTTTAATTCGTAATCAAACTCCACAATATTTTTTCTCCTGGTGAAAGTCATAGTTTGGCATTTATCAGGATTAAGATGTAAGTTATTTTTAGAACACCAAGCCTCAAAGGATTTCAAGTCAGACTGAAGTGGAATAGTATCTCCAACCCCCTTCACGTTCCTGTAAATTTTCATGTCATCTGCATATATTAGCAGATGCGAGTTTTTAATGACATGTGTAACGTCATTAATTGCTAAAATGAACAGGAGTGGCCCCAGGTGGCTTCCTTGTGGAACACCTGATGCCGCGCTGAATGGGGAGGAAAACACCCTCCGAAATCTTATCTGATATGAGCGATCAGATAAATAAGATTCAATCCAGCTGACAAAACTTATAGGAAATCCAAGCTTTTTTAACTTAAATAAAATCAAATTATGTGGTAATTTGTCAAATGCTTTACTGAAGTCAGTGTAGATGCAGTCAACTTGCCCACCAGAGTCAAATGAGCTTAATGCAAAGGAAGTAAAATCAAGGAGGTTAGAAACTGTAGATCTGCCATTAACAAAACCATGCTGACGAGTTGTTATGACTTCACTACAGCACACCTTAACTTGATTGTACACAATGCGTTCAAAAATTTTCGGTATAGAAGATAACTTCGCTAAGGGCCTGTAATTTGAAACATAATTTTTACACCCTTTCTTGAAAATGGGGCTTATGTATGCATTTTTCCAAAATTTAGGAAAATAGCCATCTCTAATCGATTTATTAAATAACAAACTGAGGGGCTGACTCAGCACAGAGCTACAGTTAACTAGTAATGTCGCAGGAATACCATCAGGTCCGGAGCTGAAGTCATCATCAAGAGATGAGATATATTTCTCTATTAGTTCAGGTGAGAAAGATATCTCATTAATCGAAACTAAAGGGTCGTTATCCATATATTCAAAATAGTTGATCTCAGGGCTAAATAATTCCGTAGAAAAGGATTCTTTAAACAAATTAGCAAGCAACCCAGCTATAATTTGTGGGTCGCTAGTGAGCCCATCAACTGTTCTGAATTCTGATGGAAACCCGTCAGACTTTTTTTTTGTATTAATAAATCCCCAAAAACGCTTGGGGTCATGAAGAATATTTAACCTAATTTTATTCAAATATTCAGAATAAACTAAAGCCGACATATCCTTAAATTCATGGAAAAGTCGCTGGTAAGCAACTAAGTCATTTCGGTCCTGGCTACAAACGTATTTGTTCCATGCCCTATTACGGCCATTGCGAATTTTTTTTAAATCCTTTGTGTACCAGGGGTATGAAGAATTATTAACATACCTCTTTGCATAAGGCACCGACAATACTATGGCCGAAAAAAGTTCACCATAGAAAAATTTAATGCACTCACCAAATGAATTACTCGTATTATTAAAAAAAATAATAAGGTCGTTTAATTTATTCCTTAAATTCTCATTCAACTTTAAAAAGTCAGCTTTTTTAAAATAGAATTAATAAATATTGATGGAAGAACATGCATTAATTAAATTTTCATTGTCATATTGGTACACAATACTCAAAGGTGGATGATAGGAATCAACCGTAGAAAGAGCATGGATAGCGTTTCTCACAACAACATTACTACTATTTGCAGCCAAGACTAAGTTAAGTTGTCGACCATGAGAATTAGTTATACAACTTACTTGTTGAAAACTTGAAAGTATTTCGTCATCAAAAATTTGTTGTTGTCGAGTTTTTGGACACGATGCATAAAAATATGTATCATCATCCGAAGGAGTACATTTAAGGTCAGGCAGATTGAAATCACCTAACAATAAAATGTCGTCATTAGTGTCTAGTTCATTTATTATGTATTCTACGGACATCGAAAGACATTCGTAGACATCTGCGCTAATATTTGGAGGAACATAAGCGTTAAGAATATAAATATTGGAGTAACAATATGTAACTTTAACGCATAATAGTTCAATATTAGATGCGCAGGCAATTTCGATTAATGAACTAGTTAAATGATTTTTTATGGCTATTAAGACACCTCCACCAACAGAAGAAATGTCTTCCAAGTGTCTGTCTCTTCTAAAAACATTGAAACTATTGTCAAAAAGTTCCAAATTGAAAAAAGGGTTATTTAACCAAGTTTCGGTAAAAACGATAATATCCTCAGAAAAATTCTGAGTGGCTAAAAAGATGTCATGCGTCTTAGAACGCAAACCCCTTACATTTTGATAGTAAAGGCATAGCCGCTTCAGTTTTTTGAATTGGAACGGACAGTCTTATTATTTTTTTTCGACTTAAATTCTGAAATAAAGATATTATCCACCCATGCATTAGAATTTAGAATGGCAGAAACATGAGAAGATGCCACTGTAATTTTAAAAGATGCATGAGTTGGTTTATTACCGATTTTCCTGCAAGAAACGAAAGTATCGGCAGGAAAAATTTGGTTTTGTCTAATATAGTTTATAACATTGTCAGTGGTAGTGTTAGCATTAAGACGTGAAATGAAAATCGATTTCAACCTTGGCAATGCTTGCAAGGAGACAGGTGCCACAGAACCACCAATCGTAACAACTCCTTGCGGATTAGGAATAACAGAAACGGATAGAGGAGTATCGATAGTGGAGGAAAGGGGTGGAGGATTATTTATAGGAGCAGAAGCGGGAAAGTTGGAAGTAGACGGAGAGGTATTTAGAGGGGGATCTAAGGCAGTTACTTCACGATTAGCAGCTGTGTCACTCGCCCACCCACACTACCTAAGTTAACATTCGACTTACGATTCTTATTTAATTTTCGTTTAAGTTTTCTTTTCTTCTTCAGGGAAATAGCTTGCTTGGGTAGAGTAGAGATCGAAGGAGTAGAAGAAAAAACCATTGCAGCCTCAGTAATAGTTTTATTTTGAAGCGAACTAACATCGGGTGAGACAGCCTCATTAAGGCTTTTTTCAATTTGGGGAGTTATGTCTAAATAATTATTTAGAATATCTCTGAAATTAATATTCAAATTGTTAAGATTTTCCCCAAATTGTTTAATTTTGTCGAAAAACACCGACGGGGACAGGGCCCTGCACGATGGACAGTACCAATGCAGGCCCGAACGATTAGAGGATAATAAATCAGTAATAGTGTTAGTTAGGCCTGCACAAGAGGCATGAAAGACCTGTTCACAGGGACCTGAACAGGAAAACATGGCATTTAATATATTTTGACTTTTACATTGATCTCTTAAAGAGCAAGCTAACAAGTTTTCAGACGAAAAATAATCCATCATGAAAAAAAGAAAAGACTAAGTTAAGACCTAAAATATTTTTAAAAGTGCTTACAACTGGTTAAAATTGTGAAAAATATACCCGTTGAACAGCAACAAGAGCAACCTATTGAGATTAAGGTAAAGCAATGTAAGCGGACAAAGCAGAAAAGAGAATGAAAAAACAAAACTGATCACTGCTTTACACTGCTTATAGAAAGAAATGTACTCCCGTACGTATGTATGTTTACATTAAAGAATAAATTAAATTAAAGTAAGCAAACATGCAAAACTAAATCAAATCAAATTTCTACCAACACCAATTATTATTAAACAGCGACAATAATGTACGCGCAAAATAAATAAAATTATTGTTATTGAACAAAATTATTAAACACAAAGAAATATACGTATTAAAAAAAACAACACAAAAACACAACCGACACTGACAAAGAGACGAGTTCAACTGTATAGTATACATATATATTGTAGCGAAATTTGGTTTATGCCAGAAAATTCTCGTAATAAAACTTAAACGATATTAGCTAGCATCACTGACCGTAGAAAAATACCTGAATCACTGACCTTAGAAAAATAACACCATCTAGCGGCATTTTCGAGTGGTTTCTGTACTAGCTAGTATCACTGACCGTACAAAAATAATTGCATCACTGACCATAGAAAAATAACACCATCTAGCGACATTTAGCATGTTTTCTGTACTATAAATGATAAAGTGGTACGACATTATCAACGTCGATAATCGCTATCTAGAAGGCACTGGAAACGACAGTCTGGAAAATGGCGGATGGTACGACATTATCAACGTCGATAATAGCCATATAGAAAGTACCGGCAAAGAAATATATATTAGAAGAACAACATTCCGGCAAATGTCGATAATTGGATCGTACTTCTACGTGGTTGACGAGAGATTTACGGTCTTAGAATCAGGGGAAATGTGATTTTGGATTTTGATGCGCATTGGGGATTTTAACAATGACGTACAATTCCCTCTGCTCTGCCATTTTTTATTTTATTAGGATTTTCTATTTTATTTATTTTAATTTATATGAAGTTTTTTGAATATATTCCGCCATTTTTTATTTACATTTTATAAATAAAGTAATTAATTATTTTACATTTGAGCTGCATTTGAGAAAATACATTTTTATTGCTACCAAGCAACCAGCAAATCCAGAAGCAGGATATTTATTTTGACTTCTCCAAAAGAACAAATTTGCAACCGATCCCGCGTAATTTGCGTTGTTGTTGCCTTTTGTGTTAAGAAAAATTCAGTGGAAAAAATCCTAGCAAAATGCGTGCAATTGTTGTTGTTTTTTTGTAGCTTACAACCGATCCCGTTATTTGTATTGTTGTTGCTTTTTGTCAGCCGAAAAATTCAGGTGAAAATTGCCACACATTATATTCCTGTTGTTTGCTTGCATGTGTTTCATATTTTGCTATTTTTCGCAACCAGAATTTTTTGCGAAGGGGGCTTTAATCTAACGAAATTAATCACTTATATTTTCATATTTTCTTGTTTTACTTGAAACAAATCATTAGTTAACACAAGTTAATACCTGAATAGATTAAATATGAATAGTTTAATCACTAGCACTTATTCAGCATTTAAAAAAACACGAAAATCAAATTTTGAAATACAAAAAAATTAAACTTCTTTAAAATTAACAAAGAAACTAAGTCAAAATGTCAAAATACACTGTCACTATATCCGTGTTACTTTAATTTGAGCTTAAGCCTTTGCAAATTCAAAAATATTTATGTTGGGGGCTTCAGCCTCCTTGACTCCTTGATCAACTACATGCATTTTTCAGTTCAAACTGAAAAATACAAATAATATTCATCTTGTTTGATTTGCTGAGCGCCTGCTTCAAACAAAAATTCTTTTGTCTTACAGCTTGAATTGAAATTATTTTACAATAATCAAAATATTCTTCAATTTCTATATTTTTCAACATATTCATGAAAAGAACAATATAGGTTATATCAATTTGTCCTATCAAAATTTGACAGCTAAATCTGGCTCCGTAGCTGTCTACTCAATTTATTTGTTTACATTTTGCATTGGATTTTGACAACTACGGAACCAGACTTAGCTGTCAAATATAAATTAAAATAAATAAAATAAATATAAATTAAAATAAATAAAATAGAAAATCCTAATAAAATAAAAAATGGCAGAGTAGAGGGAATTGTACGTCATTGTTAAAATCCCCAATGAGCAACAAAATCCAAAATCACATTTCCCCTGATTCTAAGACCGTAAATCTCTCGTCAACCACGTAGAAGTACGATCCAATTATCGACATTTGCCGGAATGTTGTTCTTCTAATATATATTTCTTTGGTACCGGAAACGTCATTCTAGACAACGGCAGATGGTTCTAGAAAATGATGACTTTAGTATAAAAGGCTGTCATATGAGCAGCAGAGACACAGTTGATATTGAACAGTTGAACACAGTGGATCTTAAGTGAGACAGTTGAACATTTGAATACTAAAGTGATACAGTGGATTTTAAGTAATAAAGTGATACATTGAATTTTAAGTAATAAAGTAAAACGTTTGTGTATACAATTTGAATGTAAAGAGGAAATAAACAATTGTACTGTGTAAAAACTAACGTTTGTGATTTTAATAAACAATTTTATAATTAAATAAAGATTGCGTTTTTCTTGAATATTACACAATCCAGTGATCGAACTCAGAAAGTGTAAGAGATCGAAATTTTTGTCAAAGGGACAGGAAATTTCGTAACAATTGGTGTCAGAAGTGAGATTGTGTAAAAAGAATTGACAATCAAATAAAAAAAAAATGGTTAAGTTTGACGAACTAAAAGTGGATCAACTAAGGAAGGAGTTGCAGCAGCTGGATCTGCAATCTTCTGGCGGAAAGTTGGAGTTACAGAAACGCTTACGGCAAGCTCTTGAGGCTCAAGGGGTAGACCTGGAAGAGCATGAATTTTATAGTGATGTCTCAGAATCAACAGCGAAAATGGAGGAAGCTTCTGGAACGGCTGCAAGTGGTGAAGTTGTGGATATGTTGAAGTTCGAGAAAATGTTAATGGCGATGACGCAGGCAATGAGTCAGAATGCGCTACAGATGAATAACATTATCCAGACCGTTCGGGAAGAAATAAGTCAGAACGCGCTGCAAATCCAGGAAGTTCGGAAAGAAATTGACCAGAGCTTAAGTCAGAACGCGCCACAGATTGATCAGAGGTTGAGTCAGAACGCGACGCATATCCAAATAATGAATCAAAATATGGAGGCTGTTCGAACGGAGGTTGCCAAAATGGTAAATGGCCTCGATGCAAAAGTGATTGAGTTACGAGACGACGTTGAATCATTCAAGGAAAAAGCCCAAGATAAGCTTTAAAAAGTTCAAAATAATCTTGAAAAAGTTCAAAACAATTTTGAAAAAGTTCAAAATAATTTTGAAGACGTTAATAAAAGGATTCAACAGTTGGAAATAAGCGGACCAACCACACAAGTAATAAGAGAAATCAGCGCAGAGGGGCTTAAGGCACCCACGTACGATGGAACAACGCCATTTAGTGTTTTCAAGCTCCAGTTTGAAACAACATCTGCTCATAATCGCTGGGATAACGATAGCGCAGTAGCAGCGCTAATTGTGGCATTAAATGGCGCAGCTGCAGAAGTATTGCAAACGGTTCCAGTGGCGGAGCAAAAGAATTACAAGGCGGTGATGGATGCCTTACAGCGAAAATATGGCAGTGACCACATGAAGCAGATTCACAGACTGGAGTTGAAAAGTCGTATCTAGAAATCTGGTGAGTCCTTGCAGGAATATGCTGCAGATATCGAACGATTGGCACGCCTTTCCTATCCTGACGAGCTAAGTGTCGTGGCTGAAAAATTCAAAATAGAGGCGTTTATTGACGGCATACGTGACTCAGAGACAAAACGCGAGACAATCGCCCATCATTAAAAACTCGTTCGATGGAGGTGGAGGCTGAGAAGAAAAATTCATCGTTCGCCAGCAGTAGCTTCAGCGGAAATTGCTATAACTGTGGCAAGCAGGGACACATGGCACGTAACTGCAAATCACGTCGTAAACGATCCGCATCACGTTCACCAAGAAGAAAAATTGGAAATTGGGTTAACGATGGCGAAAAAGGTATCGAAGAGCAGTCGTTAAACTAAAGAGAGTCAGTACAGCGGGGCGTGAGCTGACTCTTACTTATGATTGCCCCACAGTCTTAGTTTCGAAGCTCTGCCGAAATTCCAACAGCCTTACCATCGGTGGAAAAATCAACGAAAGACCATGTGAGCTAAGTTTGGATACAGGCGCATCGCACTCAATCGTGAGGACAGATTTATTTAATAGACGACGAGTAATGCCATTAAATGGGATCCAATTGAGAACAGCGACAGGAGAAATTGTGCAAATAGTGGGAAAAGTTACAGCAAGTGTTCTTATCGGCAACAAACTGTGGAACGTGATTTTATTGTTGCAAACATCACCGATGAGGTTATCATTGGCGTGGACTTCATGATTCGACACGGGTTCACTTTGGATCTTAATAAAAAGACGTTAAGATATGTCAATGTAGAGTTGCCTTTAGACGTTGGCTGTGGACAAAAATTAACAATTGCAAGAGTCTACATAAGTGAGCGCTGTCGAATTGAACCCAACACCGAAGAAATTATTTGGGCAACACTAAGTGAAGACTGTGGGACAAGCCATCTGTGGGTAGTGGAGAAAGTTACGGCTGTTATAAATTGTGAAAATGACCAGCAGGACACAAAAGGTACAAAATCATCGGCCTTGGAAGTATTGACGAAAGAATGGACGAAAGAGTTGTCTGCCCAGAACAAAAATAAAGCAAAAAGGTTTCTGCAAAAGCATTGGCGGATATTCGCGTTCAAAGGAGAAAATAATGGCCGAACATCAGTTGTCAAACATCGCATTGATACAGGTAATTTTCAGCCAATTCGTCAACCTCCAAGGAGGCTAGCACTCGCTAAGAGAGAGGAAGTAACGGGCCTTATAGAGGATATGGCGCGAGAAAAAGTCATTGCACCATCAGAAAGCCCGTGGAGTTCACCGGTCGTGCTTGTCAAGAAAAAGGATGGAAGTATGCGATTCTGTGTGGATTATAGAAAATTGAATGACGTTACCAAAAAAGACAGCTACCCGTTACCGAGAATCGATGATACACTAGATACGTTATCTGGAGCAACATGGTTTTCCACCCTGGACTTACAAAGTGGATATTGGCAGGTGGAAATAGATGACAAAGACAAGGAGAAAACTGGCTTTAGTATTGGGAATGGTCTATGGCTGTTTAACGTCATGCCGTTTGGTCTTTGTAACGCTCCAGCTACGCTTGAACGGTTAATGGAACGAGTGCTCAAAGGACTACATTGGAAGACCTGTTTAGTGTATCTCGATGACATAATCATCATGGGAAAAGATTTTGATGACCACTTGAAAAATCTGGAGGAAGTGTTTGAGCGCTTGGAGGTAGCTGGACTAAAATTAAGTGCAAAAAAGTGCTCACTTTTCCAGCGTGAAGTCAAATATCTGGGGCACAAGGTTACGTCAGAAGGAATACACACAGATGAGGATAAAATAAAAGCTGTGAAAAATTGGCCACGACCATCTAATCTTCATGAGTTGCGAAGTTTTCTGGGCCTATGCACTTACTACAGAAATTTTGTTCCTGGTTTCGCAAATGTCGCAGGCAGCCTACATGAGCTGACACAGAAAAATCGGAAATTCGAATGGAGTGGTGCACAGGAAACTGCATTTCAAAAGCTGAAAGAATTATTGACTACAGCGCCTATACTCGCGTACCCAATACCCGGCGAAAAATTTGTATTGGAGGAGTTTTGTCCCAAGTCATCAATGGACAAGAAAAAGTCGTCGCATATTTCAGCAAAGTTCTGTCGAAACCTGAGAGGAATTATTGTGTAACTCGGAGAGAGTTTTTGGCAGTAATGGAATGCGTGAAGCACTTCCATAAGTACTTATATGGACAGCATTTTCTCCTGAGGACAGACCATGCGGCATTAAGGTGGCTACTTCAATTCAAGGATCCTGAAGGTCAAATCGCACGGTGGATAGAACGCTTGCAGAGCTATGATTTCACCATAGAACATCGCAAAGGAAGCCAGCATGGAAATGAGGATGCACTTTCCCGTCGTCCATGTAAAATTGAATGCGGTCATTGTTCACGAACGGAAAGTAAAGCGGGAACAATTGATGTGCGCCTTTTGAACGTTTTACCTGAAGAAAAGTGGACAAAAGAGGAGGTACAACCGGACCAGCGCAGTGATACAGATTTGGCAACTATAATTAAGTATAAGGAGCTGGGTAGGAAAACCGGCATGGCAAGAAATATCAAGTGAGAGCCAAATCTGTAAAGCATACTGGGCGCAATGGCAAAGTTTGGAGTTGCATGATGGTTGCCACTACCGAATCTGGGAAAGCGAGGATGGTAAAATTCGCTCAAAACTGCTGGTTATTCCAAAGGAAAAATTTAAAGAAATAATCAAGGATTATCATAATGGATCGAGTGGTGGACATCTGGGCGTAACAAAAACCACAGAGAAAATAAAGAAACGGTTTTATTGGGTAGGATGCCAAGAAACAGTTGCTGACTGGATCCGCCGTTGTGACCAATGTGCAATTGCTAAAGGACCAAGGCAACACACTCGGGGAAAAATGCATCAGTATAACGTTGGAGCTCCCTTTGAGAGGATAGCCATGGATATAGCGGGACCTTTTCCAATTAGCAATGCAGGAAATAAATACATCCTTGTGGTAATTGATTACTTCAGTAAGTGGCCAGAAGTATATCCCATTCCCAATCAAGAAGCAAAAACAGTGGCAGACATTTTTATCAAAAATTGGATTTGCCGATTTGGAGCTGCCCTTGAGTTGCATTCCGACCAAGGACGAAATTTTGAGTCAGCACTTTTTAAGGAGGTTTGTGACATGCTTGGAATACAAAAGACACGTACCACAGCATTGCATTCGATTACATGACGATTACATGGAAAAGAGAAGAACTGGCAAATATACACGATCTTACCAGGAGACGTAGTCAATTGGCTAGCGACAAGACGAAAGCACGGTATGATCTGCGAGCAAATACTGAAGGGTTCAAAGAAGGTCAATTAGTGCTGCTACACAACCCACAACGAAAACGAGGCTTGTCTCCTAAATTACAGACTCATTGGGAGGGACCTTACCGGATCGTCACAAGGATTAATGATGTTGTGTATCGAATCCAAAAATACCCCGGCAACAAAAGTAAATTAAAGGTAGTCCACATCGAAAGACTGGCACCTTATACTAGCGATGGAGAGACTCTTGTTCGGGACGAACAAGTTTAAGCAAAGGGCAGTGTAGCGAAATTTGGTTTATGCCAGAAAATTCTCGTAATAAAAATTAAACGATATTAGCTAGCATCACTGACCGTAGAAAAATACTTGCATCACTGACCGTAGAAAAATACGTGCATCACTGACCGTAGAAAAATAACACCATCTTGCGGCATTTTCGAGTGGTTTCTGTACTAGCTAGTATCACTGACCGTACAAAAATACTTGCATCACTGACCATAGAAAAATAACACCATCTAGCGACATTTAGCATGTTTTCTGTACCATAAATGATAAAGTGGTACGACATTATCAACGCCGATAATCGCTATCTAGAAGGCACTGGAAACGACATTCTGGATAATGGCGGATGGTACGACATTATCAACGTCGATAATCGCCATATAGAAAGTACCGGAAACGTCATTCTAGACAACGGCAGATGGTTCTAGAAAATGATGACTTTAGTATAAAAGGCTGTCATATGAGCAGCAGAGACACAGTTGATATTGAACAGTTGAACACAGTGGATCTTAAGTGAGACAGTTGAACATTTGAATACTAAAGTGATACAGTGGATTTTAAGTAATAAAGTGATACAGTGAATTTTAAGTAATAAAGTAAAACGTTTGTGTACACAATTTGAATGTAAAGAGGAAATAAACAATTGTACTGTGTAAAAACTAACGTTTGTGATTTTAATAAACCATTTTATAATTAAATAAAGATTGCGTTTTTCTTGGTTATTACACAATCCAGTGATCGAACTCAGAAAGTCTAAGAGATCGAAATTATTGTCAAAGGGACAGGAAATTTCGTAACAATATGCATAAACTTATACATAAATACACATATATATATATATATATATGTATATATATATATATGTATATATATATATATATATACTAGCTGTCCTGGCAGATGTTGTTCTGCCCTTTCCGTTAGTTGTTCCGGATGTTTTATGAACTCATGCGATGGAATGTATAAGCGAAACAACCCATTTTTCCAGTGAAACTTATTTCGCCAGGACATTTTATATCAAGTCCCATTCATCTGCGTTCAGTACTTTATGAGATATGATTAATTTGATTTTGGAGGGTGTGTCACTGCCCATTTTTCTAAACCAAACTTTGCAAAAACCTTCCGTAGACCATTAGAAACATTTAAGAAATAATTATGAATTCTTCGTGAAAATTCTATTTAAAAAATACTTTGTGCCTCTAAACAGAATAGCCACGTGGTGTAAATTCCATGAGAATCGATTAAGAGGTTTCCGAAAAAATTATATTTTAAAAATATGTTTGTATGAGGACCACCCTAAATATACACCCTACAAAAAAAATATAAAAGGCGCGCAGTGTAAATTCCATGTGAATCAATTGACCGGTCTTCATGAAAATAATAGTTTACATACATATATGTTTGTATGAGGGCCACCCTAAATAAAAGTTTTATTGCCTAAGCTATAATTCTTAATATAAAAGCCACGTGGTGTAAGATACATGTGAATCGAGTAAGTGGTCTCCCTAAGTAAAAGTTTTGTAACTGAAAATATGCCTCTTACTATAAAAGCCACGTGGTGTAAATTTCATGTGAATCAATTAAGTGGTCTTTGTGAAAATGTTATTTTTAAAATATTTTTGTATGAGGGCCACCCTAAATATGCATCTTAAATTATAGTTTTATAACCTAAGCTATTCCACTTAATATAAAAGACACGTGGTGTAAATTTCATGCGAATCGATTAAGTGGTCTTTGTGAAAATGTTATTTTTAAGATAGTTTTGTATGACGGCCACCCTAAATTGCTCATAAAGGAGGATGAAAAATAGTTTACTTTCTATTCTCAGACCTACTGAATATACACACAAAATTTCATAAGAATCGGTCAAGCCGTTTCGGAGGAGTTTGGAGTCTAACACTGTGACACGAGAATTTTATATATTCCTAGTATTGAAAAATACTATGCGAAAAAATTTCTAGTATGATGTATATTTTTGAACAGTTGCGCGCAGCTGCTTCATTAATACTGAGAATTTTTTCGTATAATATTTTTCAATACTAGGAATTTCTTTCCAAAATTTAGCTTGAATAATGGAAAAAGCTTAAGGTGAGCTCAATATTCCTTAGCTTATATGATAAAAATCTCTTGATTATTTCGTCAGTAGTGTGTCTAATCTTGAATAAAACACTGTATCAGATAAAAATTTTGAAAATAAGTGTGTGAATTTTGCTATAACAATCCTTTTGTGTACTTTGTGAGTTTCTAAAAATGCCAAATTATTGTAATCATCGGTGTAGCCATGATGAAAATCGAAAAAAGATTTGTGCTCCATGTGGGCGGAAGATCATTCTCGGCTCAAAGGCTTTGAAACACTTTCACATATCTGAACAAATTGAGTTGCTTATAAAACAATTTATTAATGAGCATTACGACTCGGCTAATCCTAAGTTCCCTACTAGCGTTTGTGGGACATGTCGCCAAATTCTTCAAAAAAATAGACGCGGGATTGACAAACGGGCTTTCAAAAATATGCCAAACTATGAGCATATGAGGTTACAGAAGGACATAAGATCTACCAAAGCCGCAGACAATTGTAAGTGTTATATTTGCCTAACTGCACGTCATAAGGGGCACATTAATTTTAAAAAGAAATTGGTTGTTGGTGAAACGTTGGACTTGTCGAAAGAAATTACAGAAAATAATGGACTATATGGTTCTACACACTCAAAAGTCACCGGGGTACAATCGATCAAGAAATCATTACAAACAAACCAAAACCCGTTGACTATTTGTCGGATCTGTTTTCAAGAATTGGGAAGAGGTAAAGAACATAAATGTAATTACAGATCAACCGAAATGTCAATAGCAGCAAAAAATCTACGAAAGCTAACAAATATTCTTCCAAACAAACAGAAAGAGCAGCTCTGCACTGAGATCATCTCTGAAAAAATTGTAGAATTTACTGCTTCCACGGGTACTGCCCCCAAGACTTTGAGTTTGAGCTCGAAAGGGTGCAAAAGAAAAATTATCTTGCAAGAATCTAAGCTATCATCAAAATATTTAGCTAAAGAGTTGAATGAGTATCAAGTTGAATCTGGTTCTTCCGGGAAGCAGATGAAACATATGAGTCGTTTCCTTAGGTCTACTGCAGGAAGAAAATCAGTTCCTGCGTATTATTCCAGAGAGGTTTCGAGCCAATCCAAAATTCTAGAGAGTTTTTATCATGGTGAGATTCTAGAATTTGATTTAGAAAAAAACCCTGATAAGCAGAAGAGACCCGTAGTCTGAGCCAACGCAGAGGAGATTCTGGAGGAGATTGTTGATAGACGTAAGATAGTTGGCAATTACAATGTTAAGGTCATGGCTGATGGGGGGCAGGGCTTCTTTAAGGTCTGCATGTCGATAATTCCAAAAAATTATGTAACGGAACACTTCGATGAAGAGATGTCGCCAACTAAGAAAAAAAAAGTCATGGAAGTGACAGGTGTACACAAGCTGATTATGTTGAGTATTGTACCTGGGATCAAAGAGACATACGATAACGTCAAAATATTATTTGATCTTATTAAATTGAACGATATTTCCATGAAATTCGTTTCTGATTTCAAGCTTCTTCTTCTCATCAATGGCCAACAAACAGCTACGGCAACTTACCCTTGCCCATATTGTTTTGTTACAATTCAAGATTTGCACAATCGTAAGGACCTAGGTGTATCGCATTTTTTAAAAAATAGCGACGAGAATTCAGCAGAAAATAATGGGCTTCCGCGCATCAAAACTTACGGAGATCTTCGTAAAGATTATTCTAAACTCAGAACTATGGGCAGTGATAAAAAATTAGCCCGACAAAGCAAAAGCACTATCAACGATCCTTTATTTAACGACACTGATGATGTGAAAGTGATCCAGAAATGCATCATTCCAGAGCTTCACATTCTTCAGCGATTTGTAAACCACCTTATCTGGGGATCAGGAGGGCTCGTGAACCTCCTCGGACGGGAAACAGCTCTAAGATGGCCTCAGCATCTAAAATTGGCCTCTACAAACTATCATGGAGAAGCGTTCGAGAGCAATGCGTGCAGAAAGTTACTCCAGAATTCAGATCTATTACTTGATCGTAATATTTGTCAAGTGGAAGATATTTACCCGCTTTTGCCGTTTGTCGCCGCTTTTAAAGTGATGAACAAGATTGTGCACTCTTATTTTGCAGTTAAAAGAATCCCAGAAAATTTGCCACGGATGTTTTGTGATTTGAAAAACGCTCTCATTGCTAGGTCGGTTACTGAAAGTTTGAAAATTCACGTTGCGTTAAATCATATTCAGGAGTCGCTTGAATTTCTTGATGAAGAAGAAGGTTTTGGGCTATGGTCGGAACAAACAGGCGAATCAATCCATCGAGAGTTTCTTAAGTTTTGGAATAGGCATAAGATGAAAAACATGCAGGATCCGAAATATCTGAACAAGATGACAGCAGCAGATGTGGACTTTTCATCTAAACATATATGATTATAAAAAATGTATGCCATTGAAAAACGAAAAATTTTCTTATCAATTGAATGTTTTAAGTTTTCTATTATTATTTTGAGTTTCCATTGTTCCTTCTTTATTCTATATGTATTATCCTTTGTACACTAGTTGACCTGCATAATTGTTACAGTAAATAAAAGATTATAAAAATGAATATAATTAAAAAATATGTAATCATAATTAAACACATACCGATGGATCCATGTATATATATAATCATATATATATATGTGTATATATATGTATATATATTATATATATATAGTTTATGCATATATATGTATACATATATACTATAAAGGCAATTGTGATGTATTTGCCCGAAATCGAGTGAATTTTATACGAAAAATGGCCAAAAATTCTTAAAATGATCAGCTACGATTTGACGCTCGGCGGAACATTTTTCCCAAAAACCACCCTCTAAAACCCTGCCTACTTAGTTTTCGTCGCGATCGTGACGAAACTTTTTTCGCCTTCCTGACAGCCGTGTCTACTCCCTCAACGGCGACGGTCAAACTAAAACCAAATCTAATTCTACCGTCAGCCGTCGCGGCATTTACGCCAGAATTCTGTTAAAGCTATTAGTTGGGAAAAATTTTCAAGCAAGATAACCTTACCAACACTTTGAATTTCTTATTCTCCTCCCAAAATAAGGTTTTTTTTTAATAAAAAAAACAGAATATTTAAACGACAACTTTCGGTTGGATATCGGAAGTTGCGGATAAATTTTCTAAAAATTACTATGAGTATTAGCTGCAAACCTTTTAACGGATCTCTACAAAATGGGCATCATTTGAAAAGTATATACATACATGTGTACATATTAAGTAAATTTTTAAGTGTATCATTTAATATATCCCTCAAGGAAAAATTGGAAGGCTTCCATATGGAAGTGATGGGGAAACATTCCTCATCGTATCGTTTGGAAGCTTATGAGAAGATTTGAATTGATATTGTTTCCAAACCGCTATCTTAAGAATGCATGTGGAAACGATTGCTTATTGTGAGGCAAATTAAAAAATCATTGTTTCCAAGCCGCTTCTTAAAGAATGCATGTGGAAACGATTGCTTGTGAGGCAATGAAATACACTTTGCTTGTTAAATTTTTATAAAATTAATTTTTCAAAAGTTTTCAATTTTGTTTAGTTATCATTGAGTGAAATCAAAATAATTGAAATGAAATGGTGCACAGAAATGACAATTTCTATACTTTTTACGCTAATGCTAACGATTCGTATCCGTCAGGTGGTGTAGGAGCTTTTGTGCATAATCAAATTGATTGTGGTGTAGTTTCGTACCTTAGCCTCAAAAGTGCAGATATCATAAAAGTTCCGTGCTACATATGCAAGATAAATTTTGTCTTCATTTGTGTATACAGGTTTCACTCGGAACCTATTCAAACTTTTTTTGATGAATTTTCAATTTTACTAGGTAATGAATCAGCGGGCAATCTAATTATTTTGGGTGATTTTAATATAGATATTTTAAGCGTAAGCGAATCAGTAAATTTATATAATGTTACATATCTTATGGATTATACTCCTTTGTCAACGAATCAACAGGACCTATTTCAGGTTCTTGTCTTGATCATGTGCTAGGATGTTTTTCAAACGTTTCTCACAATATTTGGTCTGCAATTAAGTTAGATTTTCAAATAACTGATCATTGTATGACAGGAATTACTTTTGATAACCTTTGTGTTAAAAAACTAGACCAAAGTACTTCGTATATTATCTAAAATTAATTTTGAACAGTTAAATACAAAATTACGCAATTGTGATTGGAAATCTGTTTACGATCAACGTAATGTTTCAGAAGCTATTAAGTTATTTCTACACACAAAAAAAAGGTGGGTAAAATGAATCAAAAAAACTGGTTAGCTTATTATTTCTCTAAATATATGAAAACTTCAAATATATTAACCGATTTCGTGAGGTAGAATATACCGAGAAAATTTAATTAAAATAAAATCTGAGAAGTCAACAAAGAACAGTTCATATAACCGAAAAAGTTGTTACCGTTACATATAGGTATCTATACCGACATTGTTGGTTAAA
The DNA here is from genome assembly GCA_963662105.1 of Meiosimyza platycephala. Lineage (NCBI taxonomy): Eukaryota > Metazoa > Arthropoda > Insecta > Diptera > Lauxaniidae > Meiosimyza > Meiosimyza platycephala. Next base: position 63,036,068 of record OY759208.1, read on the forward strand.
TTTACCAAAAAAAAAACATTTCAATGTTTTCTCACAAATTAATTACAAAATTTGTTACGTAACCGTAATAAATAGTAAAAAAACTTGTTAGATTTTCAACTTATGATTCTCAACTAGTTAATGCAAGAAATCAAATATAGTATGCTTGCAGACTCTTAAACATCGGCTAACAAAGCTTAGTGATGATATCACGATATACCTACCTTGTCTGTAAAATTTACCTACCTTGCCCGTTAAATTTACCTACCTTTCCCGTAAAATTTACCTACCTTGTCAATAGATTTACTTACATTGTCCGTAAAATGTACCTACCTTGCCCGTAAAGTTTTCCTACTTTGTCCGTAAAATTTACCTACCTTGGCCCTAAAATTTACCTACCTTGTCAATAAGTTTACCTACAAAATAGTTAGCTAAAAACTTTTTCAATAATTTTTTTTTTTTAAGTTTACTACCTCGCATCGGTTTAATTTACTATTTTGAAGGGTTGGAGCGATTTTAACTGTCGTTTTTGGTTAAATTTGCCTACGTTTTTTTTTGTGTGTAACTAAACTGAAGCAATTTATAACATCCTCTACTTACACGTTAAATAGAAGATCTTCTGAAGTGAGATTAAAACCTTGGATTTCACATTCTATATTGAAAAAAATTAGGCTAGAAAACAAATTACGCTTAAAATGCTAAAGACATCCTCATAACATTCGTTTGATGACCAGATTTCGACAGTTGTGTAGCCGAAATTGTGTAGTGAAATACAACTTCGAAGAGAAAATTATTTTCATAATAAAGTTAGAGATGCAATTGGTAATTTAAGAGATGAGTGGAGAGATATAAACAGTATTGCTCAAAGGAAAATGAATGAAAATGTTCAGATCGTTCAATTACTTTGGAAAGCAATGGCAGTTTTTTAGATCCTACTGAAACTGCTAATGAATTTAATGACTATTTTGCTTATATTAGACATTCATCATTTCCTTCTAATGTTTCTAATGCATGCAGCTGGTCCTCTTATATAGGCTCTGTAAGTAATAACACATACTGCGGTAGTTTCTTTTTTGAACCGATTTCTGATATAGAGATCCTTCAAGTAATAAAATCGTTGAAAAGTAGTTATTCTTACGGCAGTGATGGCATTTCTAACATTATGTTAAAATCTATAATTTTCAATATTCTTGACGCATTGAAACATATTTAATTTAATCGTTAATACTGGCATCTTCCCGGATGATCTTAAATGCGCCATAGTAATACCGCTTTTTAAAAAAGGCAACAGAAAAGATAAGTGCAATTATAGACCTATTTCACTTGTGCCCTCGATCTCTAAAATTTTTGAAAAAATAGTGAAAATTAGAGTTTTAAATTACACTGTGGAACAAATTTTTTTTAGCAAAGGTCTACTCGGATCTGTCGCTGCTGGGTAAAAAATATGGGCCAAAACAAAAAACCATTTTGCTCAGATTGTTCAAGTTGGCTCAAATTTTCGAGAAATGAACATTTGAATTTTGCACTTAGATTCATTTGGTTTTTTCGATATATACTCTCAAACTGAGTTTTATTGCATCTGGTGCTGAGGTTTTGTTCGTCTCTTCAATATCAACAACTTTCAATAACAAATCAGACCTTTTGGATGCATTTTCGGCAATTTAGAGCACAAAATTCCCAATAAAAGTAAATTGGTTTCTGTTAGAAATGCTTAATGTGAAAATTTTTTATTTAAATGTTATATAATTTTAAAGCACATATATATTTTTCGCTGACAAAGTCAAACAAACAAAACATTCAAAACCCACAGAAGTACAGTCAGTGAAATAACTATATTTGCGTACAATGTTTTTATATATTTCCTATGATAAAATGCTATTACGAAAATAACGGTGAAAAAAAGTATGCAGAATGCAAGCAGGATTTGCAGAAAGTAATTAGGAATGTTGTTGTTGTTATTTGCTTTGAAAATAGTACCGTAAAGTGGCTTGACAATGATGAAAAAAAAAAAATGACATTTTCATTTTGGGGAAAAAAATCTCCTAACCTCAAATGTAGGCTAACAGGCATTAAACTCATGTCATTTCTATATCATATTAATACAAATCCACAGTAAAATTTTAAGCGAAAAAAACTTAGGGTTTTTGAGAATATCAGCCTTGCTTTTTTCATAAAAATCGCTATAGCTCCGCCAATTTTCAACAATTTTCAAAATTTCTTCAAGATTCTGATAGAGAATAAAAAGTTCTTTTAGAATTAAAAGACAAAAGTTAATTATTTTAATTTGGATAAAAATGCAACTATTTTGAAACAATTTTCAACGATTTTTCAAGCTCTGACACTAAAACTTTCAATGGGCATAACTTCGTAAAAAAAATTTTTCAATAAAATCGGGGAATGGTATATTTCCTTAATTACTTTGAAGAACAACATATTTAATCGGCAACCAATTCCGCAATTCGAAGTCATTCCGACTGCATGGCTTGAAATGGATTTGGTCCTGAGAAAAAAATTTTTCAATCATAAATAATTGAGGAATGGAAAACTACATATCCAGTAAATGACGCCAAAATATTTACAATTACTTCCAAATTAGCCAATAATGCAACTGTGACTTTGCATATTTGACATTAGCTTCTCTGTCAGTTGAACAAGTCTGTAAACAAAAGAAAGTAACGTGCAAGAGAATAAATTCAAAAATAATCTGATCTGAAAAGTTGCGATTTTATTTCAGGGTTTCGAACCTTGCAAATTTTGGGTGCGGGTACGGGTTCGGGTCCAATACATTGAAATTTAGTAGGTTCGGGCTCGGTTTGGGGTCTGGTTCGGGTTCGATTTCTTTCCGAAAAAATAAAAAATTAAATTAAATTTACATTTATTTTCATTTTAGAATATTTTATTTATTTTTGAAAAAAATGTCTACATATAGACTGACCTTTGATGTTTGCAAACAATTGTAAAAAATGTTAATTTCGATTTACCATAAACGTTTGTTTTAAGTTTTGAGTGTAATCACTACCTTTTCTTAAAAACATTTTATCATACGTAAAGTATTAACTTATTTGCTATAGGTAAAGAGATATCGTTGTTTGAAATATAGACAATATGAAAATTATATTTCGATTTTTCCATAGAGAACAAAGAAGGGGCAAATTAATTAATTGACGTAGATCGAAAGGGCAAATTAAGATCTATTGAATGCAATTTTTTTAATTTGATAAGTAAATTTCTTTCATCAAAAAACAGAGATGGCGTATAAAAGTGAGGTTAAATTTGACATAAAAAAAAGTGTAAAAATTTTCATTGTCGATTAATATTTAACTTGACACTGTAAACGTAATTCTTCTATAACACTAGTTTACAAATTTGGGCTTAATCTCGAGATCTGGTTTCTCATAAAACTTTTGCGATGCATTTTGAGGAGTAGAATCCAAAACTGCCAATCATTTTTTTTTTCTTAAGAACCGTTTTTGAGATATCCCCAAAAAACCCATTTTTTGGCACTTTTTTATTTATTTGCCCATATCTCCATCAAGTTCTTTTCTACTCAAATATAATGTGCACCATTGCAAAGATATTTTTGTTTTCTCTATAATGACATGCTGTTTGAGTAAATCGAATAAAATTTTTCGGAGTTAAAAGCGATCAAAGTTCAAAAAAAGTAACTTTTTTGGTGTTTTTTAAAAGCCACAAAATTTCAATTCCTCCGTTTGAATACAAAAAAATTAGCTTAAATTTTTTTTAAGGTTTAAAATGAAAGACTATTCTTTTGCAAATATTTTAAGTGTAATTTGGTCCAAGTCGGACAAAAACTGTGGGTGCTATTCCAAAATCAATGAAAATAGATAATTTCCATATTTTCATTCACTACCGTATATAGCCTAATGACTATATATTTAAATAACGAACTGAGTCGTTAAAGATATTGTATTGTCTTATATGTTAGGTATTAGGTATTTATTCAAAATTTCGATATAAAATATATGATCATAGATATGAAAAAAGCTTCAAAAAATTTATATTTTTCGGATTTTTTAGATCAGTTTTTTAAGGTTGTTTTGTTCAAAAAAATAAGATTTTTGACTTTATAAAATGCCATTTCGATAGGAAATTTTATTCCCTACAAAAAATCTGGTAATCACTTTGCACCAAAAATGTATAGTTTCGGAGTTATAATTAAAAAAATAAAAATGGGACAAATATGCACCGTTCTCAAAAGTCCAAGCTTAAATTTAATAGTACTTTTGGATTTATCTTTTATAGGGTACAATTGAACATTTAAGACAATACAATATCTTTAACGACTCAGTTCGTTATTTAAATACATAGCCATTAGGCTATATACGGTAGTGAATGAAAATATGGAAATTATCTATTTTCATTGATTTTGGAATAGCACCCACAGTTTTTGTCCGACTTGGACCAAATTACACTTAAAATATTTGCAAAAGAATAGTCTTTCATTTTAAACCTTAAAAAAAATTTAAGCTAATTTTTTTGTATTCAAACGGAGCAATTGAAATTTTGTGGCTTTTATAAAAGACCAAAAAAGTTACTTTTTTTGAGCTTTGATCGCTTGTAACTCCGAAAAATCTTATTCGATTTACTCACACCGCATATCATTATAAAGAAAACAAAAATATCTTTGCAATGGTGCACATTATATTTGAGTAGAAAAGAACTTGATGGAGATATGGGCAAATAAATGAAAAAAGTGCCAAAAAACGGGTTTTTTGGGGATATCTCAGAAACGGTTCTTAAGAAAAAAAAAATGGTTGGCAGTTTTGGATTCTACTCCTCAAAAAACATCGTAAAAGTTTTATGAGAAACCAGATCTTTTTTTATGTAAACTAGTGTAATAATAAAAACAATTTTTGCTCTACTTACTTTGCAATTGGAAATAAATATATGTTTTTGGAGCACATATCCTACATGCACACTGTGCGCTTTTGTTGTAACTACTACCTCAATTCAACCACGCATGTGCAATGCGCAAATTATATGCTTAGAAATCTCATTTACGGTTTTCTACTTTTTTTAATAATAACACTAGTTTACAAATAATTCAAATATTTATGAACTTTAGATGCCACTATTCTTTTGTTAAGTAAAATCGGCTGCTGATTCTGAAAATCAAATTATTTCTTTTTTCGTTTTCGGGATATAGGTCACTTTCGGTTTTTGGACGAAAAGAAAAAGTTGCTTCAACTTAATTACAAATATCTCAAGAAAAAATACTTATATTTAAACATATCATATATCATATTAAAGGTAATTAAATTTCAAAGAAACAATGCTCATAATACTTTTTCGTTGGCATTATAGTTTCGATGAAAAAAATTGATTTATAAAAAAACTTTTTTTTTCGAAAAAATGAGAAAAAAGTAAAAATCAACTGCAAATTTTTAAAAGAAAAATTTGGAAAAATCATTTTGTTTTTTATATCATAGTCTATATATTTATGAAGAAAATAAGATATTATTTATGAAAATCGATTAACAAATAGAAAAGTTATATAAATATGAATAAAAAATGTCCGAGTTTCATTTTTGCCTATTTTTCCTGTTTTTTTATGTGGGCAAGAATTTTTCGATCCCCAAAATGCAAATTTTTTAATGACATTTTGTTATGTAGATACTGATTAAAATGTTGGCTCCACCCCCCGAAATGGGCAAAAACCGCCATAACGGACCCAAATTCCCATTTTTGGCCATTTTGGGGCGTGGGGCCTGTTCCGAAAGAATTTTAAACACCGCCATCGTGCTCAGCATCTTCAAAAACGGGGGGTGACAAATATTTTACCGATAGAAGACGCGGAATATGCGATTTCGTCATTTTGGGGGCGGTTTCTTGTCCATTTTGATGGGTGGGGCCAACTCCATAAGAATTTTGAATACTTTTTTCGTATTCAGTGTCTTCGAAAATGGGGGATGGCAAATGTTTTACTGATGGAATATGCGATTCCACTTTTTCCTTTAGTCCAAAAACCGAAAGTGACCGATATCTCGAAAACGCCGTGAAAGAAAAAAAAAATTTGATTTTCAGAATCAGCAACCTATTTTAGATAAGAAATAAATAGTGGCACCTAAAGTTCATAAATTTTTTAATTATTTGTAAACTAGTGTTATTAATTATAAGATTTTTATTAGCTTGTGGCCATTTTTATTCAATATTATATAACTTTTCTATTTCTTAATCGATTTTCTTAAATAGTATCTGATTTTTTTCACAGATATATAAACTATGATATAAAAAAATAAAATGATTTTTCCAATTTTTTTTTTCTTTTATAAATTTGAAGTTGATTTTGACTTTTTTCTCATTTTTTCGAAAAAAAAAATATATATTTAGAAATCAATATATTCCACCGAAACTAACAAGCCAACCAAAAAGTAAAGTGGGCATTACTTATAGGAAATTTAATTACCTTTAATTTGACATATAGTAAATTTATGTATAGATATTGGTTCTTAAGATATTTGTAAGTAAGTGAAACCAACTTTTTTTTTGGTCCTAAAACCGAAAATGAATGATATCTCGAAAACGACGTGAAAGAAAAAAAAATAATGTGATTTTCAGAATCAGCAGCCGATTTTACATATAAAATGAATAACGGTATTCAAAGTTCATTTTGGCTGTAAACTAGTGTAATTATGTTTATTCATAGTAATTGACACAAGGGCAAATTAAATAAGCTAAAGGGCAATTTTTCTACACTTGTTAGAGTAAGAAATAAACGTGTTATATATAATAACAAGAACCCGTTGGCGGTAAAATAAACATAATAAGCCAGCATTCTTTGCTTAAGCTTATTATAAACATTCGAAATGTACGGATGTTTATGGTAGGTTTTACATATTTATGCTGATCAATCAAAATGAATTGGATGATGAAATCATTCAATGCATTTTGAAATGATCTTACAGGCAGCATAAAATAGACTTAAGATTTATAAAAGTCAGTCTTATACTTACGTGCTAAGAGCTCACAACAAATAAAAATCTAAATTATTTGTAACCAAAAACAAAGTTTTATTATTTGTAACCAAAACATAAGTGGCGACGAGGAAAAAAGATTTCAACAAATAATATAAATTTATTTGAGAAGCAGATTTCAACAAATAATATAAATTTATTTGAGAAGCGGATTGTGCAGATAAGATTTCAACAAATAATATAAATTTATTTGAGAAGCAGATTTCAACAAATAATATAAATTTATTTGAGAAGCGGATTGTGCAGATAATATTAAACCAGCAAATAATATAAATTTATTTGAGAAGCGGATTGTGCAGATAATATTAAATTATTGAAAAAACTATTATTGACGGACGATATATAAAAGAAGCGGCTACCTACTGCAAAAAAAATAAAAATATATAAATATTAAATACATTTAAATAATAAAACTTTTTTAAAAATGTCTCTTTCACTGGCAGATGCGTTGAGAGAAGCGAGGAGCTTACCCCCATTCTGTGGAACAACGGACTACACGATTAGTAATTATTTAAGAGATGTGTCTACGGTGCTATCTTTAACAGGAGAGGAAAACAAAATAACAATAAAAGCTGTACTAGCAAATAGACTCCAAGGAAAAGCATTAAGAAGTGTGGAAACTTTAATAAATCCCTCGTGGGAGCAAATTCTTGGCAAGCTGAGACAGGAATTTGGTGTAAAGGAAAGCTTTTTTCACCTACGCAGCGAAGCCTTAAATGTGAGTGCAAAATCTTTAGAGGAATTACATTTCAAATTAAGGAAAATTCTTCATAAAATGAATTCAAAACTTAATTTAGAACCATTAAATAATGATTCATATAACCCTTCAAATAATGAAAGGATTATTTTCGATATTTACGTAAATTTTCTACCCATTCATATTAAAACATTGTTGTTACAAAATCAAATAACAACAATAAATAATGCACACACATATTACATTGAGAATAATTTAATGAAAGATATTCAATTAAAAAATTTGACTAAAAATTCCAATTTTTCGTATGATTATCACAAAGATCAAAATAAAAAGACTTTTGAGACAAAAGCAAACAATCAAAATTTCAATTCCGGAAATTTTAGAAAAAATTACAAATCTCATCAAACAAACGTTAATAAGCCTGTTCAGCGTGTTGAGCAAATGGAGGTCGATAATGTTCAGGTGGCAGGAAATTTTCAAACACTGCCTCGGGAATCAACCTACCGATAGTCGAATTAACAATTAACAACACTAAATTGAAGTGTCTAATCGATAGTGGTTCAGCAACTACTATTGGTGATTATAATAAATTTGAAAAATTGGGATCAAAATTAAAATTAAAAAATGAAATTTTACTTAAAACGTTAGATGCTTCAAGTGTAATTGTAGAAGAGGTTATTACGTACATACCTTCGGAATTTGGAAGAAAAAGTGAAACTATGTCAGTGAAATTAATTCATTTGAAAAATAAACCTTTCGATTGCATAATCGGAATAAATGTGTTAGCGCCTATCGGAGCAGTGATTGATTTTGCAAAATGTGTATAAAGAATAGATGATGTTGAAATTCTACTTCATGATAAACCTATTCCTATAAAGTACGACGAAATCAACTACTTAGAAAAATGTAAATTTGATATAAACAAATTGATACATGATGAACTAAATCTAGAAGAAAAAAAAGTTTTAGTTAGATTTTTACAAAGAAATCAAAAAACCTTTTTTCAAGAGGGTCAGTATTTAACTGCAACTCCCTGTGTCAAACACCAAATTATAACAACCTTGAAAAACCCTATTTATAGCAAAAATTATAGGTATCCACAAATTTTTGAAAAAGAGATAGACAAACAAACGCAAGAAATGTTAGAGCAAGGTATAATTAGACCCAGCAAGTCTCCATATAATTCTCCATTATGGATTGTGAAAAAGAAAAGTGATAATTCAAATAAAGAAAAATGGCGAATGGTTGTAGACTTTCGAAAACTAAATGAAATAACTGTGGATGATAGATTTCCACTACCAAATATTGAATCATTGTTCGATAAGTTAGGACGTTCTCTCTACTTTACTACCTTAGATTTGGCTAAGGTTTTTCACCAAATTTTAATGGATGAAAACGATATAGAGAAAACCGCTTTTTCAACTCCCAGAGGACATTTTGAATTTATCAGAATGCCTTTTGGACTAAAGAATGCGCCTGCAACATTTCAGCGCATGATGAATCATATTCTAAGTGAATTCATCAATAATATTTGTGTCATTTATATGGATGACATTTTAGTGTTTTCCACCTCTCTGTCTGAACATTGCGAAAATTTACAAAAAATATTTACATGTCTGAACAAATATCAGTTGAAAGTTCAATTTGACAAATGTAAATTCTTCTCAAAAAAGACTGAATTCTTAGGGCATATAATAACCCCAAATGGTATAACACCCAATCCAAAAAAAGTTGAAAGCATTAGCCTTCTCAAATTACCTAAAACGGTGAAAGAAATAAAGTCCTTCCTAGGATTAACAGGATATTACAGAAAATTTATAAAAAATGATTCTTTAATTGCCAGCCCTATAATAAAGTATTTGAAAAAGAATTCAAAAATTGATATTAATGATAAACTTTATATCGATGCCTTTGACAAATTAAAAAGGATATTGACAAATCCACCTTTATTATCTTTTCCAAATTTTAATAGGAAATTTGTCCTTACCACAGATGCTAGTAATGTAGCAATAGGTGCCGTCTTAAGTCAAGATGGGAAACCTATATGTTTTGCTAGTAGAACTCTAAACGGATACGAGAAAAATTAGCATACCTTGGAAAAAGAATTACTAGCGATCGTTTGGTCTATCAAATATTTTCGTCCTTATCTTTATGGACGTAAGTTCTTAGTTCAAACTGATCATCAACCTTTGAAGTGGTTGTACACTTTAAAAGAACCTAATTCACGAATAATAAGATGGAGGATACTGTTAGATGAATTTCAGTTTAATAATAATAATAATAGAGTTTAGCTACTACAGCTATTTGCTTTCTTAGCAATTTAGCATGAAGCTTTAAAACCAAGTAAAAAGCTTATATAATAATGGAAATGAAAAAATTATACATGCAATTAATTTTTTATTTTTTTATAATTTCTTCTTAGCTTTATCACACTTTCTCAACATACCCACCCGGATCATATGTATATAAACATACAATTGCATGAATGTAATTGTATGAATTTATTAACATGGTCCAAGGCATAAATGTTAGAAAAAATTTACCCATCATGCGGTGGGGCTCGGACAACACAAACATAAAGACCAACAACCATTAAGCTACAAAATTAACTATAGTTATTTTTCAATCTAAGCTTTTTGACAAGCTAATATCATATACATCGCAATTATTAATAAGAGTAGTCATGCGATTAAAAGGAGCTGTAGCCATATAATTAGTTCTACTGAAAGGTTGGTAAAATAATTGATAAGAGTTACGGTTACTCCTGCGATTAGTATTTAAATGAATATAATTAAGAAGCTCTGGTGCAGCAAGAGACCCAGTCACAAGTTGATGCAGAAAAAGTATATCCGCGATATTTCTACGCGAGCTCAAAGACTGCATATGTAGTAACTTCAAACGATCCTCATAAGGAGGAAGGTTTAAAGAGTCAATCCAATTTAAGCCATTGAGAGCAAAACGAATAAAATTTTTTTGAATTCTCTCAATTCTATTAATGTGAATATTATAAAATGGTGACCACACTTGGCTGGCGTACTCTAAGTGAGGACGCACTATTGTATTATATAAAGTCACCGTTACTAAAGGGCTATTAAATTCTTTTGCCCACCTCTTAATGAAGCCAAGCAGAGATGAGGATTTTTTACAAATTTGATTAATATGCTCATTAAAAGTTAATTTTACATCAAAATGTATACCTAGGTCTTTGACTAAATCAACACGAACAATTTTCTTATCTTTTAATTCGTAATCAAATTCCACAATATTTTTTCTCCTGGTGAAAATCATAGTTTGGCATTTATCAGGATTAAGATGTAAGTTATTTTTAGAACACCAAACCTCAAAGGATTTCAAATCAGACTGAAGTGGAATAGTATCCCCAACCCCCTTAACGTTCCTGTAAATTTTCATGTCATCTGCATATATTAGCAGATGCGAGTTTTTAATGACATGTGTAACGTCATTAATTGCTAAAATGAACAGGAGCGGCCCCAGGTGGCTTCCTTGTGGAACACCTGATGCCGCGCTGAATGGGGAGGAAAACACCCTCCGAAATCTTATCTGATATGAGCGATCAGATAAATAAGATTCAATCCAGCTGACAAAACTTAAAGGAAATCCAAGCTTTTTTAACTTAAACAAAATCAAATTATGTGGTAATTTGTCAAATGCTTTACTGAAGTCAGTGTAGATGCAGTCAACTTGCCCACCAGAGTCAAAAGAGCTTAATGCAAAGGAAGTAAAATCAAGGAGGTTAGAAACTGTAGATCTGCCATTAACAAAACCATGCTGACGAGTTGTTATGACTTCACTACAGCACACCTTAACTTGATCGTACACAATGCGTTCAAAAATTTTCGGTATCGATGATAACTTCGCTACGGGCTACAGGCCCGTCATCATTTTTACACCCTTTCTTGAAAATGGGGCTTATGTATGCATTTTTCCAAAATTTAGGAAAATAGCTATATCTAATTGATTTATTAAATAACAAACTGAGGGGCTGACTCAGCACAGAGCTACAGTTGACTAGTACTGTCGCAGGAATACCATCAGGTCCGGAGCTGAAGTCATCATCAAGAGATGAAATATATTTCTCTATTAGTTCAGGTGAGAAATATATCTCATTAATCGAAACTAAAGGGTCGTTATCCATATATTCAAAATAGTTGATCTCAGGGCTAAATAATTCCGTAGAAAAGGATTCTTTAAACAAATTAGCAAACAACCCAGCTATAATTTGTGGGTCGCTAGTGAGCCCATCAACTGTTCTGAATTCTGATGGAAACCCGTCAGACTTTTTTTTTGTATTAATAAATCCCCAAAAATGCTTGGGGTCATGAAGAATATTCAACCTAATTTTATTCAAATATTCAGAATAAACTAAAGCCGACATATCCTTAAATTCATGGAAAAGTCGCTGGTAAGCAACTAAGTCATTTCGGTCCTGGCTACAAACGTATTTGTTCCATGCCCTATTACGGCCATTGCGAATTTTTTTTAAATCCTTTGTGAACCAGGGGTATGAAGAATTATTAACATACCTCTTTGCATAAGGCACCGACAATGCTATAGCCGAAAAAAGTTCACCATAGAAAAATTTAATGCACTCATCAAATGAATTACTCGTATTATTAAAAAAAATAATAAGGTCGTTTAATTTATTCCTTAAATTCTCATTCAACTTTAAAAAGTCAGCTTTTTTAAAATTGAATTCATAAATATTGATGGAAGAACATGCATTAATTAAATTTTCATTGTCAGATTGGTACACAATACTCAAAGGTGGATGATAGGAATCAACCGTAGAAAGAGCATGGATAGCATTTCTCACAACAACATTACTACTATTTGCAGCCAAGACTAAGTCAAGTTGTCGTCCATGAGAATTAGTTATACAACTTACTTGTTGTAAACTTGAAAGTATTTCGTAAACAAAAATTTGTTGTTGTCGAGTTTTTGGACACGATGCATAAAAATATGTACCATCATCCGAAGGAGTCCATTTAAGGTCAGGCAAATTGAAATCACCTAACAATAAAATGTCGTCATTAGTGTCTAGTTCATTTATTATGTATTCTACGGACATCGAAAGACATTCGTAGACATCTGCGCTACTATTTGGAGGAACATAAGCGTTAAGAATATAAATATTGGAGTAACAATATGTAACTTTAACGCATAATAGTTCAATATTAGATGCGCAGGCAATTTCGATTAATGAACTAGTTAAATGATTTTTTATGGCTATTAAGACACCTCCACCAACAGAAGAAATGTCTTCCAAGTGTCTGTCTCTTCTAAAAACATTGAAACTGTTGTCAAAAAGTTCCAAATTGAGAAAAGTGTTATTTAACCAAGTTTCGGTAAAAACGATGTCATGCGTCTTAGAACGCAAACCCCTTACATTTTGATAGTAAAGGGATAGCCGCTTCAGTTTTTTGAATTGGAACGGACAGTCTTATTATTTTTTTTCGACTTAAATTCTGAAATAAAGATATTATCCACCCATGCATTAGAATTTAGAATGGCAGAAACATGAGAAGATGCCACTGTAATTTTAAAAGATGCATGAGTTGGTTTATTACCGATTTTCCTGCAAGAAACGAAGGCATCGGCAGGAATAATTTGGTTTTGTTTAATATAGTTTATAACATTGTCAGTGGTAGTGTTAGCATTAAGACGTGAAATGAAAATCGATTTCAACCTTGGCAATGCTTGCAAGGAGACAGGTGCCACAGAACCACCAATCGTAACAACTCCTTGCGGATTAGGAATAACAGAAATGGATAGAGGAGTATCGATAGTGGAGGAAAGGGGTGGAGGATTATTTATAGGAGCAGAAGCGGGAAAGTTGGAAGTAAACGGAGAGATATTTAGAGGGGGATCTAAGGCAGTTACTTCACGATTAGCAGCTGTGTCACTCGCCCCCCCCACACTACCCAAGTTAACATTCGACTTACGATTCTTATTTAATTTTCGTTTAAGTTTTCTTTTCTTCTTCAGGGAAATAGCTTGCTTGGGTAGAGTAGAGATCGAAGGAGTAGAAGAAAAAACCATTGCAGCCTCAGTAATAGTTTTATTTTGAAGCGAACTAACACCGGGTGAGACAGCCTCATTAAGGCTTTTTTCAATTTGGGGAGTTATGTCTAAATAATTATTTAGAATATCTCTGAAATTAATATTCAAATTGTTAAGATTTTCCCCAAATTGTTTAATTTTGTCGAAAAACACCAACGGGGACAGGGCCCTGCACGATGGACAGTACCAATGCAGGCCCGAACGATTAGAGGATAATAAATCAGTAATAGTGTTAGTTAGGCCTGCACAAGAGGCATGAAAGACCTGTTCACAGGGACCTGAACAGGAAAACATGGCATTCAATATATTTTGACTTTTACATTGATCTCTTAAAGAGCAAGCTAACAAGTTTTCAGACGAAAAATAATCCATCATGAAAAAAGGAAAAGACTAAGTTAAGACCTAAAATATTTTTAAAAGTGCTTACAACGGGTTAAAATTGTGAAAAATATACCCGTTGAACAGCAACAACAACAACCTATTGAGATTAAGGTAAAGCAATGTAAGCGGACAAAGCAGAAAAGGGAATGAAAAAACAAAACTGATCACTGCTTTACACTGCTTGTAGAAAGAAATGTACTCACGTACGTATGTATGTTTACATTAAAGAATAAATTAAATTAAAGTAAGCAAACATGCAAAACTAAATCAAATCAAATTTCTACCAACACCAATTATTATTAAACAGCGACAATTATGTACGCGCAAAATAAATAAAATTATTGTTATTGAACAAAATTATTAAACACAAAGAAATATACGTATTAAAAAAAACAACACAAAAACACAACCGACACTGACAAAGAGACGAGATCAATTGATGTAGATTATATAAAAGGTAAAGAAAATGCTGTAGCTGATTTCTTAAGTAGAATCGAAAATGAAGAGAAAAATGATATAGAACATTGTAGCATTAAGTCTTTGTTTGAAAATTCTATTGAAACTATTCATTCCAACGTTGAGAACCTAAATGAAGAATTTTACATATATAATGGAATCGTAAATAAATATCTCTCACAAATTAGACTTGTGATAACTAAGGAAAAAGAAACGGAAATACTTTATAGGAAATATAAAATCATTTATGTATCAGAGAATGATTTAAATAATAGTCATTATTTAAATGATTTGTTTCGAGGAACATTAAAGAAAGGTACTGTAGGAATTTATAGTGAACTAAACGATACTAAATATAATATTTTACAACAAAAGCTAATTCAGCTGTATTCAAATGATAGTAGTCTGAAGTTTATAAAATGTACCAATTTGGCTATTGATATTAATACTGAAGAACATTTATTTGACGTTATAGAAAGTACTCATAAAAATGGGAATCACAGAGGTATACAAGAAAATTATGAATCAATGAAAAATTCATATTTTTACCCTAATCTGTTGAAGCATATTAATAGATATATTAATAGTTGTTCAACCTGTGCAGTAAATAAATACGATAGGAAACCTTTTAAAAAGCAATTTAAATACACCTTAACTTCAGAAAGACCTAATGAAATAGTTCACATGGATATATTTCAGGTGCATAGAACTTGGTTTCTAACAACTATTGACAAATTCACCAAATTAGGTTCTGTTCATAAACTAAACGATAAAAACATGATAACAGTAAAAGTTAAGTTAGAAGAAAGGATCGCTTTATTAGGAAAACCAAGTAAGCTAATTATGGACAACGAGTTCAATAATTCATTAATAAAATTGTTTTGTAGAGAAAATGGTATAGAGACCCATTTTACTACTCCGAACTCACATACTGGAAACTCTGATATAGAGAGGCTGCATTCTTGAACATATAAGAATTTTGAAAAATTCAGAAAATGTAGTAGATACCGAAGAGTTAGTCATAAGGGCGATAGGATTTTACAATAATTCCGTACATAGTGTAACCAAAGTTAAACCCATGGATTTCGTTTATAATAAAGTATCAGATTTTGAAATAATATCCGAAAGGATAAATAAAAACAAAAAAAAAGTTATTGATAGAATAAATCAAAATCGAGAAAATTTACAAAATTTTGATTTAGAGAAGCCTAATTTATATCTTAAAAATCCAAAGGCTGATAGACAAAAGACTGCTAAGCGATTTAATAAATATCATAGGAGTAACCCTAATAAAATAGATGTTGCCCAATTTAAAAGACCTTTAAAATCAATTTCAGGTCCTGGCAATATTAATAGTGGTGATTAATCTATTGGGATGTTGCCATGCATCCATTGAAATAAATAAAATCGAGTCTGAAGCAGGCTACGTGGTTTTGGAAAGTGATCCAATTAAATTAAGTGCAAATTATTCAAAAGTAATTCACGTCATCGATTTAAATGAAATGCAGAGAACTATTCAGGGGTTGAAGTTGTATATTGCTGAAAATTATAATTTGACACAAAGTTGGCATCATTATGACCTTCAAAAAAAGGTTGAAAATCTTGAATATTATTTATCTACCATCACTGTTCACTCGATGCACAAACGAGCTTTGATGAGGATAGGCGGAAATATTATAAAATGGTTATTTGGAAATATGGATGAGGAAGATAAAGAAAATATTGAACAACATTTTAAATCTAATGATAAAAATCAACATAATATAATAAACAATTTAAACAAACAAATTAAAATTAATCAAAACATGCAAAATTATGTGCAAACCCTTAGGTTATTAATAGAATCTAATAAAAGTTTATTTAATCAAACATATCTAAAAGAAGAATTTAAATTAGTAAGATATAATCATATACTTCTACTTATAAATCAAATAAAAGACAAAATCGAAATAATTCAAGACAATATTATGATGTCAAAACATAATTTAATGAGCAGGTTTTTCATGACTAATGAAGAAATTAAATTTTACCAAATTGATAATCAAAAACTTAAAAATATAAAATGTTCATTTGGCTCTATGTCAAATAATATTATTTTATTTGTAATATTAATCCCGAACTTTTTGGAAAATGGTTATGTTGTTAATACTATAATACCTATTCCAAATAAGAATTCTGTTCAGATAAATATAGATATAACAAAATTTGTAACAGTAGAATATGAAACTTATATTGTAAGCGATGAAAATTATTTTAAGAAAATGGAAAAAGTTAATCGATGTATTTCTAATTTGTTAAAAGGTTCTTATCAAAATTGTACACAAAAAGTATTTGAGATTGAAAAAATTCAAGAATTAGATACAGGAAATTTATTGTTAATAAATGTTAATTCAACATTGAAAAATACATGCAACAATTATACTTATCAACTCATTGGTAATTATTTGATTAAGTTTAAAAAATGTGAAGTTGAAATAAGAAACTTAAAATTAAAAAGATTTGAAAGTATATTGAATATAATAGTTCCTAATTCTCAAAATATTGAAGAAAATTTACCAGAAGTAAAGGATTTTCCTACATTTACAAATTTAGAAGAACTCCAAGAAGTTATTAATGAAAATACTTTTAATTATCATTATGTTATATTTTACACGCTTGTTTTTATAATAATTTTCTTTGTCATTGTAAACAAAATAATAAAATTAAGAAGTATTCGCAGGGACTCGAATCCTAAGGGGGGGCGAGTTATATATAATAACAAGAATGAAGATAATGAGAATGAAGATAATGAGAATGTAATGAATACTTACCCGTTGGCGGTAAAATAAACATAATAAGCCAGCATTCTTTACTTAAGCTTATTATAAACATTCGAAATGTACGGATGTTTATGGTAGGTTTTACATATTTATGCTGATCAATCAAAATGAATTGGATGATGAAATCATTACTTCATTCAGTTTGAACTGAAAAAGGCATGCAGTTGAAGAGGGTAGGACCTAAGATGCTGAAACCCCAAACAAAAATATTTTTGAATTTGCATAGGTTTATGCCCAAATAAAACTAGCACGTCGGCATTGGCAGTGTATTTTGACATTTTTATTTAGTTTCTTTGTTAGTGTTAAAGAAAGTTTAATTTTTTTGTATTTCAAAATTTGGTTTTCGTGTTTTTTTATATGCCGAATCAGTGTTAAGAATTAAACTATTCTTTTTGATCTGTTTAGGTATTAACTTGTGTTAACTAATGATTTGTTTCAAGTAAAACAAAAACAATATCAAAATAAAAGTTCATAATTTATTTAGATTAAAAGCCCCCTTGGCAAAAAATTCTGGTTGTGAAAAGTAGCAAAATGTGAAACACATACAAGCAAACAACAGGGATATAATATGTGGCAATTTTCATCTGAATTTTTCGTCAGAAAAAAAGCAACAACAATACAAATAACGGGATAGGTTGTAAGCTACAAAGAAACAACAACAAATGCACGCATTTTGCTATGATTTTTCGACTGAATTTTTCTGAATACAAAAGGCAACAACAACGCAAATTACGAGGGATAGGTTGCAAATTTGTTCTTTTGGAGAAGTCTAAATAAAAATCCTTCTGGATTTGCTGGTTGCTTGGTAGCAAAAAAATGATTTTTCTCAAATGCAGCTCAAATGTAAAATAATTAATTATTTATTTGTAAAATGTAAATAAAAAATGGCGGAAGATATTCAAAAAACTTCATATAAATTAAAATAAATAAAATAAATAAAATAGAAAATCCTAATAAAATACAAAATGGCAGTGCAGAGCGGCATTGTTAATATCCCCAATGCGCAAATAAGCCAAAATCACATTTCCCCTGGTTGTAAGACAGTAATTCTGTCATTCGAATGTTGTTCTTTTATATATAATTCTTTGCTTCGATGTAGTACGTCGATGAACAAGTTCACTGTCGTGTGAATAGGGAATGGTGCGTCGGCGCACAGGAGCTCCTTTTTCAAAAAGTGATTGCTAAAATCAAATTTTCGATTTTTGATTTTCGAAACTTTTTTTTTTTATTTGACAGATAATTGACCAAAGGTTCTAAAACCGAAAACTTTTTTGATTTATGACAAGTATTTTGGTTTTTATGGGTGCTCAAGGTTGGATAACTTTTTATCGTTCATTAAAAAGGCATTTTTTTTACATTTTTCGCAATATTAAAAATGGAAAATTTCAAGAGTTTGAAAAAACATGGGAATTTGAAGTATGCTCTCTGAATTTATGTTATTTTAAAATAGATAATTTCTACAAGAAGTAGAAAAAAAATTTTAGTTAGTAATTTTCATGAATTTTTTAAAAAAAGGTCGTTTTTAGCATAGTTTTTCAAATTTACCTTGGCCTATAATCCATAAATCAATGTCAATCAAGGATTGGTGAATGGGAGACATATCTGCCAACAAAAATTGTATAGGTCTTACCTGCATGAATTTGCCCATTTAGAAGTTATAGCTACTTATGTGACATGATATGCATAAAACTGAATTTGTTGTGTGATGACGATTTTCAGTCTATGATATTTTGACTTGGAAATTGTTAATCTGAATTTGATAGAATGTTTGCAGCGAATATAGACATCACTCAAAATAAATTAAAAATTGTAAATATGGACGTTACCACGCCCCTGTCATTTGTAGTTGCGGTAAAAAACAAATACCCGAAAAATATTAAGGATGAGCATACACAAAAGTTAAAAAACTTTTACTTCAACACAAAGAGATGTGGGTGTCATGTAATAGAACCAAAGCGAATTTTTATATAAAGTATGCAAACTTTCTTAAAACGGACTTTGAGCTATCACTTGATGATATTCCTAGCACATCACAGGCTATCACATCACATCACCAGCAAAACAAATTGAAAACTGTGGGGAATTTACGAAAAAGAGAAAAATAGCAGTCGCCACTGGAAACATTCCAAAAGAGAACTTAGCAGATGCGCTCAGTATGAAGTACAACAAAGATCATGAAATGAAAAAGGCAGAAATAACGAAAAGAGTTTTATTGGCAAGCCCAACAAGAGTGGATCGAATCAAAAAAAGTATTCCTTCTCCACAATGTGATCCCATAAAATATGACGGTTCCAGTGCTTTAGCGCTTTTCCTAGATTTGGGGCTTTCAAAGGAAAAATATAACAACTTGAGAAATTCATTAAGAAGCCACAACGTAGATGTTTTTCACAGCTACAAAGTTGTGTCAGAAGCCAAAAAGGAAGCGGTTCCTGGTAACTGTACGGTGACAGAAACATCAGCTGAAGTTAGACTCAAAGTTTTACTAGATCATACCGCTAAGCGAATTTTGAACAGTAAAAGCAACCATTAAATACAATCGTTCCCAGATAATATTTCTTTGTTAACAAAGTGGGGCTGTTATGGATCATCTGGACAAATTGCATATAAACAAAAAATTTCTACAGAAGATGGACAAAATATTTCAGATGCCAACATGTTTATGGCTTCAATAGCCCCACCCTCGACCATCATCAATTCTTTATTGTTGACCTATAATGTTTAAGTTCGCAAAAGAATCTTCAGATCAAATAAGAAGCACCATCAGCAATGTAAAACAACAAATAAATGAACTTCAGCCAACCATATTTGAAGGAAATGATGACAAAAAAATTATAATTAGAAAAGAATTATTTTTAACAATGATTGACGGCAAAGTACTTTATGAGATAACTGGCACCAAATCTACTAGATCTTGTGCTATATGTAAGCGTTCACAAAAAGACTTCCGAAGTAGTAATGACTCCAACGATGAACACAATTATGAGTACGGCATTTTGCAATTACATGCAAGGATAAGATCCATGGAATTTATTCTGAAACTAGCCTACAGCATGGGAAATGATGATAATCCAAACAACCAAAAGTTAAGAAAAAAATTAATACAAGATCAATTTCGAGAAAAACTGGGTATTATAGTAGA
The DNA here is from genome assembly GCA_963662105.1 of Meiosimyza platycephala. Classification (NCBI taxonomy): domain Eukaryota; kingdom Metazoa; phylum Arthropoda; class Insecta; order Diptera; family Lauxaniidae; genus Meiosimyza; species Meiosimyza platycephala. The sequence goes on from OY759208.1 coordinate 63,056,618, forward strand.
TACTCCAAGGATTTGGTAACTCAAATGACGGAGATACAGCAAGGCAATATTTGAGAAACCAGAAACAACTTCAGAAATAACGGGAATCGATGAGGACGTGATAAAAAGATTACAAGTTATTTTAAACATACTATCCTGTAGAGAACCCGTTAAAGTAGAAAGATTTGAAAAGTATATCAAGGAAACTGCAGACATATTAGAACATAAATACAACCAAAAATTACTGACACCCTCTGTCCATAAGATCTTAGCTCATAGTGGACAAATTATCAATTATCAAGCCTTACCAATAGGAGAATTATCAGAAGAAACCCAAGAGTCTAAAAACAAAGATTATAAGAAGTACAGATATAGCAATACATGTAAAATTTCACGTATTCGACAGAATGAGGACTTGTTCAATATACTTTCAGCATCTTCAGATCCTTTGATTTCATCACTTAGGCACGTTAGGTCACGAAAAGAACTGACTGATAAATTCTGTAGTACTGTTTTAAGTTTCTTAGATATCCAAAATAATGGTGATATTTTTATAGAATTGTAGATTGTTGTTGATTTTTTAAAGAAATTACCTAATTTATTACTGTAACCCTTTTTTTAAAACTTTTCTAGCCTTTGAGAAAGACTGTTTATAAATTATGTTAAGAGATAAAAAAATAAATGCGTATGAATGAATTAGTAAAAATTAAAATTTTTTTTTTTTAAAAAATTATTTAAAAAATTTTTAAATTATTAAAAGTTCATTAATTGAATGAAGCGCACTAAAATTTATAAAAATTTCGAAATTTAGACTTTCACCTCTTTTTAAAAGTATTTATAGCTAAGCCTAAAACCTGAATCTAATATATGTCATAGCTACAGAAATTACCAACCAAAAAACTTTACTCAAATATCTTTACCCGTTCAAAAGTTATGATTTTAGCAACGCGAAATCGCAAAAGGCGCCACTGTGCGGCCTTCAGCTTTCAAAAATGCTTAAGTTAATATATAAGTTAAATAAATGTTTAAAATAGTATTTAGCTAAAATTAATTGTAGCAGCCGACGCTGCGTGTAAACAAGATAAATAGTAGTACATTTGAAAAACAGTGTGCGGCATCGCTGCGAACAGGTGTATTTAGCATAACGGCGGACGACTGGCAATCTGCCGACGGGTACCCGTGGATTAGACTTAAGGCCCAACTAAACCACGCATGCCTCGACTGAAGTCAGCTTCTACAACTGTGTGAATACACACAAATCGTATATTAAAACAACAACGTACTTAACAAAAAGTTTCGTTCAATTTCCACAAATGTGATTTCCTTAATAATGCAGTCATTTAAGGTAAAAAAAGGGTTCAACCTCGGAATGAGAGATAATAAGCTGTAAACTCATATATACCTTCATTTTGGTCTCATGAAATCTCGTGTCTACGTCGTAATTTATTTAAGGTCAAAGGTCACGAAAATCGGGTTTTCACGATTATCTCGGTTTTTATAGCTCCAATTATGTTAACATTTTTAACAACAATTGTAGAGCATAAAATTTGCGACAAGTTTTGTATTGAAAAATTTTTCATACGCTTAACCGTTTTTGAGCTAGAGGGCAGAGAGCCCGCAGCGCTCAGCCATACGCACTGTAATAGAAGGTCTATCGTGAATCTCAGTGAATAATACCTTGTATAAAGTTATTAAGTCATTGAAATATCATTAACAACAAATAATTTGTATTATTTATTAGCTAAAACATTATATTTAATAACATTTTGCATATATCTAATATATTCATTTAATAACACAGGCCGACAAAATTAAACCATAGTACAGAACCAGAAACCAGACCTAACGTATCCTATGATCTTTGATGCACTGAATCCGAATCCAAGCTTAGAATTGCTCCTATTCGACAAGTTTTTGAGATATCGTAACCTAAAAGTGCAAAAAAAAAAACACGGTTTTTGGCTATATTTGAGGTTAGTTTACACCGCGAATAAATTTTTTTTTTCCAAAACTGGGTGTTATAGCCATATGCTTACTAGACGATACAGATGAAAGAAGATGACTTCAGAGGCGAAATGTTTTAGATTTGCCATTTTTATTGTAATTTAAAAGTAAATATTTAATTTTATTATTCCCTATGTTAGAAACATAAAAAAATAATTAGGTGCTTCTCATTGGAGAGTAATACCTTGCTATTTTATTTGATTTATATCTAATTTGCTCATTGCTTTCGGGCAGATTGTAAATAAAATGGAAGAAAAAAAAAACTTTTTTAGTAGTTATTATATAGAGAGGGGAATGAAACTTATATCATTGGAAAGGTACAAAAAAAAAAAAAATTGTAATATGTGCCGTTAAGGAAGGTAAAGTAAAGAAAAAATATGCGCATGATTCCCCCATACAAAACGCTTTAACCAACGCACGTGAGGTGAGGTGATATGAGGTGCATGGACAAAGACATTTTGTTCGTCATTGGTTGGAAAAATTCATCCAAAGTTGACACTTGGTGGGTATGGTCGAGATTCGACCACAATACGATGCTAGTGTGTATAAATGAGTATATAATTTTAAACGTACCCAGTAGAAATTCGTGCATCACTGATGTAAATAAATAAATAAACTGCGAAAGCATCGCAGGGCTACACAAAAAATTTTTAAACTCAAAATTCATCAATAAAAACAAAAAGTACTTTTCCGAGAATTAAAACTATTTTTCCATGAATATGAGTTTTTTTTTACAACAATGATGCACACACTAACATTTTTTTACTCTCTCATTTTTTTTACAAGTTAATAATCGACGCTTCGAGATGGTTTCATTTTGAAACATTGCCGTGTTAATTATCCGTCAAGAAATTGCTCGAAAGATGGAAGCCGCTCGGGAAAATCAAAGAGCATAAAACATTATGTTACTGGGAAAAAAATTAAAAAAACCCGTGTTTGCCGAGATGCATTTCTTAAAATTCTTGGTATAAAAAAACACAGGGTAGAACATGTAATGTCACACTATTTCGAGGAAGTAACATTGATGTCGGACAAAAGAGGGAGAGATCAGAAATCAGTGAAGTTTTCCAATAAAAAGCATGCCGTTTGTTTTTGCTTGGGGGGTTGATGGAGGGTAAGACACTTTATTTAACTAAATTTTCCAAAATATCGAAAATAAAACGCGCTGCGATTCAAAACTTTAAAAATCAACTTATTGCTTTTTAACAACCAAAACGGAAGTGAAGTTAAATTTATATTCTCAAAATACAAAAAAGAGAGGGAGCGAGAAGCGCAGCCCAAAAGAAGGCAAAAAACTTAACGAACACCACTATGCCAGTATTAAGGCATAGGGTGTTCATGGTTGACATAAACATGCCGCCCGCCTTGCAGGAATGCAATATTAATTAAAAAGAAAACTGGAACGGGAGCCCTATAATTAGAATGCGCCAGTGGCAGACCTCTTCCGGTCTGGTAGACGCCTACCGGCAGCATTATGAAGTAAACGGCGATCACCAGGAACAAGATCCTGACAGAACCCATCCAAAAATGGTGTTCTGCGCTAGCGGCTGACCAGCTCCGGTCGGGAAGATGCCTGCCAGAATGATCCTGGGGTACACATCTACCCCAAGCCGGAGATGAACCGGCGCCGATTTATAAAACGTTGGGTCGGCCAACTTTAAATTAGTAAAGGGCTCCCGCACTCGCTCATCGACATCCCTCAATGGCGTGACGACCTCCAACCTTCTTTGCACCCTGGCCATAGTCTCCAAACACATATTGGTGTCGTGCTTGGCCCGCAGCGACAAGACACAGACCGCTTCTCCATCGGCTAAGCTCGTGGTAATGCGCCACTTTCTAACCAAGTCCTTGGAGATCAAGGTTCTTGGTGAGCATGCATCCAAAATTGCACGCTCCGAAACTATGTGCCCATTTGCCAGGACGCGTACTATGGCCGTCGGAAACTGGGAGACTACGCGTTGGAGAGTCGCTGCCGAAAGAGGATTGGGAGGAGCCCGCTTCGGGACTTGGCCCCTAACCGAGGACGAACTGGGCCCTGGTCGCGGTCTCTTACAGGACGAACTAGGCCCTGCTTTTGACCCCCTGGATGTCGATGGCATTTGACGCTTGGGCTGCTTCTTGCTGCTACGCTGCTTCACTGCACCACGTCTACCGCGAGACTTTTGATTGCCTCGTCGACCGGGCCGCTTCCGTGAATGCGAATGGAGCAGGCTATGGTGATCATCTCCGCAGTGGCGGCACCTTCTGTCGCTCCGACAGTCCCGTCGCGAATGACTCCACGAAAGACAGTTGGAGCAGTACCCATGCATGAGCACTGCTCGCAACCGCTCCTCCAGATTCATCTCGAGGAACCGCCTGCACGACAGCAGGTTATGCTCCAATGAACATAAACGACACCTCATAGAGAGGTCGCTGCGCGCCACCACGGCGACCACACTCGGCAGTGCGGGTGGCACCACATTTAAAAGTGCGGGTTGCACCATGGGGTCGCATTCACGGACCGTCTCAGCATCGTTCAAGTCGGTGCTGAGAACCATCTCATCAAGCAGATCGGCAACGATGTTGGCAGTAGACATGCTGAAACGAAACACAAAAAAATTAAGAGGAACAAAAAAAAAAGTGAAACAATTTTATTCAGTCGACGGTAGAGCGACTAATTTAACTATAGGTCGCGTAATGCAACCTCTCTCGGTTCGAATATCGGCAACCCGCACTCGATTATCGCTACCGGGATACGTTTTGAGTATCCTTCCTAAGCGCCATTCATTCGCAGGAAGATTATCCTCTTTAACCACGACCAAATCGTTAATGGTAAGGTCTCGTTGTGGTGATTTCCATTTAACGCGACGGTGCATTTCTTTAAGATATTCGCTTTTCCATCTATGGCAAATATGTTGTTGCATAGCTTTTATCCGTTGCCAACGATTGACAATTTTCGGAGGCTGATCAAAAATTTCTGGCTCCGCTTGAGACAAAAGTGGGCCGCCAACCAAGAAATGACCGGGAGTTAGAGACTGAAAATCGTCCGGATTTTCAGACATGGCGCTAAGTGGCCGCGAATTGAGACACGATTCGATTCGACTAAGTAACGTGAGAAATTCTTCGAAAGTATATTTCATACTTCCGGCCATTTTTTTGAAATGGGACTTAAAACTCTTTATACCAGCTTCCCACAATCCTCCCATATGGGGAGCACCTGCTGGAATAAAATGCCAAGAAATTTCTTGATGTGCATATTGTGCTAACACGGCATCTTGAGATTGGGTTATGAAAGCTTTAAAATCCTTTTTCAGAACTTTAGAAGCTCCGACAAAGTTAGTTCCATTGTCAGAGTACAGATTTGCTGGACAGCCACGTCTTGCGAAAAGTCTAGCAAAAGCTGCTAAAAATGTAGCAGTTGAAAGATCGCTTGTGGCATCAAGGTGAATTGCTTTAGTTGAAAAGCAAATAAAATGGCAGACATAGCCGTTACTAATTCGACAACTTCTACCAATGTAGCTTTTTATGTCGAATGGACCAGCAAAATCAATACCAGTGGACGAAAAAGGACGTGAGATTACAGTTCGTTCTGCCGGAAGAGCAGCCATAATCTGAGTTCGCTGTTGTTTTTTATGAATCACACAAGTTTTGCAATTGTGCAAAGTTGTTTTTATGAGATTTTTAGCACGCGGAATCCAATATTGCATTCGAATAAGATGAAGCATTAGCTGATTCGCTCCATGAATTGAAATTTCATGAATAAAACTAACTAAAAGACGAGTAAATTGACAACTGTATGGCAATATTATTGGAAATCTTTCATCGAATGATAGTGTAGGTGAAGAGGCTAGCCGTCCACCAACACGCAAGAGTGCATCTGTATGCAGGAACGGATTCAGTAACAGTAGGACACTTTTGGAACCAACGGGTTGTTTGGTTTCCAAATTGTGGTATTCTTCCGAAAAAGCAACCTTTTGGCACAACACAATCAAACGGTTTTTGACATGCTTGATTTCAGCATTGTGAAGGCGGAAGTTGGTACCCGCGTTTCCGCCCACAAAAATCGCGTGAAATATATTTTTATTTTGTATTATACTGTACTTTCTTGAATTATAGTTTGAATTATTTAAAAGAGAAAAGAACCTATGAATTATTTAATTTAATTTACTTATAAATAAATTACGCATTAAAAATAATTATGTTAAGAAAATTGTGTAACATATAGTAAGTAGAACGGCAACACTTAGGGAACAGCTGTTTGTGGAGACTTGACAAACAGCTGTTCAAACTCTACACCACGCAGCACAAAGGGCTATAAAAGCGGTAGCACACCAGTAGGAGGTACGCAGTCGGCTGGTGATCTCAACGAGGAAACAACTCTGCAGTTGGTAAGCCCTAGTTAGTTGTAGTTAGCAGTAGAATAGAAAGTAGCTAATTGGTGGTTCTGCCACACGCTTGTTGAGCTGTGCCGACATTCGTGTGAACAGAACAGCGTCCAAAGATCTGTGGGATCTATCGTACGGCAACTGAGCTGTGCCGGGAACCGTGCGACTGAGACCAAGCAGAAGCCGTGCAGGGTAGCGTAGACTGTAGTCTAAAGTTTCTGCCATACGCTTGTTGAGCTGTGCCGACATTCGTGTGAGCAGAGCGGCGTTCTAAAGTTCTGTGGAATCTGTTGTATGGCAACTGAGCTGTGCCGGAAACCGTGCGACTGAGACCAAGCAGAAGCCGTGCAGGATAGCGTAGATTGTAGCCTAGGGATTCTACTACACGATTGTTGCGCTGTGCCGACACTCGTGTGAGTGGAGCAGCGTCCAGAATCTGTGGATTCTGTCGTACGGTAACTGAGCTGTGCTGGAAGCCGTACGATTGAAACCAAGCAGAGGCCGCGGGATAGCATCCAAACCTAACGGTAAAACTCTGCCACACATTCGTTGCGCTGCGCCGACGTTCATGTGAACAGAGCGGCGTCCGGAATCTGTCAGGCGGTGACTGAGCCGTGCCAAAACCCGTACGGCGGGGCTATAGTAGAGCAGAAGCAATCAGCGTGGAACCTATGCGACCGTGCGCCTGAGAAAACACGACGTACGCGTCCGAACATTAAAACATTCGTCGGTAGTAATAAATAGTTTAAGTAATATGGATTTAAGAGAATAAAATTATAACGTTTTTGAAAAGAAAAAGGATCAGTATTGTTATTATTTATTTCTGTTGGAAAATAAATTCTCGTCAGTCACCTGCAAAAAAATATAAATTTTTGTAGCCAAACCTTGGACACCGACGAGTTAAAACCTCGGCGCGAGGTTCGTTACAATGGCGCCCGAGCAGAGACCTTGGCTGGCAAAACGGTTTAAAGAGACAGAAATAGTGATAACAATCATAATACCTTAATCCTATTACGAGTGCGGTACGCGGCGTAACTACAAAAAGAAATCGTATTATCTTTACATGAACTGAAAACGAATAAACTAAGTTGTTGAAGCAAAGAAAAAAAAACACAAGAAAGAAAAAAGAAAAAAAACAACAAAAGAGGCGGCCCTTGTTAAAAGCCCATTAGTGCAAAATAAAAATAGTAATAAACAGTGACGCAAAGAGAAAAAAAATCAAAGAAAAGAGGCAACCCTTGGAAAAAAGGCCCAAACAAAGTCTGAAAAAGAAAACATTGAAACAAAGTGACAGTGAAAAGTGAAAGTGAAAAACACACACGGAAAAAAAAGACACACGAAGAAAAAAACCACGAGAAAAATGTTAACCGTATCTTGGGGTCACACTCTAAAAAAAAGAAGAGTTAATAACGTACTGCGAGGAGTTCAATCTTGAGGTGTCAGGAACCGTAGACGACCTTAGGAAACGATTTAAAGCATTCCTGGCCGAAGGACACAACCCCGAAATAGAAGAACGACTGCTAGAGCTACAGAAGCAACACAGGCGACCTTCCTCTCCGTGCACACAGACGACAAGGCTAAAGGCGGATACCATGTTCGACGCAGGAACACTGAAAGATAATCCGGAATCAGGTATGGTAAACCAACGAGAGGAAAATATCAACACCAAGATTACCGCCGTGGCCGTAAATCGGGACCAAGCAATGCCCAACACGGAGTCGAGCAATCAAGCTACATACCTTCTACAGCAGGCGGAAATTGGCGAAATTAGGCAATACAATCCCACCATAATGAATTCAAGCACAGTTTCCTAGATTTCTTCCTACCACCCCGTTACTTTGAAACATTGGATGACAACATCAGGAAACGATTCCAGCGGAAGGGAGAGAAATCCAAGGACTTCCTGATGCGTTATGCAAATTACTCGGATGAACAACGCTTAGAGCGGATTTTTAGAAATTGACTACCCGAGTACCACTGGTATATTAAGCGGAAAGACTTCGTCACGCTTACAGACCTGATCGGGTTGGCGGAAGACCTCGAGGGCATACAGGAAAGGGAAGCCGAACAACCCTCCAGAAGTAAAGGTCGGGCTGAAAAGCACAAAATGATGACGGAGACGAGTACAGAGGCGATTAATTAACCGCCTGCCGACGTTGTGGACAAGACGGACATCTGGCCAGAGTATGTCAAGGTCCCACGCGGTTATTTTGCTGGGACTGCGGAAAAGTCGGAGTACGCACAATATATTGTTGTCGGTCTTCGGGAAACGGCACAGGAGGGCGCGCGAATCGAGAGGAGGCGCATCCTCCAGAAGACGCCTCTCGAACCAATTAAAACCAAGCTACAATAACTGCAGAAGAGTATACGCCAACATGATGGTTGGCGGAGAGCAGGTGGCGGCAACTATCGATACAGGGGCAACGGTGAGCTTTCTACGGGAGTCATTTGCGGAGACATTAGGAGAAAGGGCCACAAAGGTGAGGTATCAAGGAGAAGTAGTGTTGGCAGACGGAACAACCCGACCACTAGATTCCGCCGTGGACACCATCATCCAGTTTGGCTGCCACCAGAGGAGGTTTCGATTCGTCATTATGCCAGACGCCACCGAAGATGTCATCCTGGGTCTGGACTTCTTGACCCAAAGTGGTACAACCATTCATATTGCTGGCGAGGTGATTGTGTTAGACGGAAGGGACCCCGAGGAGCAAGCGAGATGTATGGTGAGTACAATCATTCCCGTTCAGAATCCTAGTAACGACCCACAAAAGGTTCCTCCCTCATCTCTGGAACCAAGACAGAAGAGGCAGCAAGAACCACGAAGAAACCAACGTAGACGGCATCGAAAGCAAGTAGATGGAGTGCCTAAAGAACAACCACGTGAGCTGTCGACAGAACCCGCAGAAGGTCTCGCGGCCGAAAGTGCGATAGTGGGCACAGCTGAATTCGGAGATAGATCAGGAGAAATTCTGGGAGCTGACGAATCGCAGCAGGTAATTGATCAATTTCTGTCAGAAGAATTGCAAAGGTTTAAGGGACTGAAGGGAATGACACATATTGCAGAGCACCGCATCGTGATGACAGACGACCGACCCGTCAAACAACGGTACATACCCAGGAATCCTGCCATGCAAGCAGTAATCGATGAGGAGATCAATAAATTATTGGTAAAGGAATGTATTGAGCCCTCCCACAGCCCATACAGCGCACCAATAGTGCTCGTCAAAAAGAAAACAGGGTCATGGCGGTTGTGCATTGACTACCGTCAGTTAAACAGTAAGTCGGTACCCGATGCATACCCTCTCCCACGCATAACCCACATACTAGACCGACTACGGGATGCGAAATTCGTCAGTAGCTTGGACCTTAAAGACGGCTACTGGCAGATTCCAATGGCAGCAGATAGCAAACAGTTTACGGCGTTCACCGTTCCAGGGCGTGGTCTGTTCCAGTGGCGAGTGATGCCGTTTGGATTGCATTCGGCGCCCGCAACATTTCAGCGCGCACTAGACAGAGTTATCGGGGCGGATATGGAGCCATTTGCTTTTGCGTATTTAGATGACATTGTAGTGACGGGTCGCACATTGAAAGAACACATGGACAATTTGCGGGAGGTTTTCCGACGACTGCAAGAGGCTAATCTCCGGATAAACCCTGAAAAGTGTGAATTTTTCAAAACGAAGATAAAGTACTTGGGTCACGTAGTCAGTGGCGAAGGGATTCAGACAGATCCAGACAAAGTCGCGGCGATCCGAGAACTTTCACCCCCACAGAACATCCGCGGTGTGCGACGATTCCTCGGCATAGCATCCTGGTATAGGCGATTTGTTCCTGACTTCGCTGCAGTCGTGCAGCCGCTAACATCCATGTTGAAGAAAGGGAAACATTGGAAATGGGGGGAAGATCAACAACGAGCGTTCGAAGCATTGAAGCTGAAACTCACAGAGGCCCCAGTTTTAACGTGCCCCGACTTCAGTCAGACTTTCACCTTGCAGACTGACGCAAGTGATCACGGACTAGGAGCAGTGTTGACGCAAGTTTTAAAGGGGGAAGAACGTGTGATAGCCTATGCCAGTCGAAGCCTGAACAATGCGGAGAGGAATTATTCGCCCACAGAAAAAGAATGTCTAGCGATTGTGTGGGGTATTCGAAAAATGAGACCTTATTTGGAAGGATACAAATTTGTCGTAATCACAGACCACCTGTCGTTGAAGTGGATGAACTCCATCGAAAGCCCAACCGGGAGAATTGCGCGTTGGGCGCTTGAGTTGCAGCAATATCAGTTTACAGTCCAATACCGGAAAGGAAAACAAAATGTCGTTGCAGATGCTCTGTCCCGGCAACCTAGAGAAAACCTGCAGTTGGCGGCCGTGAATGAAGGTGATGCTGCAGATTGTACCTGGCTTAAAAAAAAGAGGGCGGAGATCCTCAAGGAGCCCGAGAAATTTCCGGACTTCGCAGAAGTTGGAGGGCAGCTTTACAGACATCTTCCACAGCACACAGGCGATGAGGACTGCGCTCAATGGAAGCTGTGCGTGGCGACAGCACTCCGGAAACGCGTAATGTCCGAGAACCATGACAGTCCAAGTGCCGGACATCTAGGTATACGGAAAACCATTGCACGCGTAGCCAACAAGTATTATTGGCCGGGGATGTTCCGGGATATCAGCAAATATGTAAGGAGCTGAGATTCCTGCCAACGCTACAAGGTTAGCCAACAGGCTCCTGCGGGGGAGATGCTAACGTCAGTCCCAGATGAGCCATGGGCAACGGTGTGTGCTGATTTTGTCGGTCCGCTACCACGATCAAAGCATGGAAACAGCATGATGCTGGTTTTTTTTGATAAATTTTCCAAGTGGACTGAGTTAGTCCCACTGCGCAAAGCTACTGCCGATGGGGTAATTAAGGCGTTCCGAGAGAGAATTCTGGCAAAATATGGTATACCTAAGCTCTTCATCACCGATAATGGGTCACAGTTTACTAGTCGGAGCGTCAAGAAATATTTCCAGGAAATAGGGGTGCAGCAGAGATTTACCGCACCATATACCCCACAAGAAAACCCTACGGAACGAGTCAACCGAACAGTCAAGACGATGATAGCGCAGCTTGTGGGCAACCACCAGAAGTCCTGGGACGAACAGCTACCAGAAGTTACTCTGGCCATCAACACCAGCCAATCAGAGAGCACAGGATACAGCCCGGCATTCCTAACGCAAGGACGCGAGCCACGTTTACCAAGAGCACTGTATGACGAAGTCACCAAAGGAACGGGAACACCAGCACTAAACCCTGAATCTAGAGCTGCTGCACTTCAAGAAGTGTTCAAGATCGTGAAACATAACTTGTCTAAGGCTGCCAAAGATCAAGCAAGACACTATAACTTACGGAGAAGACAGTGGAAACCGACAGTGGGGCAACTGGTGCTAGTCCGACAACATCCCCTGTCCAAAGCTGTTGAGAGCTTTGCAGCCAAGTTGGCCCCGAAATTCGTGGGACCATACAAAGTGATAGGATTCACCTCCCCGGTGATCGTACAGCTAAAACAAGACAATGACAGACTAACACGGACAGCTCACTTAAACGAAATTAAACCTTTCCACACATAGCTCTACCTTAGTATGACGAGGGAACTAACATCGCGTTTTTCTTTTCCACTCCACAGCAACGCAAACCTCCGAGGCAGACAGACGATCAACTCCGAATTATAAAGATGTCAAGCCACCGAGAACCGAACAAGTGAGAAAAATAAATGGGATATTGTTCGATATCCGGATGAATAAAGCCGGCTTCGCAAGAGTCTTCGTTCGAGGTCAGGGGGAAGTGTGAAGGCGGAAGTTGGTACCCGCGTTTCCGCCCACAAAAATAGCGTGAAATATATTTTTATTTTGTATTATACTGTACTTTCTTGAATTATAGTTTGAATTATTTAAAAGAGAAAAGAACCTATGAATTATTTAATTTAATTTACTTATAAATAAATTACGCATTAAAAATAATTATGTTAAGAAAATTGTGTAACATATAGTAAGTAGAACGGCAACACTTAGGGAACAGCTGTTTGTGGAGACTTGACAAACAGCTGTTCAAACTCTACACCACGCAGCACAAAGGGCTATAAAAGCGGTAGCACACCAGTAGGAGGTACGCAGTCGGCTGGTTATCTCAACGAGGAAACAACTCTGCAGTTGGTAAGCCCTAGTTAGTTGTAGTTAGCAGTAGAATTGAAAGTAGCTAATTGGTGGTTCTGCCACACGCTTGTTGAGCTGTGCCGACATTCGTGTGAACAAAACAGCGTCCAAAGATCTGTGGGATCTATCGTACGGCAACTGAGCTGTGCCGGGAACCGTGCGACTGAGACCAAGCAGAAGCCGTGCAGGGTAGCGTAGACTGTAGTCTAAAGTTTCTGCCATACGCTTGTTGAGCTGTGCCGACATTCGTGTGAGCAGAGCGGCGTTCTAAAGTTCTGTGGAATCTGTTGTATGACAACTGAGCTGTGCCGGAAACCGTGCGACTGAGACCAAGCAGAAGCCGTGCAGGATAGCGTAGATTGTAGCCTAGGGATTCTACTACACGATTGTTGCGCTGTGCCGACACTCGTGTGAGTGGAGCAGCGTCCAGAATCTGTGGACTCTGTCGTACGGTAACTGAGCTGTGCTGGAAGCCGTACGATTGAAACCAAGCAGAGGCCGCGGGATAGCATCCAAACCTAACGGTAAAACTCTGCCACACATTCGTTGCGCTGCGCCGACGTTCATGTGAACAGAGCGGCGTCCGGAATCTGTCAGGCGGTGACTGAGCCGTGCCAAAACCCGTCGGCGGGGCTATAGTAGAGCAGAAGCAATCAGCGTGGAACCTATGCGACCGTGCGCCTGAGAAAACACGACGTACGCGTCCGAACATTAAAACATTCGTCGGTAGTAATAAATAGTTTAAGTAATATGGATTTAAGAGAATAAAATTATAACGTTTTTGAAAAGAAAAAGGATCAGTATTGTTATTATTTATTTCTGTTGGAAAATAAATTCTCGTCAGTCACCTGCAAAAAAATATAAATTTTTGTAGCCAAACCTTGGACACCGACGAGTTAAAACCTCGGCGCGAGGTTCGTTACAGCATGGTCAATACGTCGTGATTTATGTAAAAATGACGCATAAGTATGTGGCCGGGTATGACGCAGAAAACGAAAAACATATGCCAAAACCCGTAAGCCACGCGGAAGCGATGAAAAACGTTCCAATATGTCTTCATATTTTGAAAAATATGAAAAATTAACCTTAACAGTTTTCTTCTCGAGCGCAGTGTCAAAAACTGAGGTTTATTTTGCCATAGAGAACTTTCAATTCTCAGCCATGACGGTCCATGCCACCATAGTGAGTTGTCTTTTAAGTCTTGTGGTGTAACACCACGAGTAGCTAAGTCAGCGGGGTTTTCATGTGATTCAACATGAAACCAGTTACGACTGCCAACCTTTTCTGCTACTTTCGAAACTCTGTTGGCTACGAACGTTGTCCAAGAGCAAGGGGGCTTGCAAAGCCAGGCAAGGACGATTGTGGAATCTGTCCAACAATCGGTGCCTATCAATGTCAAGATGACAGATCAATGAATCGACCATATCAGCAAGTAATGTAGCGCCACATAATTCAAGACGAGGTAATGAGATCGTTTTGACTGGAGCAACTTTACTTTTGGCATAAAGCAGATGACTGACAATACAGTCACCTTGCTTAACGCGGAGGTAAATCGAAGCTGCATACGCTTTCTCAGAAGCATCACAGAATGCGTGAAACTCTACTTCTGAGGCTGGCGAATAATTGACATAACGTGGGATGCGAATTTTTTCAATAAATTCATATTCCTGCAAGAATGATTGCCAGGAACGGAGACTGTGCGGGGGGATACTTTCATCCCAATCTATCTCATCCAACCATATTTTCTGCATTAATATTTCCGCTGTCACAACAATTGGTGCCAGCCAACCTGCAGGATCAAATAATTGGTCAAAGACTGAAAGGACTTCCCTTTTAGTATAGGATGACTTAATTTCGAGACGTTTTACAGTGAAATAAAAGGAATCGGAAGTGGCATTCCAACGAACTCCCAGAGCTTTTGCGCAACTTTCATTTTCTAATTTTAAAAAGTTTTCTCGCAAAAGATGCTCAACAGGAAGGTCAGCTAATATGCTTGCCACGTTAGCTGTCCACTTGCGCATTGTGAAACCTGCAGAGTCAAGAGCAGAAATCAGCTCATTTCTAGCTTTTAAGGCAGTTTCAACATCGTGAGCGCCAGCTAAAGCGTCATCAACATATGTGAAGTGCCGAAGAATTTGAGCAGCAAAGGGATACTGCTGCTGCACATCATCTGCCAATTGCAGCATGGTTCTAATAGCTAGATATGGTGCACAATTGACACCGAAGGTTACGGTCTTAAGCTCGTAGTCTTGAATTTCGTCATCAGGTGAGCTTCTAAACAGAATTCACTGAAAAGTAGAATGTTTTGAATCCACAAGTATTTGGCGATACATTTGCTGAATGTCACCATTAAAAACATACTTGAAAAAACGCCATTTCAAAACAAGAAGCGTTAAGTCAGCTTGAAGAATTGGGCCTGCGTACAGAACGTCATTCGAGCTTATCCCATTAGAAGTGGGACTTGACGCATTGAATACTACACGAACTTTCGTTGTAGTACTTTCTGATTTAATGACCGCGTGATGCGGTAAATAATAGTGAGATGGCGAAATCTCGAATCTAGGTGGCGAGACCATTTTCATGTGGTTCAATTCAAAATATTCGTTAACCACTTCGTCATATTGAACTTTGAAATCTGGGTTTTTGGTTAAACGAGTTTCACCTTTAAGAAATTGTTTAAAGGCAATGCCTCGAGAAAATCCTAAGTTGATTTCGTTGGGATAGCCACTTTTGAAAGGCAAAGTGACTACATAGCGACCACTTTCGTCACGTCTAGTTGTTTTTTTATAGTTTTCTTCGCAAAATCTATCAGCTTGTGTTAAAAACTGTTTTTTAGGAAGCTCCTCCAACTCCCAAAAACGTGCGATCTGCTTGTCGATCGCAACCTCACTAAAATGAGTAAGACATGTAGTAAAACTGGATATTTCACTACGAGGTATAGGGCCTGTAAATATCCAATCGAAAACAGTTTCTTGGGCAAGAAGTGACCCAAGAATGTTGCGTATGATGCCATCGAGAATTATGGCGGGGTACAAAACGCAACCGATTAATACATCTATTTGGCCACTATGGAAGAAATGTGGATCTGCCAATTGTAAATCAGGCAGGCTCTTCAACAAAGTTGATTCAATCGAGATTGAAGGCAAATTACCAGTTAAGCGGGACAGAACAAAAGCTGTAGTTTCAATCTGAAACTGTCTATTTTTCGGGGAACTTAAAATCAAGTCGCAAGCTTGAGTAACCTGCGCTGAAACTGCATTATTGAGCCCTGAAACTTGAGCATTGACACCACGAGTAGGGAGCTTCAATAACTTCTGCAAACGTTCGGATATGAACGTACCTTCAGAGCCAGAGTCGACAAGCGCTCTGGTTGTGTACGCCGAACCCAAATGACATACGGTCACCATTGCAGTACCAAGCAATACGTGCTTAGTACTAGAAGCGAAGCATGACTGGATGTCTGTATTAGTGGACTGTATTTGTGTGGAGTGAGTTTGAGTATTAGAGCCCGGGGGGTTGGGTCGCGAATTCGACTTACTTGAGTTTACACTCGAAGCAGGAGATGAGGCTGGTGTCGAATTGCGATGCAAAAGTGTATTGTGACGTTGTTTGCACGTTGCACAAGTATACAGACTCTTGCACTCTTTTACCTCATGGGAGTTCGCTAAACAATTGATGCAATAGTGATGCTTGCGAACAATTGCTAAGCGTTCTTTTGCATCCATTTTCAAAAATCGAGGGCAAAAACGCAGCGCATGCTGTTCCGACGAACATAATTTGCAATTTGCTGGCGTGATTTTAACTTGATAGTTATTTAATCGCTTACTGGAATTAGAATTAATTTGTTTGGAGGAGGATGGCATAGGATTTTGCCGAGAAATCGCACCACTTGAGCTGCGAATGTCAGAAACGGTTTCTAGCGTTTGAAACTGACTTGTCAAAAATTGGTCGAGGTCTGTCCATTTCGGGATTTCATTCTTATTTTGAATGGATTGCTCCCATAACGACAGCGTGATCTCTGGCAATCTTATAGAACATAGGTACACAAGGATTGCATCCCAATTCGAGATATCAATATTGTGCGTTTTGAGCGCGAAAATACAACTATTGATATCCCTTTGAAGTTTTTTGAGTTCTGTGCCAGATTCTCTAGGCACATGAGGCAGGTTGAACATAATTTTTAGCTGGCTATTGACTAAGATACGTTTGTTTTCGTATCTGTCAGATGAATTTTGCCAAGCTTGCACAAAACCTTTGTTTGTTAAAGGAGATTTCCGCACAATCTCCTTTGCTTCGCCACGAGTTTTTTGATTTAAGTGGAAAAGTTTCTCCACTGAAGTTAGCCGCGAGTTGTTTATGTAAATGGCCGTAATCGCCATCGAATACCTCAGTATCGCAGAGGGGTACAGGCATGCTGTGACCCAATGCAGGCGTAGAATCTGAAGGACGGGAAGACTTTGATTGAGAAAGCTCCGAAATTTTTCCTGCTACTCTTATATATGCATGGTAGCAAGTGCGATATTTTTTTTTAACAGAGTCAATTTCTGTTTGGTCAGTTGTAGTTGATAATTTGTCTAAACAATTATCATAAGCAGATTTGACTTTGCTCCACTGAGCTTTTAGTTCTTCATTTTGGGCATCCAGAGAAAATACTGGATGTGATTCCACAGCATTGAAATCTGACTCGAATTCAACAAGTGAATCGGTCAGACGAATGTCTTTAAATGAGACATGGTTACTGTTTAATTTTTCCTTGTATGCAGTTCAGAAGAAAAAAAAATTTAGAAAAATAAAATTTTCCTTAAGGAAAACGACAAAAAAATATTGTAAAAAATTCTTTACTGCAAGATAAGCAAGAAAAAAAACGCACTTAAACACTTTAGCAATGCTTAAAAAAAACTGCACCTAGAATTATATAAAAACAAAATATTCAAATATAAAAAAATTTATTAAATTTTTAAGATATATTTTTTACCCAAAAAAAAAAAATATTTTACCCACTGTGCAATTTGCTCCAGAAACCAAACTCTTTTAACTTTGCCGGAAATTGCAAGGTTTAGTCCCACTGTGCAATAAATTTTCTCTCACTTGCAAAAAAATGCCGAAAATTTTAGCAAGTGAGTTTGCCAATTCCTAAGCACAAAGCGCTGTGTTAGCTTTGACCAGAACGGACACGACACAAAGCAAAATAGAAAAAAGTTTATTGTGTACAAGAGCAGAATCTCTTTGTACGAAAAATGGGGTGGGTAATTGCAATTTACTAAGCACAGAGTTTAAGTTTGGCTTCGGTAGTTAAAATATGCGGCAAAAAAATTACAAAAAAAATGCGTGGGTAAGAGTGCAGAAAGGCTGCTTGTACTCTATCACCAGTAAATCTCGTTTTTTTGATTTGTGAGAATAAAAAACAACAATATTTATTACTAACCCGATTCTCAATTTTTCGCTTTGCAAAATAATTTTCGTTAGTTCAAGTTCAAAAATCTCTTTTTGCAACAAAAACCACAAAAGAATGTAAAGTTTGATGAACTTAAAAAACAGAAGTATGTACAAAAATAGCGCCAAAAAATAAATCTATATATATGAATATATATATACGAAATCCTCTTTTTCTTTAATTAATCTTTTGGCTATTTTCTGTTTAAATAAACATATGCTCACACAAAATTCACAAATTAGAAAAAAACTCAAAATTAAAGAATCGAACCGAACCGAATTTATGGGCGAAATTCGAAACCGAGATTTTATAAAAAAATGGTTGAATTTAAATTCAACTTAGTTTCACTTTTTTTTTTAATTTCAAACAAAACCACGTACCTTGTTATTTTTCTGTTTGTAGAAAAATTTTTAACCAAAATGCCGTCGGCAAAACACAAAAAAACTCAATGTGTTGTTAGAGCTGCAAAAGATGCTGGTGCAGATGATTTTGATGAAGTTGATGCTGGTGATGATGTTGCTGGTGTTTATTGTTCTTATTTCACCAAAGTGTTTGTTATTTTTTTTTTTTTTAAATGTTTTGTTTAAAAAATTTTTTTTTTTTATAAAGCTTTTGGGCGGAACACTCGCGGCGGGAGTTGTAGCGCGAAATTTTGATTTGATAAAAAATTTAATTTTTAGTGACTTTAGTCGCGGAACTACACAAAACGGTTCTCGAAGGACCAAATGTTTTTGCTTGGGGGGTTGATGGAGGGTAAGACACTTTATTTAACTAAATTTTCCAAAATATCGAAAATAAAACGCGCTGCGATTCAAAACTTTAAAAATCAACTTTATTGCTTTTTAACAACCAAAACGGAAGTGAAGTTAAATTTACATTCTCAAAATACAAAAAAGAGAGGGAGCGAGAAGCGCAGCCCAAAAGAAGGCAAAAAACTTAACGAACACCACTATGCCAGTATTAAGGCATAGGGTGTTCATGGTTGACATAAACACCGTGATTGAGTTCATCTCGCGCTTTCCCTATGCTACTGCCGTCAGCATAGTTCACATCGAAACAACGTTCCCAGCGAATTCAGTATAGTAAAATTGTGGCGAATGTACAACGAGGGTGCGACTGAGGAACTGCAAGTGAAGGAGGATTTTTTTCGTACGATTTTCGTTACAGTATTTAATATCGGATTTGACTCCCCTCGAACGGATGTAAGTATGCTCGACTTGTCTTCGTTTGAGAGAAGAAATTAAGTTAACCAAATGTGTATGTAAAAAGAAGAACAAGGAAACTGAACTGCTAGATTACAAGGACGAAGCTGAAGATTTTTACAGTTACCTAACGGTAAAGAAAGGACTCCTTAAAATGTCGTACGATTGCCAGAAGAACTTCCTTTGCCAAAACTCCAGATCAATATACTTACTTTTGTGGACAATTATATCTTTATAGCTTTTGCGTTTTGTTGGGTAGTTCAAAAGATCAATTGAGTAAAGATAATACGTTTTCCGATGTCTGGCTGGAACATCAATATAAGAAAGGCTCTAATGAAATAGTATCAGCCCTTTTTTTATCGACCTCGTAATAATGACTACACAGCAATCGATGAGCTGCGATTAATGAGTGATGCCTGCGTTAATCAAAATAAAAACTCGACTATCGTCAGAACTGTAGCACATTGGCTTTTGAAATATGGCCCTGAAACTATCAAAAAAGTTGCGCTCATATACCATACCCGGTCACATGTCATTCTTTTCTGCCAGCAGATGGGGTGTTCGGTAACATTGAAAAAAAAAAAATAAGAAAGACAGAAGTCATTCTTCAGCCGACTGAGTACATTGAGACTACAGTTTTGGAAGTAGAAAAGGAATGGAAGGAAGAATTAAAAACTGTCAAGATATCAACCAGTCAGTTTCATTTCAAAATCACTGAGTGCACGGAACGAATTAATTTCTAAAATGGAAGTAGAATTAAAGTTGAATCATGAAATCGTAGAACGGTTCTCGTCCAAACAAATTATTATTTAATTCAAACTTTTTTTTACTTGATCCAAGAATTACTTAAACTAAATAAAATTACGAAATATTCTTAAAATCAAAGCATAATTACACAGGCCGACAAATTTTTAAACCAGAGACCAGACCTTTCATACCCGAAGGACTTTGATGCGCTGAATCCAAATCTGAGCTCAGAAATTCTCCTATACGTCAGGTTTTTGAGATATTCTAACCTAAGAGTGCAAAAAACACGGTTTTTGGCTATATTTGAGGTTATTTTACATCGCGAATAAATTTTTTTTTTCCAAAACTGGTTATGGCATCTGAAAGTATTACTCTTACCCTTCAAAACCTTTTTTAGATTACATATGTATATCGATAACTTTTTTTGTCTCCGAAATATCGTAACTTGAAATTTATTACATAGGCCTACATACAGATCTACATTAATTCTACACGGAGAGAATGATATTTTCTAAATCAATCCATTTCGTTTCTCAATCTAAGAAAATCCAAAAACAAACAATTTGGCTTCATTTTAATCTTGTTCTAATCGTATTGAGTAATTTTTACTTAGATTCAGAAACGCTTTCTTGACACACATAAATAACACTTTGCAGCTACACAAACTATAATGTCTTATATTAAGAAGTATATTGTTAGTTACTTTTTATGCTCGAAATATTCGAATTTGCTAATATTAAGAACTATTTATTTGATACAAGTATTATCTGCTTGAGTTTGAACCAATAGTGAGGTTCTTGAAACAAGTAGAAATTTCTTGCGTTTTCGACAATTTTTACAAAAATTCATCAAGACAACGAGATTCGATTCAACTATATTTTAGTTGAACTAAGTTTTGATCAAAACAGACTTAAAACTTTCTTAATTCAAATAATTTTTTCTTGATTTTTATGAATATTTTTATTTCATATATTGCATTTTTTTATGGTTCGACATTACTTTTTTTGTCATCTGCATTGTACATATACGACATAAAAAGGATACAATTGGTTAGAAGTAAGGAACGGTGCGCAAGTTCATACGCAAGCCTTAAGTTTCATGTTATGTTAAGGTGTTAGAGTGTTTGTGTAAAAGTGTTTAATTATAAAATTACAATATAAGAAAACGCCACATAAAAAATAAACATTAAAAATATCAACGCAGATGTGTGAGGGTGAGGTGACGTGGATAAAAAAAAACAATTAATAAGAGTCTCAAATTCAAATTTCATTGGAATTGGTTTCTCGATTGAACAGGAAAGAAAGTTTGAAAATTCTAGTAACTATTTCTAGACGCCAGAAATCTAGTATTTTTTTTGAGTTCTAGGAAAAACTTCTGCTTGAATCCCAGAAGTTCTAACAATTATGGTTTGATTTAAGAAGTATTTCGTTAGTTTATTTGGATTAAGTGATTCTTGGATCAAGAAAAGCAAATGCATGAATCAAATTAAAATCTGTTAGGACGAGAACCGTTCTACGATTTCTTGATTCAAGTAAATTCTGCTTCCATTTTAGAAATTAATTCCCTCCGTGTAGTATCGCCGGATGCATAGAAAATTTAAATTTATGATTTTTCGGTGATTAAAAGAGATATGGACCAAATTTAAAATACTTTCAGATGCCGCAGTCAGTTTTGGAAAAAACAATTTTATTCGTGATGTAAAATAACCTCAAATATAGCCAAAAACCGTGTTTTTTGCACTTTTAGGCTAAAATATATCGACGTATAGGAGAAATTCTGAGCTCGGATTCGGATTCAGCGCGTAAAAGTCCTTCGGATATGATAGGTCTGGTCCATTTGTCCATTTTGTAGATTTTTTTCAGTTTTCGGCGGCCATTTAAAGTAATTTTTAAAACTGATCTTCGTCCTTCATTATCTGTTTGTTGAAATTTTGCAAAGACCAATTGCTCTTTCTGCGGCGTCATTCACAACAAGGATTTTCTGGAAAAAGGCCCCATTCGCTGGCCAAATGACAAATCGTACAAGTGTTCGAAGATTTTGGCCCAAAAATTACATATTGTGAACGACACCACAAAAAGAACGATTGATCTTGTGCAAAATTTCAACAAACAGATAAGGGAGCACGAAAATCAGATTCACAAAATACTTAAAGTTGCCGCCGAAAACTGAAAAAAATCTACAAAATGAACAAATGTGAAATATTAACGTTTCTTGAACAAAAATAAACTAAAAATTTTTATTTTCCTATGACGAAAGTGCTTGCTTTTATTAATCAAATATTTCTCCAGATCGTATCGTTGGTACAAAAAATGTTTGACATATCGTTTTCTGTGTAAAAAAAGATTCCCAATCTATTGCGCATAGTGCCGTGGCCGAAAAATATAAAATAGGTATGGTTTCGAACGGGCAAAGTTGTAGTATGTCAGAGCTTTTAGCATTTTTAACATTCGTATCAATGAATCAATACTCAAATTTGTGGCGATTTTCTGATTTATAATTTTTACACATATTTCACATCATACTGTGTCCGTAAAAAATGATAATCACGAATATACCTCGAAGTTGATATTTTTTTAATTAAAAGAAATAATACTAAAAAATCATCTCGAAAATGCACAAAAATCATACAAATCGGCCCACTGACACGCCTTCCCATGGTCCGATTCGGGTGAAATTTTGGCACAAGGGCTTCATAGGCTCAATGTATGTTTTCAGGCCTGAGCACCAGAAATTTGACGGCATTTAATTTTTCCATACGATTTTGAACCAGCCTAATATGTATACATAATATGTATAAGATTTATGAAATGTTTTATTTTGTTTTTAAATAAAAATACAATTATTTTATATGCCAACATTTATCTTTATTTATTAACATCAGTGATGCACGAATTTCTACTTGGTCAGTTTTTCTATACGTGGAAAAGACAAAACACATTTATTTTCATTTTTTTTTCGCTGGAATTTCTTCACACATTTGTACACATACTAGCGCAAAATGTTTGTTGTAAACGTCAGCGCTCTGTCGACTTTTGGGCACCGCAGCTGGCCATCCCTACTTTAAAGTATTTACTTTAACTTGCTGGAATAATTAAAAACTCGTTAACTTCAGTTTACTGCAGAACTAATTCTGTTTTCAATCTTTAATTTCATTTTACTTAAAACCTATGAGAAGGTAACATTATCATCGATTATTTATTTAAAAGTTATAAACAAATGGGAAAATATAATTATTAAATTTTTTTGAATAGAAAGTGCAATCAATTGTTAACATGTGTACCAAATTTTATAATTTTATGTTAACAACTTTAAGAGGAATTCATTTTTCAATTAAACTAGTCGGTAAAGAGGGAAATGGGATGTTCCCCCCAAATTTGGGGTGACAAATTCGCCATTTCGTTTCGAAACGTCCAAACTAAAGATTAAAAATGGTTTCAGATGTGTGCCCTCAGTTTGAAATTTCCGATATCTGATCACGTCTAAAACCAGAAAATTTAAAAAACTCCTCATATTTCACATTATACTGAGTCCGTAATAAACGATAACCACGAATATACCTCGAAGTTGATATTTTTTTTAATTAAGAGAAATAATACTAAAAAATCGTCTCGAAAATGCACAAAAATCATACGAATTGGTCCACTGACACGTCTTCCCATGGTTTGATTCGGTTGAAATTTTTGTACAATAGCTCCATGGCTAAAGATATATGTATTGCATTTTGAACCAACCTAATGTCTAGGTACATGCAAGACCCAATGCATCAAAGAATTTCTAACACCATCGAAGTAAGTTCTTACGGTTCACCGGCTACTTCAGGAAACTTGTAGAAAGTTTCGGCAAAATCGCTTTACCACTAACAATGCTTTTAAAGAAGGGCAACCCATTCGTATGGCAACGTGAGTAGGAAGAAACTTTTTGTATGTTGAATAATGCCATTACGAATAAACCTGTTTTGACACGAATAAAGTGCACGAAGTGCATACAGACGCCAGTGCATCGCGCTATCAAAAATATTACTTCAAAAATAGGTTGAATTAAAACCATTTTTTACTGCAGTCGGCAATGCAGTGAAGATGAACGGATGTCCGATTAGGTGATGATAATGTACATGAGACGTTCTTTTATATACCGAACACTTTCTGACCGACACGTCTTTGAATCGCTCCAAATTTTTTTTACATATTCTAGGCATTATATTAGTGGACACGAAAATCGGGAATAGATTTGTTATAGAATATATCGAGAGATATCGAGTTGCGAAGGTCAAAGGTTTTACGTTTTTTGGTGTTTTACGCTCATATTCAAATAGTTATATCTATTAAACTATTAAATTAAATTTTAACGGAAAAATAATTTCTTTATATCGTTTTAAAGCTAAAGAGATTAACTTTCTTGTAAAATTTTTTCATTGGACATTCAATGAAAAATTAATATCTTTTATAACTGTGATGTTTTTACTTCAAGTTCTTTATTCATACTGTTCTTTTAATACAATGTGTTTAAATGCTTACATGTTAGATTTGACATTAGTGACATTAAAGATGATCATTTCATCTCCGAGTTCACCGCTGACGGACGTGTTTTCGATCGCCTCCGTGGTCATTTAATAATTCGAGTGATAAAAAGTAATTTAAAAAATATAAAACTCCTGAAAACGGTTGTGGAAGTGAGTGCCAATAAAATTAATGCACTTTGCATTGATTTCTTGTGCGTTTGCTGTCTTTATTTTCAAAAAGTAAATAGAAAGAACACAGTTCTGCATAAAAAAAAAAATAAACAAAGCTAGCAAGACGGTGGGTTATGCCGGTGGAGCGCTCTCCGCCTATGCAGCGACGTCACTCTCTTTCCAATGAGTGCGTTTCTACATTCTCGAGTGCTTCCAACAACAATTCAACAACAACTAATAATATTCTTCCCGCGCATTCTATTCCAAGCGCTCATTCGAGTAATGCGCATGCGTTGTTTTCTCAAAACTCTTCTCTGAGTACATGTAATAATCCAAAGCCGCTAAGACTGATGTCTGCAGAACAGGTGCTGTCCTCTTCTCTCTCATGGGGAGCTCAATGTTCAACTCTGAACATCTCACCAGCACCTACAAGCGCAACTGTCTCTTTGCCAGCAACAACTCTGGCAACAACTAGTACATGTGTAATTACTACATCGTCATCTGCATCACTTACACCAATAATGTCTGTAGGCACAAATTCATATGTATTGAGCAACAGCTTAGCAACATTAGCTATGCAACATGAATCCAGTGTAGAGCAACAATGTTCGGTATTGCATCAACATCAGCAGCAGCAGAAACCACAACATAAACAGCAGTTGCTATTACAACAACAAAAACAACAATTTCGTCAAATGCAACAAACTCAACAACAACCAAAGTCAAACACACAAAATAAAGGTAAAAATATTTTGTTTCAAAAAAATAGTGAAGTTCAAACTGGGCTAGACCGCTACATCCAAGTGAAAAGAAAACTAAGCCCACAAAAAAACGGAGGCAATGTACAAGCGGCGAAAGTCATTAAATCCACCTCTACAGGTACAATCAACGCCAACAATAATAGATTTGCAATATTAGCAAAAAATGATGACGATGAAGCTGGTGGTAGCGGTAGGCAAAGTATTAAAGATCATAAGCCTCCACCTATTTTCTTGCGTGAGCGCAACTCTAATTCCCTTATAAATTATATTACTAGTCTAATAGGGAAAGACTCATATCATGTAGTTTCACTTACAAGAGGAAATATACATGAAACAAAAATCCAAATTTACGCGGAATGTAATTACCGTACTTTAGCACGTGATCTAGAAGCCAAAAAAAAGAATTATTACACTTACCAGCTGAAAAGCAGTAAAGGTATTTCTGTAGTACTTAAAGGTATTGAATCTGATTTAGACGTAATTGAAATAAAAAATGCTCTCGAAGAAAAGGGTTTCCATGCCAGAGCAGTTATTAACATTGTAAATAAAGATAGGGTTCCTCAACCTATGTTTAAGGTAGATCTACTCCCAGATGCTGCCAAGCTCAAAAAAAATGAAACGCATCCAATATACAAGTTGCAATATTTATTGCACCGAAAAATTTCTGTCGAGGAGCCCCACAAACGTAATGGGCCGATCCAATGCGTAAACTGCCAAGAGTATGGCCATACTAAAACCTATTGTAATCTCCGTACTGTATGTGTCGCATGCGGTGAACTCCACCACAGCTCCTTATGCTCCAAAAAAGCGGAAAATAGCACAAGCTCAAAAAAATGTAGCAATTGCAATGGAAACCATACTGCTAACTATAGAGGCTGTCCTGTATATCAAAGCCTAAAACAGAGGGTAACTTTACTTAAACAAGCTGCTCGCAATCCAACTAAAAATGTATTTACCTCTGCCGCTTCTGCCCCCCAACAGTTCTCTGCTGCTTCTGCCCCCCAGCAGTCCTCTGCCAACCCTTTTTCACCAGCTATTTCTTATGCTAATGTTGTAAAATCAGGCTCTCAAATGCAACACCTAACACCACAGGAACCAAACAATAACCTTGAGCTAATGATTTCTAATTTTACTCAAAGCCTATCACACTTCATGATAGCCATGCAAAAATCTTTAGATCGTATCGTTGAAATGCAAACCCAATTAATGACTGCTCTCCTAGCCAAGTTATAGGCCTTATAAAGATTTGCGCATGGAATGCAAACGGCGTAAGCCAACATAAACTAGAGATTTCAAACTTCTTGTCTCGGGAAGATGTAGATGTAATGCTTCTATCCGAAACCCACTTAACAAATAAATATAACTTCACTATTCCAGGCTATATATTCCATAAAACCAATCACCCAGACGGAAAAGCCCATGGCGGTACTGGTATACTAATTCGAAGAAGGCTTAAACATTCTTGCTTAGGGGCTTATGCCCAAAACTATCTACAAGCTACTTCAATTATCTTGCAAAGTAATGGCAAAGACCTTTCTTTATCTGCAGTTTACTGTCCTCCCCGCTTTGCTGTATCAGAGGCGCAGTTTATGGACTATTTTAAAACTTTAGGTGATAAATTTGTAGCAGCCGGTGACTATAACGCAAAACACATTTTCTGGGGCTACCGCATTAATAATCCCAAAGGTAATCAGCTGTATAACGCAATAAATAAAAATAGTAATCTGGATGTTGCTTCTCCCGGAAAACCTACATATTGGCCAGCGGACCGCAACAAAATTCCTGACCTAATCGATTTTGCCGTCACCAAGAGTATTCGCAGAGATTTAATTTCTGTCAGTACAAGTTTTGAGTTATCATCTGATCATTCCCCTGTTATCATACAAATTTTTGAAAAACCCAAGCATAGAGAGGTACCACTTACCCTTACAACTCCTTATACAAACTGGATTAATTACAAAAAATACATAAGCACACATATCCACACAAATTATACAATAGGATGCAAAGAGCATGTTGATGATGCTGTAGAGGTCATAAATTCCATTTTAACTACAGCAGCAAATAACTCTACGCCTAAAAATTCAATTAGTAGAAGAAAAGATAGATTTTCTACTAATGCTGAAATAGAAAAATTAGTTTCGGATAAGAGAAGGCTTAGACGGGAATGGCAGAAATATAGGTCCCCAGCATCAAAAATAAAACTTAGGGAAGCCGAAAAGAAGATAAGAGCTGCTCTTTCTAGAGAACAGAGTAATCACCATTATAGTTTTATTCAAAACCTTTCTCCAAACAAAACTAATAAATCGTCTCTATGGAAGTCTAGCCGCGTATTTAGAAATCCTATTGAGACCGAGCCTCCTATAAGGGATAGTAATGGCGATTGGGCACGAAGTGATGAGGAAAAGGCATATGTTTTTGCACAACATCTAAGCCTAGTGTTTCAACCCAATTGTGTTTCAAACAATACTGATCTGCCTCCGCAAATAAATAACACTCAAAATATTAACATGCATATTACTCCAACTGAAGTCGCTAACGTCATAAACAATAAACTTATTTGTAGAAAAGCACCTGGCCATGACTCCATTACTCCCATAATGCTCAAAAATTTACCCCAAACAGCTGTAGTTTTCATCACCAGGCTCTTCAATGCTATAATTAATTTTGGCCACTATCCCAGTGAGTGGAAAAAATCAATAATTAAAATGATTTCGAAGCCCGGCAAAGATTCCACCTTACCATCTTCATACAGACCTATTAGCTTGCTTCCCTGCCTCTCAAAACTGTTTGAAAAAGTGTTCTTAGAAAAGGTTATGCCTTACCTTCAAGATCATCATCTCATTCCTTCACACCAATTTGGTTTTAGGGAAAAACATGGAACCATTGAGCAAGTGAATAGAATAACAAACGAAATAAGAAATGCTTTTGAACACAGAGAATATTGTTCCGCCATATTTCTTGACGTTAAACAAGCTTTTGATAAAGTATGGCATGATGGCCTAATTTACAAAATCAGACAACTCCTACCACAAAATATCCACGCAGTCCTTGTGTCATATTTGGCAAACAGGTGCTATAGTGTTAAATATCAAAGTTTTAATACAACTGAGTTCTCGATTGGCGCTGGAGTTCCACAGGGTAGTGTTCTTGGCCCGTTTTTATATATCTTATTCACTTCTGATATTCCGACAAATGACCAGCTAGTTACCTCCACTTTTGCGGATGATACGGCTATTTTAAGTCATCACAAAAATGCTGTGGTTGCCACCAACCGGCTTCAAAATCATCTAGTTCTTATTGAAAATTGGTTATCAAAATGGCGTATCAAGGTGAACGAGCAAAAATGCCGAAATGTTACATTTACATTAAATAGAAACCCAACACCAACCATAAAATTAAATGGCATTCGAGTTCCAGAAGCAAATGAAGTCACTTATCTTGGCATTCACATAGATAAACGCTTAACTTGGCGTAAACACATCGAAGCCAAAAAGATGCAAATCAAACTCAAAGCTGCTAGCTTGCACTGGTTAATAAACAGTCACTCTCCTCTAAAATTGGAATATAAAGTTCTCCTATATAATAGTGTTATTAAGCCTATATGGACTTACGGGATACAACTATATGGATTCGCTAGTTCATCAAATTTTGAAATTCTTCAAAGGGCTCAATCAAAGATACTAAGGACAATAACAGGAGCACCGTGGTTCATTAGAAATGAGCGTATCCATAGCGATCTCCATATACCTATGGTAAACGCAGAATTTGAAAGACTGAAAAGAAAATACCTCCTAAAACTGCAAAATCATATCAATCCATTAGCTACTCCACTAGCTAACACTTCAACACATTCGCGTCTAAAAAGGGCTGACCGCCCAGCTACTACAAATAGTTCTGCATAATGAACTCCATATCCATACATATATCCAAATATTATATCCATAATACAATTTTAGACCAGCAAAAAAAATATTTATTTTTTATTTATTTTTGAGTCCCGCAGAGCTTTAAATTACTTATTATAATAAATATATCACTTTATATATAATTTATAATTTGTAATAGTGTTAATTAGAATTAAGAGCTTACAACTTATTGTTAGTCTTTACAATGTAAAGAGATCCAATAAATAAAAAGAATAATAAAAAAAAAAAAAAAAAAAAGATGAGAGCGTGTATTATTAAGGTGACCCGACACCACAACACCCCCCATTTAATTAAGAGAAAAAAAATTACAATGGAAAACATGATTACGCCTATTATTTACGCTTCCTTAAATTATAATTATGTTTTGGCAAATCTTGTGTTTTATTGCTTACAATGGATATTTCCTGATTTTCAGAAAGTAACAATTCATTTAGAATATCTTTTCTTGCAATAAATTCTTGTGCATTTTCTGTTATTTGTACATTTTGTTCATTACGCGACATTGAATTATCACTTAAACTATTTGTAGTTACATCAGTACTTAAATTATTTGAATTTCCGTTAAAATTATTACACGAAAATATCTGATTAGCGTGTCTTTTCCACACTGCACCATCACTAGTTTCTATCGTGTAAGTCTGTTTTCCTAACTTTTTCAAAATTCTGCCTTTTTTCCACGAAACATATCCTGGTTTCGTATAATCCTTAACCATTACTGTTTCATTAACTACAAAACTATTTGTTCTTGAAGCATGATACTTCTCTTGTTTACTCTGCTGATTCCTTACAAAATTTTTAACGCTAGCAATGGGTTCTATGATTCTCTGCGGATTCAACAAATCCAATCGTGTACGCAACTTACGACCAAACATTAAGATCGACGGCAGCTCATTTGTGCTCGCATGCTTTGTGTTTCTATAATCAAAAAGAAATTTGTTTAACACCACCTCAAAATGTGAAATGTCAGTATTCAGCAAGCTTCGCTTTAGTGCATTTTTAACACTCCTAACAGCATTCTCAGCCTGGCCATTAGTAGCAGGATTACCTACTGGTATAGTAAGCTGTTCAATGTCAAGACTATGCAAAATTCTTTGAATTCCCTAGAAACAAACGCCGTTCCGTTATCGGAAACAATCTTTTCAGGAATGCCAAAACGTGAAAAAGCTCTCGCAGTTTGCTTATTACGGCCTAGCTAGTCGTATTTTTGCCCATATCTAAGCACTCCAGCCATTTACTATGCGCAGTCACCACTACCAAACACCAGCGATTAAGAAAAGGACCGAAAAAGTCAATGTGGATCCTGGACCAAGGTTGTTCAGGCCAGTCCCACGTAATCAGTTCTTGCTTTGGCGGTGTCGCACGTGTCTTAAGGCACGGTTCACACGACTTTACTACGATTTCCAAATCTATGCTCTAATTAGGCCACCAGCAGCACTCACCATATACCCATATGGGACGAATGTAATAATTTACTAACCTTATTTTGCAAACTCTTTGGCATTACCACCCGATAACCCCAAAATAAACAACCTGACTCTTCTGATAATTCCAGTTTTCTCATTAAAAATGGACGTCGTTCTGGCTCAACACACTTGTCAGGCCATTCACCCTGGATTAGCTTTATAACGCGTTGTAACAAATCATCCCTAGCAGTTTCCTTTTTAACGAAAGATAAGTTAAGTGGGATTGTATTCACTTCTTTAACGTAATTAAAATACGTGTTATTTGCGCCCTCATCTTCTTCCAACGCCTCGCCCGATGAAAACATTGAAAAATAATCAGCTATGTTACAATCCGATCTAATATGTTCAATTTTGAACTGATAACCTGATAAGGTCAGAGCTATTCTTTGTAGCCTATTTGCCGCCATTTGTGGTATACTTTTTTAGGCTTAAAAATGTATTGGAGTGGTTTATTATCTGTCACAAGTGTGAATTCGCGTCCATAAAGATATGGGTGAAACTTTTTTACACCATACAAAATTGCCGTTGCTTCTCTATCTATTTGCGCATATCTTTGCTCTGTAGGTGTTAATCGTCTAGAAGCGAATTCAATAGGTCTTTCAATTCCTTCTTGTGACACTTGCGATAAAACCGCCCCAATACCCACAGGACTTGCATCCACAGTTAGCTTTGTGCAATATTTTGAATTAAAATGCATCATGCACGGTTTTGCTTGCAAGCTACTTTTTAAAATGTTAACAGCTACAGCACATTTTTTTGACCAGACAAATGAAGCTTTATCTTTTAGCAATGCATATAATGGTGCGGCAATATTTGCCACATTTGGAATAAACCGTCGGTAAAAATTAATTACCCCCAGGAATGATTGCAGTTCCTTTACATTTTTTGGATACGGAATTTTATTAATTTCAAAAACTTTCTGCGGGTTGGTGTGTAACCCTGTTTTGTCAATAATATGACCCAAATATTCAACTTGTTTGCAAAAGAATTTGCACTTCTCTAATGCGAGTGTAAAACCAGCATTTTGCAATATTTGTAAAACATCTTTAACCCTTTGTACATGCCTTTCTCTATTCGGAGCCGTAATGAGGATGTCGTCTAAAAAAACAACGACCCCTTCTACCTTCAAAAGTAAACTTTCCATAATTTTTTGAAAAATGGCTGGGGCAGAGGCTAAATAAACCTTTTGAGGTTGAAATTGTGGTAAATTTTCGCGATTCCCCTTCCAACTCTATTTGTTGATAAGCCATTGTTAAATCTAATTTGGTAAACTCGACACCACCCTGAAGTTTTCAAATATGTCTTCTATGCGTGGAAGTGGATATCTATCCACTGCCAGCGAAGGATTAATCGTTATTTTGAAATCTCCACAGATTCTCACTTCACCGTTTTTCTTAAGTATTGGGACTATAGGAGTACCCCAATCGCTAAAATCTACAGGTTCTAAGACTTGCATATCTACTAGTTTATCAATTTGATTTTCCACCTTAGCTTTGATCGCCAGCGGCACCGGTCTGGGTTTAAAAAATTTGGCAACTGCCTCTTGTTTTAGCACTAACTTTGCTTGTGAAATTTTAAAACACCCTAGTTTTTTTTCAAACAATGGCTTAAACTCCTTTAACAAATTTTTTTCCAAATCTTCACTTTTTAAGTAATTCAAATTAGAAATTGATATTTCAAAATTACGAAAAAAATTCCTTCCTAATAACGGTGGGCCACCGCCATTTATAACTAAAAATTGAACATTTTTGCAAACTGCTGCAAAATGCTGTATTCAGAACCTGTATCCAATTGCATACGCAATTGAACACCTTGTACACATACTTGCGCCACAATTGGACCATCTTCCTCCGAAGATAAAGAGAACAGATTCAAATTATCTACAAAATTAAATTCTTTTACTTGACTAGGCCTGCACATTCTTTTCAAATGCTCTCTTTGTTACATTTTTTACACTTATAATTTTTAAATTTGCAATTATAACTTGCGTGATTGTTGTAACCGCATACTTTACTTCGCTGTCTGTCTTGTTGTTGTTGCTCGATCTGCTGCTGTGACTTCTGACTGCTAAACCCGTTGCTCTGCGTCGCTGCTTCTTTCGCCTGTGTATTTAATTTGTTGTTGTTCTTTCGTAGGAAAAAAACTTCATCTGCTTCTTGTTTGATCACCGTTGCATTGAATGGCTGCAGACTGTACAGTATTGCCTTTGCTATTTCAAGTTGAACTTTGTACACCAAAAATGTTCTATGAAACTTTTTATAAAAGCGCTTGTTGGATAAAGCGCTCTAGTTAACTTGTTTGAAACAAAATGCTATAATATAGCATATTGACGGAAAGTACATTGTTTCCACTTTATAAAACTCAATTCTATTTTCTTTTTCGTCTTTATATGAATTGTACGGAATTTTCAAAAATTATATTAAAAAATGATAAATGTGGAAAATTTGCAAACTTTGACAGAGAAAAAAAAAAAATATATCTCCGGATTTCGAAAATTTTTTTATATGTAATGTAAGAAAGTATGGTTAGCTAAAAGACAAATTTTCAGCTGCTTTTTTTCACAATTTTTTTTTTTTATCAAGTTTTTCCTAATGTAGTTCTAGACGGAACAAAAAATACTGACTTTTATGAAATGCTCTTATTAATTTATTTTTATTGAAATATACCAAAATTGCATATTGGCATAAAGTTCATAGCTCATACTTTTCAAAAAATGTTTGCTTGAGCTTCTGTATTCTATGTGTGAATTATGGTGATTTTTTTTAAATTAGGGCTGAAAAAGTCATAATTGAGAAAATTGGCAAACTTTGACAAAGTGAGAAAGTATGGTTAAGCAAAATCAAAGATTTCAGCTGCTTTTTTTCAGAACCTTTTTTTTATGATTATTTTTCTACTGCAACATTTTAAGGAAAAAATGTTTTTATTTCTTCACATTTTGCAACGCTTTACAACAATTTTGTCGATTGTAAAAGCTTACAGTGTGAAATAAGATGCTTAAATTTTTAAAGAAGTTCATTTTAGTAGAGGGGAACTGAAAAGGGATATTTTTTCTCTTTCTATCCCCCTTGGGGTTCACCCTTTTTATACCTGAATATAACGTAGTGAAGGTATGGCAGATGCAGCATATGGGGCTTAAGTCCGATTATGAACATTTTTATTATTATCATTATTTTTTTAGTATTATTATTTTTATTATTCTAATTATATATTTTCCAGTAAATATATTAAAAATTTTTATGTTTTTATTTATAATTGTTATTTTATATTTTCCAATAAATTCGTTATTTATATTCTGTATTTAGTTTTCAAATGTGGTGTTTAATATATGTAGTTTTTTATTTTTCTCTAATAACTTGTAAACTATAAAAGATATCGAGCAATTTATAAAATTTTTGAAATCAGCATAGCCAATTTATTGGGAATTAATACCCATTTTGAAATAAAACCTCTAAAAGCGTCCTACCTTTGTATGGAAGGTAGGCGTGAACCGATTTTTTTAATATTCACAAGTTTTTGTTGTTTTAACCCAAAAAACGTCTGTGCCAAATTTCAAGACTCTAACGCTATTACTACTTCCACCTTTTTTGATTTTTCTCTAATAACTTGAAAACTAGAGAAGATATCGCAAAATTAGTAGTTTTTTTGAAATCAGCATTTCCAAGTTAAAGGGCACTGATACCCATTTTGAAAAAAGGTCTCACCCACTCTAGCTCTATTACTACTGTTAATGGCCACCTTTTTTGGTTTTTCTCTAATAACTTGAAAACTATAAAAGATATTGCAAAATTAATAACATTTTTGAAATCAGCATTGCCAAGTTAAAGGGAATTGTTACCCATTTTGAAAAAAGATCTCAACCATATCCCAACTTTTTATGGGAGGTAGGCGTGTCCGTGAACCGATTTTACTCATATTCACAAATTTTTCCTACTTTTACATTCTAAACATATGTACCAAATTTCAAGAGTGTAGCGCAATTATTACTATTTATGGCCCCCGTTCCATACAAATCCATCCACTGTGTGCCAGTGGTTTAAAATGAGTATGTAGCGCCTCTACGCATTCATCGTATGATGTGGCGTCCGCGTCCGCTTGCTTGGGGCTTAACAAATTCTGCAGGAGCAGATACGAGCCTTATGCCAAAGACGTTAGGAGAATAGCTTTTCGTTTCACCTTATTTGTGATTTCGTTTACCACGAAAAACTGCTCCAATGTGGATTTAAAAACTTTCCACTTTCCTTCAACGTGGTCGAACATTGGTACTGTTCCAATTATTGAATTGGTAGCCATTTTGCCACTATAGTTTTTTTTTGGTTTTCAATTTTTTATTTTTCCTCGTCGCCACTGTGATGTTTTTACTTCAAGTTCTTTATTCATACTGTTCTTCTAATACAATGTGTTTAAATGCTTACATATTAGATTTGACATTAGTGACATTAAAGATGAGAGCGTGTAGTATTAAGGTGACCCGACACCACAATAACAAATCAATTGTTTAAAGTTAGCTTATAGAGCGAATACCATTCTATAATAAACTAAAAAAATTCCACTGAATTCCTCGTCAAATTTTCTTTAAAAACTAATTTTTCAGAGTGGTAGCCAAATACGGACTATCCCAAAAAAATTAATTTTTCCGCGCTCCTCTGAAAATATGGCGTGCCGCTGCACTGTTGTCCCGAATCTAGTTTTATTCATATATTGCTCAATTGTTTTTTGAACTAAAAGCTAACCAAAATGCCAATAAATCGTAGGATCCCAAATTTCGAAAAAAGCTAAATTTTTTTAATATTTTAAGTTAAATGCCGAAAAAATGTTTTTTTTTGAATATTGCGCAAATCTTGTCAGAAATTAAGAATTTTTTTAATTAAAGCTTATCGAAATTTCAACAAATCTCCAGAGCCCGAATTTTGGAAAAAGCCAAACAAACATTATTTGTAAATATTTTTTGTTTCAAAAATTTCTTGAGACCAGAAATTTTATCGGAAACGAACAATTTTTGTTTTTAACAGACAGCTAATTTAAATGCCAACAAATCGCCGGACCCCAATTTTGAAAAAAAAAGTTTCGTTTTTTGTAATTTTAAGTTAAATCATAAAAAAAAAATTTTTTAATATTTTTTGGTTCAAAAATTCTTAGCGTTCGAAATAAACACTTGGCTTTCTAAATAAAAGCCAACCAAAATGCCAATAAATCGTCGCAGCCTGAATTTTGAAAAAAAGTTTTCGTTTTATATAATTTTAAGATTAATGCCAAAAAACTGTTTTTTGGGCTTTAACTTAAAATAATATAAGACGGAAATTTTTTTTTCAAAAATCGGGCTCTGGCGATTTGTTGGCATTTTCGTAAGCTTTTGTTTAAAAAATTTTTTTCATTTCCGACAAAATTTCCGGACGCTAGTAATTTTTGAACCAAAAAATATTAAAAAAATTTTTGTTATGGCTTTTTCCAAAATACGATATTTTTCTTTTCAAAATTTGAGCTTCGATAGTTTGTCTGAATTTCGGTAAGCTTTAATTAAAAGAAAATATTGTTGATTTCTGACAGGATTTGCGCTATCGAGCCATTTTTGAACCAAAACATATTTAAAAAAACACATTTTTTTGGCATCTAACTTAAAATAATATAAAACGATTACTTTTTTTCGAAATTCAGGCTGTGACGATTTATTGGCATTTTGGTTGGCTTTCATTTAAAAAGCCAATTGTTAATCTCCGATAAAATTTCCGGACGATAGGAATTTTTGAACCAAAAAATATTAAAAAAATGATTTTTTTATCTAGTTCTTATAGTCTGCGAAAGGATCTAAACTAGGGATGCAACCGATACGAATACGATTACCCATATATCGGTATATTCCGATGTATCGATATCGGCGATATTTGTTTGTCGATACACCGATATATAAAAAAAAATTTTCCTGCGCCCACAAGAGTCAAAATCAATTAAAAATATTTGTCAACACCATGTACCATGCTTAGAATTAATGCAGACGTTGAGAATTCCACAACAAACAAATAATAAATAAAGAAAAAAAGGAAAATTACTAAAGTTAGCTAGTTAAAATAAAAAACACGAAGTATAACTCACATTTTTTTATAGAAAATATGTACTCTAAAAACTAACAAAAAAAATATATATGTGCAAAAGTGTGCAAAAAGATAATGTTTTCAGAAGAAGCAGTGAAAGAATAACTTTCATTAAAAATAATAAAATGGCTGAATACACGTGAATACAAATACTTTCTACTCTCCCAAAGTTAGGAAACTAAATTTATTATTTAACTTTATTAAGACATCTTTTTGTTGTTGTTTTCAATAAAAAACTATGAAATTATTTTTCACTTTTTATATTAATTTCATTAGTGCTTACCTTCTACTTTGAAATCCATTAAAAAAAACTTCTCTTTAATATTGAAAAATAAGAAAATCAATATTTTTCCACGACTACTCAATCACAATTTTTCAGAAATTAAAAGTTGAAGAAAACAACTTCACTCACTTCAACCGTCTGAAACTGTAAATTTACTTACAGAAAACCAAAAATATTTGTTGGTTTCCCAACTTTGAGAGTATTTGTTGTAAAACTATACCGTTATTTTCTTTAAACGAGCGAATCACTTTTGTCCAGCTAGCATACACTAGACGCAACACTGTGCAGAGTTGCGAAATCGCATTTCACCGCATAACTTGAGGATGTTGTGCTTCCTGAATAAAAACATAGTTAGTGTTAATTTTAATTGTTAACTTTTATACTTAAAAAATAAACAAAATTAAAAAAAAAAAAATTTAAAAAAAAATTAAATAAAAATTTGAATTCTATTACTTATGGCTGTTGATTTATTTATGTCAAACCTTCTTTTTAATGCAACATCTATGTCAGTCTCTGTGATAACTTTTAATATCGTATCGGTATCCGTATCGGTATCGGCGATACATTTTTATGAATATCGGTATCCGCATCGTATCGACTAAAACGCGTATCGTTGCATCCCTAATCTATGACACGTCCATTTTTTACTGTCTTGAAACAAACTGTGACCTGATATATTGTGTCTACAAATGCCTGTGCAAATGGTAATAGAGTTCCGCTTGATATTGGTGAATGATAATCTGATGTTATTTGTGGTGGGTCGGATTCCTGTAATTAATTTGCACTTAATTAAATAAAAATTTTTGAACCAACAAATATTAAAAAAAGTTTTTTTTTCATTTAACTTAAAATTACAAAAAACGAAACTTTTTTTTTCAAAATTGGGGACTTACGATTTGTTGGCATTTAAATTAGCCTTCAGTTAAAAACGAAAATTGTTTGTTTCCGATAAAATTTCCGGTCTCCATTTATTTTTGAAACAAAAAATATTTAAAAATAATGTTTGTTTGGCTTTTTCCAAAAAACCATATCTTTATTTCAAAATTCGGGCTCTGAAGATTTGTTGGAATTTCGATAAGCTGTAATTAAAAGAAAAAATTGTTAATTTCTGACAAGATTTGCGCTGTCTAACCATTTTAGAACAAATGAAAATATTAAAAAAAAAAACATTTTTTCGGCATTTAACTTAAAAATTTTGCTTTTTTCGAAATTCGGGCTCCTACGATTTATTGGCATTTTGGTTAGCTTTTATTTCAAAAAACAATTGTTAATTTCCGACAAGATTATTTTCAGAGGTGCGCGGAAGAATTAATTTATTTATGATAGTCCGTATTTGACTACCACTCTGAAAATATTAAATTTTTAAAATAAATTTGACGTGGAATTCAGTGTTTTTTTTTAGTTTTATATCGAATGGTATTCGCCTTATAAACTAACTTTAAAGAATAGATTTGTTATAAAAGATATTAATTTTTCATTTAATGCCCAAAGCAAAAATTTTACAAGAAAGCTGATCTCTTTAGCTTTAAAACGATATAAAAAAAATTATTTTCCGTTAAAGTTTACCGGAGATATAACTATATATAACTATTATTGGCACTTTTCAATAATTGAAAATTTTGATTCAATATTAGGGGAAAAGCATGTACCTTGGACCGATTGTACCTTGGACCAAGAGCGATATTTCATGTTTTCCAGCGTGTAGCAAAAAATTGAAAAATTACAATTTTCTCTATTTATGTAACCGATTACAGCAACGCTGCATAAAAGCTATTTTGATTTACGTTCTTTCGTCAACTGAGGAAGACAAAAT
This sequence comes from Meiosimyza platycephala, assembly GCA_963662105.1. Lineage (NCBI taxonomy): Eukaryota > Metazoa > Arthropoda > Insecta > Diptera > Lauxaniidae > Meiosimyza > Meiosimyza platycephala. Next base: position 63,095,540 of record OY759208.1, read on the forward strand.
TTTCACGTAATTTGTAAATTTTGTGGAAATTTTCAAGGTCGACTTACGAGCTGTGTTATCTAGTTGTGTTGGGGGTCAATGACGAAATAACGGTACCCAACGTTTCTCTTCAAGTTAATTATCTTAAAATCTTATTATTTACTAGCGTAAAATTTTTTTTGAATATTTTCCAAATTTTGTGCTTGACGTGTACCTTGGACCAATGCATGGAATGTACCTTGAACCTATCCTAATTATATAGTTTTTCTGTGTCGTGAAATGTATTATGAATGTAGTTCAGAAATATTCCTCGGAGCATAAATTACGGTAAAGGAAAAGGTAAAGTATGCAATTTAAAATGGTATAAGGGGTAGAACTGCTGTTAAAAATACAAGATCGGAAAAGCAAATTTAATTCGCCATTTAGCTAAACTTTGATTACCTGGAAGCACTAGATTGATATATCAGTCCAAAATTGATCATAAAAAACTATTTAGTGCAGAGGAAAGAAAAATTTTGGTAAATTTAGTCTCGTGGTCCAAGGTACAATGCCTGATTGTACCTTGGACCACTTTGGCATTCTAAAGAAAAACGTCTTTTACGTGGGTTTGGAAAAAAGACTGCGGCTTTTTGTATTCATGCCATTATAGCTAAAATATCAGTTTAAAATATAGAGGCGTCAGAGAAAAAAAAGCAGCCGTAGTTTGGAGTCAGCAAACGATTTACTCAAAATCGGTCCAAGGTACACGCACTTCCCCTACTCAAAAACGGCACTGACGATTTTCATAAAATTTTATAGATAATACCACTAAAAGCAGTCATCATAACATGCTATGTCACTATACTGGCAAAGTTTTGCGAGTTCGTTGAAAGGCGTGGTACAGCCCATAATATTTATAAACGTTATAATAGGAAAACTAACAATGCAGTCGATATGAAATTTAGCATGGTTGGTATAAGGCATTTTTTAACCAAAAATGGGCGCAATAGTACATGTGGGCGTGGCACCTCCCGTACAAGAAAAAAGCGTTAAATGTTATATTTAGGGTGCTATGAGAGTAATCTTCTTAAAATTTGGTGAGGAGGTGTCGGTTACTATAAGCTTTGAAATTAAATGTATTTCGACGGGATTGATTCAGTGGGCGTGGCACCTCCCATGCAAGCAAAAAACGTTCTGTGCAATATTTGGTGAACTATAAGAGTAATCCTAATGAAATTTGGTATGGAGGTGTCGGTTACTATAAGCTTTGAGATTAATTGGATTTCGACGGGATTTCATCAGTAGGCGTGGCACCTCCCATAGATGCAAAAAACGTTTTGTGCTTTATTTGGTGAACTGTATGAGTAATCCTAATGAAATTTGGTATAGATACATATGTCGGTTAGTAAAAACTCTGAAATTAAATGGACTTCGACTGGATTGCATAAACTTTTTTTTAACCTCTTTCAACATTTTCCATATTTTTCGGACTTTGTCAAACTCATTCAACTTTTTTCGACTTTTTCAACATCGTTCAACTTTTTTCGAGATTTTCTACTTTTTGGAGATTTTCAACCTCTTTCAACTTTTTCAACACTTTTCACTTTCACGCTTCAACTTCTCTCAACTTTTTTTTGTTCCATTTTTTTCCGACTTTTCCAACATTTTTCGCCTTTTCAACCCATTTCAACATTGCCCATACTACTTTTTTTAACCTTTATTGACGTTTTTCAACCTCTTACAACTTTCCTAATTTTTATTTTTGGCTTTTCAACTCTTTGTAATGTATTTTAAATATTTCAACTTATTCAATATTAGTCAACTTTTTTCAACAAATTCCATAGTTTTTCGATTTTGTCAACCTCAAAACGAAAAACCGAACAGTGGTCGGTCTCCAGGTACTATATTCTATAACAAATCTATTCTCGATTTTCGTGTCCACTAATATAATGCCTAGAATATGTGAAAAAATTTGGAGCTATTCAAAGATGTGTCGGTCAGAAAGTGATCGGTATGTAAAAGAACGTCTCACATGCAAGATGAAAGATTCAAAGGAATTGTCTCTATACTTCATGGAAAATCATATAAAGCCCCATTCCCAGAATGTTGTCTGTATAAAATAGAGGCTGGAAAGCCTGAGGGTCAACTTAATTTTTCTGTGATTCTGCCGAAGTAAAAAGGGCAATATGTTTATACTCGTTATTGCTTGTGATTTTAGCAAATACGTGATTCTAAAAACTCTTCGGAATACAAAAACCTTACTGGTGACAAAAATATTACTGGAAATTATGGCAATTTCTGGCCAGCCAATTGAAATAACACGACTGCAGTGGCAGTGTTTTTTGAGATTTTGATTTAATTGGCTCGTTTATTTTATAAAAAGTTCCATCTATTGTCTTTCAAAAATTGGATTCCGTGTTTTTTTTTTATATTCATTCTTATTAAATTTATTTAGGTATCAACTTGTTTTAAGTAATAATGTGTGTGCTCACATACCGGCCATTTTTTGTGTCTTAAATAAAGAAATATTAAATTTTTTTATATACCGGGTGTCCCATTTTAAATTATACAGCTGAATAAGTCAAAAAATTGCAAGTCATTCAAAAAATGTTTCAAATAGAAGGTGGTGGGTATCAAAGGGGTTATCCAGCCATGACCTTAACTATGACCTTGACCTACATTTTCAAGGTTATTTGAAGGTCAACTTAAGTTTTTCAAATGGAAACCCCTATTTTTGACCTCGGATTCCGGAAGAGCACAAAATTCTAAGCTCAGATAGGTATTCATGTTAGAAGTCAAAGTGACCCCTGAAGGTCATTTCAAGGCCGAATTCCCGCTTGGTGCAGAAAAACTTCAGCCAGTTAAGGCAAGATTAAGGCCAGCAGCGGTTCAGCCAATGATTACTAGCTTTTCTGCACCAAGCGGTATTCGACCTTGAATTGACCTTCAGGGGTCACTTCGACCTCTAACTTGACTTTTGACTTATTCAGCTGTGCAAGTTAAAATGGGACACACATGCGTGTGTCATAGTTCAGAAAACAAAAAAAAAAATCAAAAAAAACTTAATTTTAACTATGTATATGCTTAAGAAAATTAACAAAATATTCAGTATTTTCTCTATAGACAAACTCACAAAAGTACACATAAAAAAGGTGAGTAAAATGAACCAAAAAAACTGGTTAGTTTACTATTTCTCTAAATTTATGAAAACTTCAAATATATTAACCGATTTCGTTAGGTAGAATAAACCAAAAAAGTTTAATTAAAATAAATTCTGAGAAGTAAACAAAAAACAGTTCAAATAACCGAAAAAGTTGTTACCTTTGCAAAGTTTATAGGTATTTATACCGCAGTTGTTGGTTAAATTTACCAAAAAGAACACTTCAATGTTTTCTCACAAATAAACTATAAAATTTGTTTCGTAACCGTAATAAATAGTAAAAAACTCGTTAGATTTTCAACTTATGATTCTTGCAGACTCTTAAACGAGGGCTAACAAAGCTTACTAATGATATTACGATATATCTACCTTGACTGTAAAATTTACCTACGTTGTCTGTAAAATTTACCTACCTTGTCCGTAATGTTTACCTACCTTGACTGTAAAATTTGCCTACCTTGTCTGTAAAATTTACCTACCTTGTTCGTAAAATTTACCTACCTTGTCCGTAAAATTTACCTACCTTGTCAGTAGGTTTACCTACAAAATAGTTAGCTAACAACTTTTTTTTTGAGTTTACTACCTCGCATCCGTTTAATTTACTATTTTGAAGGGTTGGAGGGATTTTAATTGTCGCTTTTGGTTAAATTTACCAACGTTTTTTTTGTGTGTACATATACGTTTTTTCTTACAAGGTACAAAAAATAAATAGTTAATACGAAGTGTGACAGCCATTTGCCACTATTACTTCGGCTTGTGTAATCATAGTGGGAATCCTCTCCCGTTCTTCAACTGTTTTAAGGATGCTTAATGATGTCACATTTATTTTTTTTTACCTGCCGCTTGAGATGGACCCATAAATGTTCAATAACGTTTAGATCAGGAGACTGCGGAGGGTGTTTCATTTTATATCTGACGTTGTAGAGCAGGGGTCGGCAGCGCCTAACTCTTTCTACTCTTTTACAACAACTTCGTATTGTTTTAATTCGTCGATTCGTTGACAGGCGCAACTGCACCAAATTCAACCCTTGCGTGTTGTTGCTTTGCTTGTCATTGTTGGTAAATACGTAGCGCTGGCGACTGCGCAAAATTTTTGGCAATAATTTCTTACTATGCTTTGGTGTTGTAATTTTTGTTTGTTGTTGGTAATTTTGCGTTGTGTTTCATTACCAGCTATTTATAAATATAAATTCACGTTGTTGTTGATTTTTTGTTTTAATTGCTGTTGCACTCTTGAAATAAAATCCTTGGCGACCCCTGTTGTAGAGCAACCATTCTCTGACCAAACTCGAGCTATGTTTCGGGTCGTGTTCTTCACGGAAAAAACACCAACTCGAAATTATTGTAAATATTAATGAAAATTTAAGAAAAATTAGTAGGTAATTTAGTAATTTAGAAACGGTTCGAGTGTCTATTAAAAATTACTAAGCGTAATATAAAAATTGCATCAAGCAGGCATTAATTTTTCGAATGCAAGTTTTTAATTTTTACAAAGTAGATTTTAAAATTTCTGCAATAATTTATTATATTTTAAAAGGACTGTACTATTTTTTAAAAAGTACATTATAAAGTTTTTATGATGAAATAAAAATAACTGAAATTTATTTTTAAAATTTTTTGTGTGTTGAACAAAATTGGGACGGCTAGCGAGTTTCCGTTGCCGCTTTCCCGACCTCGTCCCAATTCTGTTCAACACATTACTTCAAAGCCAATTAGTAAGAGTTTGGCAAGCCTTATATATTTATTTTTTTGCATGAACATGTTGAGAACTCAAACAGAGTACAAATTAAACACAAAAGAGAAATAAAATTCAATATAATAAAAATTAATAATCTTGAAATAATTTTTCTATAACTACTTTTTAAAAATTATAAAGCGGGAATCATATATTACAATATGAAATATATAAAAATTCTAATGTGGCAATTTATTAAAATTTAATAAATTCTTTGTAAAATTTCAAAGTTTTTAGGTGATAATTAAAATGAAGAAAATAATTTTTAATATGCACTTATTAAAAAATGTAAAATGAAAATATTTACAAACTAGAATAGAATTTTTAATAAGGATTTTCTATTTATTACTATAAAAAAGTAATATTTGTTTTCAGATTTTAATTTTTATAATCTCCTATTAATTTTTAATAAAATTTGAGTTGGTGTTTTTTCCGTGTTGTAGGAACATTGACCGGCCAGTTAAACTTTGTTCCCCGATGCTAGGAAGGTAAATATCCTTCGATATGTTCAAATACATATACACGGCAAAAAGTTTGGTTATAAAGTATAAACTTATGTATACTATTTGTTTTTATAAACTTATGCATTCTATTGTTTTTATGAAATTTATATTATTTTTTTTTTTTATAAAACTAATCTATACCAAAATTTAATAAGAATTAAACCAAATTACCTATTAATAGGAAATTTAATAACAAATTGATGTGATTTTTATACAAATGCTCATATACAATCATAGTAATTTATTCCAAAAAAGTATAACGTTTATCTAAATGAGAAGCATAGAAAAATTATGTACTAAAATATTATAAATTATATACAAATTTATTATAAGATTACAAAAATTTAAAGTTTATATAAGTTGTGTATGTCAAAAAGTTATTTATGTGAAAAGACAAAATTGTGGAATTTATTTCAAACAAATATTTTTTTATTGTAAAAGTGCAACGAAATTATACACAGGAGCAGATAGAGAAAATGGTAAGTTAAAGTTATATTCGAAAGTGTTTTATAAACTTTGGTTTAATTTCACAGACTTTGACACGTCCACTTAATCCGTTAAACTTGATAAGGCTCTTACCACCTCCACCAAATGGTAAAAAGTATTTGAGCCGCCTGACTGCAGAACAAGCTGTAGAAAAGCTTATCGTTTTTCAAAAGGTTTGTTAAAATTGAAAAGTTGAGAAGATCCTTATTTTATACTATATATGTATATGTATTTAAAATTTTTTATTTTTAGGTTCTTTAAGATGCTGTTGCGGAAAAATTGAGGCTATGGTATGAATAAAATTTTCACACAAACTTAGCTCTGTAGCTCAATTTTGAAAGGTGGCGCTGAGATCTGTAGTTCTACATATAAATTGTTTGGAAGAACTATATTTTATTAAAAAGGTCTGTGAATGAATAATGACGAATATTGTTGAGCTACTGAGGTTCGTTCGTTGAAGTAATTTTTGGCGCTAAGTCCTATTCTGTCCTCAGAATCGACTCATCACGTCAGAACTTTGAAATATTTATGGTTAAGTGCAAAAAAAAATGTTTTTTTCGATATATCATTCTCAGACCTGTTTAACAAAGTTTTTCCATACAATTTACATGTAAAGTAACAGGTTCGTGCCTCCTTTCAAAATTGAGCTACAGAGCTGAGTAAAATTTTAAATTATGTAACTTTAAAATTAAAATGAATTATTCCTGCTTTTTGTGTAACAAAAAGAGTTAAAATATTTCATTTCAACACTTAAAACTAGAACTCTTTCTGTTGCCAAATGCATATAAGTAATTTATGTAAAACTTTATAAAAATGTAATTTTTCTTTATATATTAAAATATGTAAATAAAAACATATGTATAATTAACATAAATCGAAAATTTATATTTTTATGTATCGGAACTTATACAACGTAAGTATAAATAGCCAAATATTTATTCTAAAATAATATAAATTTTGTTTATATGCGCTTGTTATAAATTTTATATAAAAATGGTTTAAAATGCTTTTATATGAGCTATATATGAAATTTATAACAAAATTCGTTTAAAAAATTTGTATACATTCATACTATAAAATTTATACTAAAATGGTTTAAATGGTTTTTATACATTTTTTGTATAAAAAATATATACGAACTGGTATAAACTGTTTGTATAACAAGTAATAGTATAGATTTTAAACCAAATTTGGTGTGGATTCATATTTATTCCAATTTGGTTTAATTTTTATACCAAGACTTTATAGTGTGTAGCGATCAATAGTTCTGTTAATAAATCTTATTCTACCAACACCGCTTGCCGCCTTGCAGCTCCATACCATAACAGATTGACCACCGTGTTTGACAGTGAGGACACCCTGACTCGACCGTCACTTCCAAAAACATTAAATTTACATTCATGAGTAAAAATAACACGCTCCCAAAAGTTTGAATCTTCTTCATGGGCGTTAATATATTTTTGGGCGCGCGCAAACCATTTCGCCTTATCAATGGCATGTACTTATAAATGCTTTTTTAAGCAGCGATGAACTGTTTCTGCGTTTAAACTTATTCTAATATCAGTTTCGATGTCTACCGCCAGTCTCACAGCACTATGCCTCGGATTTTCAGTCACTGACCGAACGATCTGTCTCTGCAATTGTGGCAAATAACGGAAACACGAAGCAAAAGAATATCCAAAATCTTCCATCTCAAAAATAACGTTTAATGCAGTGCTTTATCGTACGTATATTTATGTGAGTTGACGAAAACAGAAAAAGTGAAGTACATACGTGGTTTTTTTTCCCAGTATACATTTTTAAATTTAGTTTTTTTTATAATATTGTTTTCAAAAATTAACGATAAACATATGAACCTTTTTGAGTATTTTAAATTTTATGATGAATGGCCGTACGGATAATTGTTTTTTTGTTTTAATATCCAGAAAGAAAAAAATCTTGGTTGCAACAAATAGCATAATATGAAACTGAACTAAATTTTTTGCCGAAAAAAACGTCAACATTGCAAAAATGACAAAAGAAACAAAAACAATTGTATGCATTTCTTGATTTTTTCGACTAAAATTTTCTGAGGGAATTTTTGCTTCGTTGTTAAAACTGAAGCGCAATAGAAATAAAATCTAAAATCCTAAATTCAAATTTTTATAACGTCTTATCTCGCAAACCATTCAAGATATTGTAACGAAATTTGGTTGACGGATGCAGATCATAAATATCTTAAATTGTAGTAAAAGTGAGCGGCATTGAATAAGTTGTCGTGGCATTTTTCGAAAATTAAAAATTTAGATTTGATATTATTCGAAAACGGCACCTACGATTTTCATAAAAATTTTAAAGAAAAGAGTTATGCAACTATATAACTATATAATATAATAAGAGAACCACCAATGCAGTCGTTATGAAATTTAATTTGGTCGAGAAACTTGCTATAAGATATCATATAACCAAAAATGGTTGCGATGAAAGCTGTGAGCGTGGTGAGTATTTTTTCGACTATTTCATTTTCATTCAACTTTTTCGAGCTATTCAACGTGTTTTAACTATTTCAACATCTTTTTTTTTTTAATCGAACTTACAGTCATTCAGCAAAGACCAATATTGTAAATTTTTACATATAGATCAATGCTAGTTTTCATTCAACAAACATGACAATGATAACAAATGGAACAATTTTGACCTGGTAATTGGTGACATGTTTCGGCTACTACCAGTAGCCTCATCAGACCAGTTTTGGTTAATGCTGTACGTGGGCTCGAACCCCTGACCGTTCATGCATTGCAATTGCATATTTTGCGACGGCCGCTCTAACACATGGCTACTGAGGAACTGACCTTGAGATGTACAAAGGCGTATATCACATTTGCTATTATTTTTTGTCCCTTTTTCGCATGTTGTCATAGCCGTCAAGCCACTGGCTTGAAAACATGCTACGATCTATTTTTAGAAATTTGTAGTGTTGCCAGCTACATAGTTTCTGAAATTTCCAAAACTGGTCTGATGAGGCTATTGGTAGTAGCCGAAACATGTCACCAATTACCAGGTTAAATTTGTTCCATTTGTTATCATTGTCATGTTTGTTGAATAAAAACTAGCATTGATCAATAAGTAAAAATTTACAATATTGGTCTTTGCTGAATGACTGTAAGTTCGATTAAAATAATGTTTAATTATAAAATAATCAGTCGCTAATATCAGCTTTCTTAATCCATACGGAGGATAAGTCAACTCGAAAACTGGAAGCTTGTGCATACAGAAATATACTCCCTACGCACTCCTTTCGTGATAGCAAAATCAATGAGATCAGGCGTTTTGTTTCTGTCCGTTGGCCAATATGTTGGTTGACCAGGAGAAGCAACATCGAACTTATTATTAATAATGGCATTATAAAGTTGTTTACCTTTAGGGTTACTTATGCGAGATCCCCAGAACGTATGCTTTGCATTTTAGTCCCCAGCTACAACAAACTTATCGCCTAAAGTTTTAAAAAAATCAATAAACTGAGCTTCAGTTACGGTAAAACGAGGTGGGCAATATATTGCCGTCAAAGTTAGATTTTTACCATGACTTTGTAGACAAATTGAAGTCGCTTGAATATAATTGGTGTCATAAGACCCGAAAAAATTATGTTTTAATCTCTGACGAATTAGAATTCCAGTGCCACCGTGTGCTTTGCCATCAGGGTGGTTGGTTTTGTAAAATGTATAGCCAGGAATGGTGAAAAAATATTTATTAGTTAAGTGGGTTTCTGATAGGAGCATCACATCAACGTTCTCTCGGTACAGAAAGTTCGAAATTTCTAACTTATGTTGGCCAACACCGTTTGAGTTCCATGAGCAGATCTTAATGACACTCATTTTTTATAATTTTTTGGAACTGGTCTCAACCCCCAAAGTGGCCAAACCCCCCCCACCAACGGACCCAAATCAACATTTTTTTTGCCATTTAGGGGCATGGGGCCAGTTCCAAAAAAATTCTAAGCACCGCCATCGTGTTCAGCATCCTCGAAAATGGGGAGTGACAAATGTTTTAGCGATGGAAGACGCGGAATATGCGGTTCCACCATTTTGGGGCGGTTTTTGGCCATTTTAAGGGTGGGGTCAACTCCAAAAGAATTTTAAACACCACCATCGTGTTCAGCATCCTCGAAAACGGGGGGTGGAGGTGGTCTGGTTGCTGCTTTAAATATTTGTATTTTTCAAGTTTTTTTCCGACTCACAGAATCCACTACAAGCCCATTGTGCAGAGTTACAAATATATAAATCAAAATTACGTCAAGAGCGATCAATTTTTTTTCTCAACGGAATATTGTACTTTAATATTTTTAACACTTATATAATTTTTTTCGTTTTTTAATAAATAAACATGTTTTAAACATTGAAAAATACATTATTTAAAATTAAAAAAATTTCACTTATACTCTATTTCAATACGAATCGAACACCGTTAAATTTATAAAAATCGTCGCATCCGTTCAAAAGTTATAAGCTTTTTAAAAAATTTTGTCCCCGAATTTCAATTGCCTATAACAAAAAAATTTAATAAAAAATTACTTCATATTTTAATTTGTAGCAAATACCACTACCTAAATAACAAAATTTCATTAAAAATTAAATTTTTTTTTTAAAAGTGGCCCAGTTCGTAAATTCTGACCCGGATGCAACCGATACGAATACGATTACCCATATATCGGTATATTCCGATATATCGATATCGGCGATATTTGTTTGTCGTTACACTGATACACCGACATATAAAAAAAAAATGTTCCTGTGCCCACAAGAGTCAAAATCAATTAAAAACATTTGTCAACACCATGTACCATGCTTCAAATTAATGCAGACGTTGAGAATTCCACAACAAACAAATAATAAATAAAGAAAAAAAGGAAAATTACTAAAGTTAGCTAGTTAAAACAAAAAACACGATTCAACAACAATTATAACAAAGAATGAAACGACACAACAAAGGAAAAAAACTGTTATATATTAGCCCTTGAAAAAATATTTAATTTGGAAAGGGAAGAATCTTATTATTTAGCAACGGCGCTTGATCCTCGATAGAAACTACGAACATTCCAATTGCAGTCTACTATTTCTACGGCAAATAAGCGGCTTGCAAATTTAATTAATTTACCACTATATTCAGAAACCTCTTCACAAACAGTTACGTTCCAACCTACTTAGTACGAGTTCTGAACGAATTACAAGAATTATGGAATCTGAAGAAGAAGAACCATGATCCTCTTTGTGCTCCGATACTTTCAAAGAAGAAATTGAGAGATATTTTCTGTTTCCCAATATTGCAACAGATGGAGATCCTCTCTGTTTTTGGCGCAATGAGGTTCTGCAATGAAATTTTAAAAAAAATTGGCACAAATTTCAGTTTTCAAATGATTTCAATCGCATCCGAGCGACTGTTTTCAACGACAGGTCTAATCTAAACAGAGTTGCGAAATCGCAGTTCACCGCATAACTTGAGGATGTTGTGCTTACTGAATAAAAACCTAGTTAGTGTTAATTTTAATTATCTACTATTATTAAACGAGCAATAATTGTATGTATTTATATATTTATATATATATATTTATTTATTTATTTATGTATATATATATTTTCAGACTTTATTTCCAAAACGGGTGCAGCGATTTTGATGAAACTTGGGGGTTAAGTACATATGTGAACAAAATTATGATTGGGCTGGGTTTTAACTTATCAAAGACTCCTGGAGGTGCGTGGTACAGCCCTAAACTTTTATTTTCATAACGTCATATCTCGAAAACCATTCAAGATATTGTATTAAAGTTTGGTACACAGATGCAAATAATAAATGTCTTAAATTTTGCCAAAAGTGGGCGGAATCGGAAAAGTGGGCGTGGCACTTTTCAATAATTGAAAATTTTGATTCAATATTACTCAAAAACGGCACTGACGATTTTCATAAAAATTTTACAGATAATACCACTAAAAGCAGTCATCATAACATGCTATGTCACTATACTGGCAAAACTCGTTGAAAGAAGTGGCACAGCTCACAATATTTATAAACGTTATAATAGGAGAACTAACAATACAGTCGTATGGTAGGTATACTTGCTATAAGGTATTTTTTAACCGAAAATGGGTGCAATAGTACCAGTGGGCGTGGCACCTCCCATACAAGCAAAAAACGTTAAATGTTATATTTAGTGTGCTATTAATGTAATCTTTCTAAAATTTGGTGCTAAGATGTCGGTTACCATAAGCTTTAAAATTAATAGGACTTCGATGGGATTGCATCAGTGAGCGTGGCACCTCCCATATAAGCAAAAAACGTTTTGTGTAATATTTGGGGAACTATAAGAGTATTCCTAATAAAATTTTGTATAGAGATATCGGTTACTATAAGCTTTGAAATTATATGGAGTTCGACACGATTTTGTTAGTGGGCGTGGCACCTCCCATTCAAGCAAAAAACGTTTTGTGCAATATTTGGTGAACTATAAAAGTAATCCTAATGAAATTTGGTATGGAGGTGTCGGTTACTATAAGCTTTGAAATTAATTTGATTTCGACGGGATTTCATCAGTGGGCGTGGCAACTTTTTCAACCTCATCAAATTTTTTTTGAAATATTTCAACTTTTTTCGAGTTTTTTAAACTCTTTCAACTTTTTTTCAATCTCATTTCATTTTTTCAACTGTTTCAACATTTTTCAACCTTATTCAACTTTCTTCGACTTTTTGAACCTCATTCATCTTTTTTCGAATTATTCAACTTCTTTCAACTGTTTCAACATTTTTCAACCTCTTTCAACTTTTTTCAACATTTTCCATATTTTTCCGACTTTTTGAACGTCATTCAACTTTTTTAGAGTTATTCAACTTTTTTCAACCGTTTCAACATTTTTTAACCTCTTTCAACTTTTTTCAACATTTTCTGCCTTTGTCAACCTTATTCACCTTTTCTCGACTTTTTTAACCTCATTCAACTTTTTTCGAATTATACAACTTTTTTTAACTGTTTCAACATTTTTCAACCTCTTTCAACTTTTTTCAACATTTTCCATATTTTTCCTACTTTTTGAACACCATTCAGCTTCTTTCGACTTTTCAACCTCTTTCAACTTTTTTTGAGTTATTCAGCATCTTTCAACTGTTTCAATATTTTACAACTTCTTTTAATTTTTGTCAACATTTTCCATATTTTTCTGATTTTGTCAACTTCATTTAATTTTTTGTTGACTTTTTCAACATCGATCAACTTTTTTCAAGACTTTCAACTTTTTGGAGATTTTCAACCTCTTTCAACTTTTTCAACACTTTTGACTTTCACGCTTTAACTTCTCTCAACTTTTTTCTGTTCCATTTTTTACCGACTTTTCCAACATTTTTCGCCTTTTCAACCCATACTACTTTTTTAACCTTTATTGACGTTTTTCAACCTCTTACAACTTTCCTAATTTTTATTTTTAGCTTTTCAACTCTTTTCAATGTTTTTTAAATATTTCAACTTATTCAATATTAGTCAACTTTTTTCAACAAACCATATATTTTTTCGATTTTTTCAACCTCAAAACGAAAAACCGAACAGTGGTCGGTCTCCAGGTACTTAACTTTTATACTTAAAAAATAAATAAAATTAAAAAAAAAAATTAAATAAAAATTTGAATTCTTTACTTATGGCTGTTGATTTATTTATGATTTTACAACTTTGCGTCATAGTCAAACCTTCTTTTTAATGCAACATCTATGTCAGTCTCTTTTTATATCGTATCAGTATCCGTACCGGTATCGGCGATAAATTTTTATAAATATCGGTATCCGCATCGTATCGGCCAAAACGCGTATTTTTGCATCCCTAGTTTTAACCTCTTTCAACTTTTTTCTGTATTTCTTCGACCTTTTCAACCTTATTCAACTTTTGTCGACTTTTCAACCCCATTGAACTTATTTCAAGGTTTTCAACTTATTTTGAACTTTTCAATCTCTTTCAAATTTTTCAACACTTCTCCTATATTATCGACTTTTTCAGCCTTTTTCACATGTTTCAAGCCTTTTTCTCATATTTTTTCGACTTTTTCAATCTCTTTCAATTTATTTCAACTTTTTCAGCTTCATTTAACTTTTTTCGAGTTTGTCAACATTTTTCAATTTTTTTCAACACTTTCCATATTTAATCGACTTTATCAGGCTTTTTCACCTGTTCCAACTCCTCTCAACTTTTTCCAACATTTTTCTTATTTTATCGAATTTTTCAACCTCTTTCAATTTATTTCGAAGTTTTTAACTTCATTCAACTTTTTTCGAGGTTTTCAACCTCTTTTAACGGTTTCAACTTCTTTCAACTTTTTTCAACATTTTCCATGTTTTTCGATTTTTTTCACCTATTTTTTCAACTTCTTGCAATCTTCCATATTTTCCGACTTTTCAACATTTTTCGGCATTTTCAATCCATTTCATTTTCCATACTTTTTTCTAACCTCTTTTGACGTTTTTCAACATTTTCCATATATTAGCAACCTCTTTCATGTTTTTAAATATTTTCCGTATTTTTTCGACATGTTTAATCTCATTCAACTTTTTTCAACATATACATACGAAATATTTTCGAAATTTTCAACCACAAAATCAAAAACAGAACTATGGTCGGTCTCCTGGTACTACCTAAGTATAAAGTAGCCAGCTTTTTCCTTGATTTCACCAATGTGCGATGGCACACAATATATCTGACTCTTTCATGCATTTAGTTATTCTCAACCGCTATCTTAATGTGGCAGTAAAAAGTAAACAATTTCTTAGTAAATTAATTTATTTTAACAGCACAAATTTTAGTTGACTGAAAATGTAAAATACTTTAAAAAAACTTAAATACTCGTTTTAATTTGCAAGTCGCGGATAAATAATGAATGGAAAAATTACGTGCGGTTATTCGTTATGAACACGCAAATCTTTGTGTGTTCTGTAACAAAAATCGATGGCGACCTTAATGGAGGCCACTGTGCACATGTTCAAACTACCACCTTATCTGCAGCAATATCATAAGAGTTATTAAAATTTGGTTTAGAGAAGTGTGTTGCTATTAAATGTTACTGCAAATATTATTACACTAAATCAGTTGAAGTAAGCTCACAAGAAATTAATATTAGTCAATATAAAATGACTCCTATATCATTTAGACATTTTCACAAGAACGACTGAATGGCTAAAGCAAAAATCGGAGCTGATGTAAAAATGGACTAACAATTTTTAACAGACAGCATCAAAACATGTTGGTATGTATTTACATTCCTTTGGTCCACTTAAAATCTAAAAAAAAATTTACACGCATTTCTTGTACCAGAAAAAATTTTTGTTAACTACAATGTACATTAGACATGTTCAAAATAACCTCATGTTCTAAAATTCTTCGGGAACGCTAAAAAATGGAAAATTTATTAATTTTCGAGTATATTCTCAATCAAAAAAAAAAAAACAAAAGAAACTTCTAGGGTTACTACCAGAGCTGCAAAATTTTCGTTTTTCGAAATTTGTAGTGGCAATAATAATTTAAGTAATAGGTATAAGCGAAAATTAGAAAAATGAAAATTTTGCAGCTCTTGTAGCAATCCTGGAAGTTTTTTTTTTGGATTAAGAAAATGAATAAATTGTTGAGTTTTAATGTTCTGAAAAGTAGAACGCTTTTTTGACATGTCTAATATATAGGTTTAAAAAAATGTTTGTTTTTTTTCACGAAGAGTCAGCGAATTACAATAGACTTATATGTCTATGTAAAGCCCCTCAAAAAAATGTTCATTAATATTGAAAACTGGATTAGCGGCCCCTGTTTTAAGTTTTAAAAAATATTGATTTAAAAATGATTCAAGTTGAAGAGGTTATCAAATTTTCAAATAAAGTGGGGGTGGCTTCCGGGTTATTATTAATAGAGGAATTCAAATCCATGATCAGTTTTTCTTCTTATTTTATTTATAAGTACCTGGAGACCGACCACTGTTCGGTTTTTCGTTTTGAGGTTGACAAAATCGAAAAAATATGGAATTTGTTGAAAAAAGTTGACTAATATTGAATGAGTTGAAATATTTAAAATAAATTACAGAGAGTTGAAAAGCCAAAAATAAAAATTAGGAAAGTTGTAAGAGGTTGAAAAACGTCAATAAAGGTTAAAAAATGGCTTGAAAAGGCGAAAAATGTTGGAAAAAAATGGAACAGAAAAAAGTTGAGAGAAGTTGAAGCGTGAAAGTGAAAATTGTTGAAAAATTTGAAAGAGGTTGAAAATCTCCAAAAAGTTGAAAATCTCGAAAAAAGTTGAACGATGTTGAAAAAGTCGAAAAAAGTTGAATTAGTTCGACAAAGTCGGAAAAATATGGAAAAGTCATTCTCATAAGTTTCCCTTAATATCAAATTACTTTTGTCTACAACTTCTTTTTGGTCAAAAATTAAGATACTATGTTATTTAAAGTAGTGTAAATCTAACTCTTCTCAATATTTTTTAACTTACAAAAATTGAAATTAAAGGTTTTTGAGAGCCCTATATCGATTGGTTTTTTTAAAATTTTTCTAGTCCTTGGCACGTAGTCGCCTGACATGTTTTAATACGTAAAATTGTGTATTTGCAACACTTTTCGTCAGTTTTTCGAGATTTAATCATCTAGGGCCTTACTGAAGTTCTGTTTTTATAACGGATTCTTATTGTTCGGTTAAAAACTGATGAAATTGGTTCAATTGAATTATTTTTTAGATTATTTTAGCGGTCCTACACGCGTAGTTCAATTTTATTCGCAATTAAACAAATTTTAAATCCTTAATCTGTTTTGGGCTGGGCGAAAAAAAATTTTCTGGTAAAAGTTCAAAAAGGATTTTCTTTGTCAAGTCCTTAGCTAACAATTTCTGACGTGGCAGGATGATTTTTTGAACTTTATTTCCCCCGTGGGACGCCCTAATATATATATATATATATATATATATTTGTTAAACCTTTTTCATAGTTTTTAATAAAATAAATTTTCAAATAAAAAAATTACAGCGTTTTGAAAAGTTGCAGTTCGAGTGCCTTTTTTTAGTTTTATATCGAATGGTATTCGCTTTATAAACTAACTTTAAACAATTGATTAGTTATAAAAGATATTAATTTTTCATTTAATGTATGTATTTATATATATATATATATAAATACATACAATTATTGCTCGTTTAATAATAGTAGATAAAGAGATATCGAGTTGCAAAGGTCAAAGGTTTTAAGTTTTTTGGTGTTTTACGCTCATATTCAAATAGTTATATCTATTGTAAACTTTAACGGAAAATAATTTTTTTTATTTCGTTTTAAAGCTAAAGAGATCAGCTTTCTTGTAAAATTTCTGCCTTGGGCATTAAATGAAAAATTAATATCTTTTATAACTAATCAATTGTTTAAAGTTAGTTTATAAAGCGAATACCATTCGATATAAAACTAAAAAAAGGCACTCGAACTGCAACTTTTCAAAACGCTGTAATTTTTTTATTTGAAAATTTATTTTATTAAAAACTATGAAAAAGGTTTAACAAATAATTAAAATTTTTGAAGCTATTTCAAATTTTCAATATGGTCCCCCTTAGCACGAATTTTGGCTCTTAATCTGCCGATAAAAGCATCACACGCTGCACGAAGGTGAAGTTGTGGAATGCGACGCCATTCGCGGCGAAGGGCGGCCTTGAGCGAATCAACACTTTGGTACTTTTTATTTCTAACCTTGGCCTCTAATATACCTCACACGGAGAAGTCCAGCGGATTTGCATCTGGTGAACATGGGGGCCATTGTCCACTTGATATTAGGTTAGGAATATTGTTTTTTAGCCATTCTTGGTATACGCGTGCTTTGTGAGACGGTGCAGAGTCTTGTTGAAACGTCTTTCACCAAAATGTTTATCTGCCCACGGCTTCAGAGCTCCTTCCAAGACTGCTTCGCGATATACATTAGCTTTTACCTTAACGCCACGGTCCAAAAATACCAGCGGAGACCGTCCATCGACCGTTACGGCGGCCCATACCATCACATATGGTGGTGCTTGAATTCTTGTGGCCAATCGAAGGCTCAAATTTTCGAATGATCTCTTCGCTAAGTAGACGCGATCATTTTGTTTGTTTACGAATTTTTCAATTGAGACATTTTTCTCGTCAGAGAAAACGATATTCGGCAACTGGCCACGTTCGTACAAGCGTAGTAACTCCTTTGAACGTTCCAGTCTAACTTTTTTTTGTGGATCAGTTAGATTTTGCGCTTTTTGAAACTTGTAAGGCTTTACTCCTAGCTCATTTTTCAATATTCGTTGAATACTTCTTGGCGATATTTGAAACTCAGCTGCCATTTGTCTTCCACTGCGTCGAGGATTTCGTTCAATTCGCATCTTGACTTTGCGAACCATTTCTGGTGAAGTTGCTGTTTTTTTCCAACCACCTCCATGACGTTTTGCAACGCTGACCGTGTCGTTATATCGAGATTTGGTGCGAGATACAAAAGATTTTGTCACATTAAGATGTTAGAGCTCTCTAACAATAGTCACTTGTGGTTTTCCGACCAAATATAACGCGATTACTTTACTACGTTTGAACTCCATCGCGGATAATTTTTTTTTCACTGAATTGCGGCGTAACTGCTTTGAAAGACTTGCAGATAACTAAATAAACTGTCTTTGTGCTAAAAAAGGGCGCGCTGTCACTACCGGTTTGGCGTTCACAGCGCTGTGAAGTTGGTTGCAATTCGAGTGCCTCACCCTGTATATAAATACATACAATTATTGCTCGTTTAATAATAGTAGACAAGAAAATTGAAAAAATTACCGCAAAAAATTAAAAAATACCGATTTTCTACTTTAAAGTTGCAAAATCGCTCCATATTATTTTTAATGTATTTTTATTTGCTTGAAATAATGCCGTAAATTGCTTTATCTTATTTCAAAACCAAGATATCCGAATTTTTCTAAATTAGCAGTCCTGGCATAATATTTATTTGAATAAATTTGAAATGAAAATTGAATTTCAAAACACTAAAACTGCAATCAATTGAAGTCTATTTTTTTTTATGCGATCCCACTTACCCGCCTGACCGCAAGAGAGGCGCATCTGTCAGTCGTACTGATCGGTGACTGACTACGAACAGCCCAGAAACCGTACGTATGAGGTACATCCGTCTATCGTACGGATCGGTGATCGGGACTATTTCTTTAAACGTAAGAGCAATTTCCGATCACAAATTAAATAAAATTTCTACTAAGCCCAGAGGCTGTGCAGCAGAAATAAAGGAAAATAAACAATTTCAAGAATTAAGATATATAATTATTTTTTGCTTTATAACACTGTAAGAGTCCAAGGGTGTAATAAGATGACAAAGGGTATTGTAGTCATTACAGATACACGGGAATGGACAAAAAAGAGCGTAGTTAGAATTACATATGTATATCAAGTCTTAAGAAACGAAAGTGTCTCAAATCCCTTCCTGGATTGTTAAAGTTAATCATACCTTGCAACAACTCAGTTTCATTGAGCCGAAAAACAGTTTATTTAAAAAAGTTACATTTAGCATAATTCTTCGACTGCGCAGAGTTGGTAATCGGATTAGTTTAAGACGGCTTTCATATGAAGGCAAATTTAAATTCGAATTCCAAGGTAGCCCCCGTAGTGAAACAATACAATAGAAATTGTTTCTGCACCGACTCGAGCATATCAGTGTATATGTTATATTGTGGGTTCCATACCACTGACTCATATTCCAATATTGGACGAACAAGTGACGTGAAAAGCAGCTTAGTCGTGTAGGGGTCATCAAATTCCTTTGACCATCGTTTTATAAATCCAAGGACACCCTTTGCTTTGTTCGCCATTAAATTTATATGATCGTTGAAACGAAGTTTTTTATCCATAGTGACGCCTAAGTCTACAAAATGTTCAACCTTTTCCAATTTTACACCATTTATTGAA
Organism: Meiosimyza platycephala; assembly: GCA_963662105.1. Classification (NCBI taxonomy): domain Eukaryota; kingdom Metazoa; phylum Arthropoda; class Insecta; order Diptera; family Lauxaniidae; genus Meiosimyza; species Meiosimyza platycephala. The sequence goes on from OY759208.1 coordinate 63,115,309, forward strand.
TATGAAGTTTCAAATTCTTTCCTTCTTGTAAAAGTCATTTGAATTCGGCTGTTTTCGCAAAAATTGAGTTTTTTTCAAACTTTGATTTTACAGTACTCGGGACTCGGACTATTAGGAAATTTGTACTGTGGGGTTAGGCTTGCCAGATCCAAATTGTGTTTCACCTGGACATTTTTTAAAAAAAAACAAAAAAATCGGTATTTATCTGGACACTTAAAAAAAAAAAATCTTGATTTATCTGGACAAAAAAGAAAACTAAAGCTTAGTGTCAGAGGAACATATATATTTTATTTAGATAAAATAAACATAACAGAAACATAACAATTCATAAATACTTGTTATTAGACCACTTGGAGCATTCGATTTCTTTCTTTAGAGTATAAGCTGTTTAAAAGGCTAAAAACTTTTTCACAGCGTTGCTTATTGGAATTGAAAAAATAAATGAGATCAATTTTCTTAAGTTGTTCAATTCGTCATATTTAAATTTGGAAAAAACCATCCCCAAATTTTATCGTTTGGAATATTTTTTGGTAGATTTTCTACGTAAGCAACAATAATCTGTATATAATTCATTGTTGTTGACATAATTTTCTAAGCCTAAGGCTCCTATTGCTGTTTGTAGTTCATCCCAGGAAATTAATTTATATTTAAGAAAAAATAAGGATACTTTTTAATTGAAACGTCACTATATTCATACCGGGTTTCTAATTAGTTAAGACAACTTTTTAAGAATTCAATTCTGGTTGACAAAATTATTACGTATTGTTTGATATTTGCTGAACTCGAAAATAAAAGAGAATGAGAGCATTTGTCAGTGCAATAACCATGTTAGTTAAATCATGGTGTTGCACACTTATTTTCATTTAAAGGTACGTAGCTGTTGGTCGCGTTCAGGAGGATTAAGACCTTATGAGATCCTTATAAATAATCTTTTCTTGTTTGAACTTTTGGACGTGACGAATGTTAATTCATTTTTAATGCCTACGGCAGATATTTTTGTATCTAATCCTATTTTTCTTTTATTTCATTGTTCGAATTTTATCTGGACATATTTCTGATTGTCGGGACTCTGGACATGGGACTAAAAATCTGGACAATCCCGACGAATCCAGTCCATCTGGTAACCCTATGTGGGGTTAACATCTAAGGTTTTTTGATGTGTCAAAATTTGAGCAAAATCGGATGTTTTTTACATTTTATACGTGAGTTGCACGTGTTTCCTAATTTTGTAATATTACTAAAAAACAGTAAATATGGAATTAAAAAAAAGCTCTAAGGATTTTTTCCTTTTGATGTATATTCACTATAATTAACATCCCAAATAATTCCCCATTTAAATTTTTGTAGTAACTCAACTTGTCATTTAAACTTGGTTAAAGCCCACCATGAATATCCATAGACCAAATCCATTTCAAACCATGCAGTCGGACTAACTTCAAATCTCGGAATTGGTTGCCGATTATATATGTTGTTTTTCAGAGGATATAAGGCGACCCATATATCTCCGATTTTTTTTAAAAAAACATGTTTTACGAAGTTATGAGCTTTTAAGTTTTGGTATAAAAAATTTCAAAACCGCTAAAAATTTTTTCAAAAAGATGGCATTTCCAACCAAATCGAAATAATTAATTTTTGTCTTTTGATTATAATAGAACTTCTTATTCTCTATCAGAATCTTTGATAATAGAGGCGTCTGAGAAGAGGGGGGACCCAATTTCATAATTTCACAAGAATGTAATTTTTGCAGGGGAGACCCCCTAAGGGGTGGTGATAGGGGCCAAGTATGTTCAGAAAAAATATTAGAGGAGAAAAAATAATAGGACCTTGTCATACATTTGATCCCTCTACGAGGTAGCTTCGGGGAGATATTAATGATTTTCGATAGATTAAGGACCATTTTCCAGTTTTCAAAACTGTAGCGGGTTCATCAAATATTTTCTGAAATGAACCAAATTTTACGTGGTTCTTATTGGCATCAATACGAAACTTTTAGTGCCCGGGGAGCGAACATCGGAGCAACTTTAATATTTTGAACCACCCGCTGCGCCCGGGGAAAAATACGTTTTTTTGCCAATTACCCTCACTTTTAACTTCTGCAAATTTTGTAATTTGTATAATTGTATTATAAGCTTACAGAAAAACAAATTTGCAGAAATATATCTTATGAGTTATTTTTCGACATATACATACCTTACCACTTTATCACTTCTGGGAGCGGTTACTCCCCCACCTACAATTCTGGGAATACTTTTTTGTCGTTTATATACTCAATATCTAATACTATACCAATTTTCAGAGTTATATCTTATCGGTTTTTTTTCACGAAAATTTGACACGTTTGACCGACCACCCACGCTCTCCCTCTCCAATGAGACTTCTGCAAAATGGACGTTTGTTTTGACAATGTCATTGGAAACTTATAAAACAAAAATCACGAGTATAGTCGATCGGTTTATTTTTATGTAGCCAGCTCTCCGTCTATTTGCTTTGAAAACAGTAGAGTGGCTTGGCAATGATGAAAAAAAAAAATTTACATTTTTATTTTGGGGAAAAAAATCTCCTGACCTCAAATGGCTTTATGTCCGCAATAAAAATTATGTCATTCATATGTTCATATTATTTCGAGTTCACAGTAAAATTTTAAGCGAAAAAAAAGAGTGGGGTTTTTGAGAAAATCAGCTTTGTTTTTTTTTTATAAAAAGCGCTATAACTACGCCAATTTTTAACCATTTTCAAAATTTTTCAAAGATTCTGACAGAGAATAAGAAGTTCTAAAACTAAAAAATTAATTATTTCGATTTGATTGGAAATGCCACCTTTTTGGAAAAATTTTTTAGCGGATTTTAAATTTTTTATACCAAAACTTAAAAAGCTCATAACTTCGTAAAAAATGTTTTTTTTAATAAAATCGGAGATATATGGGTCGCCTTATATCCTCTGAAAAACAACATATATAATCGGCAACCAATTCCGAGATTTGAAGTTAGTCCGACTGTATGGTTTGAAATAGATTTGGTCCATAGTAATTTCCATGCGATGTGTAAATATTATTTTCACGAGAAAAAGTGTGTAAAACAATTACACATTTTAACCGAGAATTCTCGAATAAAACAGGTAAAATCATATATGTATGTACAAGAAAAATTTTCAAGAGCCATTTAGGACTTGGGATTATAGTTTCACTTTAAAAGTATTTGTTTAGTTTTGTGATGTTTTTAAAGAATTTAGTTTAATTGAAAATTATCACACAATTACTTCTGTTAAACTTAACAGGGAACGTTGGCACCGTTCTTTGCCTATATTATGATGTCCTATATGTATAACGTAAGTAACAAAAGAGTTATATCGAATCATGAGCACTGATGGATGACAAACTTAAAAAAATACCGATTAAGTGAGTGAATTTTCACTCATAAGTTTCTAAATGTCTCTATAACGCTGTAAATTACACATTATGTGTATATATTATACACATTTTGTGTAAAATACTTTGAGTTTTTATCGAAACACATAAGCTGTGTATTTAAACGCATGTAGTAGTATTAATACAAATTAAAATATGTAATTTTACTATAATTAATATAGCGATTTCACACATCTATTTCTTAGAGTGTAGTTAAATTTGCTTTGGCGATGGTATGCTTTTTAGCAGTAGATCTACCACTTAAACTATTTTTAATTGCCTACTTTACCTTTAACGTAATTTTTACTCCGAGAAATATTTCTGGATTACATTCGTAATACATTTCACGACACAGAAAATTTATGTAATTAAGACCGGTTCAAGGTAGATTCCATGCATTGGTCCAAGGTACACGCCAAGCACTAAATTCGGAAAATATTAAAAAACAATTTTACCCTAGGAGATAATAAGATTTTAAGATAATTAACTTGAAGAGAAACGTTGGGTACGGTTATTTCGTCGTTGATCCCATCACAACAAAATTACACAGCTCGTAAGTCGACCTTGAAAATTTGCACAAAATTTACAAATCACGTGAAAATTTCGTCTTCCTCAGTTGACGAAAGAATTTAAATTAAAATAGCTCTTGTGCAGCGTTGCTGAAATCAGTTACATAAATAGGAAAAATAGTACTGTTATAATTTTCAGCTACGCGCTGACAAACATGAAATATCGTTATTGGTTCAAGGTAAGTGCACTTCCCCTACACCATGACAAAAAAATTAAAAGCTCTTGAAAACACTTTGTTTTATCATATTTTCATAGGAAAACAATCAAATTTAACTAATGCAATTTTACATTTAAGGTAAGTTCGGAAGATATGGCATCTTTTTTTTAACTTCAATAATAAAGCACACGGTTGAAAAAATAAGTATAAATTTTATACGAAAATCGGTTTAAAGGTGGTTTTATATGAAATTAGGTATAAATTTAATAAGTCGTCAACATATGAAAACCAGCTATACTCACAGTTATTGATTTTTATACCGAAAAAGTATAAATATATTGTAGGAACGCAAATTGAAATTGTTTAATAAGTTTGACTTATAAAATTGTATACATTTTACTTATAAATATATATACATATACATATATATTTTGACAAGCAAAAAACACGCGCTACGAATCCTGCAATCATTCTATTGCTGAAGAGTGGAACAAATATCAAAGTTATATATTTACTGTGGTTAAAAATTGTGGCAAATTAATTTTATACACAGAAGCAGAAAGAGATAAAGGTACAAAAATACACAATTTTGAGAATATTATTTTGCCTAGAAAATGTAAGGGAGTTGAATTTAAGCACTGTACCTTACACTAGCGCTTTAAATGTTTTCGAAACTGTTACCTCAAGGAAATCAAATAAAAATTATGTAATTAATATATGTAAGTTTTTTTCCAATGTATGTACATAAATAAAAGTTTTTTGAAAACAAATGCATTTTAATTTATTTAATTACAAAAATGATTTGAGTATATGCTATCTATGCATATATAATTTTGATAAGAAGGCAGTATTAAATTTTATAGGTTTACCTATAATGGTAGAGAATTCCATAGACGAATAGTGCTCACGAAAAACATTCTAGAAGAGCTTAAATACTTAAAAGTAGGGATTTGTTGACAAAATACTAATTTTTCATATAGATAATTGGGGGTTTTTGTGAATATGATCTTGTGTAAAAATATTATGTTTCTTAAATCAAGGTATTCAGCTAAATTATTGTTAAGTAGACGTTTACTAAATGTAGAGATGTGATCAAATCGGGAAAGGCCGAACACACAGCGCGATGCATTATTGAAGGCGATCTGATGTTTATGGAAAGAGCGGGAATTAAACTTGGGGTATACAATTTCATAATAAGTGATAATTGGGATCAACTGTTGAACAAGGTGTTTCCTAGTTTCGACTGGTACAAAAGAAGAAGTCATTCTTAAATTATTACGCAATGTAAAGTAAATTTTACTCACCACAGAATTGATATGATCTTCACAGGTGAAGGCGGAGTTCAAAATAAATCCTAGATTCATAACCTTACTTACAAATTTTAGTACATTTCCATTTAAGTGAATAAGCGGCAACTCATCACAAGGGTAGAACGTTTTCGAAATTGGCAACACAAAAGATTTCGATGCATTCAATTTTAATTTATTATTAACAGCCCACTTGCTTATATTTTCGAGAGCAATATTAATTCTATTACACCCATCCCTCGATTTACGCGGTACTTCTTTTGCGCGGTTTCAAAATTTTATTTGACAAAATTTTTTTTTCAGCTAAAAGCACGTATAAGACATTTTTTTCAGTTAAAAACACGTGGACATAAATAATATGAAGAAGTTTCGTATATATGTAGTAAACATCATGGTGTAAAGACAAAGGTGGAGTCATGGTGTAATAACAAAGGTGGAGTAATTATGACGCTTCTCTCATCATTTTCTGGATATTGGCCAGTAATAGACTCACATTGACATTTATCACCAATTCGACTTTATTGTGTTTCGTTTATTTTTGACATATAGTTGTTTTTCATTATTGGTCCCGTTTAGCAACTCCTACATTTTTGAAGCGTTTGAAGCAACTTTTTACTAAGTGGTATTTGTGTTAGGCTTTTCAGAATTCTATTGCGAATAAATAATTATGCTAAATCGTGCATCGGGTTTCAATCTGACACTAATAAGTCTTTTCTAATATTGAATAACAACAGCGACCAAATTTGTCACAATTAAAGTATTTTGCGCAACATTAGCAGTTTATCGTTCAGAAAGTTTTCTAGAACTTTATGCTTAAGCTCTGCAATTTATCAAAGCGCTTAACTTTGTTGAAGGGGCAATTGAAATGTTATAATGTCAAAGCAAGTCAGCGAATACTCTCACGCTCTTAAAATGGCTTCAACACTTATGGCTGTCCTTAATTACTTCACCTTTGTTATTACACCATGGTCAACATAATATTTTTTGGAAATATTTTGGTTTTACTTTCATGTTACTTTTTTATTTAATTTTCTTACTTTTTAAAATTAATACTTTGGATATGTGATTGAATTTAAAAAATAAAAATTAATTCCATAAAATCTAATTATTTCATTTAATTATTATTTTTTATATAATCTCCAATTTTTCATTAGGTAGGTACGTACATATGTACTTTATGGGTTCAGTTTACGCGGATTTTTTTTACCAATTATGCTATTTTCTTTGAGTTCTATTGCTCGATTTACGCGATTTTTAAATTCTGAAAACCAATCCACTCAATTTGTATGGACTTCTCGTCTCGATTTACGCGGTTTTGAATTACGCGGTTTTTTCAAAAACCTATCTACCGCGTAAATCGAGGGATGGGTGTACAAAGGTCCTCGATCACACCTATTGGCCGTGACTGATATAATTGATTGTCATCAGCATACCCATGCATTGCTACATTTTTACATACATTATAAATATCATTTACAAACAAAGTAAACAACAGAGGACCAACAACAGAGCCTTGAGGTACTTACAGTCATAAACTTTGAATATTTGTTGCCCACTTTTACCCTTTGCGTTCTGCCATCTAAGTAGTTTTATAAAAGTTGAACAGCATATTCTGAAAAGCCAAAAAACTGTTCACGCTCACTACACAGTAAGGCGTGGTTTACATTACACTGTAGGTAAATTTCAAATTTTGAAAAGACACACAAAAACGCCGATACACGTCAACTTATTTTTCGGTCGTAGAATGTAGTGGCATACTCAGTTCTTCAAAATCAGATCAAAATCTCGAGATATTCGCGATTTAGTCATTTTTTGACCCTTTTTTAATATATTTTTCTCATTTTTGAAGAAAAAGACATTGAAATATGTTTTGAAATTAAACTATTTATTCTTTGTTAACACTGTAGAGACCTGTAGAGACCACTTAAAATCGCCGAGGCACTCCAACTGAATTTTTGACCGTAGAATACGGTGGTATAATCAGTTTTTTCCAATTAGATCAAATTCACAAGACATTTGCGATTGATATTTTGTCACTTTTATTCTTGTGTGGCGATTGACCAACAGAAATCGGCAAGCATCGAATCGAATCTTTTGCCAGAAAACCGGCCTTCAAAAGTCATGATTGTTTGATGGAATCGTTCGCCAGCTTCATCCGATTCTGTTGACAACTGCTTCTCATAATCGAAATGGGGATGCAAAATATGAATTTTCATACGTCCAATACTTCAAATGCATGCATAATATTGTCGATGAATGCGAGATAATTTGGAATCCGATTTTTACATAGTACATTTTCTATTACAGCACGTATTAAGTTCCATGCATTCAATGCAGCTTCGTCCAGTATTTCTTTGAAATTCGCATCTTCGTTAATGCGTACTAATTGTTTGATAAAATTCTTCACAATGCCCGATTTGATGTGAAGATCCGGCAAAATTATTTTATAAATTGGAATTAATGGTGTATTAACGACATTAAATTGGCCAATCACTTGTGTATCGCGTTGTTGCCAATCACGTTTTTGATAATGGTTGCATTTTGCACGGCTGTTCCATTTGCAAAAAATGCAACAGTACTTTGTGTAGCCGGATTGCATTCCGGATAACATTGAAAGAACCTTGAAAAAACCGCAATACACGCGCCAATTGTCTTCGTCATAGCTAATACGATCCAAAATTAATTTCATTGTATCGTAAGATCTTTCATACCAACAGCATACATGATTGGCACCGGTTTAATACTGCTGTCTTGAAACAATAACACAACTTTTAGACTTCTGGTTGAACCGTCAATGAAAAGACGCCACTGTTCCGGATGTTAGTTGCATGTTCCCATTTCCTTCATCAAACCGAGAATATCTTGGCAGTATGCATAAGTTGCGTCATCTGAAAGCTTGAAATACGGCATGTATGGATCTTGACGATGTTTGTATGCAGTTATCTTAACACCTGGTGCCAACACGTGAACGCTGTTTAATTCCGATGCCAGAGCCATTGCATTGTTGTGTGATAGATTGAGATTTCTAACAATTTTATCCAAGTGACTTTGTGAAAATAGTGATGGCAACCAGATTGCGACCTGCGGAATGTATTCGGATCGCATAGCAGCAGTGTGCGATTGTGCATCGTAGCTGGTATCGTCAAGTATTGATGGATGTATTGGAACAGGCAATGGATCACTGTGTGGAACAGGTACATGGGCACTTGGCACACCTCTGTACACAAAAGAAGATCGATCTGAGTAAATAATTTTACGTATATTAATATGAAGTATAAACTGGTATTTTCATTGCCAAGGAATAACTTACTGTTTCGATTTAAGCCATGTTTATAATTAAGACACGCGTAGCAATTGTCCTGGTCATGTTCACCTGGATCAGTCCAAACTATGGGAATTGCAGATGACATTGAATATCTCTGCTTTTTCCACCACTTGTTCAAAGCACTATAACATATAATACACGTAAATTGAGGTGCAAAATCTACATTTTCTAATTCCTCAGCACGATTTATCAAAAAATAGTTGTTGTAGGCTTTCAGTGTATCTTGGACCTAACGCCGTCGGTATTTTATTGGTGTATATTTACCACACACAAAACAAAATTGATTAAATTTTTCACGATGGTCTTTGCGTTTTTTGCCGTTCATTTTTATAAATATTTTCTTCACTAACCGCTGATTGAAATATATATTATGGTATTGACGTTCCGATGACGTTTTCAACAAAGAAGCATTTACTACATAATTAGTTTTAATAAAAATTTCAGGTTACGTTTTTTATGTTTTATCGTTGAACTATGGGCTTTTGATGGGAAATTGTGGAAAATAGTTTCAAATAATCACGCCCATGTTTGGTACCCAAACACACATAACAAATTTTATACCTATAATACATACATATGTACATATACATATAAGACCAATTATTAAGTTTTCACTATTATGGGTGATATAGGAGGTGGGCGTAATTTCGGGCGTATGCCAAAAAATTTAATAGGACTAGTCCTTGGATTCATATAAACGTATGTACCGAATTTCGTTCGATTTCGATGTGTTTTTCTACATATATGTATAAGAAAAATATAGCTAAAACAAGTGTTTAAAAGTGACAAAATATCAATCGCGAATATTTCGAGATTTTGATTTGATTTTGAAAAACTGAGTATGCCACCATATTCTACGACCAAAAATTAAGTTGGGGTGTCTCGGCGTTTTTGTGTGTCTTTTTGACGCCGCTACAGTGTTATCGAACACTTTCGAAAAATCTAATAAACATAGGAGAGTTATATAGCCTTTGTCAAATGATGTTCTGATATCATCAGTATTTTTCAGAATTGCTGTAGAACAGCTGTGTTCCGGGCGGAAGCCAGATTGAAATGGCGAAATAAGCATATGTTCATTAACGTGAGTGGAAATCTGTTCAGCCATCAGTGACTCACACACCTTGGAAAGGGATGAAAGTAAACTAATTGGCCGAAAATCACCTGGCTCACTAGCAGTTGGTGTTTTGGCAACGGGGATAACAGTTGCCATTTTCCGCAATTTAGGGTAGCAAGAACTAGTGAAACAGTGGTTTATGACATAAGTCAGAGGGCTTTATATGTAAGGCAACACTAGCTTAATAAACTTTAAAGCGACACCATCTTCACCAACAGCATTAGATTTAATATTTAAAACATTTCTAGCAACGTCTGATTCATTGACAGCCGTAAACTTGAAGCTAGCCAATGAATTTAAAGGTGTAGCGTGCTTAGGGTTGAATTCAGTTACTTGAGCAGGGCATTTAATAAAATATTCATTTAGAATATCGGGATCAATTTTGTAAGTATCGGAAATAAGTTAAGTTACGCCAGAGCTGCTTTGTTGGCAAGGCAGTGCTCAATTTAGACATAAAATATCTTTTTTTGGAAAGTCTAACTGTTGATGTGGCTACGTTTCGAGCAGTTCTGTATTTTTCCCAGCTGGTAGGAGACGGATTTCTTTTCCAATTAGTGTAAGTTTTGTTACGTTTTTTAATTGCCAAAACTACAGGCCTGGTAAACCAAGGGCATGAACTATTTGTTAGAATAAAGAAAATCTTAGCAATCGTGTTTTCTAATTGTTAAAAAGAAAAATTTGTTTGTCAAATTTTTTTCACTTCGAAATTTTATCTCAACGATACTACACAAATAAATTCTATTTTATTTAAAAATAAACTTCTAGCCTTTTTTAAATCCAAAGGACAACTTTAATTCTAAAAGGTTATGGGCGACGGAAAAGAGTCATTCGGCATACCGCAGTTTAACGGCAATGGATTTGACGAGTGGCAATTCCGTGTAAAGGTGCATTTGGAAGCGCTCAACGTGGTTCATGTTCTCACAGACAAGCCACCGGAAGCGCAGGCAGAGAAGCAGGAATTTATCAAATGTGATCGGAAGGCGAAGGATCGGCTTGTTAGTTTTATCCACAATGATTATTTGTGCTATGTTCGTGATAAGGAGACAGCTAGAGAAATGTGGCTGAGCCAACAATCAACATTCGCAAAGAAATCTGTGGTCAGCCAATTACTTTTGAGGAAGCAGCTAGCAAAGCTTCGGATGAAGGACGGCGATTCAGTAAGTACGCATCTAATAGTGTTTGAAGGCTTGGTGAGACAACTTAAAACATCGGGAGCGACTTTGCAGGAGAGTGATCTTTTAGCGCAATTTTTCTTAACTTTGCCCGAAAAGTATGATCCCCTCGTAACTGCTCGCAGAATTTGGATGAAGAAAAATTGACACTCTCAATTGCCAAGGAAAGATTGCTTGCTGAGGAAATAAAACTTGGTGATCGTCAACAAGACGATACAACAGAAAAAACGGCGTTTACTGGTAAGAAATACTTTAAGAAAGCATCATCAGTAAAGTTCCAAGGAAAGTGCTTCAAGTGTGGAAAGGTTGGGCATCGCGCAAAAGATTGTCATCAAAGAGAAGCACACGTTGCCAGTGAGAGCGTCAAAGTCTGCTTTATGGCAGATAGGGTTGCTGATCGTGTAAAAAGCTCAACTGTAAAGTTCAAACTCGATTCAGGAGCAAGTGACCATTTAGCTAACAAAGAATGGTATTTCTCAGAAGTGTTGGAGCTCAAAAGACCGATTCATATCAATGTTGCACAGAATAACCAATCTCTGATAGCGAAGAAGTCAGGAAAAATAAGTGGATATAGTAATAAGTCTGTTGAAATTCTGATGAAGGATGTTCTATTTGTACCTGAGCTACGCGATAACTTATTATCAGTTCGAAAACTGACAAGTGCCGGCATCGAGGTTAAGTTTTGTGGAAAGAAAGCCAATATTACAAAGAACGGCGAACTTATTGCTATGGCGAATCTGCATGATGGCTTATATGAAATTGAATTGAAATTTGATCATGCAGATGTAAATTTATGTAACTTGGACAGAGTCAAGTTGTGGCACAAGCGTCTTGGACACATTGGAGAGAAAGCCTTTGATGATATGGTGAAAAACGAATTGGCAACTGGACTCAATGTCAAGAGTGAGAAGATTGGTTTCTGCGATGTGTGGGTTGAAGGAAAGCAATGTCGTGATCCCTTTAACGGAAGCCGAGAGAGAGCAAAGAGGTCGCTTGAAAGAGTTCATTCGGATGTCTGTGGACCGATTGATCCAGTGGCTTGGAACGGATCGCGATATTTTGTATCATTCACTTCGCAATGATATTTACTATGAAGAAAAAGTCTGACGTATCTGCAGCAATGAAGGAGTACGAAGCCATGGTAACGGCACAGTTTGGTGCATCAATCTCTAAGATTACAGTCGATCAAAGAGGTGAATACTGCTCTAAAGATCAAGAAAATTGGTACAAACAAAAGGGGATTCAAATTGAACCAACAATAGCCTATTCTCCTCAACAAAATGGAGTTGCGGAACGCTTTAATAGGACTTTAGTAGAAAAAGTACGGTCAATGCTAATCGAATCCCAAGTACCAAAACGTTTGTGGTGTGAAGCAGCGCTTACAGGAGTTTATCTAATAAACCGAAGTCCAACGAAATCTTTAAATCACTCTACTACTCCGGCAGAAATGTGGTATGGATCCAAGCCTGATTTGGAGAAACTTCGTGTTTGGTTGTAAGGTGTTTGCTTGGGTTCCGAGTCAGCGAAGAAAGAAGTTAGATTCCAAGAGCCGAAAGTCAGTGTTTATTGGCTATGCACCGAATGGATACAGACTCTGGGATGTGGATGCCCAGAAGCTTTTCACAGCCCGTGACGTCAAGTTTGATGAAAGTTGTTTTCCCTACAAAACTGAAATAAAACAAAATAAGGAAGGTCAGCAAATTTATGTTACGCGAAGCCACGAGCAAGAAGGGGAAAAAGAGGATTTTGTCGTGGCAGTTGAAAATATTCAAAGTGAAATTGAAACGCTTAACACGGGCTTAGATGAAGGTGAAGAGCCAACACAAATAGATGACTTTGAAGATACAACAGAGTGCGACAGTAATTCTCCTGCTGAGATTTCCGTGAGATGTAGTGAACGGGAGCGCAAACGTCCAAGTAAGTTTCTGGATTATTTCATTGGGTATGAAGCCACTGCTGCCGATTTGAATTCCATAGATTATCCTGAAACATTTGCTGAGACAAAGGGTCGAAGCGATGCATCTCATTGGATGAAGGCAGTCGCAGAGGAACTTAGGTCGATGGAGAAAAATAATGTGTGGGAAATAGTAAATCTTCCGAAAAATACCAAACAACTCAAGTCGAAATGGGTGTTTCGTATCAAAGAAAATGAAAATGGAGTACCAATAAGATACGAGGCTCGTCTGGTGGCTAAAGGGTTCCAGCAAAAAGAAGGAACCGATTATACGGAAACCTACGCACCGGTGGCGAAATTGACAACTATAAGAGTAGTACTAGCGGTTGGAGTTCACGAAGGCCTACTGTTTCATCAGCTTGATGTTAAAACAGCATTTCTGCATGGCGATTTAAAAGAAGAGATATATATGGCTATTCCGGAAGGCGTTGTAGCAGAAGAAGGCAAAACTTGTAGACTTCTGAAATCTCTCTATGGTCTGAAGCAGGCTCCAAGATGTTGGAACAACAAATTTAACCAATACATACTAAAACTTGGCTTTACTCGATCTAAGCATGACTATTGTATGTACACAAAGTTTTGTGACGACGACTATCTCATTTTAATCATGTACGTGGATGATTTACTAATTGCTGGCAAAAAGCTTACTTCAATTGAGCGTCTTAAATGTAATTTACGTAAAAACTTTGAAATGTCCGATTGTGGCGAACTGAAACATTTTTTGGGTATAAAAACTGAAATTGAAAAAGAATGTATTAAAATATCACAAGAAGTCAATATTGAAAAAGTGCTCTCAAAGTTTGGATTGTCAGAATGTAATCCTGTTAAGACCCCAATGGAGAAAGGTTTGCAGTTAATATCAAAGAAAGATGTCGCTAAATTAAATAAGCCATATCGAGAGATGCTAGGTAGTATTATGTATATTATGTTATGTGCAAGACCAGATATTTGTTTTTCAGTCGGATACATGGGACGTTTTCAACAAGATCCTTCTGAAGAGCATTGGCAGGCTCTAAAAAGAATTGTCAGGTACTTGAAAGGCACTAAAGAAATTAACTTAATATTTGAAAAGAGTTCAAATAAACCGATCATTGGATACGCAGATGCTGATTGGGCAAGTGATTCGACAGATCGAAAGCCTGTTAGCGGATTTATTTTTCAAGTATATGGATGCACTGTTTCTTGGTCAAGCAAGAAACAGGTTACTGTGTCAACTTCTTCAAGCGAATCTGTATATGTGGCATTAAGTGCAGCAACAACTGAAGCAATCTGGCTAAGAGGTTTACTACAAGACCTAGAACAAATGGGTGATGAACCTGTAGAAATATTTGAAGATAACAGAGGTAGCATTGGGATGGCTAATTCCTTAGAGTCGAAGCGTGCAAAACCCATTGACATTAAGCATCCTTTTTTAAGAGATCACATTGCAAACGGAATCATTGAGTTAAAGCCAATTTGTACAGAAGACCAGTTGGCGGATATTTTTACAAAAGCTCTTAGTGTAGCAAGATTCAAGAATTTGATTTTAAAACTAGGGTTGCACGATTGAGAAGGGGTGTTAGAATAAAGAAAATCTTAGCAATCGTGTTTTCTAATTGTTAAAAAGAAAAATTTGTTTGTCAAATTTTTTTCACTTCGAAATTTTATCTCAACGATACTACACAAATAAATTCTATTTTATTTAAAAATAAACTTCTAGCCTTTGTTAAATCCAAAGGACAACTTTAATTCTAAAACTATTTACTATTCTAGCAGAACGAAGAGGCTCATGAGCCAACAATCATTTCATTGCACCTGATTCAAATCATTAGCCAGACACTCGAAATTTATAGAATTATAATCGCGATATGTAAAATGTTCCGAAAAATTAATAGGGGCTAGATTTATGTTCAAAGTACAGAATAAAAGATCGTGATCAGCTAAAAATGATATTTGGTAAAATAAAAGCACAGTTGAGGTATCCGAAACTGCGAAAAAATCAAGTAAGCTCGGAGCGGCAATATTAGAAAAACGAGTTGACAATTCAGTATTAATGATCGAGAGCCCAACTTCAGACAGGACATCGAAGTTTCGCTTAGATAAGGCGTCGTTCAAAAGCAAGTTGATGTTGAAATCGCCACATACGATGAAATGATTATAATCAATTACATAGATAGATAGGGAAGAAAAAAATGTTCTAGGCTAGAATTTCTAGAAGGATTATAAACACATGAAACAATAACTTTTGTACTGTTGTCAGATATTTCAGCATTTAAAAATTCTACATCTGAGCCCATTGATCCATTTAATACCTTAACCTTCAAGTGATTTTTGTAATTGGCCACACCTCCACCTATTCTGTTACGTCTATCATTCCTGAAAATTTTGTAATTCTTTAGACTGTAATATGCATCATTTACGTCGATATTAAACCAAGTCTCCGAAACACAGATTACATCAACTAAAGATTCTTCAAAAACGCACCTCACTAAATCCAACTTAAAAGCATTCAAGCTTCTTGCATTAAAGTGGACAATCTTTAGTCCTAAGCGCTGTTTACACAAAACATTTATCATTGCTTTATAGTTTTCGTTGGCACTATTATTATTATTATTATTATTATTAGATGCGGACATCGAATAAAAAGTTAAAAACGGAGTAAAAAGTAATAAGTATTGAGAAAATGAATGTAGAAATAATTAGAGAGGTAAAGTTTAAGATAGTATAACTATTATAAGAAAAGTTAGAAAATAAATAACTAGAGAAAAGAATTGAGTAATAAAGTGAGTTAAAATAGCAAGGTTTAAGTATAACGTATAAGTAAAAGCGGAAAAGAAAATATACAGGAAGCATAATATAAAAGAAAATAATATAAAGTAAATAATTTAGCACTAAAAACAACATAACATAATAGCAAAAGTAAAATAATGCATTTTTTCGAATTTTTTTCTTAAATCACCCTAATTACTTATTCCCGCCAGTGCTGTCGTTTGTACTACCATAGTACTTTTGTACTACCCTTCAGCCACGCGAACTACTGTACTACCCAATACTCAATTTGTACTACCGAAAATTTTCACCAACCAATCCGCAATTTGTATTACCCCACCGTTCTTTGATCTCTCATGCTTCAATTACATTGGCATTATTTAACCCTCTAATGTGCAAGAAAACGAAACTCAAAAAATTGCTATGGAACTGATAGAAATAGTCAAGAAAACAAAGTTTTGTTCTAGCAAGTTGTCTAATTTTTCGCTTTAAGGATGGAGGAGACAAAAGATCCCTTGAAGCATATTTTTATCATTGCGCATTTAGCCAATAAAACTTTTGAATTCGAAATTGAATTTTATATCGTTACAACGAACAAAGTTTTTAGTATTATTAAAAAAAAATATAAATTTGTAGATGATAGTTTAATTAATGATAATGACAGTGTAAGTAAAGTATAGCAAACCAAGGTTTTCTCTGAACATGAAAATCTTATATGAAGCAATTATATGTATAATTTTTATTTTCAATTATAACGACACTTCAGCGGCTGAAAGAAGTACCCACACAACATCGTCAAAATGATATGATGAGCCGTTACATATTAACGTATTCAGAATTTTGGCCCAGAGAACGAAATTCAGTATGATTCAAATTTGAATCATGGCGCACTAGAGGGTTAAATCTTGAAGTGTCAAAATCATCGCTCGTTATTTTGGTTTACTTATTTTGACATTAAAAAATTTTAACATCGCATCAACCATTAGAATTTAACTATGAAAGATTCATACTTTTTATACGCGGCCAATTGCGTTTGTAATAATTTTTTTATGCGTAGTTATAGGGGCGCCGAAAGACCTGTTGCGTGTGTTGAGAACTCCACTCGGATGAGACTTCCCCATGTTGAATTCAACACGGGAAATTTTAATTCAAACCAAGAATACTCAAGCGATTGATTCCAATACAAAAGTAGAAAATCATCAATCCAGAAGCTTTGAATAGAAAAATTTATTATGATGTGTACGACCAAATTCTTTCATCACTGAGAATCTGGTTTTGGACAGATTTAGCAAAGTTTCCAGATCCCTTGAAGCTCTTGTACTTCGCAAAGATTGTAATGTTGATAAAATATTAATTTTTATAAAGATAATTTCAAAAAAGATAATTTACTTAGTGATCGAAACATTTTTGGTGAGCTGAAATGAAACTAAATTGAAAAGTTTTGGAGATGTAGTAGATTTTTTACATAAACATCTATAGTAATATAAGGACCTCATTCCAGAATTCGTTTGATTCGTGAAATTGTTAATGACTATATCTGCATCATTTTGCTCTAATGAGAGGAGTTTTTCAACTCTTAAAAGGCTGAAATTGTATATGCGTTCAACGATGGGTTAAAAACGTTTATACATATCATGTTCCGATTTTATACATGTAGCACAAGTTGGATAGACAAGGAAAGAATGAAGAGTTTCTGACAAAATAAACATTTTTTTACTTACGCAATAATTAGTGAGAACTTTATTGTAGACATCCTACATTACTTTTTCATAATCATGATTCTGTAAGATTATCGTCAATTTAAAAATATCTTCATTTTCGAACGTCCCCCCCTCGCGTTTCAACGAATTCCACACCCGCTTTTAAAACGTTATGACGCCCATAACATAATAAATGTTTTTCATGTAACAATATTTATACTATAATAAATGAATTTCAACAAATACTGTGTAAACTTTTATTAATAATTTATTTTTATCATATGAGTAAGTGTCAGTAAACATATATTAGTGTAGTACTACCCATTTTCACAAAAAAAACACCCAAAAATATAAAATTGAGCACTTAAATTTTTTTTAAAACGACAGCACTGATTCCCGCCACACGATCAACGCTCACAGTATCACATACCGTCTGTAAAAAATGTATGCATTTATCACTGTCTTTAAATGGATCACCCGATGAGCGCGTCCGTCAATTCAATGCCACCCATGTGACGATAGTACTCATGAATTATATTCGGACATGCGACTTTGACATATTTTCGTAAAAAGCACGACAATAACGAAAAATTAACGGATTAAAATGTTGATCATAACAGAAAGGCTCCGTCCCAACATACGTAGAAGCCAATCGAACGACCTTATCTTTTCAGACAACTGTCGATAAATCTATTCCATAGGCAGAGCCACAAAATTCTGCAAAATCATGCTCTTTTTTCAGGTCAGTATCAGAAGGCAATTTGCAGTTAGAAATTCTGTTAGAATATACGGTTCCTAAATAGTATATGTAAGTTCTGGCTACCGGGAAATGTTATATCGGTCAAAAAAGAAAAAAAAAAACATGTGTGCAGTTTACACGCGGTAGAAGTGAAACTGCGAAAGAATGAGACGAAAATGTTTTATTAAAATGATAAAAGTTGACGGGATCTAGAAAAGGTACAGCAAAGCTTTGGTAGTTAATCAGTCAATTACTTACTTGAACAAATTTAAGAAATAGCAAATCTTCCCACGCTTTTGTCTCAGTTTTTGATTAACCAATCTCGAAGCTGATAGTTTTAGTGCACTCAGCTTGATGAATACTTTAAACATAAAATAAGCTTATGCGACAGCAATTGATTGAGTAGGCCATGCCATCATTCAGAACACCTATGTATATAAAACCAAAATTCAAAGCTCTTTGAACGCACGAAGTGTGTCGACTCTTGCACGATTACCGATCGGTACTCGGTCGCATAAACATAGTAATAGAAAGCAATCAACGCAATTTTCCTCGCTATAGCAAGGCTTTTGTAGTTGATCAGTGCATTGCTTTACCAAATTGAAAAAATAGAAAATCTTTCGACGCTGTCAGCTTTTTGTTACCCGATCTCAATGCTGATAGTTTCAGCGCACTCTGCTCGATGAGTAGTTTAGTTTGATACATAATTTATTATTGCTGTAGCTAGATCATAATTAAAAAGAGCGTTACATGTTTTATCTTAAAAATTTTGCGTTTCAAATTTTTCAAATGACAAATGAATGAGAAGTTTCACTTCAAAAAAGTTATATGTGTCCCGGCTGTTTGCTGGTTCACGTCTAGAAATCGTGATATATCGATTTGAAGTTAATAAGTATCATATATGGAAAAATTAAGAATTACAATTGCTTTATTCTATTGATGCACTGTTTCTCTATATAATCAACAGTTTTGCAGTAATAAATAAAATTATGAAGAAAAAAATATAATTTTTTGCCTAAAAAATTTAAATTTTTTTTTTTGTAAAAATCATGAAAAATCCAAAACGGGAAAATGAGTCAAGTCTTATTACTTACACGTAAAGTCATATAGCCTATGAGCAAAATCGGATGCTTTTTAAATTTCAAGCGTACGTATTTCATACGTATGTAATATCATTAAAAAACAGAAAATATGGAATGTAAATAACATCCCAAATAATTCCCCATTAAAGTTTCTGTAGTAACTCAACTTGTCATTTAAACTTGGTTAGAGCTAAAAGTGTGCATGCTTTTAAGTTATTTAAATCTAGATGAGCAAAAACGGCGGCGAAAGAAATAAAATATTTAATACTACACAATACTTCATTCATACTACATAGTTTTGTTACCTTTGTTGTTATTACGTGAAAATAAATACATTGAATCCTTCTGTTGACTTAAAAACCTTTTTACTAAGCTTATTTATCTATACCAGGGGCTCTTAAGCCCCTTTTCTAGCTAATTTTTTTTTGCGGACCCCACCCTTACCCTAGACTTGACGTCGTTCTTAAGCTTAATGACAAAGTCACTCAGGCTTGCCAACCGTTCGGTTTTCACCCGGACAGTCTGGTTTTTGAAAGCTTTGTCCGGTTGTCAAACTCAACCAGGCATAAAATGTCCAGTTATCTACTTTAATTTTTCAGGTTTTTAAAGGTGTTTTCAACCTTATGTCCGGTTTTTGAAAGTCCAAAAATTGACAAACCTGCAGACTGTACTTTCTAATAAATATTGATACTTATACCTAAGAATACCTATTTAGTAAGTACAGTATGTACTTATTTTCAGCTTCCCATATTTATTTTTTAAAGCGTACTTAATTTGTACTTATTTCGGCCGAATGCCGAAATCTGTTTTTTAAAATAATAATTAATATGAATATCATTTGCGCTGGTCCGATTATTGGGAAATAGTTGTGTTATATATCCTTTATTTAGTATTTAGAAATGTCAAACCTATTTCTTAAATATCTTGGTCACATATGCTTCGTATTTCTATTCATAAAATGGTAATGGCGCCGCAACGCTGTATGTAAGTGTATTTTAAATTCGAATCTTCCGAAAAAATATCCGCAAATGAAAAAAGGAAGAACAGAAACGCCGGAAAGAGTGCAATCGAAAATGCAAATGCAAATAAATCGGCAAAGTATGTCAAAAAATTTTAAAACACATTGCGTTGACAGCTGGTCGTTGCCATTATTCTTCATTACATTTGATCTTTATCTTTTCTGCACCCACCACATAATTACACCATAACTTGGAATTATATTTATTTGTACTTATTTTCAACTATTTTGATTTCAGGCAAATTTACTTATTTTTTCAAACTCAAAGTTGATATGCTTACTTATACCATATATTTCACTGTATTTTAACAAATCTTGCGCATTTATAGGGGCAAACATTTATAACTAGCATTTTTATGTAATTAATACACAAAATGAATAAAAATTGTGAAAATGTTAAAGAATTAAAAAAGTTACAAGGCAAAATATTTACGTTAAACTCAGACATACATATACATTAGACCGTACCACCTTACAAGCAAAAAAAAAAAGTTCACCGTACACCAGCAAATCCGAAGCATTTTTGCAAGGTTATTTCGAAAAAAATTTTTTTTTTGGACGAAAATAGAGTTTGCGCATTTGAGAAAAACATCATATCTTCGGCATTTACAGTCCGATCTTAAAGTATGATATATCAATGTTTTTGCCTTGAGTAGACCAACTTTAATTCAATGATCCTTGACATCAAGTGCCCCGTTTTTGAACTTACCCACCATATCTCAGTTCCTACCATCCTAATGTACCACCTTAATATCAGAAAATTAAAGCTTGCAAAAAATCATTGAATTTTTATAACTGAAGTATTTCGATTACTCCATTAGAACTATTTTTAAAAATGTTTTTAAAGTTTTTTACCGAACGTAGGGGTCGCCTTATTATACTTTTCGTCATATCTTCGGTATTTATAGTTAGTAGTGGTTAAATGATTTCTAATCGAATGATAGTTGGAATAATACCATTATTAGTCTCTTAATGTATTTAATTATTCTAAGAAAGTTGATTTTAGCGACTGATTATTTTATAATTAATCATTATTTAATCGAACTTACAGTCATTAAGTAAAGACCAATATTGTAAATTTCTTACTTATTTGATCAATGCTATTTTTTCAACAAACATGACAAAGATAAGAAATGGAACAATTTTAAACTGGTAATTGGTGACATATTTCGGCTATTACCAATAGCCTCATCAGACCAGTTTGGTTAATTCTGTACATTGACTCGAACCCCTGACCGTTAATGCATTGCAATTGCATATTATGCGACGGCCGCTCTAACACTTGAGCTACTGAGGGACTTGTCATGAGGTGTACAGAGTGCGCATATTCCATTTGTCATCTTTTGTCACTTTCTCGCTTACTGCCATAGCCTGTTAGGTCGTTTCCTAAAGTCATGCTATGATTTTTTTTATTTTTTCGAAATTGTGGTGTTGCCAGCCACCTATTTTGAAATACGGCGGGTTCACCATATGGTTTTTAAGAAAGTTGATTTTAGCGACTGATTATTTTATAATTAAACATTATTTAATCGAACTTACAGTCATTAAGCAAAGACCAATATTGTAAATTTCTTACTTATTTGATCAATGCTATTTTTTCAACAATGGAATATGTGCACTCTGTACACCTCATGACAAGTCCCTCAGTAGCTCAAGTGTTAGAGCGGCCGTCGCATAATATGCAATTGCAATGCATGAACGGTCAGGGGTTCGAGTCCATGTACAGAATTAACCAAACTGGTCTGATGAGGCTATTGGTAATAGCCGAAACATGTCACCAATTACCAGGTTAAAATTGTTCCATTTGTTATCTATGTCATGGTTGTTGAAAAAATAGCATTGATCAAATAAGTAAGAAATTTACAATATTGGTCTTTGCTTAATGACTGTAAGTTCGATTAAATAATGTTTAATTATAAAATAATCAGTCGCTAAAATCAACTTTCTTAGAAACCATATGGTGAACCCGCCGTATTTCAAAATATGTGGCTGGCAACACCACAATTTCGAAAAAATAAAAAAAATCATAGCATGACTTTAGGAAACGACCTAACAGGCTATGGCAGCAAGCGAGAAAGTGACAAAAGATGACAAATGGAATATGCGCACTCTGTACACCTCATGACAAGTCCCTCAGTAGCTCAAGTGTTAGAGCGGCCGTCGCATAATATGCAATTGCAATGCATGGACGGTCAGGGGTTTGAGTCCATGTACAGAATTAACCAAACTGATCTGATGAGGCTATTGGTAATAGCCGAAACATGTCACCAATTACCAGGTTAAAATTGTTCCATTTGTTATCTTTGTCATGTTTGTTGAAAAAATAGCATTGATAAAATAAGTAAGAAATTTACAATATTGGTCTTTGCTTAATGACTGTAAGTTCGATTAAATTTTTTTTTTTTTTTTAAACTTCTTTCTATTTATTGAATCTTTTCTTTAGAGACTAACAATAAGTTTTAAAATCTTATACTAAGTAACATTATTATAGATTAATATTATGTATAATTAATATATAATTTAATAATGAACTCGTCTCCAGAAACAAAAAGCAGGGACTTATTTATTTATTCAACATTACTGAGCTTATAAGCCCTCATAAATTGCGAAAGTATGTAAAATAATACATATAAGTAAATGGAATATTTCCGAGCTAACGGCTGATCTCGTCAGGTCGGTAGAATGAATAAAAGCAGTATTGACTTAAGTGTCCGCGCTAACGGCTGACCTCATCTGGTCGGGTAGATGTCTGAAAGCTGCAGTGACTTAAGTATCCGCGCTAACGGCTGACCTCATCTGGTCGGCTAGATGCCTGAAAGCTGCAGTGACTTAAGTATCCGCGCTAACGGCTGACCTCATCTAGTCGGGTAGATGCCTGAAAGCAGCAGTTACTTAAATTTTTTCACTCTAATGGTAGCCGAGACGAACTAGGTCTCTTGTTGCTGCACTCTCCAATTCATCGGACAGCGGCTGAGACGAACTAGGTCTCGTGCACACGTCCCCATCGGAAGAGGAGCTGGCTGCGATGAATTGCCGAGGTCGGATTGTATTGGAGGACTGTGCCCGAGACGAACTAGGTCCCGGTACTGAGTCCTCATCTGCTTCACGATGATTGCACGATGACGTTAGCGCTAATAAGTTCGGTTCGGTGCTGTGCAGTATGCACAACTTCCATAGAAGGACGATCCTTTCTTTTCAGTCTGGAGTGATTCGCTATGTTTATTAAATTTCGAGCAAATGGGTTAGGATGATGCATCAACCTTATGGCGTAGGTTTGTTTATTTTTATTTATTTCATCTTTTACCAATGGGATGCATAGATCTCGGTGAATAATTTCATTCCTTATGTACCATGGTGCACCTGTAATTAGTCTTAATATTTTGGACTGAGCCCTTTGTATTAGTTCTATGCTTGAAGAGCTGGCGTTACCCCAAAGTTGGACACCATATAACCAAATTGGCTTTAAAATTGTTTTGTATAAAAGGATTTTATATTCAAGCTTCAAAGGGGAACGATGATTAATTAGCCAGTGAAAACTGGAGGTTTTTAACTTTAACTGAGTTATTTTGGCTTCAATGTGCCTACACCATGTAAGTCGTCGATCTAATTCAATACCTAGATATGTTACAATTTTATTTTGTGGGACTGAAGTATTATTTAGAACAATTGGAGGGCATTCACCATGCCTAAGGGTAAAAGTAACTTACTTACATTTTTGCTCATTTATTTTTATGCGCCATATCGACAACCATTCTTCTATTGATTTTATATGAAGCTGGAGCTTTCGAGAAGCTTCTAATGGGCAACGGTTACAGCTTAAAACTGCAGTATCATCTGCGAATGTTGAGATGGTCGTGTTAGCATTAATTGGTAAGTCTGAAGTATACAATACATATAGAAACGGTCCTAGTACGCTACCTTGAGGGACACCTGCTCTTATATTGAAGTGAGTAGAAATAAAATCTCTGTGTTTTATTTTAAAGAGCCTGCTTTCGAGGTAAGAAGTAAATGTTTTGTGAACATTGAGAGGCAATAAGCGTTTAATTTTATTGATAAGGCCTTAATGTCATACTTTATCGAACGCCTGTGCGACTTCGAGAAATATTGCTGTGCAATATTCACTGCGCTCATAAGCCTTTCTTATTTCATTTGTGATCCAATTAACCTGTTCGATTGTGCCGTGTTGTTTTCGGAAACCGAATTGGTGAGGCGGAAATAAATTGTTATGGGTAACATAAGGAATTCATTTTGCTAGAATTAATTTCTCAAATAATTTTGACAAGCAAGGTAAAAGACTTATGGGTCTGTACGATGATGGTAATGTACGATCTTTCCCAAGTTTTGGTATCATGGTTATCAAAGAGTTTTTCCATTCTTTTGGGTAATATCCGTAATGAATTATAGCATTAAAAAGTCGGGTCAAAAAGATAATGGCTGAATAAGGCAATTCCTTAATCATTTTGGGTGTGATGTTATCACACCCTGGGGATTTTTTAGGACACAATTCTTGAATTAAACTGATTAAGTTGCTGCTGTGGAAACTCATTTGGATAGTATCGTTATTTATTGGCAGTTGAGGAGGCATGAAACCTTGAATGTTCGTATTTGGTTGAAAAACTGTACTTAAGTGATTTGCAAAAGCCTCAGCTTTTTCATCATCACTTCGAGCCCGATTTCCGTGGGAGTCTCTAATCGGTGATTCATTTTCAGTGGGGGCTCTTATTTTTTTGCTGGCTTTCCACAAGGACTTCTTCCCATTAGCATTGAGGGCAAGTTTCGAGACATACTTTTGCTGCTCCAAGTCTTCTTCGTTATTTAACGCAGACCTAAGTTTATGTGTAGCAATTTTTAGGATTGCTTTAGAAGCTGGGGATCTATGGACCTGCCACGCTCGCCTTAACCTACGCTTTTCGGCTACGAGGATTTCGATTTCACTGTTAGTAAGGAAACGGCTTTTTGTATTTTTCACAGCCTGATCAGAAGTTGAGTGCTCTGCTGCTGAATACAGTATTGAGTTAAAAACAGCAACAGCATCGTCAATATGCTCGTTGTGTTCTATCGAGTAGTTTGAGTGGATGTGTGAGCTTCTGTATTTTATGTACTTAAGCCAATTGGTCTTATGTGATGTCAGTCTCATAGGGGGCTTAAGATCAGCTGATTTTTCTAGAAGGCAAAAAATTATTGGAGAATGATCAGAAGAGAGATCATACTTTGCCTCGGCTGTTAATAAGGATCTATCGATACCTCTTGTGATAGCAAAGTCAATGAGGTCCGGGATTTTCCTTCGATCGGCTGGCCGATATGTTGGTTGACCAGGTGAAGCATAGTCGAACGTGGTGCTATGCCTCATTAACATGTTATATAACTGTTTGCCTTTAGGGCTTATAAGACGAGATCCCCAGTACGTATGTTTGGAGTTATAGTCTCCAGCAGCTAAGAATCTAATTCCCAAGGAATCAAAAAAATTTTGAATTTTTCCTCACTGATTGCGAATCGAGGTGGACAATAGATTGCCGAAACAGTAAGTTTTTTGGAGTGGTTTTGTAGGCAAATAGAGGTAGCCTGGAGATAATTTTCTGAAAAGGGTTCTAAGGAGTAGTGTTTAAGGCGATTTCGAATTAAAATTCCTGTGCCCCCGTGAGCTTTACCATCAGGATGATTAGTTTTGTAAAATTTATATCCTGCATTAAGTCAATGTTGCGGCAGCTTTTTGCCGTATGTTGATTGTTGTGAAATGCAAATATTTCTTCCTTGGTGAAAAGATTTGCAAAGATTTCTTGCTTGCCTGCAAAGATTTTTGTCGCTGGACACAGTGCCTTCACACTCACATGCAATGCAGCAGCAGCTTTAATTTATCAAAGTTTAATTCAATTTCACTTGGTATCAAATAAATTGTTCTTAGGTAAATTTCACTCGACCGAGTTCAAATATAACAAAAAACTGGTTTCAATATATTTTAAATTTATTTAATTACAAAACTTCAATTTATAGTAAATTTTTTGCAAGTCAAAAAGAGAGACAAAAACGTGGCTGGCAAAGCTCAAACTTCAAAAGAACAAAGAACAAAGGAAATTCGTTCCTTTTATTTATGTGACAAGTTGCCACAATCGATTATCAGATTAATCGAAAAAGCAATTGACATAACATTTTCAACAAGTATGTGTTTCTCGTATTCGTCTCTTTCAGTGTTGCCGTAAATTAAGTATTGTACCATAATAATAGTAGCACAATTATAAATGTAATGCATTACATTAGAATTAAATAAGAAAATAAATATAAGAATAAAGAAGTATAAATATAATTGAATTCAATTAGTATAAAAATAATTAGTGTAATAATAAAGATTGATATGCCTCAACATACCGGCCCCGGTGAAGAACTTTAAAAGTTTTCACGGTGGAATTAAAGCCAGCTTTTGGACGGGGCGTTTGTATTCGCCTGCAGCAGTTTTAATTTGTGCTACGCGCACCTTTCCATCCTTGCCAGGATATACGGCGGTTACCCTTCCCAGCATCCATCGTTGAGGAGGTGTGTTGTCCTCGTGAATAAGCACCAGAGCACCCACGTTGAGGTTGGATTGGTCGTTGCGCCACTTGCAGCGTGTTTGCAAATCGAGAAGGTAGTCTTTCGACCATGCTCGCCAAAATGCCTGTTTGATTGAGCATAACAGCCGATATTGTTTTAAACAGGTTTGCTTGCTGGTTTTCTCGTCTGCGACGAATTCGTGCGGCAGCGAAACAATTTCCTCGCCTATCAATAGGTGGCCTGGCGTTAGGGCTGAGCTGTCGTTTGGATCGTTGGACATGGCTGCTATCGGCCTTGAATTTAGGATGGCCTCCACTTCGACCAATGCGGTATTCAATTGGTCGGCGGTGAGGTTGGCGTTGCCCATTAGGCGGATCAAATGATGTTTGCTTGTTTCACTGCGGCTTCCCAAAGGCCGCCGAAATGCGGTGCCCTTGGCGGAATGAATACAAATTCGATTCCTTTTTCGGTTGCAAACTGCTGCAACTGCTGGCGTTGGCGCGCGAATGCGACTTCTAGCTCTCTCATCGCATTTTTTGCCCCCACAAAATTGGTAGCATTGTCGCAGTGAATCTTCTGAGGAACTCCGCGTCTGCCGATGAACCTTTTTAAAACAGAAAGAAAAGAATCAGTTGAAAGATCTACCACTAATTCTAAATGTACAGCTTTGGAGCTAAAGCATATAAAAACTGCAATGTACATTTTAACGGGTGGACGACCCCGAATACGTAGGGATACATAAATTGGAACAAAAAAATCCACTCCGCATATCGAGAAAGGTCGAATGGCTCGAACTCGATCTGCGGGCAAAGATCCCATTATTTGGTTTATCAATTTTGGTTTGTATTTAAAACAGTGTACACACTGACGTACAGTTTTGGTACATGCCTCTCGAGCATTGATAAGCGATATTTTTTTGGCGAAGTAACGAGACAAGTGTTTTTGGTCCAGCATGGCAATTTTGCACGTGTAAATATTTTAAGTAAATTTGTATAAAATATGCATTTTTTGGCATAAGTAGTGGAAATTTTGACTCGTATCGAAGATTTGAATGCAGCAATCTGCCGCCAACACGAATAAGAGAAATTGAACGTTTATCGACATTATACTGTTGAATGAATGGGCATAATTTTTGCAGCTGAGGTTGAAGCTGCAGCGTCTTTTCTAATTTCTTAATTTTATCTGGAAACTCATACCTTTGTGATATTTCTACAATTTTTAAGAAAGCCAGATTTTTTTCGGCTGCAGTCAAGTCAAAACTTTCACTTTTCTTTGATAGTTTTAGAAAATGATAAATATAGCAAAAAATGCGTATAAGTTTAGAAAAGGACGAGTGTTTTAATATCAAGTCAATAAAAATATTGCTTGATTTTTGAGCTAGCAAAACAGAGTTTGATTTTTTGGTCTCAAGCATTTTATTTTGTGGATTCAAATTTGAATGCTTGGGCTTTGGCCAATCGTCAGAATTCTTTAAAAGAAAGGCCGGCCCCGATAGCCAAATTGACGCTTGTAACTCATCAGCGTTGCAGCCTCTGGAGACAATGTCTGCAGGATTTTCTTTAGAAGGTACATGCATCCATTTTATTTCTTGTGACAGATCTTGAATTTCTGCCACACGATTAGCTACAAAAGTAGTCAAAGTGGATGGATGTGCTTGAATCCAGTGAAGGACGATTTCTGAATCCATCCAAAAAGTAGTGCTCTCGATTTCACAATTACCAAGTAATGGCTTTACTCGAGCCCAAAGATTTGATAGTAAATGCACCGCACATAGCTCAAGTCTTGGCAATGACTTTGTTTTAAGTGGAGCTACTTTAGACTTTGCGGTTAGCAAACGTACAGTTATTTCCTGACCAAAATTATTTCTTACATATAGGCAACAGCCATATGCACGAATAGAGGCATCTGCAAAGCCATGAATTTGGATAGGAGAGTCTGGACAAGTGTTCATGAAGCGTGGTATTGATATTCCACTGAGCTCTTTAAGGTTTTCTTTGAATCTTGTCCAACTTGTATTAAGACTCATCGGTATAGATTCGTCCCAATCCAATTTTTGAAGCCATAATTCTTGAAGAAGAATTTTAGCCTTTGTAATTATAGGGCAAAGGAGTCCGAGAGGGTCAAAAAGCCTGGCAGAAACTGACAAAATGTTTCTTTTTGTGGCTCTCAAGTTTTCAAAACTTGGATCCAAACGAAACGTAAAGTTATCGTTCTTCGGAAACCATCTCATGCCCAAAGTTTTTGTGAAATCGGAATCATTAAATTGAAGTGATTTTTCATCTTTTTCTGCTGAAAAGTAGCTAGGGTGATTTGGGTACCACTTTGCCAAATCAAACCCAGCTGAACTAAGCACTTCTGTAACTTGTAGTCGAATTGTTTCGAGCCCTTTTAAGTTATCGGCACCTGTTAGCATATCATCAACATAAAAATCTCTTTAATCACCATAGAAGCAGCTGGGTGTGAGTTTTTATGAAGATCGCTAAGATGCACTAAGCATCTGGTGGCCAAAAATGGAGCTGACGCCGTTCCATAAGTAACTGTGTTCAACTGATATATTTAATTGGCTCAGAATCTGATTCTCGCCATAAAATCAGTTGAAATTTGCGATCAGCCTCGTCAATCATAATTTGACGGTACATTTTCGATATGTCAGCTGTAATCGCGTACTTATTCAATCGAAAACGTAGTAAGATTGAAAATAAGTCGTTTTGAATAAATGGTCCAACCATCAAAATTTCATTTAACGAAATGGTTGAAGACGTTTTGCATGAAGCATCGAAAACTACGCGAAGTTTTGTTGTGACGCTTTCAGGCCTAATCACGCATTGATGTGGAATCACATAATGCGGTTTTGACAAAATATTAAGAGGAGCTAATGACATATGTCCTAAATTGCGATATTCTCGCATGAAATCATTGTACATTTCTCTTAATTGAAAATCCCTTAGTGTTCTACGCTCAAGGAACAAAAAACGTTTTTTAGCTACTTCAAATGACGAGCCTAAATTATTGAAATGAACTTAAACGAGTGACTGATTTTTGAAACGAGTCTTCACAAGACTGCTGTTCAGAAGTAAATTTAGGTTGTGATTCTGCAGGAATTTCTTCCATTTCCCAAAATTTGGGCAGCAATGAATTAAGCGACTCTGGATTTTCAATAATATCCATATTAATGGAAACTGACAAACAAGTAGCAGATTGTCTATAGTTTCCCGAAATAATCCATCCTAGCAATGTTTTCTGAATTGCTGGAAGATTTGAATTTAATTTGATTTGGCCAACACAGAGTAAATTAAAGAACAATTCTGCTCCTAACAAAATGTCAACTCTGTGGGGCTTATAAAAAAATGGATCCGCCAATTCGATATTTGATGGGATATTCCACTGCTGATGAGGTAAAATGTCATCAAGATGAATTGAAGAAATGGACTTTAAAATCCAAAAGTCAGAGTTGAATTTATGAGAATTAACTCGTGACTGACAAAGCGCATGAATTTTATGCTTTATTGGGGACTTAACTGAATTTAGACTAGTTATATTTATTAACTTTTCCTCTTTTTTTAATCGAAGCTTTTAAGCCAATTCTTCAGACGTAAAGTTAAGCTGAGATCCGGAATCTAAAAGCGCTCTGGCATTATGAAATTGACCCGAAATGTCTTTGACTTTTATGATAGCTGTCGCTCAAATAACTTTGCCCACTTGACTTGATGCTAAGTTGACATTGGCGCTACTACTGGATGTCGGATCCGAAGAAATGTGTGAAGTGGCCGCCCCAGAATCTAGCAGAGTAGCCTGGGCTAACGAAGAAGTGTGATATATGTGCAATAGTGTATGGTGAGGCTTATTGCAAACCTTACACTTTATGGATTTGCACTTTGAAACAGAATGACCATTTCTTAAGCAGTTAATGCATAATTGATTGGTTTTTGCAAATTGAAAACGCGATGTTACCGAAAGATTGTTAAAAGAAGTGCAAGAACTAATTGCATGTCCTGCTAATTTGCAGTATAAACAAGGCGCAAGCGAAGTTGTTTCCTTTGAAACTGAAAGCGAAACCATATTATTTTTATTTTTACTGTAATTATTTCCTTTAATTACTTTATTTGGATTAAACTTTAACTTTGATGATTCCTCTGCAGAAATTTGTTGAAATCTTCGAGTGAGAACAGCCTCACAATCTGACAACAGCGGGAGTTTACTGTAATCCAAATTATCTTCAATTTTTGTTCTGGATTCAGTATCAATTTTTGACATAACCAAATGGATTATGATAGCATTTGCTATGCTTTTATCGTCTCCTAATGAGAGCAATGATGCATAAGTTGCAGATACCGTATCAATTGTTGTACGCAATGCAGAAGCTGAAGGCTTCACCATTTGTGGAAGTTCAAAAAGTTGACCAATAGTATCAAAAAATATTAGGCACTTATTATCATAAACCTTTTTTAAACAGGCGAGCGCCTTTGGATAATTTGAATCGCTTATTTGAAAACTTTTATTGTTCCAAGAGCTTCACCTGACAGACATGAAACTAAATGAGTAAATTTTTCAATGTCCGAAAGCGATAAATCTTTATCGACTAAAGTTTCAAAAAGGCTTATGAAATTATTGAATTCGGAATATTTTCCACTGAATTTTGGTAAACGCATTTTAGGAAGCTTGCACTGTGACGAAAATGAAGCGTTCATTGACATGTCTACAATGCTAGTACGTTTCGATTTATTCACCATTGTTATAAAAAGAGATTTGGCACTCACGCTAATGTTTTCCAATTCTGCTCTTTTATCATCGCTGATATCCAATATCTCAATTTCATTTTGAATTTTCATAACTTGTCCAATATAGTTATTAAGAATGTCTAATCGACATTCAACTTCCGCAGGATTTAAAGAAATGGTTTTCTCTAAAACAGATTTCTTTATACGCAAAATAGAATCCATAATTTTGTTTCGTTTTAATTGTAAGAGCTCAAGATGCTCATCATCGTTTCTATCTTTCTTTGGAGCCATTTTGACTATGCAAATTTTCAAAGATAAGTGTACGATATGAAAATATGTATGGACAAATTAGTCACTTGTAAAAATTTTCAAAAAAAAGTAAAGGCAAAATGTATTAACATTTATTAGAGCCTTCAATAACGTGTATGTGAACAATTGGCTACTTAATTAATTTCACAAAAAAAGTATAGGCAAATGTATGCATTAAAATTTATTGTGTTCGATTTGGCAAAGTATTCAGTCAGTTTTCTAAAAGCAAGTTATGTTGCAAAAGTGAGATTTGTTGTTGCTTTGAATCACGCATAAGAATACGTACGAAAAAAAACGAAAAGAGACAAAGCCCTTGGTAACAAGCAACAACCGAAGTGAACTGTACAGCTACTCAAATTCAACTTCAAGCGAAACGAAATGGAATGAAACTAACTGCTTTTATGCTAACTGTAATATGGTGCCTTATTTGCAATATTCCGATACTGCCATAACAGATTTTGCAAATGTATAACCTTGAAAATGTCCGCAAGGCATTTGCATGAATATGTACATATGTATGTAAATGTAAAAAAAGTACTGCAAGTGCTAAAAATCTCTGTCTCGTTACTTGAGGACTGAATTGATTGTTAGCGCTTTTTACCTGCACTTCCCTTCTGTATACCATGCCTTCCAGAACTGACCCTGCTCGGGCGCCAAAATGTTGCGGCAGCTTTTTGCCGTATGTTGATTGTTGTGAAATGCGAATATTTCTTCCTTGGTGAAAAGATTTGCAAAGATTTCTTGCTTGCCTGCAAAGATTTTTGTCGCTGGACACAGTGCCTTCACACTCACATGCAATGCAGCAGCAGCTTTAATTTATCAAAGTTTAATTCAATTTCACTTGGTATCAAATAAATTGTTCTTAGGTAAATTTCACTCGACCGAGTTCAAATATAACAAAAAACTGGTTTCAATATATTTTAAATTTATTTAATTACAAAACTTCAATTTATAGTAAATTTTTTGCAAGTCAAAAAGAGAGACAAAAACGTGGCTGGCAAAGCTCAAACTTCAAAAGAACAAAGAACAAAGGAAATTCGTTCCTTTTATTTATGTGACAAGTTGCCACAATCGATTATCAGATTAATCGAAAAAGCAATTGACATAACATTTTCAACAAGTATGTGTTTCTCGTATTCGTCTCTTTCAGTGTTGCCGTAAATTAAGTATTGTACCATAATAATAGTAGCACAATTATAAATGTAATGCATTACATTAGCATTAAATAAGAAAATAAATATAAGAATAAAGAAGTATAAATATAATTGAATTCAATTAGTATAAAAATAATTAGTGTAATAATAAAGATTGATATGCCTCAACAGTCAATATTTCCTTGAGTTAAATAATGAAAAATTTCATTTTTATTTTGGCTGATGCCGTTTGCATTCCAAACACAAATTTTTAGCTTATTTATTTTTGCGCAATCAAGATTTGAAGTAATTGGTTTTGCGTTTTGACTAAATCTTGTAGAGTTGATTGCATTGAAATCATAAATTGATTCAAGGTTTGAGTTAAGCTTGTGATTTGTTTTTCCAAGCTATTTTGTTGAGAATTTGTTGCTCCTGATTTGAGCGCACTTGCATATGAAATAGTTGGATTTACTGGATATGCATTGCTTTGTTGCTGGACAAAGTTATGGGTAGCAAATATATTTTGATTTGGATTTCGGTTTACTTGCCTTTTTTCAGATATCTTAGCCTTAAGCTCTTTATAAATAGGACAACCCCTGTAGTTAGCAGTGTGATATCCTTGACAGTTAGCGCACTTTTTTAAATTAATATCTTTTTTCAACTTGTTAGTGCATTTAGAAATGTGGTGAAGTTCTCCACAAGCAACACATACAGGTTGGAGGGTACAGTAAGCTTTTGCCCATACTCTTGGCAGTTAGTACACTGTACCGGACCGTTTCGTTTATGGGGTTCCTCTACTACCACACGACGGTAAAGCAAGAATTCAAGTTTATAAATAGGGTGAACCTCATTCTTTTTTAATTTAGTAGAATCAGGATGAAGGTCATCCTTAAACATAGGTTGGGGAACCTTGTCCTTGTTAACTATATTTATTACTGCTTTAGTGCTGAAATTTTTCAGCTCTAAAGCTTCTTTGATTTCAGCAGGGTCAACAGTGAATTCAATTCCCTTAATAACAACAGTAATACCTTTGCTGCTTTTAAGCTGGTATGTATAATAAGATTTTTTACTGTCGTTAAAATTTTTTGAAACAATGCGGAAATATTCCTCACTTTTAACTTGAATCTTCGTTTCATGAAGATTACCTCTAGTTAAGGGGACAATGAAAAATGTTTCCTTCCCAATAAGCTGTGTTAACTTTGTTACCAAAGCATTTGAACTTCGCTCACGCAAATAAATTGGAGGCGGTTTAAAAGTTTTGGGTGGTTCACTAGCCTTGTTTTCGTCAAGTTTGCTTAACGCTGCAAATCGATTGCTAGATAAAATATTAGAAGGTGTTGTTAATTTGTTGGTTTTGTTTAACTTTGACATTCCCATATTCCCTTTTTGAGGGCTGAGCTTTCTCTTTGAGTTCAAAGTTATATAACGATCTATACCTGTTTGAACTTTTTTATTTTCTTCGTTTGCTCGTGCTTTTCCAGCTTCTTGCTGTTCTTGTAGCTGTTGCGACTGCTGTTGTTGTTGTAAAATCTGTTGTTGTTGTGGGAGCTGTTGATGTTGTAGCAACATCTGTTTCTGTGGTAGTGGTCTATGGCTCCCTCCGGATGGAGGGGAGCGGCCCAAAGTCATTATGTAATAATAATAATGATTTTATTTTATTGTATGTAATACAAAGTAAAGTAAGATTTAAACAGAGACTTTATTATTAGCCACTACTGTTATCCACACAATTTGTTGCCGACTTTTAGGGTCTTTCAACAAATATTGGTTTCCCTGGCTTTGCCTGGAGCTTTTATACCACAGACTACCAGCTGCTTTTGACGAAGTTCGATTTAATAATGTGTATTTAATTATTGCTGTTCATTTTACCTGTGAGATGCATATCAGTTGGAAATGCGTCTATATTTTATTCCACTAAAGTTATAAAATTTAATTGAATGTTTTTTTATAATAATAACGAACCCAAATCTAATCCCGGATTTAGAAATTAAAATTAACGCCTCCCCCCTCAAAACTTCTTCAATGGTGGAATTGTTTGGTATGAAAAGCTTTTCAATCAATAAAATGCACTTTTCTGAGAACAAATATTTTATTTTATTACAGTCAGTAGCTTTATAATCATGAAGTATGTAAGAAAATTACCTATGTTATTCAACAATTACCATTATGTATGCGAATGGTTTTTGTGGAAAAATTATTGCTTATTGGTTTAAATTTTTACGTTTTGATTTTCGGATGACAGAGTCATTGATAATATCATCACAATCTGAAGACATGAGCAAAGCTGACTCTATAGTTAGCAAAGCAAGTACGTTCAATCGTTCTGCAACCAGTTTTGATCTCAAGTAGTTTTTCACTAGCCGATCGATCACCAATGTTCAGTTATAATGACACTTTTCCCTTATAATGTGGGTAGCCGTGGCAACGAAATAGGCGGGAAATTCAATTCCCACCAATAAAATTTTTTTTTCAAAGTTTCCGCCAATATTTGCCGCCTGTATGGTAAATCCTGGCCTGCCCAAAGCCGCAAGTATATTCAGATGGCTATGAGAAGATTTTAGCCGCCCGCAAATAAGCAACAGGATGCATTCGTCAAATGTTTGGTACACAAAAAGATCATTTTATAAATTTTGAGAATGACTCATATTTCAATATGATCAATTGGCTCAAATTCGAAGTGACTGAGCCGCCATGCTTGCAGTTCTTCACGCAAGAAAAGCTGGAAGCATTACAATATTCTAAAGAAATAATCAAATTAGAGGCCGTTCAAGTATTACGTAATGCGCTTAGGGGGGGTTCGAACAACGCGTTACGCTGCGAGTTAAAAATGTCTTGGTTTATTTATTATTATCGCAAACGCGACTAAAACTTAACAGAAGTCGTTGAAATGACTTTCCGGTACATTGCCCAACATAATTGTGTCTTTTACGTAAACATGGTCACTTGGGTGATACCATAACGGTTAAGGAGAGGGGGGGGGGGGGTCAAATATCTTCCAAAATTGCGTTACGTAATACTTTCAGTTCATTTCAGTCATTCATTTCATTTATTATTATTATATCATTTTTACAAAATGCTTCAAGATAGTTTATCTTATAAAGTAAGCATAAATATATTACGGAAAAAAAAAATTATACTATATATTCTTAATACAAATGTATAGACAAATTAAAAAATGTTTATTCAGTAATCTAATGTTAAGTATCCTAATGTAAAACTGTTCATGTACTTGTTGAGCGTTCCATTACTGAAAGACTGTGTCGCGGTATGATTATCTTTGTACCCCTACGAGACAGACAGACAGACAGACACAGCTATATCGACTCAGGTCGTGACGCACTTTCTATACCTGTCACGCCCCCTTCTATGCGTTACAAACGGAATGACAAAGTGAATATACCCTCTGTGTAGGGTATAAAAAAGTAAAGCAAAGAATCCACGCTATGTGGTTAATCGCAAAGTGAAGTTAAAGTTTGAGTCTAAGCAGAGTCGATCTCTTGCTAATTCAGCAATTGATGAGACCTCTCTTGCTTATGCATTTGTAATTCAGCAATTGAATTAGCAAGTGAGAAGCATAAGATAAATGTGTGTAACTAAGTAAATGTTTTTTTTTTGGTTTTTGGCACAGGGTCGTGTGCATAAGCGGTATTTAACAATATTTCGATTGAAAGCGAAAAGATTAATAATAATAATAATAAATTGCTTATAAAAAAATTGCATATGATAAAAAGCTCAAAAAACTAAGAATTAGTATCTAAATATAAATTTCTGCGAACATTCTCCTCCTCAAGAACGACTGTTCTTCATCCAAATGTAAAATTGAACGGCCTATCGTTGGGAGTAATATTTATTTAGCTTCAAGCTGAGCTACGCTCCAACTC
Organism: Meiosimyza platycephala; assembly: GCA_963662105.1. Classification (NCBI taxonomy): domain Eukaryota; kingdom Metazoa; phylum Arthropoda; class Insecta; order Diptera; family Lauxaniidae; genus Meiosimyza; species Meiosimyza platycephala. Next base: position 63,152,164 of record OY759208.1, read on the forward strand.
GCAGCACGAAGGGTAGGCTCCATTCAATGCTTCGGATAAGTTTTGAGTATCTGCCAAATTTGTAGGTGTATCTGAGGGAAGAAAACATATTTTAGAAATTGGTCTTTTGATTATTTTATTTTTAGTATATATCGATACGACGCGAACATATCCATCTTTTCCTGGATATATTTGGTGAATTCTGCCAAGTAACCAGGACCACAGCGTTCGTCTGCCACTAGAACAAGTTGACCTATTTTTGCGTTTGGCTTAGAGGAAAGCCATTTAGGACGAGCTTGTAGTCGATTTAAGTATTCCGAGTGCCAGCGTTTCCAAAAATGTTGTTTCATTTTCTCAATAGCCTTACAGCGTGTGATATGGTTGATATTGATATATAGTAAAGAATCATCTGGAATAAAATTAGTTGGCTAGCCAATTAAAAAATGTTCAGGTGTCAAAGCATCGACATCTCTTGGATCAGAGGGCAGAGAGCAAATTGGTCTTGAATTAAGACAAGATTCAATTTGACATAACAAAGTTGTTAGTTTTTCAAAATTAAGCATTTTCTCACCAATAACACGCTTCAAATGGTGTTTAACTGATTTTACTCCTGCCTCCCATAGACCACCAACATTAGGTGAAGCAGGTGGTATAAAGTGCCAATTTGTGCTCTGATTTGATAACCTATCACAAAGATCATCATGCAAAGGATCGCCTTTGGAGAACAGAATTTGAAGTTCCTTGGACGCACCAACAAAATTGGTGCCACAATCAGAGTACAAATCGGTGCAACAGCCCTTTCTGGCCACAAATCTGCGAAATGCTGCCATAAAAACACTAGTGGTTAGGTCTAAAACCGCCTCAAGATGTATGGCTTTGGTCACCATACAGACAAACAAACAAATATATCCTTTTGAGACTGCTGTAGATCTCAAATTACTATTTTTGATAAGAATAGGACCTGTGTAGTCAACACCACTATGCTTAAAAGGTCTTGTAACGTTCAAACGAACAGAAGGCAAATTTCCCATAATCTGTTGAGAGGTACGTGCCTTATATTTAAAACAAGGTAGGCAGTTGCTAATAACCTTTTTTGCAAGCTGAACACCAGAAAGAATCCAGTATTTTCGATTGACGTAAGACATAGTCAAATAAAGTTTACCATGTAGGGTACGATGATGTGCATATAATATAATAAGCTTAGAAAGTGGACTGCTTTTCGATAGAGAAATTGGGTGTTTTAACTCATTTGAAATATTTGAGTGTTGCAGTCTACCTCCAACACGCAAAACACCGTTGATGTCAACAAATGACATAAGTTTAAGTAGAGTTTTGTTTTTTAGTTGCTCTTCTGCTTGAAGTGTTGTAATTTCAAAGTGAAAATGAATATTTTGAGAATATTTTATAAGCGCAAACAAAGTGCAATTGATATCTTGTGAAGATAAAGGTTAAGTTTTACAATTTTGGTTCTCAATTTTGCAATTTTCGCAAAAACGTCTGCAAAAGGATAAAACTCGTAACATTCGAGTTAAATTTGAAAATCTAGCAAAAATGTTTGCATCAATACTTTCAGTAATAGCATAAGTAGTAATTTTGGTTCTTTTTTCCTCTAAATTCGTCTCAAAGTTCGTTAAATTTGACGGCCAAAAGGAAGGATTAATTGAAAGAAATTGTGGACCGTACCACCACAATTTGAGATTTATAAGATCTTCAGGCATTATGCCTCTCAAAGCACAGTCTGCTGGATTTTCAGCTGATGGAACGTATCGCCATTGCGAAATATTTGAAAATCTTTGAATTTTACCGACACGATTAGCAATGTAAACGGACCAACGAGCTGGTGGCTTTCGTATCCAACTCAATACAGTGAAACTATCACTCCAGTAAGTAATTGATGAAATTAAATCTTCACCAAAAGCACTTTTGACAATGTTGGCAAGTTTTACTAAAAGTGATGCTGCACAAAGTTCTAAGCGAGGAATAATTACGGTTTTAAGAGGTGCAACTTTGCTCTTAGCTTGTAAAAGACTTACAGTGATTTGATTTTCGGAATATTGGATACGAGAGTAAGCCACAGCGGCATAGGCAACTTGTGATGCATCAGAAAAACAATTCAATTGAATTTGAATTTGTAAAGAATTTTTATAATGTAACCAATCAGAGACAATATCATTAGGTACTTCACTGTCCCAATCCAAACCAGTTAGCCACAGTCTTTGATATAGTATTTTTGCTATCACAGTTGAAGGTATAAGCCTACCCAGTGGGTCAAAAAGCTTAGCAGTATCAGATATAATTGTGAGTTTAGTTATTTTTTCAGAGTCAGAAAATTTGACCTAAAAAGTGAAAGAATCTAATACAGTATTCCATTGAACACCTAGAGCCTTCACAGTATTATCCGTATCCAAATCAAAAGTAACAGATTTTTCTCTGAATTCCTCTGGAATTTGTTGAATCAATTCTGGTGAATTAGAAATCCACTTACGAAGATTAAACTGTCCTTTTGCTAACAAAGAACACAGATCTTTCTGAAGTGAAATAGCCTCTGTAAGTGTGTCTCAACCAAAAATGACATCATCTACGTAAGAATCAGAAACTAATACGTGAGATGCTTTCGGAAATTCAGATTTGTAATCTTCAGACAATTGATGTAGGACTCGAATGGGCAAAAATGGCGATGCGGATGTAACGTAGGTGACGGTTTTTAATTTGTAAATGGAAATAGGATCCGTTGGAAAATCACGCCACAAAATTTGTTGAAATATCTGATGCTCATCTGAAACAAGTATCTGGCGAAACATTTTTTCAATATCTGAGCTAAATGCAATTTTATGCTTACGCCAGCGACAGATTACTTGTGATAAGTCATTTTGTAAAGCTGGACCTGGACTTAACTCTTCATTGAGTGAAGTACATTTAAAGGCCTTACTACTTCCGTCAAAAACAACCCTCAATTTTGTTGTTGTACTATCTTCTTTAAAAACTCCATGATGGTGGAAATAGTAAGCATTTTGTTGAAGATTGGAAGGAAACAAACCAATATTGGACATATGATTTAATTTTTCATATTCATGAATAAAATCTTTATAAGCGTCACCTAGTTGTGGACGCTTAGAAAATGAAATTTCTAAATTTTTAAGTCTTTTAAGAGCGTTATTTTGATTATTACTAAAGTCAGGAGGACCATTATTAAAAATCAAAGATTTGAAAGGAAGATTCACGATATATTTTCCTGAAGAATCACGATTCGTAGTCCTTTGAAAGTAAAGTTCGCAAGCATTGTCTTCTTCAGAAGGCTCGCGTTTGTTTGGGATTCGTTCTTGCTCCCAAAAAGCTCTTAATAAATTTTCAATAACCAAGTTATTGACAGTTAACTTGAAGCAGAGAATTCATCAACTGGACCAGAGATTACCCATCCAAAGTGAGTATTTTGTAAAAAAGTTTGCTTGTAGGTTTTAGATTGACCTGACAAAGCAATACTAGTAAAAACATCAGCACCCAAAATTATATCGATTGTATCCGAATTAAAATAAAATGGATCTGCTAGTACCTACGTTAATACCGCACAGCTCAAAATTATGTCTTATGGCCGAAGCCTTCGGAATGTATGTGGTTAAACTAGAAAGAACTAGAGCTTTGCATTGTAAAACTGGTTTTTCTTGAACTGACCAAATGTTTAAGTGGACCAAAGCACGACAATGATTTTTATTGTTCATTCCAACTCCTGAAATATCACAAAAAAATTTGTGTTTGTTTAATTTTAAGAGTTGAACAGCATTTTCAGATATGAGAGTTGCTTGAGAACCTTGATCAAGCAGAGCTCGTAAAGTAATTTGAGAATTTGCACTTTTTACAACAACACGAACAGTAGAGAGCAAAACGTGTGGCAGTGTTTGTGTGGAAACTACTGACACTTCATTACAAGAGTTGGTAGGCAAATTTATATCTTGTAAATTTGAGACTAATGAATTTGAGTTCACAGTGGCTGCTGCCACAATTTCTTGAGAATGTAGAATTGAATGATGAAGTTGCTTACAGGTATTGCGACGATACGATGATTTGCAATCCTTTGATTTGTGACCAAGAGTAAGGCAATTAAAGCAAATATTTTTATTAGTATGAGACTCAATTTTTGATTTGTGAGGAAGTCCCAAAAATTTAAAGCATCGGTACAATGAATGAGGTTTCTCATAAAGTAAGCAATTTGAAGACTGCGTAACATTATTCGAATGGTAAGTATTTCTTTCAGATTTTAAAACTGGTGGTTTAAAAGATTTCTGTGGAGTTTTATAAGTCTTGCTCATGGATTCAAGAGCACGAAAGGTGTTTTCAAGAAAAGAAAACATCTCATCAACTGAAGGAACATCAGTAGAAGATTTCAAAGTTTGTTTCCATTCTTTACGTGACTGACTATTAAGTTTTTGAGAAATTTGATACATAATATCGCATCCCAGCTGGATATATCTATTTTTAAATTTTTTAATGAATGCAGGCATTCTTGAAATGTGTCCAGAATAAGGCGTATTCCCTTTGAAGTTCCATTAGTTTCTGGAACACTGAAAAGTTTATTTAAAAGTGCATCCACAATAACCCGTTTTTTGTGATACCTGTTGACCAAGCAGTCGCATAATTAGACTCAGTGACAAATATTGCTTTAATCAAAGCAACAGCTGCACCCACTAAAGTACCTTTCAAGTAATAAAACTTTTGAATATTAGAAATGCTTTTATTTTCATGAACTAAAGAATTATATATGTCACTGAATGGCGCCCATTCCATGTAATCCCCAGAAAACTTGGGTAAAGAAATTTTAGGCAAGCTTACATCCATTTTGTGATCGATTTCAGTTTGATCCGGCAGGGCAAAAGTGCTAGCAAACAATGGCGTAGATGCACTATCATGCGGTATAGCATCAATCAAATGTCCTTTAGAACTCATGTAGAGGTCAAAAAATTCAGAAAATATATCATCTTTGATATATGGTAACTCATCCGCATTAATATTCTCAGCGCAAATGGCAATTTTAATTTTATCATGCGTTTGTTTAAAACGAGTATATAAATTTTCAATTTCTTGTAAGAAGCTTGCAATAAATCCCTTTGTTTTATCACTCGCAGATTTTTTATCAAGATTAACTTTTAACATCTTAATGTGTGCAAGCAAATCAAGTTGCTGTAGGACACTTTCGGAAATTTCACTCATTTTAGCACAATAAAAAATAAATCAAGCAAATTCGTTTGAATAAAAAAATTGATGAAATATTTTTAAGCTCTTAATTACGATTTGCTTTTCGAAAAAAGTTTTAGAAGAAAATGGATTTCTTTCAAGCGTTATGAAAATACTTTTGTTTGCAGCAAGGCAGTTGTAACAAAATGGTTCTTTTTTTCACAAAAAAAAAGTTACTTTGAAACACGAACGATTTCCACTTAAGTAAAGCGAAAGCTAAATGTATTTCATATAAATACACTTTCTTTTATAAATCAAAAAAGTTCCTTTAATTTTCTTAAAGAAAAAATTAAGAAATTGTATGGCAATTTTTGTTTGCAGCAAGGCAGTTATAACAAAAAACGAATGCCTTACAAATCACTTTGCTGTCCAAATAAACGGTCAAGGTTATGATAAAAAAACAACCACGATTTTTTTCATTTCAATGCACTGCAATAATTTGAATATATTTTCATTTTTCAATATATAATTAACTAAATTATGTAAACGGGAATGGTTTTCGGATTTCGGCACCAAAAAATGTATATAAATGTTTAAGAAAAAAAAGGAATTCAATTAAGTTTTTTAATAATTAATCAGTTTATTCACTGATGTCAAAATTTATTAGTTAAATTAATTAACAACAAAAAAAAAGTAGAGCAAAGAATCCCTATATACACAACCTTACCTATTACCTTATTCCACAGCACAAAAAAAAGAGGATTATACTATAACCGCGCTGGCAAAATAGAGAAGCCGGTGTTTCATATACTATAGGATGAAAAATTAGTCGCGGCCAAGGGCCTCTGAATTACACTTACTTTTATGTATAAATACTGGGCTAGCGATCCGGGCGAATTAATGAAAAATAAAAAAAATATGTGGTTCAATAACACACTGTCACTGTGTGGCATAAGCGGATTAGTAAATCTTAATTTTTCTTTTTTTTAACTATGAATAAATTGGCTGCAACAAACTAATTTTTCTTAAATTTTATACCGGCACTTCGCGCAACTCACAAATACAAATCACTGACCTATGTATGGTTGGTTGTAATTTCTTTGTGTTTCTGTCTTCTTCTTCTTCCAAAATCGCAACAAAATAGAATCTGTTCTATTTCCTTGCGATAAATTTGCTAGTGTCACTTACAGAGCTTTGGCGTTTCTTGTCAAAAAAAGCTCTATTCCGTATCTTGCTCTAACGTATAGAAGAAATCATGTTGTTTCGGTGAGTTTTGGGTAACTATATTGCGCGTTCCAATTCTGTTTAGCACTTAATTCAGCAATTGATGAGACACTCTCTTGCTTATGCATTTGTAATTCAGCAATTGCATTAGCAAGTGAGAAGCATAAGATAAATGTGTTTAACTAAGTAAATGTTTTTTTTTGGTTTTTGGTACAGGGTCGTGTGCATAAGTGGTATTTACCAATATTTCGATTGAAAGTGAAAAGATTAATAATAATAATAATAAATTGCTTATAAAAAAATTGGGCTTAAGTTTACTTTAACTGACATTGTCCAATTTTATTTATTTTTTTAGGGGTAAAAGAGGGTTAAAAATAAAAAAGAATTATGAAAAAAAAAGTGTCGCTCGGATCTAGTTTCGGAGATATAGCCATCGGAAGTTCTGGATATAGCTTTTGTAAACACAATCATAAGTTGGGAACCCCTGTATGGATATCAAAAAAATGGGTGCCATAAGAAAGACAATTTAATGGTTTTCAATAATGGTTTGTAAAGTATTGAAATTCAACCTATATTTTTGGAGATATGATGATTTTACTGAAATTTTGACCATTTTTTTTTAAATATCCATTTTTTTAAAATAAATTATGTTAACGACTTATAGTTTTTTTAGTATGATAAGAAAGCTTAGTTTATTCCCTTTAAAATGGTATATAATTTGTTCTAAATTTTTAATTATTTACCCCCTTTTTTACCGGAAAACAAAAAATTATATTCAATGAATCCTTATGAAAATTATGTATTTATGGACAAAATTAATAAAAATTAAGTCACAACAACAACAACAACAGCAGCAACAACAACAACAACTATTATTATAAGGCGATTATCATTATAAAATTTAAAAAATTTTCGCCTGCGGCGCTATTTTCTTCAATATAAACTTAAATTTTAAGGATATTATTTATTCATAAAATAACACTATCATTATAAAAGGAAAAAATTTTGCCTGCGGCGCTAAATATTTTAAAAGTTATGCCAAGGTAAGTCTTATACATAGTATAATTCCACGTTTTTTCCTTTGTTTTTAACTAAAAAACGGTACTTTTGAATTTTATTGTTATTGTTTTTAACAATAGCTTAAAGTGAAGAGTGAATTAAAGTGACTAATAAAAATTTTATAATGATAATCGGCTTATAATAACAGTTTTTGTTGTTGTTGTTTTTGTTTTTGTTTTTGTTGTTGTTGTTGTTGTTGTTACTGAGTTTTTATTGGTTTTGTCCATAAAAACATACTTTTCATAAGAATTCATTGAATATAATTTTTTGTTTTCCGGTAAAAAAGGGATAAATAATTAAAAATTTAGAACAAGCTATATACCATTTTAAAGGGAATAAACTAAGCTTTTTTAACATACTAAAAAAATTATAGGCCGTTAACACATTTAAAAAAAATTGGTCAAAATTTCAGAAAAATCGTCATATCTCCATAATTAAAGGTTGAATTTCAAAACTTCACTCAACATTATTGAAGCCCAATAAATTATCTTTCCTATGAAACCCATATTTTTGGTATAGAGACAGGGGTTCCCAACTTATGATAGTTTTTACGAAAGCTATACCCGGAACTTCCGATGGCGATATCTCCGAAACTAGATCCGAGCGACACTTTTTTTTTCATAATTTTTATTTATTTTTAACCCCCTTTTACCCCTAAAAAAAAAAAAAAATTGGACAATGTCAGCTAAAGTAAACCTGTTCCAAAAATTGCATATGATAAATAGCTCAATAAACTAAGAATTAGTATCTAAATATAAAGTTCTGCGAACAGTAGGAAAAGGCTTTTTCTGCAGCTATATATAAGCTTTTTAAATTGAGCTGTCTAATTAGATTTTCAAGCTCTGGAATCCGCCACAAATTCGTGGCGTCATATCCAGTAGAACCGTTTACTAAGTTATCTATGGCGCGGCCTTTACAAAGATATGGAAAGGAGACTAAAATGACCGGCACCCTTTTTAATGAATTAAAAGAATAACATATACCGCGTAGGACCTATTTTTGTCTTGATGACGGTTTCTATTCGAAAAGGTAAGCTCTCATAGAGTTTCCGTATTAATTCCATTAAAATATCTTTGTACCAAGTAGATTCAATTATTTCCTTTAACTTTGGAATATTATTAGGGTTTAGTTGGCGCACTTTGCGTTTTAAAATGGCCCAAACATTCACAATGGGAATGAGGTCGGGGCTACTACCGGGCCATGGACTGACTTAATTCCCAAAAAGTCCTTATATTCCTTTACCTATGCAAAACTAAATAGTTCATTATTGTAAATCTATCAAAAAAAAATTTAAAAAATAATTATTGTGAGTGGGACACTTACCGATTTCGAGCGATGTCAAGGTGCAGAATCGTCTTGAAATATGACTTTTGCTTTGGTCAAATGGGGGCAATAACAAAATGTGGGGTGGGAGAGATTCTTCTTCGGGAAGGTTATGTGAACTCCGCAGCTTATATTAATATCGTAAAAAACGGCGTTTTACCTAGCAACGACCGACTAAGCGAGCACGTAGGAATTAATACGGAATTAATACTGAAACTCTATGAGAGCTTGCCTTTTCGAATAGAAACCGTCATCAAGACAAAAATAGGTCCTACGCGGTATTAACATCAATTTTACCATATTATTTGAAATAAATAAATAATAAATAATTAAAGAATATATGAGAAATTAAAAATGTGTAAAAAAAACTACAAAAAACAATGTATTTTTTCATATAAATAAGTTGTAATTTCTGATTATAAAACCAGCAATTATGTGTTTATTTGGAAATGGTTCCTAGAATTTATTATTGTTAGGTGGACAGTTTTGAAAATACTCAATACTTGTCCCTAGCAACAGTATCTAACAAACTTAAAACCGTTAAACAAGAGTAGATATTATTTTACGCATCAAAATTTAAAAATTCTTGCAAAATTCAAATCGGCGTTTTTTTTGACCGTGAGTCAAAAAAACTTACTACTTATTTCAAACCACTCCAGAGGCTATGAATTTAAAAAATAAATTTTGTGTTCACTATTTTATATCACTAACTTCGATTTCAAGAACTTATCACTTTCGGTCCATGGTGGATGATTTATAATACACACATATAATATTTATATTTCCAGAACCATATTTAATAGGAAGATTCAAACAGATTGTAACCTAGAGTAGGAATGGAGCCAAAAGAGGATTCTGTTAGCTCAAGTGAAAAAAAAACTAAGTCGTTGGCTGAAAATGGTTAGTATATATCCTTCTTTATAATGTGATAATGCATTGACTTACTCAATTTTAAATAAAAACATATACATATGTATGTCAATTTGCAGACGTTTCGGATGGAACTTCATATCCCCTGTTAAACTTAGTATCTTTAGCTCAATCCGTGAGCAAAAGTTCATCAACTTGTAATAAGAATGAAGAGCAAACATCGGAACTGCTAATTAAGGAGGACATAAAAAATGACCTTAAGGAAAAATCAAAACTAAAAGAGGCGATAAGAGTTGGATTTTATGATATAGAACGCACAATTGGAAAAGGAAATTTTGCAGTTGTTAAGCTCGCACGTCATCGAATTACTAAAAATGAAGTAAGATATTAAATATTGTGTTCAAATTATACGCTGCGATTATAGTCCCAATAATTGATAAAATTACTCCCAATTTTTTTTTGGATTACAGTTACCATGTGCTAAAGCAACAATTAAAAAAAAGATTTTTAAAGACCTTTGTAATCAGCTACTAATCGAAATATTTTCCGATACTTCTACAAAGGGGAACAAATTTTGCCTATATCAATCTCAATTTACGGGATTAGCCACTGCGGGAAGCTTAAGTACAAGCAAATCCGTTTCAAACGATATGCGAAAAATATCGCAAATCGAATGGAAAAAGTGCTACAGATAGAAATACTTATGATCCTATAAAACTACTAAAGGCGAATTTTAAAATATAAATTATTTTGGCACTCACAAATCTTTCCCGCTCAAAATTTTCTCAGAAAATCAGAATCATACCTCCGCGGTACGAAATGATTATTCACGTTTGATTAACGTTGGGAAATGTTGGAAACTTCTTTCCAATAGTAGGTGCTGTGTGATGGTTGAAAAACCATCTTTCCTGATGAGACGCATTTTCATTTCGGATGTGTTAACAGAAAACTTGCAATAGATGGTCGAGATGCCAACACATCTTCAGAGAGTAACGGTTTGACGCCGTTGCACTTCTTTTGGAGGGTATGACAAACGATACCGGCTCTTAAATTGAATACGGGCCTAGCCATTCCTCAGATAGAGCCCAAAACAAACAACAACGTTTTTAAAAATTGGGCTGACAGGATGCGCTACTGTATATCCAGTCGAGACAGCCATATGAATAAATTCATTCCATAAATAATGGGAATGTTTTCTCTTTCCAATAAAGCCAAAATATATGGAAAAAATTTATTTTTGTTTACTTTATTATATTTTTAAAAATAAGCTTATATTTAGCAATTCACATATATCGCACCGTTTATCGGTATAATATTGGTCACCCCCATTTTCGACGATGATGAACACGATGGCGGTGTTCAAATTTTTTTTCGAGTATGCTACACCCCCTAAATGGCCAAAAATCACCCTATACTTTACCCTATACAGGGTGAACAATTTTTTTTTGGTGTAAACGAGAAAACCCACGTCACCTGTATTCGAGGATACTGAGCACATGGTGGTGTTATATCTTCACACCGGCTTGCCCGCACCCCCCCAAACGGCCAACAACCACCACAAAGGACCCATTTACCTCTTTGGCGCGCGGTTTTATTGATAAAAAAAAAATCTGAACACCGCCATCGTGTTCAGCATCGTCGAAAATGGGGGGTGACCAATATTATACCGATAAACGGTGCGATATATGTGAATTGCCCATTGAGGGGGTGTGGCATACTCGAAAACAAATTTAAACACCGCCATCGTGTTCAGCATCGTCGAAAATGAGGGGTGACCAATATTATACTGATAAACGGTGCGAAATATGTGAATTGCTCATTTAAGGGGTGTGGCATACTCCAAAAAGATTTTAAACACCACCATTGTGTTCAGTATCCCCGAAAATGGGGGGTGACAAATATACCGATAGACGGTGCGGAATATGCAATTTCCCCATATTTGGGGCGGTTTTTGCATTTTTTTGGGGGTGTGGCAAACTCCAAAAAAATTTTAGACATCACCATCCAAGGTTGAAATCGATTTTCATTTTCTTGCAGGAAAATCGGTAATAAACCAACTCATGCATCTTTTAAAATTACAGTGGCATCTTCTCATGTTTCTGCCATTCTTAATTCTAATGCATGGGTGGATAATATCTTTATTTCAGAATTTAAGTCGAAAAAAAATAATAAGACTGTCCGTACCAATTCAAAAAACAGAAGCGGCTATCCCTTTACTATCAAAATGTATGCGTTCTAAGACGCATGACATCTTTTTAGCAACTCAGAATTTTTCTGAGGATATTATCGTTGTTTAGTTTTACTTATTCAATTATAATCTCACATACATATTTTACACATATGCAGCCCCTTAAGCATATCAAAATGTTTAGTATTGACAAAATGCAAAACATTGCAATTTATTTGAAGTCAATGTTCGCTTTTGCTTTATTGACAAAATGCAAACATTGCAACTTCTTTAAAGTCAATGCTCGCTTTTGTTTTGTTTATGGTGGCTGCATTTTAAGTAGGTCACAATTTTTAAATTAATAAAATTATGATTTGGTACACAATTTGTAATTATCGATTAAGTATATAATAGACATAAATTAAATAAAATTTTGCCATTACATAGCAACTCAAAAAGAAAGCAACACCTATTTTATATTAAAGGGTTTCTTTGTCATTTTTTGATATTTTAGTGGCCAACACAGCAAGACACCCCCGACCACTGGTAAGGTGCCTTGCTTTCATTTAAACACTGTTATTGTGGATTTATGTGCCTGCAATAACAATTAAACACTGTTATTGTGGGTTTATGTGCCTGCAATAACAATCAAACAACCTAAATAGTACTGGTTCAAGTGCCAGGACTATTTTAGCGTTATAGGCAGGTAAACTAACCTTTGCCGCAAAACAATCGTTTTTACCGAAACTTGGTTAAATAACACTTTTCTTAATTTGGAACTTTTTGACAATAGTTTCAATGTTTTTAGAAGAGACAGACACTTGGAAGACATTTCTTCTGTTGGTGGAGGCGTCTTAATAGCCATAAAAAATCATTTAACTAGTTCATTTATCGAAATTCCCTGCGCATCTAATATTGAACTATTATGCGTTAAAGTTACATATTGTAACTCCAATATTTATATTCTTAACGCTTATGTTCCTCCAAATAGTAGCACAGATGTCTACGAATGTCTTTCGATGTCCGTAGAATACATAATAAATGAACTAGACACTAATGACGACATTTTATTGTTAGGTGATTTCAATCTGCCTGACCTTAAAGGGACTCCTTCGGATGATGGTACATATTTTTATGCATCGTGTCCAAAAACTCGACAACAAGTAAGTTGTATAACTAAATCTCATGGACGACAACTTGACTTAGTCTTGGCTGCAAATAGTAGTAATGTTGCTGTGAGAAATGCTATCCATGCTCTTTCTACGGTTGATTCCTATCATCCACCTTTGAGTATTGTGTACCAATCTGACAATGAAAATTTAATTAATGCATGTTCTTCCATCAATATTTATGAATTCAATTTTAAAAAAGCTGACTTTTTAAAGTTGAATGAGAATTTAAGGAATAAATTAAACGACCTTATTATTTTTTTAATAATACGAGTAATTCATTTGATGAGTGCATTAAATTTTTCTATGGTGAACTTTTTTCGGCCATAGCATTGTCGGTGCCATAAACAAAAAGGCACGTTAATAATTCCTCTTACCCTTGGTACACAAAGGATTTAAAAAAACTTCGTAATGGCCGTAATAGGGCGTGGAACAAATACGTTTGTAGCCAGGACCGAAATGACTTAGTTGCCTACCAGCGACTTTTCCATCAATTTAAGGATAAGTCGGCTTTAGTTTATTCTGAATATTTGAGTGGAATAAAGCTGAATATTCTTCATGACCCCAAGCATTTTTGGGGTTTTATTAATACAAAAAAAAAGTTTGACGGGTTTCCATCTGAATTCAGAGCAGTTGATGGGCTCACTAGCGACCCACAAATTATAGCTGGGTTGTTTGCTAATTTATTTAAAGAATCCTTTTCTACGGAATTATTTAGCCCTGAGATCAACTATTTTGAATATATGGATAGTTTCGTTTAATGAGATATCTTTCTCACCTGAACTCATAGAGAAATATATCTCATCTGTTGATGATGACTTCAGCTCCGGTCCTGATGGTGTTCCTGCGACATTACTAGTTAACTGTAGCTCTGTGCTGAGTCAACCCCTCAGTTTCTTATTTAATAAATCGATTAGAGATGGCTATTTTCCTAAATTTTGGAAAAATTCATATATAAGCCCCATTTTCAAGAAAGGGTGTAAAAATGATGTTTCAAACTACAGGCCCGTACCGAAGTTATCATCGATACCGAAAATTTTTGAACGCATTGTGTACGATCAGGTTAAGGTGCGCTGTAGTGAAGTCATAACAACTCGTCAGCATGGTTTTGTTAATGGCAGATCTACAGTTTCTAACCTCCTTGATTTTACTTCCTTTGCATTAATCTCTTTTGATTCTGGTGGGCAAGTTGACTGCATCTACACTGACTTCAGTAAAGCATTTGACAAATTACCACAAAATTTGACTTTGTTTAAATTAAAGAAGCTTGGATTTCCTTTAAGTTTTGTCCGCTGGATTGAATCTTATTTATCTGATCGCTCATATCAAATAAGATTTCGGAGGGTGTTTTCCACCCCATTCAGGGCGGCATCAGGTGTTTCACAAGGAAGCCACCTGGGGCCGCTCCTGTTCATTTTAGCAATTAATGATGTTACACATGTCATTAAAAACTCGCATCTGCTAATATATGCAGATGATATGATAATTTACAGGAACGTGAAGGGGGTTGGTGATACTATTCCACTTCAGTCTGACTTGAAATCCTTTGAGATTTGGTGTTCTAAAAATAACTTACATCTTAATCCTGATAATTGCCAAACTATGATTTTTACCAGGAGGAAAAATATTGTGGAATTTGATTATGAATTAAAAGATAAGAAAATTTGTCGTGTCGATTTAGTCAAAGACCTAGGTATACATTTTGATGTTAAATTAACTTTTAATGAGCATATTAATCAAATTTGTAAAAAATCCTCATCTCTGCTTGGCTTTATTAAGAGGTGGGCAAAAGAATTTAATAGCCCTTTAGTAACGGTGACTTTATATAATACAATAGTGCGTCCTCACTTAGAGTATGCCAGCCAAGTGTGGTCACCATTTTATAATATTCATATTAATAGAATTGAGAGAATTCAAAAAAATTTTATTCGTTTTGCTCTCAATGGCTTAAATTGGATTGACTCTTTAAACCTTCCCCTTTATGAGAATCGTTTGAAGTTACTACATATGCAATCTTTGAGCACGCGTAGAAATATTGCAGATATACTTTATCTGCATCAACTTGCAACTGGGTCTCTTGCTGCACCAGAACTTCTTAATTAAATTCACTTAAACACTAATCGCAGGAGTAATCGTAACTCTAATCAATTATTTTACCAACCTTTTAGTAGAACTAATTATATGGCTACTGCTCCTTTTAATCGCATGACTACTCTTATTAATAATCGCGATGTCTATGATATTAGCTTGTCAAAAGGTCAACTCAAGCTTAGATTGAAAAATAACTATAGTTAATTTTGTAGCTTAATGGTAGTTGGTCTTTATGTTTGTGTTGTCTGAGCCCCACAGCATGATGGGTAAATTTTTTCTAACATTTATGCCTTGGACTATGTTGATAAATTTCATGCAATTGCATTCATGCAATTGTATGTTTATATACATATGATCTGGGTGGGTATGTTGAGAAAGTGTGATAAAGCTAAGAAAAAATTATAAAAATATAACAAATTTAATTGCATGTATAATTTTTTCATTTTCCTTAATATATAAGCTTTTTACTTGGTTTTAAAGCTTCAAGCTAAATTGCTAAAAAAGCTAATAGCTGTAGTAGCTAAACTCTATTATTATTATTATTATTATTATTATTATTATTATTATTATTATTATTATTATTATTATTACAAAGAAGGAAAAGGAGAGAGAAGTAAGGAGAGGAGGGAAAACACCAAAAAAGAGAAGAGAGAGAGGGCAACGGTCGAAACCGGAGGCAGTCCTCTTAAAACCGACAGAAGGACATAGCTATGCGGAGGTGCTCAAAAACCTGCGTAGCAAAATTCAGCCCGAAGAGGTCGCCAATATAAGAGGCATCAGAAAAACGAGGACTGGTGCACTCCTCCTAGAAATGGAAAAAGGGGGAAAGGTGGAACCCGAATTTCTCCAGAGGCTGAAAACCACTTTAAAGGAAGATGCTTCTGTAATGGAGCTGAAACCAGTCGCTACAGTGGAAATAAGAGACCTGGATTCTCTTACTGTCCAACTAGAAGTTGAACAGGCCATCAAAAAGGTGCTAGGAGATCAACTTGAGGAAATACGCGTCAGGGTAACAGCACCAAACAAGCGTGAGCAAATACGAGCGTTTGTAACACTAGCATAAAAATCGGTTACGTCAGAGCCAGAGTTAGACTCTGTTCAAGCATCAAACGATGTTTCCGATGTTTCGGAATGGGCCACTTGCAAATGGACTGCAAGGGACCGGATAGGAAAGGTGAAGGTCTGTGTATGAGCAAAAGACCAAAGTGCTGCCTGTGCACAGAAGCTGGGCGTAGCCGGGTAGATCATATACCTGGCTCAACTAAGTGCCAAGCGACAAAGTGAGAATACTCCAGGCCAACATGCATCGAAGCAGAACGGCTGATGCGCTATTAGAGCAGATGGCAATAGAGAAGAAAGCGGACGCTGTCGCTATAAGTGAACAGTATGGGCGAGTGAATCGAGAAAACTGGTTAGAAGATGCGACCGGTACTGCAGCAATCTGGCTGCCTAGCAACAGCAGGTTTGTCAATGCACTTAAAGGTGCAGGGAACTGCTTCGTATACGTGCAAAACACGAGCTTCACTTTGCTCAGCTGTTACCTAACCCCAAGCGATAGCATTGCTGAATTCCAGAAGAAGCTTGAAAGCATTGAAGACAAAGTGCTGGAAATTGGAGGTCCCTTTATCATCGCAGGAGATTTCAACGCTAAAGCTGTCGAATGGGGAAAGGCAGCAACAAACTCCAGAGGCAGACGCGTGCTAAACATGGCCGCTAGGCTGGGCTTAGCCATCGCTAACATTGGCGCAGCTACGACCTTCAGAAGACCAGGGTGCGAGGGCACCACACCAGATATTATTCTAGTGTCAGAGAGCTTAGCTGGAATGCTTAAAGAATGGAGAGTCCTAGAAGATTTTACTGGTAGTGATCACCAGTATATCACTTACCATCTAGACTCAGGAAGTCGCCCCATCCAGGCACCAACAAGAAGAGGCACGCGAAAATGGAATGTAGCGAAACTTAGATCCGAATATTTGCTGGCAAATATCGACGAAAACTCATTGCCAACTGACACAACTAGGGACGCCAGAACTCTCACAAATGCGACTATGCAGCGATTAGCTCAATGCTGCAACGCATCGATGCCTAAAGTTGGCACAAGCCGCAGAAAAGATGCCGTATACTGGTGGACAGATGAAATAGCAGAAATTAGACGGAACTGCCTACGGATGAGGAGGAAACTCACTAGAGCCAGACGATTAGGCGCCGCTACAAATGAAACCGAAAACTACAAACAAGCCAAGAAACATTTGAAGCTTGTCATAGAGCGTAGCAAAAGAGAAAAATGGGAGGAACTCCGCAACGATCTGAAGATAAGATCGTTATGAAGAAACTGGGCTCTAAAATTCCTGGCCCAAATATGGACGGCGAAACCATGAGCAATATCGTTGATGCCTTATTCCCTACGCATAACCTGCAGCAGGAAGAACAAGACGCGCTGCCTGTTGGATTAACCCCATTATTTTCTGAAGAAGAATTAAAAGGAGCAGCAAAATCTCTCAAGAGTAGCAAGGCTCCAGGACCTGATGGAATCCCTGCAGAAATACTGAAAATAGTAGCGGAAAATCGCCCAAGTGTTCTACTGTCGATGTATAATGCGTGCCTTAAGGAAGGCTTATTCCCCGAAGTGTGGAAAAAGCAAAAACTAGTACTGATCAGCAAAGGAGATCCTACCCAACCATCAGCATACAGACCACTGTGTATGCTTGATAGCGCTGGGAAGCTGCTAGAGAAGATGATAAAAACTCGCTTATCCGCAGTTATTGAAGACGCTGGTGGATTATCGGAACGACAACATGGATTCAGAGCAGGAAGGTCAACTCTTGGCGCTATAGAAGATGTAGTGTCTAGCGTAGAACACGCACAGCGAGGGAACCATCGCTCCAGGAGGATTGTCTTGTTGGCAACACTAGACATACGCAACGCTTTTAACAGCCTCAGGTGGTCAGATAGCATTGAAGCTCTTAAGCTAAGGTTTGCTACTCCGCAATATCTGCTGAGGATCCTGCAGAGCTATCTAAGGGACCGGGAGCTCATTTATGACACCTGCGAAGGAAGAAAGATAAAAAGGATAACATCCGGAGCAGCGCAAGGGTCTATACTACGCCCAGACTTCTGGAACTTGAGCTACGACGGAATCCTCCGAATCGAAATGCCGGATGATACACATCTGGTGGGGTACGCAGATGACATTGCAGCTGTAATAACGGCTCGCAACACCGAAGAGCCCAGGAGAAAATTAAACCAGGTTATGCTAAGGACAAGGGAATGGTTGCAGGCTCACGGACTCCAACTCGCCACCGAAAAGACGGAGGTTATACTGCTTACTAAGCAACACATACCATTAGAACTGGAGCTGCCAGTATGCGACAGCATACTTACAACAAAGAATGTAGTTAAGTACCTCGGCGTAAGAGTTGACCCAAAATTGACATTTTGGGCTCAATTACAACACGCAGCAACAAAAGCAGCCAAGATAACAGGCATGCTTAGCAAGCTCATGGCAAACATCGGTGGACCAACGCAAAGTAAACGAAAACTTCTAATGGCGACAACAAACTCGATACTGCTCTACGGCAGTGAGATATGGGCAGGAACGCTAGAGGCGAAATGTCGGCAAAGGACGCTACTGTCAGTGCAACGAACTGCTGCGCTCAGAGTTGCATGTGCGTACCGCACAGTCTCCGAAGCGGCTGTGCTAGTAATAAGTGGGGTTATCCCCATTGACCTACTAGCCAGCGAACGTAAAATGGTCTGGGAGGCAAAAAAGGAGGGAAACCTGATAATAAGTTTTGCAGACGCAAGGCAGGAAACCCTCTCTAAGTGACAGGACAGGTATCGCTCAGAAGTCAGCGGCAGGTGGACAAAAAGACTGATCCCTTGCATAAGAAAATGGTTTGAGAGAGCCTTTGGCGAAGTGAATTATTACCTCACTCAGTTTTTATCGGGCCATGGATACTTCCAGAAGTATCTACACCGTATGGGCAAAACAGAGCACCCTTTCTGTATATATGGAGACGCTGATGAAGATGACGCAGAGCACACCTTCTTCAACTGCAATCGATGGGACAACGAACGCGCATCCTTACAGGAATCAGTCGGCCAGTGCTCCGCTGACAACGTGATCGAAAGGATGCTGGAACTGGAATGCAGTTGCAAGTTCTACTGAGGACGTTCTCAGAAAAAAGAAGTGGGACCTGGACGCAGGTATATGATTTGAGGACAAATCAAGGGACCTACCCCGAAGCAATGCTAACGCAGTCCCAGGGTAGGAGGCCTGGAGGTCAAAGGTTGTGGGTTTTAGTGAAGTGACACACTCTGAAGCTATGACGGTAGCTTTAGGATAGTGAATTGCATAGATATTGCAGTACATTTACCACAACCTTCCCCACGAAAAAAAAAAAAAAAAAAAAAAAAAAAATTATTATTATTATAAAAACTCTTTTAAAGTTTTGAATAAGTTACTTTTTATATGAAAATGATGAAAAGTATGTCTACATACTACGTAAACTGGGTGGTCAAGTCTCATTCATTTTCATTTAAAGTCTCGATTCAGTATATTTTCACAAAACCCAAATGCCATCACTGGTCTATGCAGCTGTTTATTTCACAAGTCATTTCAATGATATATTTTCTTAGTACTCTCGATGAAAACTAAGCAAAATGTATTGACAAAGTCCGAAAGACAATTAATTTACCGAATCTAAAAACTGAATGCGCGATCAAAAAATAGTTTTTAGCGATCATTTCTCTAACAATCACTGATGTTTCGGAAACATTTGAATCAATCCGCCCTAGACTTGAGGCAGTTTCGAGAAAACCACAATTCTTCAGGAAATTCAATTATGTTGTCGATCAAAATACAGGGCTTGTCAAATTCAAAGTAATTGTAGGCATTCCAAAAACGGGTGAATCTAACGAGTCCGACGTGGGATTGAAGTATTCAAATATGTACCTTTAGCATCGAGTGATGTTGAACGTACGTTTGCTGCGTATATAAAAACCTTGGAAGATTACCGTTGATCATTTTTATGTGAAAATTTGAGAAAACTTATTCTCATTCATCGTAACGGTTTCCATGACTTTCTTGAGCATTAATAAAATAAATTAAAGAAATAGGCTATTGACTATGTCGAAAAAAACAGGGGTGAAAGGAACTAATTCGTTAAAGGTATTTTATTGTCTTACATGTTCAAGTGAACCCTAAAAATGTTATAGCCAAAAGTGCTACTAAATTCTGGCTTGGACTTTTGAGAACGGGTCAAATTTGTCCATTTTTTATATTTTTAATTATAACTCAAAAACCATACATTTTTTATAGAAACATATTATAAGATTTATTGTAGGGAATTAAATTTGCTATAGAAATGACTTTTTATATTGAGAAAAAAATTATTTTTTCAACAAAATAAGTTAAAAAAACTATTGAAAAAAAAATATTGTTGGACGACTAGTTTGTCGCCAAATAAACGAATCGAAAATTAAATTTTAAAATGAAAACCTATAATCTTATTTAAATAAAACGCGTTGTTTTCCGTTCTAGGTTCTCTTAGCAACTAACTTTAATTCATTTTTCTTACACCTATTATTTCCTTCATGGATGATCTTAACAAAAAATATGTACTCAAACAATTGTAATTAAAAAACTAAAAACAGGGTGGTTTGAAACTAATAAACTACGTTAAACAATCAAAAGAAAAATATCATAAAATTCAGTTTTAAATAAAGCAGTGAAATGACTGCACACCGGCCACCTTGGCAGCAACCGCTACTAATTGAATGGAAGTAGGGCCCGTTTTTGCATTGGCCTACAGTAGGTTCCGGTATTGGTGCTGCGCCTTGAACGTTTTCGTCGTCTCCTGCATCTTCCGGTCTGCGCCCACAATATTCGTGGCGTTGTCGCAATGGATCGTTTGAGGGAGTCCACAGCGGCTGACGAACCTTTTAAGACAGAATATAATACAATCAGTGTATAAATCTGATATAAGTTCTAAATTTACTATTTTCGAAGTGAAACGAATCAATAACGCTTTATACATTTTTACGGGTTGTCGACCTCGGATTTTTAACGTTGTATGTACCGGTCCGCGTAAGTCGACACTGCAAATTAGAAATGGTCGGACAGCTATGAGGCGGTTTGACAGCAGATTTCCCATAATTTGCGTTAGTATATTAGGCTTGTATCGAAAACAGTGAACGCAGCGCCTAACTATTTTGCTACATGCTTCACGTGCATTTACTAACCAAATTTGTTGGCGTAGTAGTCTAAATATTTTCGGCCTAGGATGGCAATTCGAAACGTGTAAATGTCGTAAGTATATATGCACAAAATGTGAATTTTTTGGCATGAGTAATGGAACTTTTTCATCATGTTGTATTGGTGCCCACCAACGCGAAGTAACTTGAATGACCAATTTTCATCATTATAATTATGAATGAAAGGGCTTAATTTTTGAATACTTGGCGAAAGTATTTTTGACTTTGCCAATTTGTCTATTTCTTCTGAAAATTCAGATTTCTGAATCAATTCAATAATTTTCAGGAATGACCAACGCAATTCTTTTGCAGTTGGTTCATCTTTCACGTACCCCTCGCCTTCTGGCGGTTTCTTAACGAAACGAAGTATGAAAGCGAAAGTTCGAAGCACCTTTTTCATACGAAGAACGAGTTGAAATGTATTCTATAAGCTCGTTTGAAGGTTTTTCGACTGTGAGAAGTACAGTGATATTTTTCTTCATCTCCAGACCACT
Organism: Meiosimyza platycephala; assembly: GCA_963662105.1. Taxonomy (NCBI): domain Eukaryota; kingdom Metazoa; phylum Arthropoda; class Insecta; order Diptera; family Lauxaniidae; genus Meiosimyza; species Meiosimyza platycephala. The sequence continues at coordinate 63,173,961 of OY759208.1, forward strand.
TAGTTCTAGAGGTAATTCAAAGTGACTATTTTTTGGCCAAAATTCAGAATCTTGCAAAAGAAACGACGGCCCTGTAAACCATATTGAGGAGTTGAGCTCGTCTACACTGCAGCCTCTTGAAAGTATATCTGCAGGGTTTTGTTTCGAGGGAATGTGTCGCCAAGTAGCATTTTGCGACCATTCTTGAATTTCGGCAACCCTATTTGCTACAAACGTATTAAGTGTAACAGGATGTGTTTTAGTCCAGTGTAAAACTATTTCTGAGTCAGTCCAGAAATAAGTGTTCTCGATTCTACAATTTAACATTGCTCTCACTCTATGCCATAGTTTAGATTAGGGATGGCCAGCTGCGGTGCCCAAAAGTCGACAGCACGCTGACGTTTACAAAAAACATTTCGCAATGTGTGAAGAAATTCCAGCGAAAAAAAAAGAAAATAAATGTGTTTTGTCTTTTCCACTTATAGAAAAAATGACCCAGTAGAGATTCGTGCATCACTGATGTTAGTAAATAAAAATATATGTTGGCATATAAAATAATTGTTTTTTTATTTAACAACAAAATGAAAACATTTCATAAATCTTATACATATTATGAATACATATGTATGTTATACAAACATATTAACAGAGTTTACTTAAAATAAGACTTTCAATATCTGGTTCAATATTTTGTGATGACGCCAGACGCAATATCGGTGACAAATGAGTCTTTGAAATGCGATTCCTTATGCGCGGCTTGTTGAGTTTTAGTCTTGAAAAAAACTGTTCACAAGAATACGTAGTTTCAAACATAGCAACGATACTCGCTGCAAAAATTTGTATATTTGGAAATTTTTCTTTATCTAATTGCTTGTAAAAATCAATAATATAACTATTTTCCCATGAAATTGAATTTTTTTACAACAATTAAGTAATATTTCAATAATACATGCTTAAAAAATTGCCTTTCGCATAAATAATGTTTTTATTTGCATTTGTTTTGTTTTTACACGTTAGACGACTGGGTTTCTCGCATATTCAATTTTCATGCGAATCAGCGCATAAAAATCAGCAACTGCACGGCTGGCCGAGTGATAGCCCGAAACGGGCAATGTGACCGCGGGAGGGTAAATGGCCAACACTAGTTTAGATAATAGGTGGGCTGCACACAGCTCAAGCCTAGGTGACGATTTAGTTTTGAACGAAGCAATTTTTGACTTTGCCGTCAATAACTGAGTTTGGATACTATTTGAGGTCTCGCTTCTGATGTAAATACAGCAGCCGTATGCACGTATTGAAGCATCCGAAAATCCATGAATTTGGCAATTTTCATTCGGATGGGTATTCACGTACCGAGGTATTTCAATGGTATCCAATTGCAATAAATTGGCTTTAAAATTTTGCATACTTGTTTCGAGTCGAATAGGAATTGACTTGTCCCAGTCTAAATTTTGAATCCAAAGCTCTTGCAATAAGATTTTTGCTTTGGTAACGATTGGGCATAAAAGTCCGAGAGGATCGAAAAGTCTTGCCGAAACTGACAAGATGTTGTGTTTTGTTGGTCGAAGATCTTGAAAATTTTCGTCCAAATGAAATTTGAATGTATCGTTCTTCGGAACCCAACTTAAGCCTAATGTTTTTGTAGAATCGGAATCGTTAAACTTAAGCGATTTCTCCGCTAAGTCGTTGTTATGGTAAGTAGGGTGGTTCTAAAACCATTTGGCCAACTGAAATCCAGCAGAATCCAAAATTTGAGTGACTTGCGTACGTATTATTTCGAGATCATTGAAGTTGTCAGCCCCAGTGAGCATATCATCAACGTAGAAGTCTTTTCGTATTACATTTGCACCTACAGTGGTCGGCATTTATATTTTGACAAATATGTGCGTTTTAGTGTTCTTTCTGCAATGGCTAACTGTCAATGCTAACGGTACTATATACTTATGTAAAAGAAATAACACATGCTAGGTGTCAAAAAGAACAAAAAATCTGCGTATTTTTTTGGAGATTTAAGAGCTGCAGTATATTTAAAAGATAAAAAACCATTTTGTGGGGGGCATAAGTATTTTGACAATTTTTATGGCATAAATTTACTTTGGGAGTGCCGCTCATATTTTAATAAAATCCTACTTTCTTACGAGGTTTTTCAATATTGAACACAAATATGGAATCAAAAGTTTGGTGACGCATCTATTTTCGGAGATATAGCCATCAGAAATCGGGGATATGGCTTTTAATGAAATCATTCTCATAATTTGGGAACCCCTGGATGGACTTTCAAAGTATGGATGTCGTATGAAAGATAATTTAATCAACTATAATATAAGCTTATAAAAGTTTGAAATTTCAGCTATAGTTTATGAAAATTTTCGAGATATTACAATTTATTTAAGTTTCTGGTCAATTTATTTTATTAAAAAGCATTATTTTTTTGGAAAACTTTTTATTTAGTAAACATTTGAATTAATACATAAGAAAGCGCATTTTATGTCCTTTCAAATGGTGTGCTATTCTAAGCTGGTTTTCTTGGGTTTCCGGATTTTTTAAGGAAGGAAAGTGAACGTGCTCTTGAAATTTACTTGAAATATTGGATCGCTTAATTTTTTAATAAAATTTTTATTTTTTTTGTGAAAAATACCACCGCAAATAAATGTGTTATTGTTTTTATTGTTGTTATTGTTGATACTGTTGCTGAAGTTGGTCTTTTGTTGTTGTTGGTGTTCTTGCTTTTGTTTTTTCAACAAATCACAAAATTTCTAGAGCTCGTTCACTTTCTTTCCTTAAAAAATCCGGAAATCCAAGAAAACCAGCTTAGAATAGCACATCATTTGAAAGGACATAAAATGCGCTTTCTTATGTATTAATTCAAATGTTTACTAAATAAAAACTTTTCCAAAAAATAACGCTTTTTAATAAAATAAATTGACCAGAAACTTAAAAAAATTGTAATATCTCGAAAATTTTCATTATTATTTTATTAAAAGCTATGTCCCCGATTTCTGATGGCTATATCTTCGAAAATAGATGCGTCACCCAACTTTTGATTCCATATTTGTGTTCAGTATTGAAAGCCTCGCAAGAAAATAGGATTTTATTAAAATATGAACGGAACTCCCAAAGTAAACTTATGCCATAAAAATTGTCAAAATACTTATGCCCCCCACAAAATGGTTTTTTATCTTTTAAATATACTGCAGCACTTAAATCAACAAAGAAAAAAAATACGCAGCTTTTTTGTTCTTTTTGACACCTAGCATGTGTTATTTCTTTTACATAAATATATAGTACTGCTGGCATTGACAGTTAGCCATTGCAGAAAGAACACTAAAACGCACATATTTGTCAAAATATATATGCCGACCACTGTATTGGGTGCGAAGTGCTGTGTAAATCGCTCAAGTGAAATAAGCATCGTATGGCTAGAAATGGGGCTGGAGCAATACCGTATGTAAATGTGTTGAGCTTGTACACCTGAATTGGTTGTGTATCATTTTCTCGCCACAGTATCAACTGAAAGTTTCGGTCTGCCTCGTCCACTTCCACTTGACGGTACATTTTAGAAATGTCAGCAGTCATGGCGTATTTATGTAAACGAAAACGAAGAAGAATTGAGTACAATTCTTCCTGGATTGTTGGACCAACCATAAGTGTATCATTTTATGATAGCTGAGTTGAAGTACGACTGGACGCATCGAAAACTACGCGAAGTTTACTAGTCGTACTTTCTGGTCTCAAAACGCATTGATGCGGAATGAAATAATGTGGAATTTTCATAGTTCCGTCGCTTGCTGGTGACATGTGTCCTAATTTCAGGTACTCTTTCATGAAATCCATGTACATTTCATGAAGCTTAAGATTTTTCAATAATCTCCGCTCTTAAGCCAAAAAACGCCTTTTTGCGGTTTCGAAAGATGAGCCAAGTGAATTTTGGCTTGACTTAAAAGGAAGTGAGACCTGAAATCGACCAGCAGCTAATCGACAAACTTTATCAGTAAAGTGGTTTTCACAGAGCTGCTGCTCAGCAGAGTATGCTTTGCATTGTGAATCCTGTGGCATGTCTTCTAATGCCCAAAACTTTTGAACTATCGAATCAAGAGATTCATAATTTTCAGTAACAGTTACTGAATTGCATATTTGCGAATTTGTGTTTTTGATAGCTTGGTATTTACCAGAGACTATCCAGCCAAGTAACGTTTTTTGTAACGGTGGCAAATTTGGACTATGTTTTATTTGTCCAACTGACAAAAGGTCAAAGAATGTTTCTGCCTCAAGTAACAGATCTATTTTTTGCGTTTTATAAAAATATGGGTCAGCGAGCTCAATATTTGAAGGTAGATTCCATTCTTTTGTTTAAATCGTATGGTCAGGCTGGTATGTGGAAATTGACTTTAACACTAAAAAGTCGGCTGAAAACTCGTAAGAATTAACCCTTGCAGCATGTAACTTATGTCTGACAGTAGATAGCGCCTTTTCTATTCCCACTAGTTGTAAGTTAACGGCCTCCCTGCTTAAATTTAACCGCTGCGCCAGTTCTTCCGTCATGCAATTAATTTGCGACCCAGAGTCCAATAATGCCCTTGCCAACTGATATTCGCCAGATTTGCTACTTATTTTTACTACAGCTGTAGCTAAAATTACTTGGTCATCATGAAGCGAAGTATGATTTATCGCTGCACGAGATGTTGATGGCTGGTTGTCGGTTGAACAATTGGAACTGGCAGCAGGAGGAGGGGTGGGAACGAACCTATGCAAAAGCGAGTTATGCGGCCGCTGGCATATTTTACATTTTGCAGATTTACACTTTGAAACTGTGTGCCCTTGTTTTAAACAATTTATGCACGCCGAAATTCCCTTTACAAATTCGAATCGCTGTTGAACAGATTGTTCCAAAAATGTTGGACAAAAATTTATAAAATGTCCTGATGATTCACAAAAAAGACATTTTTCTAAGTTTCAACTTGCTTAGAACACAAAAATGACGAATTTTTGTTAGCAGTATTATTATGCTGTGGCTTATTATGATTCTGACATTTTGATTTGATTTTCATCGGCCGAAATAAGTTGAAAACGTCTATTAAGCATTGTTTCACAATCCTTCCACATTGGTAAATGATCATAATTAAAATGCTCTTTCCATTTCAATTTAGTTATTGAGTCAACCTTTGTCATCGTTAAGTAAATCAGAATAGCGTTTGCAATCTTTTTATCGTCACCTATTGATAATAGGGAGTCATAAATAGCTAACACTGTGTCTATTAAATTGCGAAAATCTGCAGCAGAAGGCTTATTGATTGAAGGCAAATCAAAAAGTTGAGAAATGCAATTTGAAAATATGATATAATCGTTATCATAAACTTTTTTCAAACTGGCTAGTGCCTACTCTTAATTCTCATCAGTAACTTGAAAGGCTCGAACTGTTCCTAATGCTTCTCCAGATAGACACGACGTTAAATGATTGAATTTCAAATTTCAAAAACGCCGATAAAACTTTTATATTCTGAATACTTGCCACTAAATTTTGGCAGCTTTAAATTTGGAAGGCGTGATTGTCGTTGATGAACAACGAACGAAGCTTCTTGTGGATTACTGGAAGGAGCCACTGCAGCCATTTGTGGCTTATTCTTGTCTATAATAGACAGTAGCAGTGATTTTGTAATCACACATTCCTCTTCCAGATCAGGTCTAAAAGAGTCCTCAGAATCGAATTTTTCGATTTCCGTTTGGCAAGCCATTGCTTAATCCAAATAATTATTGAAAAAATCGAAACGACAATTCAGCTTGAAATAATTTGAAGAAATTTTATTCTCAATAATTGATGTCTTTATGCGCAAAATATTGCTCTTAATTAATCCACTTTTTTTTAAAGGGTGTTTTTTTTAGAGGTATACAACTTCGAATTGAAATAAAACACAAGAAAATCGTTTTAATGTCCATCAATTTGGCTTTATTGGAAGGATAATTTTATGCCATTAATGTTTAAATATGATTTCGGGCATGTGGTCGCCGCGGCTGGCTCGAATAAAGCCAATTCTAGAGGTCCAATTTTCAACCACTTTTTCGAGCATATGGGGCCGTATGTCGGCAATAACGCCACGAATGTTGGCTTCCAAGTCCCCTAACGTTTCTGGTTTGTTGGCGTAGACGAGCGACTTCACATATCCCCAAAGAAAATAATCCAATGGTGTCAAATCACACGATCTTGGTGGCCAATTGACAGGTCCATTCCGCGAAATTATGCGCTCATCGAATGTTTCCTTCAATAAATCGATTGTGACGCGCGCTGTGTGGCATGTAGCGCCGTCTTGTTGGAACCACAACTCATCCACATTCATGCCATCCAATTCGGGAACAAAATAGTCGGTTATCATGGCTCTATACCGGTCTCCATTAACGGTAACTGACTCTCCAGCATTATTTCGGAAGAAGTATGGCCCAATGACTCCACCAGCCCATAGAGCACACCAAACAGTCAGTTTTTGTGGATGTAATGGCGTCTCAAGGGTCTCATGTGGATTCTCTTCACTCCAAATGCGGCAATTTTGCTTGTTGACGTAGCCATTCAACCAAAAATGAGCCTCATCACTGAACAAAATTTTGCGATGAAAATCAGCATTGAGATCAATCTCATTTTCGGCCCATACACCAAAATCACGACGCATTGCATGGTCTCGCGGCTTTAATTCTTGCACAAGCTGGATCTTGTAAGGTCGGAAGCCAAGATCTTTGTGCAAAATCTTCCATAAAGTTGATGGACAAAGCTCCAATTGCTGTGCACGGTGGCGAATCGATTCATTCGGGTCCTCTTCAACATTTTGCTCTACAGCGGCAATTGTTTCTTCGGTGCGCACTGTTCGACGTCTCTGCGGATGCGTATTATCACATAGAGTAAACGTAGTGCGAAAACGATCCATGGTTAACCGAATTAATTGCTCTGATGGACGATTATGTCGACCATAAAATGGACGGAGCTTGCGGTAAACTTCGCGAACTGAACCATTATTTTCGAAATAAATTTGCACGATTTGCAAGCGTTGTTCTTTTGTCAACCTGTTCATGATGAAATGGCAAACCAAACTGAATATAAATGACATTAGAGTTGCCAGATTTGACCACAAAATCCCAGTTTTATCTCTATTCGAAAAACAAACCTCTAAAAAAAACACCCTATAGTAGATTATCATGGACTTCAGTATCGTCCATGATTCTTACCACAGTATCGTTTGTGGTTTCACTATATTTTCCCATCATGGGTTTGATTCAATTATGTTTATGTTTATGTTTATTTAGTCTTTAGAATACATGTTCTTTACAGACTAGATATAAAAGTAAAAATAACTTAAGTAACTAGAATAACAAAATTTATTTCTTATATAAACTATTCAACAAATTTTTAAAGCAATTGGTTGAAAAAGCAAAATCTAAATTATTGTTGCCCACAATCAAAGAATTATATAGAGCTAAAGCTCTAGTCAATGGCTCATTAAGAGCGTAGTTTGTTCTATGAAACTGGATTGAATCGCAATGTTGCAACATTCTTGAAGGTATATTAAAATTAATATATTGCAATAAAGGCGGACAGTCAATCGAACCTGAGATAAGACCATGAATAAAAGTAAGAGATTGAATCTTACGTCTAGTTTCAAGAGATTTTATGCCTAAAAGTAAGCAACGAGATTCGTAAGAAGGCAATGAAGTTTCAAAATTTATGGATCTAAGCGCAAATCTGGTAAATGATTTTTGAACTTTTTCAATTCTAAGAGAAGAAGTGCTGAAAAAAAGACCACACGAATGACGCATATTCCAATCGCGACCTTACAAACGAGTTATACAAAACCTTAAAACCAATTAAGTTTATCGAAAAGTAATTTTAATGAATTACAAACTTAATTGTTGCTTGTAGAATGCGATATGCAACTACTTTGCCAACGAAATATGAAAAATGGTCTAACACGAAAGTATGCAGGTACTTATTTATCCTTTCATATTTAACACCAGCTTAGTTTGCTTTGAAATTAAGAGAGTGAATTTCAAGAGAAATCCTAACTTATGAGCTCATTGATCATAAGTTAAAGTGCTACAACGAAAATATTTAACCCCAAAATCCAACCACAGAAACTAGAAATAGCAACAACGAAATGTTTCTGCAATGTCAAGATGTATTGGGTTGCACCTATTCTCTTAATTTGCGAATGATAGCAACAACGAAAAACGAAATGTAGCAAACTTTTCTTGAGTAGCAACAGCACTCACGATTTTGTGGAACCCTGTAATACATAAGCGGTACAGGTACTTATGTAATTGCAAAGATAAATTTCTAACTTTTTCAATTTTACCGAGTATTTTCGATAAAATTGCAATGGACTTGACCCTAATAACGCGCGTTTCACTAAGAAATGTATGTGTGTTGATTTAAAAATTGAAATGAAAATAAATGCGAGCAATAAGGATCTGCTCCAATGAGAGCGACAAAGTTACTTGCAGAATTATGCAAAATCTGACTCTGCTTTTTTGCCCGTATCTTTTCTAATAGTTTCCTATAGCTTTACTGGTCGCATTTGTTACCTGTTGTGGCCCTTCCCTTATGCACAGCTGGCAGAAACAAACCATTCTTCCACTGCTGTGAAGGTCTCGTTGTGCTGGTGATTTTTCTGGTAACTGCAACTCCCACGACGCAGCAAATGTGGGGAACCTCTGGGTGGTGACGGCGACGGCAATGCAGCAGGTCTAAACAGCACTTTTCAATGTTTTTTATTTCACAATTTTTTCTATTTCAGTTTATTTTTAGCACAAATGCTTGTTTTTATTTAAGTTTTTACTTTAGTAAATTCACTTCAATTGTTTTTTACGACCGATCAAATTACGCGTTTGTAGGCCCGCATACCAAAATCTTTACTATCAATGTGTATCTACTTTTTTTTATGTTTAAGCAGCTTTGACAGTTGTTGGTTTGCGGCTGTGTTTCAATTGTTAAAAAAAGCAATAACACAGAAACGCACAAACGACAATGAGTTCAATTGAATTTTAATTTTTTATTAATTAAATAAAATGTTTTTATTAAGCGCGCATCGGTAAAAACGAAATTAAATACAACGAATAAAATAAAAACGAGGCACGTTAAGTCCCTGCTCGGGCGCCAAAATGTTGGACGACTAGTTTGTCGCCAAATAAACGAATCGAAAATTAAATTTTAAAATGAAAACCTATAATCTTATTTAAATAAAACGCGATGTTTTCCGTTCTAGGTTCTCTTAGCAACTAACTTTAATTCATTTTTCTTACACCTATTATTTCCTTCATGGATGATCTTAACAAAAAATATGTTCTCAAACAGTTGTAATTAAAAAACTAAAAACAGGGTGGTTTGAAACCAATAAACTACGTTTAACAATCAAAAGAAAAATATCATACAATTCAGTTTTAAATAAAGCAGTGAAATGACTGCACAAATATCGTGACTTGAAATTTATTACATAGGCTTACATACAGATCTACATTAATTCTAGTATAGCAGGATGCATAGAAAATTTTATTTTATGATATTTCGGTGACTAAAAGAGATATCGACAAAATTTAAAATGGGTTTTGAAGGGTAAGAGTAATAATTTCAGATGCCGTAACCAGTTTTGGAAAAACAATTTTTATCCGCGATTTAAAATAAGCTCAAATATAGTCAAAAACCGTGTTTTTTGCACTTTTAGGTTAGAATATCTCGAAAACCTGACGTATAGGAGAAATTCTGATTCAGCGCATCAAAGTCCTTCGGATATGATAAAACTGATCTCTTTGTCGTCCTGTGTTACTAAAATCATACAAAAGTAGGTAACTTAGCACAACTGTATTTCAGTCAATTTTTGTCCAAAATACTTTTGTGGGCCTTCAATTTGACGGAAACTGCGTCACCTTTCTTTTTTAAGAACAAAAAAAACCCCTAAATACACTCAAAAAAAAGTTGTACTCAAAAATTTGAAAAAATTAAAAAACGTGAAATTTTCCGTTTTTTTTCAATAGTTTTTTAGCTTATTTTGTTGAAAAAATAATTTGTTTCCCAATATAAAAAGTCATTTCGATTGGAAATTTAATTCCCTACAATAAATCTTGTAATATATTTCCATAAAAAATGTATGGTTTTTGAGTTATAATTAAAAATATAAAAAATGGACAAATTCGACCCGTTCTCAAAAGTCCAAGCCAGAATATAGTAGCACTTTTGAATACATAATTTTTAGGGTTCAATAGAACATATAAGATAATAAAATACCTTTAAAGAATTAGTTCCTTATTAAAGTACATAGTGAATAGGCTAAAAATAAATTTATGTTTTTTTTTTCGTAAATATTATCATCAATATTTTGCCCACTTTTCGTCCATATTTACATAAATATTTCGTAGGTTTTTCGTAAATATTTAATGTTGCCCTGCTTACAACAAGAATCATTTTCATTTTTCAAGTTAAATCTGCATATCCCACATTCTGACGGCACTAAAACATAAGGATAAGTTAATACAGATCGATGATTATCAACTATTTCTTGCAGCTGATCAAAAATCATTGATTGAAAAATCTGATGACCAATTCTTTCAGACTTTTTTTTCACAAAATCGATTCAATTGAGAAAACCGTTTTTGTATGGTGTGTTCCTCTCAAAGTCAATTTTACATAGTGTCTATTCTTTGCAAAATCGTTTCTTTATAGTGTCCCTAAAAAAATTCGGGTGGTTTTAACCCTTCCCCCCCCCCCCTATATACGGCCCTGCCCTGCCAAAGCATGTCCCGATGTCCGAAAAAACCGACTTTATTTAATAGAAAGTGTATAAGATTACAGCTTGAAATGCTTGTCAAATGATAGAACTTGATGAGCCTAAATAAAATATATAGGGTTGCCTTGCTGGATCCTGTGCTTAACTAGGGTTTCCATCCGTTTTTTGGGCTAATTATTTGTAATAAAAGGTGTATGACTTCAGATTGAAATGTATGTCAAATGATAGCGCTCGATGCGCCTAAATAGAATATATAGGGCTGCCTTGTTGACTCCTGTCGTAAACTAAAGTTGCTACCTGTGTTTTGCGTATTTTTTTGTAATTAACAGTGTATAAGATTACAGCTTGAAATGCATGTGTTAGACTCATCGAGCTCTATCATTTGACGTCTTGGCGTCTTAGAGAACATAATTTCGCAGCGATATCACGCTAATAAGCCAAATTTTAAAACGAATGTAATGTGATTATTTTGCAAAGTTCAACGGAAAAATTGTGTCTTATTAAATGTTACATTTAAATAAAATGAACATGGGGACACGGGTGTTTTAACTACATATGAAATTTATTTTGGAAAATTTCTAATTGGTAGAAAGAGCTAGACATGTCCATCGCCGAATTGCCAATTTATCAAAAGGTCTTCAATTGTAGTCAGAGGAAACTTGTCATTTATTTTTTTTTTTTCAGAAGTCCACGACCAATCGCCATTTTTTCGTATCATTTGTTGAACAACGAGTAATGGCGCATTGTAAGAACTAACCGAATTTTCAATAATTTGCCTTTCCGATAATCTATAATTTTTGATGTAAACGGGCGTTGATTCTGTCATTTGAATTTGTTGGGTATAATAGTTGTTGTCGCATAATTGTTCTCATGGCAGCAGAAAAATATTTTAATTATTTTTTATAATTTCGCTCTATTGGAACTCTAGTGTATTGATATGATATTTTGGTGGGAGGTGGAGGAGGGTTATTGCAATATTTTAAGCCTCTATAAGTACACGGAAAAAACGAAACTCGAAATTATTGTAAATATTAATGAAAATTTAAGAAAAGTAGATAATAGGTTAGTAGGTAATTTAGTAATTTAGAAACGGTTCGAGTGCCTATTAAAAATCACTAAGCGTAATATAAAAATTGCATCTAAGCAGGCATTAATTTTTCGAATGCAAGTTTCTAATTTTTACAAAGTAGATATTAAAATTTCTGCAATAGTTTATTATATTTTAAAAGGACTGTACTATTTTTTAAAAAGTACACTATAAAGTTTTTATGATGAAATAATAATAGCTGAAATTAATTTTTAAAATTTCGTACATCAGTTTGTTGAAATTAGGACGCCCAGCGAGTTTCCGTTGCCGTTTTCCCGACCCCGTCCCAATTCTGTTCAACACATTTCTTCTAAGCCAATTAGTAAGAGTGTGGCCTAATATATTTATTTTTTTGCATGAACATGTTAAGAAATCAAACAGAGTACAAATTAAATACAAAAGAGAAATAAAATTCAATATAATAAAAATTACTAACCTTAAAAAAATTTTACTATAACTACTTCTTATAAATTATAAAGCAGGAATCATATATTACAATATAAAATATGTAAAAATTCTAAAGTCGCAACTTATTGAAATTTAATAAATTCTTTGTAAAATTTCAAAGTTTTTAGGTAATAAATAAAATGAAGAAAATAATTTTTAATATGCACTTATTAATAAATGTAAAATGAAAATAATTACAAACTAGAAAAGAATTTTTCATAATGATTTTTTATTTATTACTATGTATGTATAAAAGAATTTGTTTTCAGATTTTAATTTTTATAATCTCCTATTAATTTTTAATAAAATTTGAGCTGGTGTTTTTTCCGTGTGTAAGTAAGCCTCTCAATGTAGACGAATACCTCTCACCTCTTGTAAACGAAATGCCTGATGTTTTACAAAACCATGTATGTATACATATCATAAATAACCACAAAGTTGAACTCCTTGTTTTTCAGGTGTTGTATATTTCAATCACTCCGTTGGATGTTAGAAATGTTGGGTGACAGGTAACTACAACCAGGGCCGGCGCTAGTGCTTTTGCCCTGAGAAAAGTTTGATTCAGCGCCCCATTTGTAGGAGAAAAAAACACAGTTTTACTCATTCATAAAAACATTTTTATTCAAGTTTCTCGCATTTTGCGATGCGCGATAACATAAAGATATCAATTCAGTTCAATTCCTTATTCAACCAATTCAACAATAAATACATAATACTAAGGTTAATCATAATTTACAATTTGGTAGTTCAGAATAATCTTTTCAGCTCTAAATATTATGTAATTAAATGACAATATAGAAAGATATAAGGTTCAATTAATATAATTACAAGAGGAAAATTAAACAAAAACCTCAGAAACTGTTTATAAACTTACAACAAGAGTACCAATGTGCCCACACATCTGTACTTTTATAAAACCTAACCCAATTTTAAATTTTTTTTTGTTCTGTTATTTATTTATAATTTACAACAGATAATTAAAATTATAAGTTCCCTCAGAAAAAAAAGTTGTAATTCCAGCAATTTTATACTTTGGCCCAACAATTTCCGTAGGTTAAAATGAACTTAATAACTTAAATTCTTATTTTAACAATAAAAATATTAGCCGTAAGAACTTTTATTTTTGGCTTAAATATAAAAATTGTTAACATTTCGAAAAAATAAATTTTTGTCTTAAGAACGAGTTGTTGTTTAAAAAATCAACAACTTGAATGGTTGTGACAAGAATGCGTTGTTAATAAAAATTGTAAAAATAGTTGTTGGCTCAAATATTAAAAGTGTTGCATTTAAAAAAATTTAAATTCTTATATTAAAAACTAGTTGTCACCTTTCTTTAAAAATAAAGTAGTTGACATAAATGTATTGAAATTGATATTTCAACTTATTAAGTAAGAGTAGGGTTGGCCATTTACCCTCCTGCGGTCACAATCTTTGAAACGTGCTAAATATGCAAGAGACCCAGTCGGAATCAAACGTGCAAAAACAAAACAAAACTTGCGCCAATGAATGCGCAATACCAGTTGTGAAAAATGCAGGTCAAAAACTTTATTTTGCGAAAGGCAATTTTTTACGCTTGTATTATTGACTTTTAAAAAAAATGAGAGACTAAACAAACTGCTCTTGTATGCATCACTATTGTAAAAAAAACTCATATTCATGCGGTACTCGCCTAATGCCTTTACTCCGTCCCAGGATATTTCCCAACTAATGTAAAGCTCAAGGGTTGGAGCATCAATAAAATTTACTTCACTTTCCATTTCACTTTTTTTTCAATTTTTTAAAAAAAACCACACGATCAGAGCTAACTACGCAATAAGAATTTTTTTCATTAATTTTTACGAAAGCGACAGATTTACAGTTTCAGTTTTCACAACTTTAAGAATAAATTGTTGTGGCAAGAATTTTATTTCTTTGCCTTTCTCGGGCAAATCATTATCAAAATTATTAACATTTTTCATTTTTATGCCAACTATTTTTATTCTTGATAATAATTGTAAGCTGAAGAACTTATTTATTATTTTTATTGAGCTTACTGCTCAATATGTGTGTGTGTCAACACAAAAAAATTACACTTAAAAAACATAAATAAAAAGGAAAAATGGGCTAAAGCTAGTTATACTAGTTTCCTCTTTTACTAGAAAGACTCACCAGTAACTTCTAAGCCAATTAGGGGACGTCCATTAATTACGTGTACTAAAATAGGGGGGAGGGGGTCAAGGAAAACTTCACGTCAACTTTTTAATGCATAGAATTTACATTAAAAATTAATATTTAAATCTCACGGGAGGGGGGTAGGGGTCCCGCCAGATCTCACCAAGGGGGGGAGGGGGTCAGAATTTTCAGAAAACACCTCACGTAATTAATGGACGTCCCCTTAGTAAAAGTTTTGCAAGCCTTATATGTTTATTTTCTTGTATAGATCTGTTAAGAACTCAAGCAAAAAAATTAAACAAAGAAAGCAAAAAACTCTTATTTCCCTTTTATTTACGTTTGTTATTGTAACTCCCTTGTTATTACACATTTTCTTGCAGGCGCTTCGTTGCAAGCTTTGTTGGCGAGTCAAAACAAAGTAGCAAGTGCAAATAGTATAGTAATTCGGCAGGCTCCCCGATAGGTAATTTGTTTGTTTGTTTGAACAGAAAATAATTTATATATTATTTTTATTGAGCTTACTGTTCAATATGCGTGTGTGTCAACACACACATATTCCTTTTTATTTATGTTTTTTAAGTGTAATTTTTTTGTGTTGACACACACACACATATTGAACAGTAAGCTCAATAAAAATAATATATAAATTATTTTCTGTTCAAACAAACAAAGAAGAACTTATTGTTGAATTAACAATTTCATTTTTAAAGGCCAATACGATCACAAAAATATTTAACACAAAAATTTTATTATTGGGCCAACAATTTTCCGTTTTTAAAAATGTTTAAGAAAATTAAAATAGTTTTTATAAGAACTTTATTTTTAAAGTGATAGTTTGATTCTTAAAAAATCAAGAACGAGTTTTTGCTGGAAGAAATTTTTGTTAAGTCAACAATTTTTAGCTCACAATTTTTCTAGAATGAAAAAATTCTTCGGATAACAATGTTTTTTTTTCTGAGTGTTATAATATGATAAGCTCGAGCTGCTAAGGCCTTCAGCTTTATGTAGTGTATAACATTAATTTTTATAAGTTACATATATCTAATTTACATAATTTTAGCAATTATTTATAGAATTTATATAATGCCTTATAAGTTTTTTTTTACGGAGATGTTGAAAATGTCTTATTAAATGAGATGAAATAGGTTACAATTTTTGAGAAAAATACTTACTTTTTTAACATTATCTATGGTTGATGTTGTTAAAAGTGAGGTTGAGGTTTGATTGTTGAAAATCATAAATCTTTCATTATTGAATTTATTGCATCTGTCAAGGATATGTTCAATAGTAATATTGTTATTTGTGTTGCAGTATTCACAGATTTTACTTATATTGTGGTCAAATAAATGTTGGTGTGTCAGTTTGGTATGACCTAATCTAAGTCTGGTAAATTTGGTGAGTTCTAGTCTTGTGATTGTGTCGTCTAATTTGAATTTCCCGTAGTCCTTTATTGATGTTTTATTGAAATTTATTTGTTTATACCAGGTGGAAGTTTCATGCCATATATCTAATTGGCACCCGTTGAATATGTCTTTTAAAAATTTGTTGTAATCGTTTACATTGTAATTATTTGTGGTGTGTAGAGGAGACTTACAGGATAATTTAGCTACTTGGTCTACAAATTCATTGCCTGGTATTCCAGCATGTCCTGGTATCCAGACAAGCAACAACTTTGGAAAGAATTCAATAAGTTTGTTTCTAATATTATTTGGGTAGAAGTTATTATTATCTATAATCATTACTGATTTTAGTGCTGCTAAAGAGTCTGTGCATATTGCAAATTTGCCATATTTGGATATTGCATAATTTATGGCTTCCAAAATTGCAATAATATCTGCAGTAAAAACAGAGCTGTGAAGTGGGAGAATTGCCGATTTTATGACCTTATTGTCAGTAGTGATAAATCATTAGATTTGGAGCCATCAGTGTATAGAAAGTTGTGGTCCAATACAGTGATGGCATTTTCGGTACATTTGTACTTTTTTCGGTACATTTGCGTCCTGAAAAATCTAAATCTAACTAATAGAGCTTTTGCAACACAAATTAAGGAAAGCGAGCTACATCTATATTTATTGTTGGCTATACATTTAATTATATTTAGACGTTTTGACAAAGAGTGGGATATATAGTCTATGTGGGCTTCCCAT
The DNA here is from genome assembly GCA_963662105.1 of Meiosimyza platycephala. NCBI lineage: Eukaryota > Metazoa > Arthropoda > Insecta > Diptera > Lauxaniidae > Meiosimyza > Meiosimyza platycephala. Next base: position 63,190,529 of record OY759208.1, read on the forward strand.
TTATATCTGTTGGTAAATATAATACCTAGGATTTTAAGGTTGTTCACGCGTTCTATCATTTGGGTGTTTGTGACAATATTCGCAAGGCAGTTTTGCTTGCGACAAATATGAATGTGTTTGCATTTAGAGATAGACAATTTTGCTCCTGAGTATTCTCCCCAAGATTTTATATTTTCTAACAGATTTTCCAAAGATGAAGAACCATTTTTTTTATTGTCTATTTTTGGAATTATAATAAAATCGTCGGCATAGGCGCAAAATTTTATTTCTTTATGTAAAGAGATGACATGACATAATTTGTTGTATGCTATCAGGAAAAGTATTACCGAAAGAGGGGATCCTTGAGGGATGCCATTGTAGAGTGGAAGCGAGTTTGAATAAATGTTGCCTATCCGAGTGGTAATTTGTCTGCACGTTATAAAGTTTTTAATGTAATTTATCATTTTTGGTCCTAAGCCCCAAGAAGTCAACTGGCAATTAAAGTATGTACGCCAATTATATCAAACGCTTTTGCAAAGTCAAGTGTTACGATTGAAATGTGGTTTTTATGAGAAAGTTTAGCAGTGATCAAATGATCTAAGTACATAGATTAGAGCGTTAGTCACTGATTTGCTTTATTTGAAACCAAGTTGACGACTATCAAGCAGTTTGTTACTTGTGGTAAACCACCATAGTCTATTGGCGATAATTTTATCAAGAATTTTGGCCGGACAAGAGTTTAAATATATTTGTCTATATGATGAAATGGAAATTTTATCGGTATTAGGTTCGTGGATGGGTATAACTGTACTTAACTTATAAGAGTGTGTAATATGACAGTTAAAAATATTATTGTAATGAAGAAGAAGCCTCTGTTTAATGGATAAAGGTAGACTTTTGATTATGGGATAGGAAATTCTGTCCCTACCTGGTGTTGATCCCTTAAGATTTTTTAGGACAAAAGCTAATTCTATGTAGCTAATATGTGTTTCGATAGGTGCTGCTTTCGTGCAGACTGTGTTGTTTATTGAGTTTGTTGTTGAGAAGTCTGTGTGCTCGAAATGTTGTTGGAATATTTGAGTCGGCTGATTGCTCTGACCAGAATTGGCAGAGCGCGTTAGCTATTTGATTTTTATCCGCAACGGTATGTGGGTATGGATGAGGAATTTCTATACAATGTATATTAAAGTGGTTTTTAAGTCCACAAAAGCGTCTTATGTTGGACCATATCTTTGATGTGTCTGATGTTGGATTTATTTCTGAGGTGGAGATGTTTATTGATTTTGATGGTTTCAGATTTCGTTTAAACTGAGGATTAGCTTTTTGTAGCTTATTAGATTTTCTGTGGATATGTTGCGTTTAAATACATACCATAACTTTTCATTGGTTTTGCGAAAAATCTCTAATTCTTTGTTCCACCAGGGAACGATGAATTTTTTTTTGTGTAATTTGGGGTATAGAGTTATTAGCACTCTGTGTAATTATTTTGGAGATATTTGCTGCTTCTTTATTTGCGTTACTACTAATAGGTCTAATTGAGTTGTGGTGGTCAGAGAGATCTCTGAAGAGGTTCCAGTTTGGTAATTTGGTTCTAAAACGAGGTAAAGGCTTTGTTGAACTTGGTGTGTGGGTAGGAAGTAGTGAGGTAAGAATCGAAAAATGGTCACTTCCGCAGAGGTCATCAATGATATACCATTGTAGGAGTGGGGCTAATATGGACGAGGAAAAAGTTATGTCAATATGGGTAAATGTATTTCGGGTGCTGAGATGTGTTGGAGAACCATTGTTGAGAACGATTAAGCTATTTTTATTAACAAATTTAGAAATAGTGTTTCCGCGTCGGTTGTTTTGAGGAGAGCCCCAATTACGGTGTCAACTATTGAAGTCGCCCATTATTATCAAGTTTTGGTTTTGAATGTTGAAAATATTCTCTAAATTTTGAATATTAAATGGTTTATTTGGTGGTATATATGCGGATATTATTACTATGTATGTCTAAGGTTGAATGTATTTTCACTGCTATAGTGTCTATGTCCTTGTTAGTAGTAACTAGTTCTTGTTGAAGTGAGTTATGAACTAACAGGGCAACTCCTCCGTACGAGTTTGTAGAAGAATTGAAGTTGTAGATAGAATAATTAATAAGTGTTGATATATGATCAGTACAGCTTAAATGTGTTTCTTGTAGAGCTATACTTTGTGGGTAATGTTGTTTTATTAATAGCTGTTACTCATTATAATTATTTCTGTACCCGTTTAGATTCCACTATATAGTTTTAAGTGACATAGTCTACTTAAATGATTATTAGAAGTTCCATGGTTGGAGTATCCATGTTATATTTTGTTGTTTGTTTATTTTTGGTTTTGACTTTAAGTTCAGCTTTTAGAATTGGTGGGTTTTTCTTGATAAGTTAAGCGATTATTTAGTCTTCTTGCATAGATGAGTCATCATTGGTATTATTTATGAATGGGTGTTTTTGATTTCTCTTTTTGTAGTTTTGTTGTTGGATTTGGCTTTAAGTTGTGATTTTAGTTTGTTTGATGTTCTTCGTGGTAGAATTTTGATAATGGATTCTGTTCTTGTTTTTGGCTGCAATGATGTTGAAGCACATTCTTTATAAGCGGTAATGTTCTCAAGAAATTGGATAATGTCTTCATTATTGTCCTGAACACTTTGTGTGCTTTGTGATTCCCAATATCTGGCGTGTCGATTGTTATATCGTTCATCATCGGTTGAGTATGTCGTTATATGAGCCGCTGAAAGCAAAAGTGGTATAACTCAAAATTTTCGAAAAATGAGTTATACCGTCAGTAATTATCATTAGACAAAATTTTAAAAGTGATATGGCCGCTAGAGGGCATCGTTAAGTTTTGGATTTTTGTTTTAGTATTTTTTGGATGAAAAAAAAAATGTTGTTTTTTTGAATTAATAATGATTTATGAAATAGATTTTTTAATTTAATTAACATATTCAAAGGAATAAAGGAATATAGGAAGGAATAGTTAAGGGGTTATTAGATTCGCTGTGCTTTAAAGGCCAAAATTGTTAAGGAAAAGTGGTATAACTCACTGACTTATACCACTTTGTCGCTAATTTCTTTAAAATAAAAATTGAAAAAATGGTATTCTAATTTGAAGCTTAATTTAAGCTACTTACCTTTTCAAAAATTATATTAATATTACCAATAATTAAATTTTGAACAATTTCCAAGAGTGTTGAAACTTTGACAAAATCAAATGCCTTGATTTTTTGCTATACCAAAACGCAAACCTCCAATTTTCTCAAAACTACTTAAATGTGACTTATACCACTGTTGCTTTCAGCGGCTCATATTGCGAGAGAAATTATTATTGATTGCAGTGCTGTTGTTTGTACTACCATAGTACTTTTGTACTACCCTTCAGCCACGCGTACTACTGTACTACCCAACCCTCAATTTGTACTACCGAAAATTTGAACCAACCAATCCGCAATTTGTACTACCCCACCGTTCTTTGATCTCTCATGCTTCAATTACATTGGCATTATTTAAATCTTGAAGTGTCAAAATTATCGCTCGTAATTTTGGGATTACTTATTTTAACATTAAAAAATTTTAACATCGCATCAACCATTAGAATTTAACTATGAAAGATTCATTCTTTTTAAACGCGGCCAATTTCGTTTGTAATAATTTTTTTTATGCGTAGTTATAGGGGCGCCGAAAGACCTGTCGGGTCCTCACCTCCTCGCGAGACCTCCACACGGGTCAGGCTTCCCCATGTTGAATTCAACACGGAAAATTTTAATTCAAACCGCGAATTCTCAAGTGTATTGATTCCAATACAAAAGTAGAAAATCATATATTTCAGAATCCAGAAGGTTTGTATAGAAAAATTTATTATGATGTGTACGACCAAATTCTTTCGTCACTGAGAATCTGGTTTTGGACAGATTTAGCAAAGTTTCCAGATCCCTTGAAGCTCTTGTACTTCGCAAAGATTGTGATGTTGATAAAATATTAATTTGATCGAAACATTTTTGGTGAGCTGAAATGAAACTAAATTGAAAAGTTTTGGAGATGTAGTAGATTTTTTACATAAACATCTATAGTATAAGGACCTCATTCCAGAATTTGTTTGATTCGTGAAATTGTTAATGACTATATCTGCATCATTTTGCTATAATGAGAGGAGTTTTTCGACTCTTAAGAGGCTGAAATTGTATATGCGTACAACGATGGGTTAAAAACGTTTATACAAATCATGTTCGGATTTTACACATGTACCACAAGTTGGCTGATAAAATAGACAAGGAAAGAATGAAGAGTTTCTGACAAAATAAACATTTTTTTACTTACGCAACAATTAGTGAGAACTTTATTGTAGACATCCTACATTACTTCTTCATAATCAAGATTCTGTAAGATTATCGTCAACTTAACCCTCCGTTTAGTGGTAACCCAAAAGTCGGTAAACTATAGGTTGTGGTCTGACAGACCACATTACATATTTTGTAGGTGTGGCCTATGAAATCACTGCATGATCTTTTCCAGGTGTGACATTATGTATGGAACGGTGTATAGTATGGTACAAGTATATGTATGTATGTGTAGATTCTTAACCTTATCAAATAGAAAGGTAGAATCAGTTAGCTAGAAGACGGGTTTTGCCCCATACTGGTAGAATTTACTCTTTTCATTTCATTATTTTATAAATGAATTCGAAACATCTAGCATGCTGAAGACAGAAGCCATTGGCCAGCGACTGGAATCGCGTTTGCGCGAGTTAAAATAACACCAAACCAATATATGCTTAGCATTCAGCTTCCTTCAATGGTACAAATTCTCTGATAGTGTTCGGGTGATCTAAATTCCATTTTTCGGCATTCTCGATAGGAAGAATGGCAGCAAGTCTCCCGTTGTATTTCTCTTTTTGAATAGCAGAAAAATTACGAAAAAGAGTGTTTCAACGACCCTCTATCAAGATTATATCGGACACATTTTCATTAAAATTCATTTCCAAAAATACACTTGAAACCAAAGACTGCAAATTTTGTACCCGAGTAAGTAAATGATTATATACCAAGACCACATGCGAAACCTGCTCGTAGTGTCGTTATAAACACCAAACGCGACTCCCAATTCAAACAAGAATCGATTTGACTGATGTGGTCTGACAGACCACAACCCTAAACAACGTTGAAATTTTACACGGACTGTATTTTTGTTCCACGGAACATGTCCTATAATTTTAAAATACTTCGTTGCATCAAGTTTGACAAAGTCATGGCACCATTTGTCGAAATATTTTCAGAAAAAAAAACTACGACACAAAAAGTTTCAAAATGGTCTGACAGACCACAACACTAAACGGAGGGTAAGAAATATTATCATTTTCGAACCTCCCCCCACGCGTTTCAACGAATTCCACACCCGATTTTAAAACGTTATGGCGCACTTGCGTAGTTATGTATGCAAAACTAGTCATAACATAATAAATGTTTTTCATGTAACAATATTCATACTATAATAAATGAATTTCAAGAAATACTATGTAAACTTTTATTAATAATTTATTTTTATCATATGAGTAAGTGTCAGTAATCATATATTAGTGTAGTACTACCCATTTTCACAAAAAAAACACCCAAAAATATAAAATTGAGCACTTAAATTTTTTTTAAAACGACAGCACTGATTGGTTGTTGGAGACTGTGAGACAACTGTCGAATAACTTTGTCCTGAGTGTACATGTCTATCTTTATAAATTTGATATTCAGTTCAAGTATCAGTCTTTTGAAGTGTTTTGATGGCTTGAATTTCTTTTTCTTTAGGAATATCACACATTGTTTGTCGTAAGTGCTGTGGTTGTTATTCATTAAATTCTGAGTCAATGTGATGTAGTTTTGCACAATTTGCGCATATTTTGAGGTTATTGCAGTGATTTATAGTATGTCCAAAGCGTTGGCAGTTTTTACATCTAAGTGGAAGAGGAATAAATGGTCGAATGCTTATTTTTTCGTAGCCGATGTTGATATTTTCTGGTAGTGTTGTAGAATTAAATGTTAAAATCGTGAGACCTGTTTCCTTAAGTTGACCATCGATAAATTAAGGTATTTTTTTTATTTCACAAACCAATTGATCTTGTAGTCCGGTAAGTATATCATTTTCATTTAAAGATCTTAACTCGTTGCACCTTTGGAACAATTTAATTTTTCGTGTTCTTTGACGACTACTTTAATTTCAGGTGAGAATGCAGTAAGTTTTATAAGTTTACTGGCTTGTTAATAATTTTTTGTATTGTACCTTTGAGTAACTTTTTGCATGATTCAACTTCTCCTTCGCACATGTTGTCAATTATTTATATATATAAATCTCAATGTAAAATGTGCCTGTGTATGTTGCTAATGGACTCCTAAACCGTCCAACCGATCGCCGAAAGATTTGGCACATATGTTTCTTATGGTTCGGGGAAGGTTTGTAGCATAGTTTGGTTTGGATAAAATGGGCGATGCCACGCCTCCCCATATAAAAAAAATTTATAATTTATCATTTCTTATCAACTATTTGATGCAGATGAATGAAACTTGGTACATATATAAAAAGTAGAGACATAAATAAGATTTAATGAAAAAGTGGGCGGTGCCACACCTCCATATAAGAAAAAATCAACTTTTTTACATCTCAGTGACCTTTTATTTATTTTTATTATATTCAAAATTTACTTTATTTTGCACTATAATTTAAATTATTTTAATTTCCGTTCAAATTTTCAATTTCCGCCAATTGCAAACTGCGCGCCCTATTTATATTAATCTTTTCTTGTTTACTTTATTTGCTACAATAGTTAAGCTTATGCATAGCCCTTGCGGCATAAAAAAAGTTAGTCAATAAAGCATCTTCAGTTATAACGTGCGAACGGACAACAAGTGTTTTAATTTCTATGATCGATCGTTTTATTAGCGTGATTTAGCGAGCCTTTTTTAATTATTTTAACAGTGTTTCTTTAAAGTAAACTCATATAAATTTAGTGTTCTAGCAACCATAAATTTATATAAAATTAAACATTTTAAACATTTTACAAGCCCTAGTTCGAACCCTGGGGAAACTAATTTGAACTCATTTAAGTAGTTTCGGTGGTGTCAAAATAGGCACCTCCTTAAACATTGGCGACCGTGACAGGACATCTCCGGAGTGTCCTTAAAATCTTAAATTTTTCTCGTGAAAAGTTCTTCTAAAAATCGTTTCTTGTACCTTCGCGAATCGTAAAATTTACAATAGAAAAATTTAAAGTGGTAAAAAGAAAGTGACAGTGATTTTATAATAAAATATAAAAAAAAACCATAAGTGCAAAATACCTAAAAGAAAAAAAATAGTTATTAAATGTTGAGATTTATAAGACAAAGCTAAGTGTCAGTGCAAAACAATTATAAAAAAATAAAAAATATAAAACTATATCTGCAGTGTTCCTATACGCGGCATATTTTTAGCGATTTTACTCGAGTTTGGAATGGTTTCGGTGCGGTTTCTTAACAAAAAAATAATATAAACAAATAAATTATTAACCAATACCAACATTATTGGACTTTTTTTGTTATTTACCAACGTTGGAAACATCTAAAAAATAACACCGCAGAACACAAACCTGACACAATTACAAAAGAGAGTAAATTGCCATTTGCTCGCCCAGGTATTTTGCCAATTTTTGCTATATTCATAAAAACATTTAAAACAAATTAAATTGCCAAATAGAATTAAAGTATTTGTATCATAAAATACTTTAATAAAAGTTTCGCAAAAATCTAAATCAACCACTGTTAATAACATTGTGTTAACAGAGCATCGCTACATATTTAATTTCATTTACATTGTTAAATCTACAAACCAGTTTCTCACGATTAGCATTTAACATAAATGTAAAAGCTTTATTTGATCGTGAAATAAAAGCACACTCTTTGTTTGCACCGTTCGTTTCTACACTCATTGCAGAAGATCTTCGTGGATTCAGCGCGCGATTTAACCATCGATAAAAACACAGTACACATTATTGTTGTTCTTTCAATTTATGCTACATATAAAGCTTTGGTCAAGCTTATCTCACACTTGCACTTATTGCAAAAGATCTCTCATAGATCATTAAGTGGATTCGCTGTATTAAGCAGCAGCACGCAATGTTGTTGTTTTTGTCTTTGCTTAAGCTTAACATAACAACATAAGCTTTCGTTGGATTCGTCGCATTAATCAGCGTTCAGCAACAGCATACATTGCTATTTTTGCTTGATGTTAAACATAACATAAGCTTTCATCATTATTGTACAACAGCATACATTGCTATTTTCGCTTTATGTTAAACATAACATAAACTTTCATCATTGTTATCAGAATTTGCATTTATCGGAATATAAAAACCAAAGATCACTCACTAATCTCGCAACCATCAACATAAGCATCTCTCAAAGCTTTCATCTGTTAACAGCAACTTATTATGTTCATAAATTTTACATAAATAAAAAACTGTTGTCAAATATTTAAACAGAAACTTCATATGAAATCTGTTAAATATTTACAGACACTAAGTAAACGCTTTACATAAGCAAAAATAAATTTATCTTTGGCAACGTAAAGCCAACATCGAGTATCTTTACGCTTCAAAATTGTAGTAAAGGTAAAATACTTTTACCAAAACTACTAAAGTAAATTTTCCACAATTATAATTTCCTTGTCCATATTTTTTTCTGCTGGTTGAATTTGTGGCAATATTTTTCAATGACTGAAGACGGTACTCCTGCTCCAACCACTTCGTTGACGAATTTTACCACTCTTAAGGAGCTGAAACAGCAGCGGGCATCATCAAAGGGTAGCATCACAAGAATAAAAAATTTCATTGAAGCAAATCCTAATTTATCAGCAACAGAGCTGGAGTGTAGACGAGGTATCGTCGAATCCTATTACAAACAGGCAACATATTATCTGACTCAAATTGAAAAGAATAAAGCCTCAGGACAATGCTCGTGCTGACATAGATGAGCTTTTTATCGTTGTAAAAACTCGAATTTTATCCTTGATTGGTAATGGTAATCGTGCTAGTCTTCATGAAAACACTTTTTCATTTCCTCAGGTTTCCGCGAACCGTTTGCCAAACCTTCGGCTTCCTAAATTCGATGGAAAATAACTCGAGTATAAAAATTTTATAAATACATTTAACAATTTAGTAAATAACGATCTCAGTATCCCGAAAATTGAAAAATTTAATCATGTTTTGTCATGTTTGAGTGGTGAGGCTCTATCAGCAGTAAAGGCTTTTCAAATAACTGAGGAAAATTATCCGAAAGCTCTAGATCGTCTTAAGCAGCGTTATGATAATGACACCCTGATTTTTCTAGAAAATGTTTGAAATTCATAAAGTTTCAAAACCTATTCCTAAGCAGTTGCGCCAAATTGTTGATACTATATCTGCTTTATATAGTTCATTAAAATCATTGGGTTCTATCGAACAAATGTGCGATGCGATCGTTATTCAGTTGGTCATGATGAAAGTTGACGCTGAAACTAAACAAAAATGGGATTGATTTCACTAAATTACCTTCTTGGCCTGAATGTTGTGCCATGTTGGTCAGACGCTGTCAGCAACTTGACGGACAATGCAGACACACTAGCAGGACTCAACCTGCACCATCTCAACAGAGTTATTCTCAAAATAATTCGTCATAAAATCGTTTACGGAATTATTCCATAATTCGTTTTCAAAACAGCACTCATTGCTTACAAAACAAAAATCTGTTGTCAATTTTGCATGCACTCATTGCTCAAAATCAGGACATCAGATTTCAACATGCCAACAATTTATTGTGCTTTCAATTGATGAACGCTTAGCACAAGTAAATCAACTTCAACTTTGTGAAAATTGTTTGGCAAGGGGACACAATTCTTCAAAGTGTTCTTCCAAGTACTCTTGCCGCTTTTGCAAGCAACGACATCACTCCTTGCTGCACAAGCCCCAAGAAGAGCGGACTGCTCTTCCAACAACATCAGCCGCTGCAGTACATGCAACAAAAAATATTAACTCAATTTCTCACAATAACAACGTTATCCTAGCGACAGCTCTGGTCCTGATAAAAGATTCAGCTGGAAATTATCAGCTATGTAGGGCACTTTTAGATTCCTGTTCGCAAGTTAACTTCATTAGTGAATCACTCGGCTTAGCTTTAAATCTCAAGAAATCTAAAAACACTATTGATATTTTGGGCATAGGATCATCAACAGTAAAAATTCCTTTTAAAACGCAAACAACAATTCGTTCACGCCAGAATAATTTTGAAATGTCATTGGATTTTTTAATTTCACATAACATAACTAGTTATCATCCTGATGAAAACATTTCTATTAAAAATTTGAATTTACCCCAAAACATTGAACTTGCTGATCCAGAGTTTCACATTTCTCGTGGCATTGACATGCTTCTAGGAGCCGAGGCATTTTTCTCCGCAATAGCCTTTCAATGCTTCAAAAAACACTACTGGGTTGGATTGTGCCCGGCATATGCTGTTTGCAAGCACCAACATCAACAACAGTGCAATCCTTATGCATTTCTTCAATCCTGAAGACCCTCAACGAGAATGTGGAGAAATTTTGGGAACTCGATAAAGTAGAAATCGAGCACCATACTTTAACTGTAGAACAGCAACACTGTGAGGTACATTTTGCAGACACAACAGTAATTCAAAACGATGGCAGAATCATTGTTAGGCTTTCATTTAAGGATAACCCAGAAAGATTGGGTAATCCACAGGATATCGCGTATCGGCGGATCATGGCTATTGAACGCAAGCTGCAGAAAAACCCTCATTTAAAAAATTAATATTCAAATTTCATGGCAGAGTATGAAGCTTTTGGTCACATGTCGTTAGTTAAAAATCCGAATTTAAATGCTCCGCATTACTTTATTCCTCACTACTGTGTCCTCAAACCAGATAGTGAAACGACAAAGTTGCGAGTGGTCTTCGACACATCCTGCCAAACTGCATCACAAGTTTCACTCAATGAAATTCTGTTAGTTGGTCCTACATTACAACCCGAGCTTTTAATGACACTTTTGCGATTTCATTGCCATCGTTATGGTCTCACAGCAGACATTGCTAAAATGTATCGCCAGGTTTTAATTCATCCAGATGATAGAAATGTACAATTAATTCTGTAGCGCGATGATCCTTCAAACCCAGTCCCAACATACAGACTCAATACAGTTACGTATGGCACTGCTTCAGCGCCATACTTGGCAATTCGTAGCCTCCAATATGCAGCAGATAGTTTTCCCCTTTCTCATAAAGTTGGAAAATATGTAATAAAAAATGATTTCTACGTCGACGATATGATAACAGGAGCAGATGATTTACAATCGTTACAAACGATAAAAATGAAGTTAGTGAGATTTTACAAAGATTCAAATTTCCGCTTTCAAAATGGCATAGCAGCCATCCTCAGTTAAGACCGTCATCAACTGATGCAATAGAAATTAATCTAGAGAATGAAATCACTAGCACTCTTGGGATTACGTGGCATCCTGCCCAAGATATATTTTGTTTTGTGTTTCGACCAAACAAAATTTTTACTAAAAATACAAAACGATCAATTCTTTCCTTGGCGTCATCACTTTTTGATCCAATGGGACTTTTAAGCCCTTTGATCATAAAGGCAAAAATTTTGCTGCAACAGCTTTGGATTTTAAAATGTGATTGGGACGCGTCCATACCTCAAGATATCGACACCTCATGGAAAGAAATTCTCCAAAGTTTTGAGCAGCTTCCACTGATCAAGATACCTCGATTTGTTCGAAACATAAATACAGTTGAATTAGAAATTCATGATTTCGCTGATGCATCCATTAAAGCATATGGGTGCTGCATTTATTTTCGATGTAAAGACTCCTCAGGCAATATTTCAGTCAATTTACTGGCCTCAAAGTCGCGAGCAGCTTCAATTATTCGATATCTCAAACTTATTTCTGGTCCGATTCCCAAATTACTTAACATTGGTTCACAGTCGTCCACTCTATCAACATTTGTTGGAAATCGAGTTGCAGAGATACAAGAAAACTCAAGTAACATCATTTGGCGACATGTTAATTCTGAAAATAATCCTGCTGATTTGATATCTCGCGGATGCACAGCAGATACTTTAATAAATTCTTATTGGATACATGGACCACACTTTCTCACAAAAGATTCTTTCAACTGGCCTCCTGAGTTCAAAGGGTACTTATCAGAGGAAGAAAGAAGTCTACAACGACGTAAGGTTTCTCATTTGGTTCTAAAATACGACTTGTCTCAAATGCCATACCTTTCACAAAGGATACATAAATTTAGCAACTATAAGAAATGTTTACGAATCTTTGCCTATATTCTTCGCGTAAACAAATCGAAACATTCCACAACTTTAATTATTTCGCCCTCCGAAATGGAGATTGCGCTTTACTGTATTGTGTGGATAATTCAGCAGCATTATTTTGCAGATGAAATTTCTCAGATTCAAAAACAAAATGTACTTAAGGGATCACTTGCCTTGTTAAATCCTTTCCTCGAAGATAAAAACAACTTTCAACTACTTCGGGTTGGTGGCAGACTAGCTAATGCTGATGTTCCTACATCCGTAAAATTTCCTTTATTGCTGCCGAAATCTGATATATTTGTGAAAAAACATGGTTATATCATTTCACCGTTCTAATTATCACGTTGGACCCAGAGCTCTTATTGCTTTACTACTACAGCAATTTTGGATCGTTAATTGTCGTTCACTAGTTCGCCAGGTTGTCAATGAGTGCATTAATTGTACATGCTATAAACCCAAATTATTAACTCAAATTATGGGACAGTTACCAAAGGATCGAGTAACTGGCAGCCGACCTTTCAATGTAGCAGGGGTAGATTTTGCTGGTCCCTTACCAACATATTTCAAAATTCGTGGAAAAACTCCATACAAATCGTATATTGCAGTCTCCATTTGTTTTGCGACTAAAGTAGTGCATTTAGAAGCAGTCACCGATCACGGTGCCGATGCAAAGTTGAAAGAGTTTAAGACTCACTTCTTAAATCCGCAAAACATAACAACAGTTGCCTCTTACTGCTCTTCGAATTTCATCAGTTTTTCTTTTATACCTCCCGGAGCCCCACACTTTGTAGGCTTATGGGAAGCTGCAGTTAAGTCAGCAAAATCTCACCTACATATATCGGACGCTGACAAATGCTCACTTAACTTTTGAAGAACTTACTACAGCATTGGTTAAAATAGAAGCAGTCATGAACTCTTGACCTATTTCATCACTCTCATCAAATCCTAATGATCTCGAAGCTTTGACTCCTGGTCATTTCTTAATTGGCTGTTCACTCAAGAATATTCCAGAAAAAATCAACATTCAAAGTAATATCTCAGATCTTCAACGCTGGCAAAGAATTTCTGCTACCAAATCTCATTTCTGGCATCGTTGGCGTAACGAATATCTTGCTGATCTACAAAATCGCTATCGCTGGCAGAAACCGCAGAGTAATCTCCAAGTTAATGACTTAGTAGCGGTGCATGATAATAATTTGCCACCAATGAAATGGTTAATTGGACGAGTTATCAATGTCATCGTTGGACTTGACGGGCACGCTAGAGTAGCAGACATCAAAACTTCCTCATCAATATTGCGACGGCCGATAGCAAAACTTGGAATACTTCCTATGAATTGAGCCAAGGGTCTCAATTGGGGCCGGGATGTTTGGTCACTAATCCCAAAACCTTTTATTTATTTTTATTATATTCATAATTTACTTTATTTTTGCACTATAATTTAAATTATTTTAATTTCCGTTCAAATTTTCAATTTCCGCCAATTGCAAACTGCGCGCTCTATTTATATTAATCTTTTCTTGTTTACTTTATTTGCTTGCAATAGTTAAGCTTATGCATAGCCCTTGCGGCATAAAAAAAGTTAGTCAATAAAGCATCTTCAGTTATAACGTGCGAACGGACAACAAGTGTTTTAATTTCTATGATCGATCGTTTTATTAGCGTGATTTAGCGAGCCTTTTTTAATTATTTTAACAGTGTTTCTTTAAAGTAAACTCATATAAATTTAGTGTTCTAGCAACCATAAATTTATATAAAATTAAACATTTTGAACCTTTTACAAGCCCTAGTTCGAACCCTGGGGTAGAAACTAATTTGAACTCATTTTAAATTAAGTAGTTTCGGTGGTGTCAAAATAGGCACCTCCTTAAACAGTGACTATTTGACGCAGATGAATGAGATTTGGCACATATATTTATTATAGTTTGTAAAATTTTCTTAGCATACTTTGGTTTGGAAAAGTGGGCAATGCCACGCCCTCCCATATAAGAGAAAAATTAAATTCATCATATCTTATCAACTATTTGATGCAGATGAATGAAACTTGGTATATATATAAAAAGTAGAGACATAAATAAGATTTAATGAAAAGTAGGCGGTGCCACACCTCCATATGAGAAAAAATCAACTTTTTTACATCTCAGCGATTATGTGACGCAGAAGAATGAGATTTGGTACATATGTTTATTATAGTTTGTAAAATTTTCTTAGCATAGTTCGGTTTGGAAAAGTGGGCAATGCCACGCCCTCCCATATAAGAGAAAAATTAAATTCATTATATCTCATAAACTATGTGACGTAGATAAATGAAACTTGGTGTGTATGTATAAAAGAGAGGCGAAAGTAAGATTTAATGAAAAATGGGTGGTGCCACACCTCCATATGAGAAAAATTCAAACTATTTTACATCTCAGCGACTATTTGACGCAGATGAATGAGATTTGGTACATATGTTTATTATAGTTTGTAAAATTTTCTTAGCATAGTTTGGTTTGGAAAAGTGGGCAATGCCACACCCTCCCATATAAGAGAAAAATTCAATTCATCATATCTTATCAACTATTTGATGAAGATAAATGAAACTTGGTATGTATGTATAAAAGAGAGGCAAAAGCAAGGTTAAATGAAAAAATGGGTAGTGCCACGCCTCCATATGGGAAAAAAACATTTTTTTACATCTCTGCAACTATTTGATGCAGATGAATGAGATTTGGTACATATTTTTATCATAGTTTGGATTGGAAAGGGGGGAATGCCACGCCCTCCCATATAAGAGAACAATTAAATTCATCATATATCATAAACTATGCGACGCAGATAAATGAAACTGGGTGTGTATGTATAAAAGAGAGGCAAAAATAAGATTTAATGAAAAAATGGGCGGTGCCGCGCCTCTATATGAGAAAAAATCTACTTTTTTTACATCTCTGCAACTATTTGACGCAAATGAATGAGATTTGGTATATATTTTTATCATAGTTTGGTTTGGAAAACTGGGCAATGCCACGCCCTCCCATGTAAGAGAAAAATTAAATTCATCATATCTCATAAACTATGTAACGCAGATAAATGAAACTTGGAGAAGAGAGAAAGAAGTAAGATTCAATGAAAAAATGGCTAATTTCACGCCTCCAAAATGAGATAATTTTTTATATCTCTGCAACTTTTTGACACAGATGAATGCGACTATAAGGACTATAACCAATGATTCCAATGATTCCCACAATTAGTTGTTCATTTATGCACCAAATGGAAAAACCAAAAACAGTTTTTTTTATCCACTCGCATTAAGATAAAATTTCAATAAAAAAACTTTTTCTTATTTAGTCCAACTTAAAAAAAAAACACTACATTTTATTTGTTGAGGCGTAGCAACGCGCGCCGGGATTTGCTAGTCTTTTTTATAAGGAATGGTGAGACATTTTTCAAAGAGTCTTCGCTTTCTGCTCTTGCTATAACTAGGTATTTTGGGCCTTGTGTGTTTATTTTCAGCCGAATGTTCGCATCAATTCCAATGAGTGGTTGTATTACAGCTTTACGGTCTCTGTCTGGTGGTTCTCTCATTTTTCTGATTTGAACACTAATATATTTTAGTCTGTACTTAACTTTTTTTTTGTTTAGAGTTCAGTAGTTTGTAAGATAGTAAAGAAAAAACGCAGGGAAATAAGAAAATATTACAGAATTTTTCTTTTTTAAATTTATTTATAAATTCTTTGAAATTCTTTGGAAAATTAAATTCTTACTTGAATCTTTTTTATTATTAATTTAAGTAATTGCAATAAAATTACTAATAGTAAGCATATTTGTAAGACGAAGCAGTTCTCTAGTGGAGAAGGTTCTGGGAAGTTTAACAATAATTTTTAAGATTTTATTTTGCATAATTTGCAGTTTTTTAACATGGGATACAGCAGCGTTAGCCCAAACTGGTGACGCATACGTGAGAATCGGTTGGAAAATCATTATTTTGTTCTCCAAGCTCAAATGTGACTTCCGGTTTATCATTGGGTATAAAGAATTTATAAGACGATCTGATTTACTTATTCGTTCAGTAATATGTTTCTTAAAAGTGAGTGTTTTGTCGATAAACATTCCTAAGTATTTAAGCTCAGAGCTCCATTCAATAGCCGTATTACCAAAGAAAATATTTCTTTGTGGCAAGTATCGACTAGCCCTTTTCTAGTAAAAACCATTGACTGTGATTTAAGTGAATTTATTTGATATTTCCACTTAAAAAAATAGTTCCTAATAGAAAGAATAAATGCATGTATCGTCAGCAAAGAGCGCTAAATTTGTATTGTTCGATTTGGGAACGTCCGAAATATATATAGAATATAGTAGTGGTCCAGGGATAGACCCCTAAGGAACTCCCTCTACAATATCAAAAATATCAGATATTGTTTTTCCTTCTCCAAAAAGCTATATAAGCTTACAATGTTTTTAAATATTTCCTATGATAAAATGTTATTACGAAAATAACGGTGAAAAAAAGTACGCAGAATAAAAGCAGCATTTGCAGAAATTAATTTGGAATGTTGCTGTTGTTATTTGCTTTGAAAATAGTACTGTAGAGTGGCTTGGCAATGATGAAAAAAAAAATTGACATTTTCATTTTGGGGAAAAAAATCTCCTGACCCCAAATGTGGGTTAACAGGCATTAAAATCATGTCATTTCTTTATCATATTAATACAAATCCACAATAAAATTTTAAGCGAAAAAAAAAATTGGGGTTTTTGAGAAAATCAGCCTTGTTTTTTTTTCATAAAAAGCGCTATAACTCCGCCAATTTTCAACAATTTTCAAAATTTCTTAAAGATTATGACAGAGAATCAGATAAAACTAATAAAACATTAGTATCAAAAGACAAAAGTTAATTATTTTGATTTGGATGAAAATGCGACTATTTTGAAACAATTTTCAACGATTTTTAAAGCTCTGACACTTAAACTTTAAATTGGCATAGCTTCGTAAAAAATAATTTTCAATCAAATCGGGGAACGGTATATTTCCTTAATTACTTTGAAAAACAACATATTTAATCGGTAACCAATTCCGCAATTTGAAGTCAATCCGACTGCATGGTTTGATATGGATTTGGTCATTATAATCTTGTTTTATGGATTTTTGAGGTATTTTTGACTACAAAGCTCACCAAAAAACAATAAATAAAAAAAACTTTTATATTTGTTGTGTTAGTCACCGTTTTTCATGAAAAAAAAAGTTAAAAAAAATTTTAAAAACTCTTTTGGGCCTAAAAACTAATGAAAAATAATTTTTATATATTTTTGTTTTATGGGTTTTAAATGTATTTTTAATAACAATGTCCACAAAGAAAAGCAAAATAAAAAAATTTAAATTTTTATTGACTAATTCACAATTTTTGCTAGAACGCATTTTTATCAATATTATCGGTAAAAGCGTTTACCTTAAAATGGTCATAGAACGAGTAAGTGATTAGGTACGATTTTGCGGATCATGTTTTTGGAATCTCCGAACACTAGATACTTATTGTGCATTTTCAGATTTGGTTGACAATTTTTACCGATCTTGATTTTGCTTGAAACGAACCGTGTTTTCCCTTAGTGCTGACCTTAAAATGGCCATAAAACGAGTAAATGACCAGATCCGATTTCGCGGATTAATATTTGGAATCTCAAGACACTATATAATAATTGTGCATTGTCAGATTTGGTTGACAATTTTATCGATCTTGATCTTGCTTCAAGCGTACCGTGTGGAGGCCAAGTCTGGAGAATACGGTGGGTGGGGCAGCAATTCGTTCAATTTTGCCATTGCTTTGAATCACCGACACGATGTTGCTTTTGAGCAATTGTCAGCAAACGCGGCACCCATCGCGCGCACGTCTTTTTCATTTCAAAATGCTCATGCAAAATTTTTTTTTTTTTTTTTATTCTTTTATTTATTGGATCTCTTTACATTGTAAAGACTAACAATAAGTTGTAAGCTCTTAATTCTAATTAACACTATTACAAATTATAAATTATATATAAAATGATATATTTATTATAATAAGTAATTTAAAGCTCTGCGGGACTCAAAAATAAATATTTTTTTGCTGGTCTAAAATTGTATTATGGATATAATATTTGGATATATGTATGGATATGGAGTTCATAATGCAGAACCATTTGTAGTAGCTGGGCGGTCAGCCCTTTTTAGACGCGAATGTGTTGAAGTGTTAGCTAGTGGAGTAGCTAATGGATTGATATGATTTTGCAGTTTTAGGAGGTATTTTCTTTTCAGTCTTTCAAATTCTGCGTTTACCATAGGTATATGGAGATCGCTATGGATACGCTCATTTCTAATGAACCACGGTGCTCCTGTTATTGTCCTTAGTATCTTTGATTGAGCCCTTTGAAGAATTTCAAAATTTGATGAACTAGCGAATCCATATAGTTGTATCCCGTAAGTCCATATAGGCTTAATAACACTATTATATAGGAGACCTTTATATTCCAATTTTAGAGGAGAGTGACTGTTTATTAACCAGTGCAAGCTAGCAGCTTTGAGTTTGATTTGCATCTTTTTGGCTTCGATGTGTTTACGCCAAGTTAAGCGTTTATCTATGTGAATGCCAAGATAAGTGACTTCATTTGCTTCTGGAACTCGAATGCCATTTAATTTTATGGTTGGTGTTGGGTTTCTATTTAATGTAAATGTAACATTTCGGCATTTTTGCTCGTTCATCTTTACACGCCATTTTGATAACCAATTTTCAATAAGAACTAGATGATTTTGAAGCTGGTTGGTGGCAACCACAGCATTTTTGTGACGACTTAAAATAGCCGTATCATCCGCAAAAGTGGAGGTAACTAGCTGGTCATTTGTCGGAATATCAGAAGTGAATAAGATATATAAAAACGGGCCAAGAACACTACCCTGTGGAACTCCAGCGCCAATCGAGAACTCAGTTGTATTAAAACTTTGATACTTAACACTATAGCACCTGTTTGCCAAATATGACACAAGGACTGCGTGGATATTTTGTGGTAGGAGTTGTCTGATTTTGTAAATTAGGCCATCATGCCATACTTTATCAAAAGCTTGTTTAACGTCAAGAAATATGGCGGAACAGTATTCTCTGTGTTCAAAAGCATTTCTTATTTCGTTTGTTATTCTATTCACTTGCTCAATGGTTCCATGTTTTTCCCTAAAACCAAATTGGTGTGAAGGAATGAGATGATGATCTTGAAGGTAAGGCATAACCTTTTCTAAGAAAACTTTTTCAAACAGTTTTGAGAGGCAGGGAAGCAAGCTAATAGGTCTGTATGAAGATGGTAAGGTGGAATCTTTGCCGGGCTTCGAAATCATTTCAATTATTGATTTTTTCCACTCACCGGGATAGTGGCCAAAATTAATTATAGCATTGAAGAGCCTGGTGATGAGCTGTTTGTGGTAAATTTTTGAGCATTATGGGAGTAATGGAGTCATGGCCAGGTGCTTTTCTACAAATAAGTTTATTGTTTATGACGTTAGCGACTTCAGTTGGAGTAATATGCATGTTAATATTTTGAGTGTTATTTATTTGCGGAGGCAGATCAGTATTGTTTGAAACACAATTGGGTTGAAACACTAGGCTTAGATGTTGTGCAAAAACATATGCCTTTTCCTCATCACTTCGTGCCCAATCGCCATTACTATCCCTTATAGGAGGCTCGGTCTCAATAGGATCTATATTTCTGCCATTCCCGTCTAAGCCTTCTCTTATCCGAAACTAATTTTTCTATTTCAGCATTAGTAGAACATCTATCTTTTCTTCTACTAATTGAATTTTTAGGCGTAGAGCTATTTGCTGCTGTAGTTAAAATGGAATTTATGACCTCAACAGCATCATCAACATGCTCTTTGCATCCTATTGTATAATTTGTGTGGATATGTGTTCTTATGTATTTTTTGTAATTAATCCAGTTTGTATAAGGAGTTGTAAGGGTAAGTGGTACCTCTCTATGCTTGGGTTTTTCAAAAATTTGTATGATAACAGGGGAATGATCAGATGATAACTCAAAACTTGTACTGACAGAAATTAAATCTCTGCGAATACTCTTGGTGACGGCAATATCGATTAGGTCAGGAATTTTGTTGCGGTCCGCTGGCCAATATGTAGGTTTTCCGGGAGAAGCAACATCCAGATTGCTATTTTTATTTATTGCGTTATACAGCTGATTACCTTTGGGATTATTAATGCGGGAGCCCCAGAAAATGTGTTTTGCGTTATAGTCACCGGCTGCTACAAATTTATCACCTAAAGTTTTAAAATAGTCCATAAACTGCACCTCTGATACAGCAAAGCGGGGAGGACAGTAAACTGCAGATAAAGAAAGGTATTTGCCATTACTTTGCAAGATAATTGAAGTAGCTTGTAGATAGGTTTTGGGCATAAGCCCCTTAGCTAGAATGTTTAAGCCTTCTTCGAATTAGTATACCAGTACCGCCATGGGCTTTTCCGTCTGGGTGATTGGTTTTATGGAATATATAGCCTGGAATAGTGAAGTTATATTTATTTGTTAAGTGGGTTTCGGACAGAAGCATTACATCTACATCTTCCCGAGACAAGAAGTTTGAAATCTCTAGTTTATGTTGGCTTACGCCGTTTGCATTCCATGCGCAAATCTTTATAAGGCCTATAACTTGGCTAGGAGAGCAGTCATTAATTGGGTTTGCATTTCAACGATACGATCTAAAGATTTTTGCATGGCTATCATGAAGTGTGATAGGCTTTGAGTAAAATTAGAAATCATTAGCTCAAGGTTATTGTTTGGTTCCTGTGGTGTTAGGTGTTGCATTTGAGAGCCTGATTTTACAACATTAGCATAAGAAATAGCTGGTGAAAAAGGGTTGGCAGAGGACTGCTGGGGGGCAGAAGCAGCAGAGAACTGCTGGGGGGCAGAAGCAGCAGAGAACTGTTGGGGGGCAGAAGCGGCAGAGGTAAATACATTTTTAGTTGGATTGCGAGCAGCTTGTTTAAGAAAAGTTACCCTCTGTTTTAGGCTTTGATATACAGGACAGCCTCTATAGTTAGCAGTATGGTTTCCATTACAATTGCTACATTTTTTGGAGCTTGTACTATTTTCCGCTTTTTTGGAGCATAAGGAGCTGTGGTGGAGTTCACCACATGCGACACATACAGTACGGAGATTACAATAAGTTTTAGTATGGCCATACTCTTGGCAGTTTACGCATTGGACCGGCCCATTACGTTTGTGGGGCTCCTCGACAGAAATTTTTCGGTACAATAAATGTTGCAACTTGTATATTGGATGCGTTTAATTTTTTTTGAGCTTGGCAGCATCTGGGAGTAGGTCTACCTTAAACATAGGTTGCGGAACCCTATCTTTATTTACAATGTTAATAACTGCTCTGGTATGGAAACCTTTTTCTTCGAGAGTATTTTTTATTTCAATTACGTCTAAATCAGATTCAATGCCTTTAAGTACTACAGAAATACCTTTACTGCTTTTCAACTGGTAAGTGTAATAATTCTTTTTTTTGGCTTCTAGATCACGTGCCAAAGTACGGTAATTACATTACGCGTAAATTTGGATTTTTGTTTCATGTATATTTGCCTCTTGTAAGTGAAACTACATGATATGAGTCTTTCCCTATTAGACTAGTAATATAATTTATAAGGGCATTAGAGTTACGCTCACGCAAGAAACTAGGTGGAGGCTTATGATCTTTAATACTTTGCCTACCGCTACCACCAGCTTCATCATAATCATTTTTTGCTAATATTGCAAATCTATTATTATTGGCGTTGATTGTACCTGTAGAGGTGGATTTAATGACTTTCGCCGCTTGTACATTGCCTCCGTTTTTTTGTGGGCTTAGTTTTCTTTTTACTTGGATGTAGCGGTCTAGCCCAGTTTGAACTTCACAATTTTTTGGAAACAAAATATTTTTACCTTTATTTTGTGTGTGTGTCTTTGGTTGTTGTTGAGTTTGTTGCATTTAACGAAGTTGTTGTTTTTGTAATAGCAACTGCTGATTATGTTGTGGTTTCTGCTGCTGCAGCTACTGTTGATGCAATTCCGAACATTGTTGCTCTACCCTGGATTCATGTTGCATAGGTAATGTTGCTAAGCTGTTGCTCAATACATGTGAATTTGTGCCTACAGACATTATTGGTGTAAGTGAAGCAGATGACGATGTAGTAATTATACATGTACTAGTTGTTGCCAGAGTTGTTGCTAGCAAAGAGACAGTTGCGCTTGTAGGTGCTGGTGAGATGTTCGGAGTTGAGCATTGAGCTCCCCATGAGAGAGAAGAGGACAGCACCTGTTCTGCAGACATCAGTCTTAGCGGCTTTGGATTATTACATGTACTCAGAGAAGAGTTTTGAGAAAACAACGCATGCGCATTACTGAGCGCTTGGAGTAGAATGCGCGGGAAGAATATTATTAGTTGTTGTTGAATTGTTGTTGGAAGCACTCGAGAATGTAGAAACGCACTCATTGGAAAGAGAGTGATGTCGCTGCATAGGCGGAGAGCGCTCCACCGGCATAACCCACCGTCTTGCTAGCTTTGTTTATTTTTTTATTTATGCTGAACTTTGTTTTTTTTCATTTATGTGTTAATTAAAATATATAATTTTTTATTTTTTTTGAAGTGAATTATTGCTAATAATTTAATATTTTTCTCTTTCACTTTTTGTTACTACAAAATACACTGTGAAACTTCTGGAGTTTTACGGCTCAGAATTTGTTTCGACTGGTTCCTTCAGAAGACCGAATGAAACTCGCAAAATATTGAAAATACTACCGCTCGACTACTTCATTATGTCTGCTAGCTCTCTCCCTTTCACTTTGTGGTCTTTCAAAAGGATCAGATGGATTTTCTTGATTTTTTCTGAAGTGGTAGCCTTATTTGGCCGGCCCGAACGTGGTACATCACTGGTGCTCGTACGACCCATTTTAAATTCAAAAAACCATCTGTGAACAGTTAGATGTACTGAGCAGATGTGCTGTGATTTTTTCAGAGAAATTTAAATGTTCGCTTCTCGTTTTTTCCGATCACAAAGCAATGTTTTATCAAAATGCGAAATTCACTTTGTCCCATAGTTAAAAAAACACAGAGGTGATGAGCTTCGGACAGCTGTGAAAACAAAACTACTTGACAGATGTTAATGAAATTTCACATGTAGCCTTTTGAAGGATAGGTGCTGTCCAAAGTAATAAGGATTCGATATTTGTGGTGCCCTCTCTGTGTCAGGCCCGGGACTTTTCAATCAGCCTAGTAAAATGTTTGTTTTTGAATACTTTCGCAAGTTTCCAAAATTTTTTAGACCCTTTGTCTAAGTTTCTCAAACATTTATTGAAAGATTCATTTCTAAATTTTTCCAGCGCATTATTGATGCTAAAGTTCAGAAGATCTAACTTGTCCATTAGAAGGATAAGCCGACTCCTTTGCCATTGTTTGCGGACTACTTTAAGTTCACTAATCATATATTTTATAGAACGTGGAATAGGCTTTTGGTTCATAGAAAAATAAATTGTTGGTACAGCTAAATCAAATGCAGTATTAATGGTAGATATTAAAAAATAAGTTTTGTTATTAATTTGTTGAATAGAAGAATATTGTGAAATGAGAGGATAGGAATTCAAGCAATCTTTTATTGCTTTTTTTATAAAGTGACCAGCTGGCATTTTTTAAATCATACCTCAGAATCCTATTGCAAGTGGCTTGACGGTTTATGTCGAAGAGAACAGTGTCAGTGAAATATTCGATTGAAAATTTTTTGGTAAGCAGCCTGAAGTGTGATGAAGCGATATAAAGTGTATAAAAGTTGTTTTCATTGTTGTAATACCGGTGTGGACTTGGTGCACCAACCTCTTGTAAACGGACAAATGTTTGCAGTGCGTTGAAAAAAAAACAGTGTTTCGTGGCAGTGATTTTGAATTGAATTTATTGAACTTATATGAGAAGTGTCTATTGAAATCTCGTCTACGGTAAAAATAAGCAAGGTAATTCAATGAAATTTGGCACACAGGTCACACTTTCTGACAAGCTGTTAGCATATAAAATTGCGCGAAATTGGGTCACACATACATACTCCATGTAAATATACCACAGCCTACACACAGATCTACATACATTAATTCTAGTATGGCAGGATGCATAGAAAATTTAAATTTATGATATTTCGATGATTAAAAGAAATGTCAATAAAATTTAAAATAGGTTTTGAAGGATATGAGTAATACTTTCAGATGCCGCAACCAGTATTAAAAAAACAATTTTATTCGCGATGTAAAATATCCTCAAATATAGCCAAAAACAGTGTTTTTGCACTTTTAGGTTAGGATATCTCAAAAACCTGACGTATAGGAGAAATTCTGAGCAACTTTTGTAAATGAAAAAAATTCACAATTTTTGTTTTTCAAACCATCAACGAGGTCATTATAACCTTTTCATTGTTCAGAAATTTTTTTATTCCAATTGACATATGTTTAACATTATAAATTGTTGTTGTCATTCCGACAACAAATTTTTCAGTGAAGACAAGGCCAAATTCCTTACAACAATTAGCGAAACGCGGCACTCAGAAACACTGTCTTTGTTGTGATTTAAGTTATGTACGAAGTTACCATCGTCGTCAACTTCATCGTCGTCCATGAGTAGCGCAAACTGGTTTGTTGAAAATTTTTTAGTCATTATTTTTATCAGAAGAATTGACTCCCTCTTCAGCGGAGAGAGAGTCTTCGCGTCGTCGTTTAGAATTATGCGATTGAAAGCTCATGCAGAGAATAGCGTGGACCACACGTGTGCACTAGACCGTACCACCTTACAGACAAAAAAATAAAATTTCACCGTACACCAACAAATCCGAAGCATTTTGGCAAGGTAATTTCGGAAAAAATTTTTTTTTTTGGCCGAAAATAGAGGTCGTGCATCATATCTTCGGCATTTACAATCCGATCTTAAATTATGATACATCAATGTTTTTTTCTTGAGTAAGACAACTTTTTGATTCAATGACCTTTGACATCAAATACCCCGATCTTGAACTTACCCACCAGATCTCAGTTCCTACCATCCTAATGTACCACCCTTATCTCAGAAAATTAAAGCTTGCAAAAAATCATTAAATTTTTCCAACTGAAGTATTTCGATTATTCTATTAGAACTATTTTTAAAAATGTTTTTAAAGTTTTTTACCGAACGTAGGGGTCGCCTTATTAAATTTTTCGTCGTATCTTAGGTATTTATGTGGGACGGGAGCCAGACGGACGACGATTACGTAGCGGACGAACAGTTGTGTAACGCACGTAAAACAGTAGTCTAGTGAACAAGACCAGCCTTAAGTTGGCAGCACAGACGAAACGAAATAAGGACGCTAGCTTGATTTGAAAAAAACGAACGAACATTAGAGTGAGTTGTTGAAGACGAGTTAAAGAAGACAAACCCAACGGAGACAAAAATTGAAATTTAAAGAAAGAAAGAAGTTAAAAATTGAAGTTAAATGTGAAATAAAACTTAAACATAATAATAACTGTAAATAAATAAATAGAACTAAATTACTTATAAAAAACAAAACATGAACTAAAAATAACTTAAATAAAACAACTTTATATACTTAAAACAAAGTGTGTGAGTTTCATTCATTTTAATTGGAACAAATGCCTACAAATTGGGGGCTCAACCTAAATCAAAAAGAAAAGAATTTACAATAAAAAAAAAAGATAAAAAGTGTTAAATTAAAAAATTTGTGCAAAATAAATGGCATATAACAGACGCCATTTTGCAACAACAACAACAACACATCGTATGCGGCTATGCATACATTTTTAATTCTGTCACAGCAAGCCATGAAGCAACGCTGGCGCAGAAGCAGAAACGAAGTAGCAAGTAACGACGCAGCTAGCAACGTCAAAGAAGACAATTAGCACGCAGATCAACGAGTGGCAAAATCGCTGACGAGAGCGAGAGTAAAGAAGTACGAAGACACAAAGAAAACAACCCTTAAAATTGGATGCTTGGTGAGGCTGTTTCAGTTTGTTTTATGCTTATGTAGATTAAATTCATTGTTGTGTTGCACAAATGTATGAAGCAATTTTACTTAACTGAAAATAAAATTAAATTATTAAATAATGTTTATTGAATAAACTTGAATTTTAATAAGAAAGAAAACAACAAATGTAAAGAAAAGAAAGTATAAGTAGAATTTTACTAAGAGAGAAAACAACAACAAATGTAAAGTAATGAGAAGAAAGTATAAGTAGAAGTAAATTGAAAAAGCAAAAACAGATAAAAAGAAACGAAAATTTACAGAGATTTTGAAGTTGAAAAATATACACTGAGAAAAAAGAATAGGTTTATTTTGAAAATATTTTCAAGAATATTTGTTTATTTCGCATAAAGTTTACTGCTTTTATTTTATATTAAAATATTGAATATCTAAAATTATATTTTCATAATTTGGTAAAATTTTAAACATTTTTTGATTTTAAAAATGGACAAAGACAGCATTCTTAAGCTGACAGTACACTGCTCCTGGCACCTGGTACACTTAGATCTTTCTGGGGCTGAGGAAAGCGAAGAGGGGATGAATTAATTCCACAAAGGTCAACTTTTACCCTCAGAGACATTGAAGTAGTCTGTCAACGTTCACAGGAACCGATTCACTTGACATTAATCAGTGGATCGAGGATTTTGAGGACAATGCTACTACCGTCGGCTGGTGTAATTTACAAAAGTACATATACGGGAAACAATTACTTAAAGGAGTAGCAAAATTTTTCATCAGGAGTACAAGTGGTGTTAAAGATTGGGCGTCATTGAAAAGAATACTTTTGGAGGAGTTTGGCCAAGTGTTGCCATCGGCCGAAATTCATCGTAGACTGCGGAACAGACGTAAAAAGCCCACTGAAACATTGCGTGAGTACTTGTACGCAATGATGGAAATCGGAAAGTGCATAAAATTAGATGAGGAAAGCCACATACAGTATTTCGTTGAAGGTATTCCAGATTCTAAGGTAAACAAAACCATTTTATACCAGGCAAGAAATGTCAGTGAACTGAATGAAAGTATGAGGGTTTACAAAATGGTGAATAGTTCCAACCAGTCATCAAACAGGTTGGGCCTACAACATAGTGCAGGCAAATCTTCTCAGCAGACACCCCGGCAGGAAAATGTGAAGAAATGTTTTAAATGTGGAAATGATTCGCACTTGGCTAAGGACTGTTCACTAAAGCAGTACAAATGTTTCAAATGCAATCAAATGGGACACCGATCATTCGAGTGCAAGGGAATGGATGGACAACCAAAGAATGAAAAGGGCAAAATAAACATGGAAAATAATAAGAATTTTCAAGCCGATGCTGGAATGATTTTTCAAGAGTTCGTTATAAATAATCATAAATTTTCAGCTTTAATAGACACTGGAAGTGTTCTAAGTTTGTTGAGGTACGACGTACTCATGATGCTAGGTGACATAAAGTTGTCTGCAGATAGAAGACGATTAGTTGGAGCAGGAAAGGGAGAATTTACTACGTTGGGTAGCTTTTCATCTAGATTAGAAGTTGACGATTTATTTTTGGAGGTAGAGTTTCACGTAGTTCGTGAGCGTGACATTTCCTATGATGCCATACTGGGAAATTCAGTACTGAAGGATGTCGAAATAGTTATTCGTGAAAATGAAGCAGTATTTCAGAAAAAAGCACAAAAGAGTAATCAAGGATTCATAGCCGAGGAAAATGTAAAGAAGTTTGCTGAAGATGCAAAGAAGAATAAAGTCAAGGAAAAGTTGGCGGAAGATGCCAAGAAGAAAGATATAAAGAAGAAAGATGGTGAAGCAGTAAAGAAGAAGAAAAAAGAAGAGAAGAAAAACGGAGGCTATGATGAATAATTGAGAGAATTTGGTGCACTTTGTGTGGCAGCAGCCACTACTGAAAAAGACTGAGCTGAACTTAGCACATTTACCGTAATCTAATTCAGAAATAATTTCAACGCTTGTGAAAGAGTACGTACCCAAAAAGAATTTGAGTTCTCCAGTACAGATGAAGATCATACTTACCGACGATGTTCCTGTATATCAGAGGCAAAGGCGAATGCCATACACCGACCATTGTGTCGTGAATGAACAGGTCAAGATTTCAACCCAGTTCATCAGAATACGCAGCTCCGATAGTACTTGTGTCGAAAAAAGATGGCACCAAAAGATTATGTTGCGACTACAGACGACTGAACGAGAAGATTGTAAGGGATAATTTTCCCATGGTTCTCATCAATGACGTTCTCGAGAGGATGCAAAGGGCAAACGTTTTTACAACGCTGGATTTGATGAACGGTTTCTTTCATGTACCAGAAGAGGCGGATTCCAGGAAGTACACGGCGTTCGTGGTTTACAACGGCCAATATGAATTTTTGTTTGTACCATTTGGCATTTCAAATTCGCCAGCTGTTTTTTCAAGGTACATTTTTGCAGTATTCAGAGATTTGATTCATGATGGAACGTTGGTTGCGTACATGGACGATATTATTATCCCATCAAAAGACGAAGAAGAAAGCATTCAAAAAATTATGAAGGTTCTAGCAGTAGCTGCAGAAAATGGTATACGTATCAAGTGGTCGAAATGTCAGTTCCTAACGCGGAAGGTAGAGTTTTTGGGGTATGAGAATGGTACCATAATGCCATCAATTGAAAAAACAGTGGCAGTCAGAAAATTTCCGATACCGACCGATAAAAAAGCAGTGCAGCGATTTTTGGGTCTAACATCTTATTTTAGACGATTTATAAGGGACTTATAACCCTTATAGTAAAGCCTTTAACTGACTTGTTGCGGAAAAATATCAAGTTCGAAATAAATGAGGACCATTTAATTGCCATACAGCAGTGTAAGTCTGCACTAACTAGTTTACCTGTACTCAAATTGTTTGATCCTGCGGCGCTAACTGAGGTTCATACTGATGCGAGTATGTACGGCTACGGAGCAGTACTTTTGCAGAAAGATAGAGAAGACCAACAATTACATCCGGTGCAGTATATGAGTAGGAAAACGAAGCCGTATGAGCAGAAGTATCACTCATACGAGCTAGAAGTTCTGGCGATTATTGAAGCTTTAAAGAAATGGAGGATATACGTTTTGGGAACTAAATTTAAAATCATAACCGATTGCAATGCTTTTGCAATGACTATGAAAAAGAAAGATGTGCCACTGCGAGTGTCGAGATGGGCAATGTTCCTACAGGAGTTCGATTATGAAGTTGAACATAGATCTGGTTCCAAGATGAAACATGTGGATGCTCTTTCCAGGGTTGCTTGCCTCATTATTGAAGATTCACTAAAACATCGTATAAAAGAGGCACAACTTCAGATTAGTGGACCAAGGCTGTACGGAAGATTTTAGAGAAAGACTCCTACGAAGATTATTTCATCAAATTCGATGTTTTGCACACGGATCCCACTAAGGAACTTGTTGTGATTCCGACGCTGATGGAGGAGGAAATAATCAGGATTGCACATCGTCAAGGTCATTTTGCGGTGAAGAGAACGCAGGACATCGTTGAACGAGATTTTTATATACCAAATATTACCCGAAAAGTATCAAACGTGGTTAAGAGCTGCATTGAACGCATTTTCACCGTAGGAAAATCTGGCCGAAAAGAAGGATTCCTGACACCGAATAGAAAAGATGATTGTCCATTGGGTACGTATCATGTTGACCATGTAGGTCCAATGGAAACAACAGGCAAGTGGTACAACTATATTTTCGTTGTCGTTGATGCCTTTTCCAAATTCGTCTGGTTGTATCCAACAAGAAACACCGGTTCGGAGGCGGTTATCGAACGACTTGAGAAGCAGGCAGCAGTTTTTGGTAATCCACGACGGATAATTTCCGACAGGGGTGCGGCTTTCACTTCGAATGCATTTGAAACGTACTGTAAAGACAAAGACATTCAACATTTGTTAATTACAACGGGAGTGCCTAGAGGTAATGGCCAAGTAGAAAGAATACACAAGATTGTTGTGCCAATGATTTCCAAATTGTGTATTGAACAACCAGCAAATTGGTACAAACACGTAGATCGCCTTCAACAAATAATTAATAGTACTCCACCACGAAGTACTAAGTATTCACCATTCCGAATTTTGACTGGTCTAGAGATGCGGATACAAGGAAGTCCAGACTTGCAGTTACTACTTGAAGATGAAACCATAGTTGAGTTGGACTTAGAAAGAGAAGAACTACGCTTAGAATGCCGCGATGACATTCTGAAGATGCAAGCTGAGAATAAGAGAAACTTCGATAAAAAACGTGTTCCTGAGCAAGAATATGCTATAAATGAGCTGGTCGCCATCAAGCGCACGCAATTCGGGACAGGCCTGAAATTTAAACCCAAGTTCTTAGGTCTATACAAGGTTGTCGAAAAGTTGGGTCATGGACGATATGCTGTTGAAAGGATAGGCGATCACGAAGGCCCAGGACAAACATCTACAGTGGTCGAATATATGAAGCGCTGGAACCCCTCATTCGGGTCGAATGAGGCAGCAGGAAGGCCGAATGTGGGACGGGAGCCATACGGACGACGATTACGTATCGGACGAACAATTGTGTAACGCACGTAAAACAGAAGTCTAGTGAACAAAACCAACCTTAAGTTGGCAGCACAGACGAACAGACGGAGACAAAAATTGAAATTTAAAGAAAGAAAGAAGTTAAAAATTGAAGTTAAATGTGAAATAAAACTTAAACATAATAATAACTGTAAATAAATAAATAGAACCAAATTACTTATAATAAACAAAACATGAACTAAAAATAACTTAAATAAAACAACTTTATGTATATACTTAAAACAAAGTGCGTGAGTTTCATTCATTTTAATTGGAACAAATGCCTACATTTATAGTTCTGCAACCAGTTTTGATCTCAAGTAGTTTTCAACTAGCGTGGTAACAAAATAGGCGGAAAATTCAATTCCCACCAATAAAAAATGTTTTCTAAGTTTCCGCAACAGGATGCATTCGTCAAATGTTCGGTCCACAAATAGATCATTTTATAAATTTTGAGAGTGACTCATATTTCAATATGATCAATTGGCTCAAATTCGAAGTGACTGAGCCGCCATGCTTGCAGTTCTTCACGCAAGACCAGCTGGAAGCATAACAATATTCAAAAGAAATAATCAAATTAGGGGCCGTTCAAGTATTACGTAACGCACATAGGGGGGGTTCGAACAACGCGTTACGCTGCGAGGTAAAAATCTCTTGTTTTATTTATTATTATCGCAAACGCGACTAAAACATAACTGAAGTCATTAAAATGACTTTCCGGTACATTGCGCAACATAATTGTGACTTTAAGGTAAACATGGTCAGTTGAGTGATATCGTAACGTTTAAGGAGTGGGGGGGAGGGGGGGAGGTAAAATATCTTCAAAATTGCTTTACGTACTACTTGAACGGCCACTTACCAGGTTAGTGCAAGAAAATAACTTTATTTGATAGCTTTCTTTGCTAAATTTAATTGTTTTCACAGCTTATCCATCCATTCTCAAAACACAGAGCCTTTTGTTCAAGTAGTACATGAACCGGCGATGGCGGTTACCGAGGAGCAGCGAATGGGCCATATTTTATCTAAGCTCGAGAGCCGCCAGAAATACAGCCAACTTGAATCACGTCGAAATATGGTCGATTAAAATTCTATGCTTTCTATAACGAACTCGATGGCACTCTAAAACTAGATAAAAAGACAACAGTAGAGCTTACAAAAAAGTAGCTTGCTAAATAAATTAAAGTTTTAACAAACATACATAAGTTTTCCCACTATAAAAGCTCCATATTTTATTTAAATGATAAGAAGAGCGAATGAAATTGTACCGTATGGTGAGATTCTTCGATTTGCTGTGCAACAACTCGAAGACACTTTATTTGATTTTACTTTAAATTTTTTAATTCATATTGTAGATATGGTGGGTTCTTAAAGTCAATGACTTTTGGAGCAAAAAAAAAAAATTTGTCTCCTCGAGAAAAAAACATCATGTTTTAAGATCAGACTCTAAATACCAAAGATATGACGAAAAATTTAATAAGAGGGCCCCTACGTTCGGTAAAAAACTTTAAAAACATTTTTAAAAATAGTTCTAATGGAAAAAACGAAATACTTCAGTGGGAAAAATTTTTTTGCAAGCTTTAACTTTCTGATATTAGGGTGGTACATTACGATGGTAGGAACTGAGATCTGGTGGGTAAGTTCAAGAACGGGGTTGGTCTACTCAAGAGAAAAACATTGATGTATCATACTTTAAGATCGGACAATAAATGCCGCAGATATGATGAAAAACTCAAATGCGCGACCTCTATTTTCGGCAAAAAAAATATTTTATTTCGAAATTACCTTGCGAAAATGCTTCAAATTTGCTGGTGTACCGTGAAATTTTTTTTTGAGGTACGGTCTAGTGTGCACTGCACTAGTGCTCTGATGCAACTGATAACATATAAGATAAGAAAAGATTAAGCGAACTTATGACTAAAAAAAGACTTGCATTGACGAAAATAACGTACAGAAATCGATGAAGAAAATCTATTCGAAGAATGAAAAAGGCCCAACACTGAACATATTACAATGTAAAAAAAAATGGATCGCTTTAGACGTAATTTTTATTTATATATTTGTAACTCTGCAGAATGGGCTTAGAGTGGATTCTGTGATTCGGAAAAAAACTTGAAAAATACAAATATTTAAAGCAGCAACCAAACCACCTCTACCCCCGTTTTCGAGGATGCTGATGGGGGTGTTTAAAATTATTTTGGAGCTGATCCCACCCCTAAAATGGCCAAAAACCGAAATAATGGAATCGCATATTCCACGTCTTCCATCGGTAAAATATTTGTCACCCCCCATTTTTGAGATGCTGAACACGATGGCGGTGTTTAGAATTTTTTTGGAACTGGTCCCACCCCCCAAAGTGGCAAAAAACCGCCCCAACGGACCCAAATTACCTTTTTTTTTGCCATTTAGGGTCATGGGGCCACTTCCAAAAAAATTCTAAGCACCGCCATCGTGTTCAGCATCTCAAAAATGGGGGCTGACAAATATTTTACCGATGGAAGACGTGGAATATGCGATTCCCCTATTTTGGGGCGGTTTTTGGCCATTTTAGGCGTGGGGTCAGCTCCAAAATAATTTTAAACACCACTATCGTGTTCAGCATCCTCGAAAACGGGGGTAGAGGTGTTTTGAATGCAGCTTTAAATATTTGTATTTTGTCAAGTTCTTTTCCGGCTCCCAAAATCTACTATAAGCCCATTGTGCAGAGTTT
Source organism: Meiosimyza platycephala (assembly GCA_963662105.1). Classification (NCBI taxonomy): domain Eukaryota; kingdom Metazoa; phylum Arthropoda; class Insecta; order Diptera; family Lauxaniidae; genus Meiosimyza; species Meiosimyza platycephala. The sequence continues at coordinate 63,224,150 of OY759208.1, forward strand.
CAAATATGTATATAGATAAAAATTACGTCAAGAGCGATCCATTTTTTTTCTCAACGGAATATTGTTCTTTAATATTTTTAACATTTATATAATTTTTTTCGTTTTTCGATCGGACAGGGAAGGCTGTTTTTCATTAACATTTAATAAATAAACATGTTTTAAACATTGAAAAATACATTATTTAAAATTAAAAAAATCTCACTTATACTCTATTTTAATACGAATCGAACACCGTTAAATTTATAAAAATCGTCGCATCCGTTCAAAAGTTATAAGCTTTTGAAAAAATTTTGTCGCCGAATTTCAATTCAACAAAAAAAAAAAAAATATTTTAATTTTTAGCACAACCACAATCTAAATAACAAAATTTCATTAAAAAATAAAAATTTTTTTTTTAAAAGTGAATCTTAATCTACGCTAGAAAAACTGCGATATTTGTTATTTGCAAATTAATTAATCGATCATGGTTCATACTCGTCCGCAATCTGTTTTTGACGAGTTTTAATTTCGAGAAAGATCTTTCTCCACTGCAGTTTGCTATTGAGAAATAAATTTGTAGAGCTATTTCAAAAAGTGGACTGCAGGTTATTTTGCAAAATGATTTCATCGATTCATCATCCTTTTTAACATATCGCTCTGAGAATGCAACAAGATGTTCTAGTTCACTCCCCAAATTTGAATCTAAATCTGCAGGATAGCAATTTACCAGTTCCTTAGCATTCTACTGGATCTGGAAAGTTTTCATTCCCCTTAATTCAGCTAAGAAACCGATTCGTTTATACACGATTTCATACCCTACGATACGTTCATCTAACGACATGATGAGTCAACTACAGGAAGAAAAGATGCTGTTCAAAATTTTTCTCTTAGTGTCAATTGAAGAGCAGGTGTTCTTCCATAATCGGCGGGCCCTTTGCCGCACATTTATTGATCGAACACGAATACATTCATACTCTCGATCGAGTATCCGACAGTTCTTGTCCTGCAGCTTCAAATGACTCGAATGCGTCTCTTTTTGATTGAACAAATGACTTCAAGGATTTGACAGAATTTACAGCTGTTGACAAAACTATCTATGAACTTTGTAAATACTTGTTCGTTGAGTTGAACCTTAAAGAATATCGTGCAAAATTTAGTGTAAATACCCCGAGCTTGAACTATCACGATACTTGACGGTCCGGATGGCAATAGAGGATATTGGCGTGATTTAAGAAAAGAACCGCAATACTTTTGAAAGAAACATTTTGGTGGAGGTTCTATTTTGATTTGGAGTGCTTTCACAGCTCAAAACACTTTGGAACTGCAAGTTGCACTCACTAAAATGAACAGCGAATTATATTGTCAGCTATTAAGAAGTAGCTTGCTACCATATATGGAGCAAAATAGAAACTGTTGCTACATTTTTCAGCAAGACAACGCCACTGTTTACGCCAGCAAGAAAACGTAAGAGTGGCTTGAAATGAACAATGTCAACGTTTTGGATTGGCCAGCTTGTTATCCTGACCTAAATGCAATTGAGAACACTTGGAGGATTCTAGTCAGGCGCGCAGCTGTTACAAAATTTAGCACATTCCATGCGTAAAAGAATATTTGAATGCACTAAATCAAATGGTGGAGTCACGTCCTATTAAATACAGTAATCCCCGCTTATATGCACACCGCTTATAAGCATTTCTCGCTTATATGCATCAAAACTTGTGCAATTTCATTTCTCCATTTAGATTTGTTAACATTTTTCTCCTTTATATGCACACGCTTACATGCATTTCTCGGATATAAGCCCCAAAAAATCTCCAATTTTTTCCTCCATTCACGCTTATATGCACGACAGGGTAAAATTTTAGTTTTTTTTTCATGTCAAAAAAATATTGATAACAAACAATCGTGTCATTCCTATGGTAATGTCAAATGTGCTTGACAGAAGCTTGCCATGCTGGGAAGAGTTAAATGAAAATGAACTTGTTGCCCATATTTTGCAATCCGTTGACAAAATAGAGGATGATGAAGAAATAGACATTGCAGCTGAAATAGATCAAATTCCTTCATTGAGTGCACCTTTGGTCTCATTAGATATGCTTCGAAAGTTACTTTTGCCAATAAAAAAGTTTATTGACGAACTTGATGACATTGAAGAACATATTTTTAAGGGCTGCAGTCATATTCAATCCAAGATTACTCGTTTTTTTAAGAAAGAATAGTTTTGCAATATATGTAGACTCTACATGATCACATGAACTCTGTATACACATATGTTCTATATATATATTTTTTTGATTTGCTTTTTCAGTTGATCTCGTCTCTTTGTCAGTGTCGGTTGTGTTTTTGTGTTGTTTTTTTTAATACGTATATTTCTTTGTGTTTAATAATTTTGTTCAATAACAATAATTTTATTTATTTTGCGCGTACATAATTGTCGCTGTTTAATAATAATTGGTGTTGGTAGAAATTTGATTTGATTTAGTTTTGCATGTTTGCTTACTTTAATTTAATTTATTCTTTAATGTAAACATACATATGTACGTACGTGAGTACATTTCTTTCTACAAGCAGTGTAAAGCAGTGATCAGTTTTGTTTTTTCATTCCCTTTTCTGTTTTGTCCGCTTACATTGCTTTACCTTAATCTCAATAGGTTGTTGTTGTTGCTGTTCAACGGGTATATTTTTCACAATTTTAACCCGTTGTAAGCACTTTTAAAAATATTTTAGGTCTTAACTTAGTCTTTTCTTTTTTTCATGATGGATTATTTTTCGTCTGAAAACTTGTTAGCTTGCTCTTTAAGAGATCAATGTAAAAGTCAAAATATATTGAATGCCATGTTTTCCTGTTCAGGTCCCTGTGAACAGGCCTTTCATGCCTCTTGTGCAGGCCTAACTAACACTATTACTGATTTATTATCCTCTAATCGTTCGGGCCTGCATTGGTACTGTCCATCGTGCAGGGCCCTGTCCCCGTCGGTGTTTTTCGACAAAATTAAACAATTTGGGGAAAATCTTAACAATTTGAATATTAATTTCAGAGATATTCTAAATAATTATTTAGACATAACTCCCCAAATTGAAAAAAGCCTTAATGAGGCTGTCTCACCCGATGTTAGTTCGCTTCAAAATAAAACTATTACTGAGGCTGCAATGGCTTTTTCTTCTACTCCTTCGATCTCTACTCTACCCAAGCAAACTATTTCCCTGAAGAAGAAAAGAAAACTTAAACGAAAATTAAATAAGAATCGTAAGTCGAATGTTAACTTGGGTAGTGTGGGGGGGGGGGGCGAGTGACACAGCTGCTAATCGTGAAGTAACTGCCTTAGATCCCCCTCTAAATATCTCTCCGTCTACTTCCAACTTTCCCGCTTCTGCTCCTATAAATAATCCTCCACCCCTTTCCTCCACTATCGATACTCCTCTATCCATTTCTGTTATTCCTAATCCGCAAGGAGTTGTTACGATTGGTGGTTCTGTGGCACCTGTCTCCTTGCAAGCATTTCCAAGGTTGAAATCGATTTTCATTTCACGTCTTAATGCTAACACTACCACTGACAATGTTATAAACTATATTAAACAAAACCAAATTATTCCTGCCGATGCCTTCGTTTCTTGCAGGAAAATCGGTAATAAACCAACTCATGCATCTTTTAAAATTACAGTGGCATCTTCTCATGTTTCTGCCATTCTAAATTCTAATGCATGGGTGGATAATATCTTTATTTCAGAATTTAAGTCGAAAAAAAATAATAAGACTGTCCGTTCCAATTCAAAAAACTGAAGCGGCTATCCCTTTACTATCAAAATGTAAGGGGTTTGCGTTCTAAGACGCATGACATCTTTTTAGCCACTCAGAATTTTTCTGAGGATATTATCGTTTTTACCGAAACTTGGTTAAATAACACTTTTCTCAATTTGGAATTTTTTGACAATAGTTTCAATGTTTTTAGAAGAGACAGACACTTGGAAGACATTTCTTCTGTTGGTGGAGGTGTCTTAATAGCCATAAAAAATCATTTAACTAGTTCATTAATCGAAATTGCCTGCGCATCTAATATTGAACTATTATGCGTTAAAGTTACATATTGTAACTCCAATATTTATATTCTTAACGCTTATGTTCCTCCAAATAGTAGCGCAGATGTCTACGAATGTCTTTCGATGTCCGTAGAATACATAATAAATGAACTAGACACTAATGACGACATTTTATTGTTAGGTGATTTCAATTTGCCTGACCTTAAATGGACTCCTTCGGATGATGGTACATATTTTTATGCATCGTGTCCAAAAACTCGACAACAACAAATTTTTGTTGACGAAATACTTTCAAGTTTACAACAAGTAAGTTGTATAACTAATTCTCATGGACGACAACTTGACTTAGTCTTGGCTGCAAATAGTAGTAATGTTGTTGTGAGAAATGCTATCCATGCTCTTTCTACGGTTGATTCCTATCATCCACCTTTGAGTATTGTGTACCAATCTGACAATGAAAATTTAATTAATGCATGTTCTTCCATCAATATTTATGAATTCAATTTTAAAAAAGCTGACTTTTTAAAGTTGAATGAGAATTTAAGGAATAAATTAAACGACCTTATTATTTTTTTTAATAATACGAGTAATTCATTTGATGAGTGCATTAAATTTTTCTATGGTGAACTTTTTTCGGCTATAGCATTGTCGGTGCCTTATGCAAAGAGGTATGTTAATAATTCTTCATACCCCTGGTACACAATAGGATTTAAAAAAAATTTGCAATGGCCGTAATAGGGCATGGAACAAATACGTTTGTAGCCAGGACCGAAATGACTTAGTTGCTTACCAGCGACTTTTCCATGAATTTAAGGATATGTCGGCTTTAGTTTATTCTGAATATTTGAATAGAATAAAGCTGAATATTCTTCATGACCCCAAACATTTTTGGGGTTTTATTAATACAAAAAAAAAGTCTGACGGGTTTCCATCAGAATTCAGAACAGTTGATGGGCTCACTAGCGACCCACAAATTATAGCTGGGTTGTTTGCTAATTTGTTTAAAGAATCCTTTTCTACGGAATTATTTAGCCCTGAGATCAACTATTTTGAATATATGGATAACGACCCTTTAGTTTCGATTATTGAGATATATTTCTCACCTGAACTAATAGAGAAATATATCTCATCTCTTGATGATGACTTCAGCTCCGGACCTGATGGTATTCCTGCGACAGTACTAGTCAACTGTAGCTCTGTGCTGAGTCAGCCCCTCAGTTTGTTATTTAATAAATCAATTAGATATAGCTATTTTCCTAAATTTTGGAAAAATGCATACATAAGCCCCATTTTCAAGAAAGGGTGTAAAAATGATGTTTCAAATTACAGGCCAGTAGCGAAGTTATCATCGATACCGAACATTTTTGAACGCATTGTGTACGATCAAGTTAAGGTGTGCTGTAGTGAAGTCATAACAACTCGTCAGCATGGTTTTGTTAATGGCAGATCTACAGTGTCTAACCTCCTTGATTTTACTTCCTTTGCGTTAAGCTCTTTTGACTCTGGTGGGCAAGTTGACTGCATCTACACTGACTTCAGTAAAGCATTTGACAAATTACCACATAATTTGATTTTGTTTAAGTTAAAAAAGCTTGGATTTCCTTTAAGTTTTGTCAGCTGGATTGAATCTTATTTATCTGATCGCTCATATCAGATAAGATTTCGGAGGGTGTTTTCCTCCCCATTCAGCGTGGCATCAGGTGTTCCACAAGGAAGCCACCTGGGGCCGCTTCTGTTCATTTTAGCAATTAATGACGTTACACATGTCATTAAAAACTCGCATCTGCTAATATATGCAGATGACATGAAAATTTACAGGAACGTGAAGGGGGTTGGGGATACTATTCCACTTCAGTCTGATTTGAAATCCTTTGAGGTTTGGTGTTCTAAAAATAACTTACATCTTAATCCTGATAAATGCCAAACTATGATTTTCACCAGGAGAAAAAATATTGTGGAGTTTGATTACGAATTAAAAGATAAGAAAATTGGTCGTGTTGATTTAGTCAAAGACCTAGGTATACATTTTGATGTAAAATTAACTTTTAATGAGCATATTAATCAAATTTGTAAAAAATCCTCTTCTCTGCTTGGCTTCATTAAGAGGTGGGCAAAAGAATTTAATAGCCCTTTAGTAACGGTGACTTTATATAATACAATAGTGCGTCCTCACTTAGAGTACGCCAGCCAAGTGTGGTCACCATTTTATAATATTCACATTAATAGAATTGAGAGAATTCAAAAAAATTTTATTCGTTTTGCTCTCAATGGCTTAAATTGGATTGACTCTTTAAACCTTCCTCCTTATGAGGATCGTCTGAAGTTACTACATATGCAGTCTTTGAGCTCGCGTAGAAATATCGCGGATATACTTTTTCTGCATCAACTTGTGACTGGGTCTCTTGCTGCACCAGAGCTTCTTAATTATATTCATAATCGCAGGAGTAACCGTAACTCTTATCAATTATTTTACCAACCTTTCAGTAGAACTAATTATATGGCTACAGCTCCTTTTAATCGCATGACTACTCTTATTAATAATTGCGATGTATATGATATTAGCTTGTAAAAAGGTCAACTAAAGCTTAGATTGAAAAATAACTATAGTTAATTTTGTAGCTTAATGGTTGTTGGTCTTTATGTTTGTGTTGTCCGAGCCCCACCGCATGATAGGTAAATTTTTTCTAACATTTATGCCTTGGACCATGTTAATAAATTCATACAATTACATTCATGCAATTGTATGTTTATATACATATGATCTGGGTGGGTATGTTGAGAAAGTGTGATAAAGCTAAGAAGAAATTATAAAAAAATAAAAAATTAATTGCATGTATAATTTTTTCATTTCCATTATTATATAAGCTTTTTACTTGGTTTTAAAGCTTCATGCTAAATTGCTAAGAAAGCAAATAGCTGTAGTAGCTAAACTCTATTATTATTATTATTATTATTATTATTATTATTATTTATATTTTTATTGGAATACATATTCATAAAATATCAAATGTTTATTTTCACAGCTTTTTGCCTTTAAAAATATTTTTGTAAGGTTCTAGTTAGTTGGCGTTAAGTAACATCATATGAAACTACGATTCTATATAAGCATATTTGGTAGATATAGCCGAATTTTTATATATGCACTTTTCATGCATATAAACGAGTTTTTCTAAATGTATTTCACGCTTATATGCACCAAAAATCAATCATTTTCAGAAATGCTTATAAGCGGGGATTACTGTAATATAAAATTAAAATAAAAATTCGTTGTTATTCTTGAAAATAATTGACTTTTAATCATTTGTCCTATACTAAATGAACGATTCTGAGGCAGAAAAAATGCAATGTTGGAGACATTAATAACGGTTTATGGAGAGAGTCAAGTTTATTTAAGCACAAAATTTGTCAGTATGAGAGTCAGAGGTTCAATATCCAATATGCTACAGCACGTTTTCTTAAAATACTTAAATTGTGCTATAGTTTATTACCGCAGTGTAGTTCAGGTTTACATACAAGCAAAGCGTTACTTCATAAGCAGACTATTTTGAATGAATTGTAAAATGTTTTGATGCATGCATGCTTTTTATGTTTTGCCCTTATGCAGTACACCAAACTAAAGAGTAAATTATGAAATTTTTTTTATTATATTATAATATTTTTTTCAACCATCGTAACGTGGTAGAGGCCCGAGGCCATGGCCCCGCTGGCCCAACGGTAAATGCGGCCATGGTGGTAATATTAAAAGTTCCATAGAACATTTTTGGTGTTCAAAATTCAACTTTGAGCGAACTGTGTCACTTTTACAGTTTTTGTTTTCCTTCCCTAAGTGCTATCTGACGATTGTCGTACATTTTTTTAACTCCACTGTACGATGGTCAAAAAATCAAGAGCGCTTCACAAATTTTGACACAGGAAAAAAAAGAATTTTTAAAATATACTTGGCACTTCTCAATTTTTACATGAAGTTTTCATTTTCACAACGTATTTATGAAGAAAATTTAGGATTAGATACCGAAGCTCAGACCGATGATGTGAAAGTACCAAAGTTCAACTTGACCTCTTTTTTAGTATTTGTTTTTCGTTTGAGGCGTATCGTAGTTAAATTCAATACTCTTCTCGAAATTGATGATGATATTGTTGTAATTATTTGTTATTATTTGTAAAGGTCGCCATTAAAATAATTGACAAGTCGCAACTGGATGTCAGTAACTTGCAGAAGGTGTACCGAGAAGTAGAAATTATGAAAAGGCTTAATCATCCACACATTATTAAATTGTATCAGGTAACGCACACATTCATAATGCTTTATTATATATCAACAGACTAAAACTATCTTTTTTTGCAGGTTATGGAAACTAAAAACATGATTTATATTGTTTCTGAGTATGCTAGCCAAGGAGAAATTTTTGGTAACTAATTTTGGCTTTAGTTTTTACTCCACAGCTATTATTTGTAGTACAAGCCTTGCATCAATAATATTTATTTATTTCAATTTAAGATTACATTGCAAGGTATGGCAGAATGTCTGAAAATTCAGCAAGATACAAATTTTGGCAAATTTTGTCAGCAGTGGAATATTGTCATATAAAAGGCATTGTACATAGAGACTTAAAGGTAATGTATTTTATCAAGCGAAAAATTTATTAAGCTTAATTTTCGGTTGTATTAAAATCAGTGACTTACGTATTCAATATTGAGTGGTGATGAAATTGTCTCAGCAGAGAATTGTGAACGGTGATGTAATTGAGTGAGCAATTAATCTCGGTTTTCATTTAGTTTCGATCATTAAAAAAATGTAGGCAGTGAGAAATTATTTTGAGCTTTGCTATTCACAGAATTACTGAATTAAATTTTGGTATGGAAATTTTTTGATTTTTTTTTTTATCTTCCATATTGAGGAACTAACAATAACTGTGCGACAGCCAAAATCGGCGGGAGTTCTGACTACCGGGAAAAGTTATATCGGTCAAAAAAAAGTTATACGTGTCCCGGCGTTTCGCTGGGTCACGTCTAGGAATCGAGATATATCGATTTGAATTTTGTTTGACTTAACTCCAGAACGACTAGTCCGATTTTGCCGCAACAAACTTAGAAAAATTAAGAATTACAATTGCTTTAATCTATTCATAAATTGTTTCTCTCCATAATCAACAGTTTTGCAGTTATAAATAAATTTATGAAGAAAAAATAACAACACTTTTTCCCCTTTTTAGATTTTTCATGATTTTTAAAAATAAAAAATTTTAATTTTTTTAACAAAAAATAATTTTTTTTTATTTATAACTGCAAAACTGTTGATTATGGATAGAAATAGTTCATCAATAGATTGAAGCAATTGTAATTCTTAATTTTTCTAAGTTTTTTGCGGCAAAATCGGACTAGTCGTTCTCGAGTTATGTCAAACAAAATTCCCCTATATGATACTTACAAACTTCAAATCGAAATATCTCGATCCCTAGACGTGACCTAGCGAAACGCCGGTACACGTATAACTTTTTTTTGACCGATATAACTTTTCCGGCTAGTCAGAACCCCCGCCGATCACTGACCCTTACCATTTGTCGCACAGTGTAATTTATCATACTTATAATACATGTTTTACTTATATCTGACAGATGTTAGGACTAAAGTGAAAAAAATAAGGATTGGAGTGAAAAGATTACTTAAATTATAATAACTGTATTATTAAATCTTTTAATATGCGAAAAGCTGGGGTTGTTTAGCATGTCCTTAGCTAGAGTATTAGGATGATTTGATAAGCGAATTTGCAAGCTGTATGTGCTTACAATGTTTTTTTATATTTCCTATGATAAAATGTTATTACGAAAATATCGGTGAAAAAAAGTATGCAGAATGCAAGCAGGATTAGCAGAAAGTAAATTGGAATGTTGCTGTTGTTATTTGCTTTGAAAATAGTACCGTAGAGCAGTGCTGTCGTTTGTACTACCATAGTACTTTTGTACTACCCTTCAGCCACGCGAACTACTGTACTACCCAACACTCAATTTGTACTACCGAAAATTTTCACCAACCAATCCGCAATTTGTATTACCCCACCGTTCTTTGATCTCTCATGCTTCAATTACATTGGCATTATTTAACCCTCTAATGTGCAAGAAAACGTAACTCAAAAAATTGCTATGGAACTGATAGAAATAGTCAAGAAAACAAAGTTTTGTTCTAGCAAGTTGTCTAATTTTTCGCTTTAAGGATGGAGGAGACAAAAGATCCCTTGAAGCATATTTTTATCATTGCGCATTTAGCCAATAAAACTTTTGAAACAAAGTTTTTAGTATTATTAAAAAAAACTATAAATTTGTAGATGATAGTTTAATTAATGATAATGACAGTGTAAGTAAAGTATAGCAAACCAAGGTTTTCTCTGAACATGAAAATCTTATATGAAGCAATTATATGTATAATTTTTATTTTCAATTATAACGACACTTCAGCGGCTGAAAGAAGTACCCACACAACATCGTCAAAATGATATGATGAGCCGTTACATATTAACGTATTCAGAATTTTGGCCCAGAGAACGAAATTCAGTATAATTCATAATAATAACTTTTTTATGCGTAGTTATAGGGGCGCCGAAAGACCTGTTGCGTGTGTTGAGAACTCCACTCGGATGAGACTTCCCCATGTTGAATTCAACACGGGAAATTTTAATTCAAACCAAGAATACTCAAGCGATTGATTCCAATACAAAAGTAGAAAATCATCAATCCAGAAGCTTTGAATAGAAAAATTTATTATGATGTGTACGACCAAATTCTTTCATCACTGAGAATCTGGTTTTGGACAGATTTAGCAAAGTTTCCAGATCCCTTGAAGCTCTTGTACTTCGCAAAGATTGTAATGTTGATAAAATATTAATTTTTATAAAGATAATTTCAAAAAAGATAATTTACTTAGTGATCGAAACATTTTTGGTGAGCTGAAATGAAACTAAATTGAAAAGTTTTGGAGATGTAGTAGATTTTTTACATAAACATCTATAGTAATATAAGGACCTCATTCCAGAATTCGTTTGATTCGTGAAATTGTTAATGACTATATCTGCATCATTTTGCTCTAATGAGAGGAGTTTTTCAACTCTTAAAAGGCTGAAATTGTATATGCGTTCAACGATGGGTTAAAAACGTTTATACATATCATGTTCCGATTTTATACATGTAGCACAAGTTGGATAGACAAGGAAAGAATGAAGAGTTTCTGACAAAATAAACATTTTTTTACTTACGCAATAATTAGTGAGAACTTTATTGTAGACATCCTACATTACTTTTTCATAATCATGATTCTGTAAGATTATCGTCAATTTAAAAATATCTTCATTTTCGAACGTCCCCCCCTCGCGTTTCAACGAATTCCACACCCGCTTTTAAAACGTTATGACGCCCATAACATATTAAATGTTTTTCATGTAACAATATTTATACTATAATAAATGAATTTCAACAAATACTGTGTAAACTTTTATTAATAATTTATTTTTATCATATGAGTAAGTGTCAGTAAACATATATTAGTGTAGTACTACCCATTTTCACAAAAAAAACACCCAAAAATATAAAATTGAGCACTTAAATTTTTTTTAAAACGACAGCACTGCCGTAGAGTGGCTTGGCAATGATGAATAAAAAATTGACATTTTCATTTTGGGGAATAAAATCTACTGACCTCAAATGTGTTTTAACAAGCATTAAACTCATGTCATTTCTCTCTCATATTAATACAAATCCACAATAAAATTTTAAGCGTAAAAAACATTGGGGTTTTTGAGAAAATCAGTCTTGTTTTTTTTTCATAAAAAGCGCTATAATTCCGCCAATTTCCAACAACTTTCAAAATTTCTTAAAGATTATGACAGAGAATCAGAAGTTCTATTAGTTCAAAAGACAAAAAGTAATTATTTTGATTTGGATGAAAATGCGACTATTTTGAAGCTCTGACACTAAAAGTTTAAATGAGCATAACTTCGTAAAAAATAATTTTCAATCAAATCGGGGGACGATATATTCTCTTAATTACTTTGAAAAACAATATATTTAATCGCCAACCAATTCCGCAATTTGAAGTCACTCCGACTGCATGGTTTGAGATGGATTTGGTCAATAGTTTTTTTTTAGTTTTGTTTAATTGAATAAAATCTGAAATACAAAAATAATATTTGATTCATTTAATATCAGATATTGAATTTTGAAAAGTCGTTGTTTAAAAAATATTCAGGGTTTCGCGATCAGTGGCAACAATTTTGGGGGTTCTACGACCAAAATGGGAACCACTGCTCTAGACTAAAGGAATAATTCTGAATAAGTTCTTAACCGTTGTACTTCCGGGTCAAAAATGGCAAGCACTATTTTTTTCAAATCTCATAATTATTAAAATAAGAGAAGAACTAAACAGAAAGTACTAAAGTACGGATATTAATCCGTTGAATGAATGAGAGTTTTGTGTCAGGTTTTTGCTTTTTTACCAATATTTCGCTTCTAAGTTAATGAATATTTTGCTGTTGGAAAACAGGCTGTGGCTTTTTACCCATTTTTCGTAAACTCTAATGCAAAAATAAAGCGCAATCTGCCGCAAATAGCTTGGACTGGTAGCATCCTGAATATGCTCAATAAATAATTTAAAACAACCTCTACTTTTTGCAACCAAACTTCGCATAAATCAAAATTACGGAAGAATAAGTCACTTGAGAAAAAATTCATTAAAAAAAACGCAAAAAATCGCAACTCCAAATATCTAAATAACATTAACAATAGCACCATCTAACTAATTTTGGGTTTCTTATGACTAAAAAATCCCAATAAAATTTTAAAAGCTTTGAAAAAGTTCATATTTAAAGAACATTTTAAAAATCAGGGGTCTCATTTGAATTTTAGATTTTTCCACAGAAAACCAATATATATTTAAATGTTTTAAACTAAATTGCATTAAACATTCCATCATCAAGTTTATTTATTTTTATTTTCGAAAAAAAAAAACAAATTATTTAAGTTACTTCTCAATAGCTGTTTGCGCTATCTCAGTAGAATGCAAATGCACCAACTTTGACACATCGCTGAAAAGCGGTAAATTATTTTTTCCAAAAATAAAATGCATTTTTGTTTGTTTTGAAGTATTCTCCGATACACTACAACAACAAATTAAATAGCAATACTTGTATAAATTGAGTTTTGGCCAGCAAAGTGTGCTATTTGACCTATAGTGTATTGGTGATCTATGTCTACCTCAGCAAACCCTAAACAAAACCTAAACAAACAGCCTATTGGAACAAGATCAACTCCAAGTGAGGTCGCAAGTTTTATCAAAAATAAACTAGGAAGTAAAAATCTCCTGGACTAGATCGTATTACACTCATAGTGCTTAAAAAGCTACATTTTCTAGCCTTAGCATTTATACCCAGGCTAATTAATGCTACAATAGTGCTTGGGCACTTCCCATCCGATTAGAAAAAATCTCTAATTATAATAGTTCAAATGCCTGGTTAGGACCCTACCTTCACATAAACCCATTAGTTTCCTTCCTTGTCTTTCAAAACTCTTTGAAAAACTGCTGTTAGCAAAATTGAATCCATATTCATAAGAACAAAATCTTATCCCTTCTCATCAGTTCGGATTCAGGGAAAAACACGGAACTAATGAACAGATAAACTGTATAACTAATAAAATAAGGAAAGCATTCAAGTACCGCGAGTACTGCTCTGCTATGTTCCTTGATGTTCAACAGGCATTCGGTAAAGTATGGCATGATGGGCTTACCATATATATAAAACTAGGTTGCTTTTACCACAAAATGTTTACTAGGTACTAGAGTCCTAATTGACAAATAGGCTTTTCAGAGTTAAACATAAAACCTCTGCTACATCTGATTTTCCAATTAGAGCAGTAGTGCCGCAGGGCAGTGCCTTTGGTCCCTTTTTATATGTTTTATTGCGGTCAGATATTCCCACAAATGATCAGATAATAACCTCTGCGTTTGCTGATGATACAAAAATTTTAAGTCGACATAAAAACGTTGTAATAGCTTCACGTCAGCTTCAATCCTACTTGTCGTCAGTCGAGAGTTGGTTATCACAATGGCGAATAAAAGTCAATGAACAAAAATGTCTTCACGTTACTTTTATTCTCAACAAAAGTCTGTCTCCAGCATGGCGTATGCACAACCATGCCATTTATCCTGTATTTCACAGGATACTCCTGTATTTTCAGCGAATATCCTGTAAAAAAATTACTCCTGTATTTTTTTGAAAAATCCTGTAACTATCCTGTTTTATTTCCATTGATTTTAAACTTTCCATTCCTCTTGAAAGTCAACGATCATTATCTTGCTCAGTTTGTTTTTGTTAGTTTGTGTTCGTCAACCCTTACGTTGATAACGTGATCAAAAGTGTTCTACAAAAAAAGTTTTAAAATAAGGCATTACCATATCAATTATTTTCCGAGTTTTGAGAAGTTGGCGTTTGTTGCGAAACGATGGGTTGAAATTTTTACTCATTTGGAAACTGAAAATTGGGATTATGTACAAGGAAATGGCAGCAATAGTGGAAAATGTTCTTTGATTACCCGGCACGACCGCATCTGTGGAACGAGTATTCGCTTCCATGAACAAAACGTGGACAGATGAAAAATCTCAGTTAAAAGTAGAAACTTTTCTGACCGCTAAGGGAACGTCCTAATTTATTTATTCTTACACAACAATTACTATCTATTCTGCTTGAAAAAGTAATAAATTGTATCCTGTAATCAATCCTGTTTTCGAAAAATTAAATCCTGTAAAATGACATTTTTTCTGCAATTTTTCCTGTTTTTCCTTGAAAAATGTATTGCATTGTTACGTATGCACATAGAAGCAAAGAAGAGTCAAATTAAACTTAATGCACTCTCAACCAGTGTAGCCAACATTTGAAAAATTTTCCCAATTAAAACGTATAAAAAACCCCCTAAAATTGCTCTAGGCCTATTAAAATCCCCCTAAAAAATTTTATTGATATAAAACAATAAACTCAAAAAGATGTTTTTTTCTATTCTTCAAAATTTTGAAGTATAATTACACACAATTATTAGCATCAGAGGCACGCAATTTAAGTAGTCGATAGAAAGTAGTTATAATTTGTTTTTATGTAACTGAGAAGAAACGTATCATTATTCAGAGAATCTTTTGAGACGAGACATCTGTACTTTCATCGAAAATGATGGAGTATGCTGAGTTGCCCACCTCACGCACTAAATTTTCAAGCATACAAGATCTCAGTACATTTTTTATCAGCATGGCACACTTTATTTTATGAAGTTTTATCTCTGACAAGGAATCAGACTTACCATCTAATTGTGGTAAAATTTCTGTCAGGTGATTAACCGTTTGCTTAGGAGCATGCTCCGCAAAAAAGGCTGCAATTTTTAGTTCTGCACGTTTTACATTTTCTGAAGTGTATATCGGTTCAAATTTTGTTGAAATTTTTTGGCAAGACTTTGCAGTTTTATCGGCCGCAACTGCTGTTTTGTGTTTTTCGGTTTCACCATGAGCTAAGGTCTTTCCGATGTGTATTCAAGTTTGTTTGACAATACTTGCATCTTGCCATATTTTCATTAATTGGATTTGGTGTTATCCATTCTGTGAAGTTAATGTTAAATGTATGCATTATTTATGTAACAATTTGTGAATTTTTTTTTTTTTTAAGTAAATATAAAACGAAACAAACCTTTAATTATTTTATCGGTTTCCCAACTTTTGGAATATTTTTGCTTATATTTCTTCTCGTTAGGCTTAAGGGTAAGTTATTTTTAGTTTTATATTTCTTTTAATTGAAAAACACTTTTTTAATGGCCGCTGCCGTTTAGCTCGAGAATTAAAGTATGAAAGTAAAATTATCGATAACTATTTGTGAATGTTTTATGACGCGTTTCACAGGTACGCGTTTAGACAGCAAAACAAAACAGTTCGCGCAAAGTTTGGATCACCATACAAATAAACCATATACAAATCAATAAATTTTATGCACCTGCAATGATTTTCAAAAATGAATTCATCAAAATAATCTCAGAAAGCTACCAAAAAATCCCTTAAATATTTTGTAAACCCCCTAAAAAAACCTCTAAACATTTGTACCCCCTAAAAATCCCCCTGTGAGCACTTCCCCCCCTAAATTTAGGGGGGAAGCCCCTAAGTTGGCTATACTGCTCCCGACTAAGTTTAGAGCATAAAGTTCTTCTTTACAGCAAGTCATAAAGCCAATTTGGACTCATAGCATACAGTTGTATGGTAATGCAAGTGTACCAAACATTGAAATTCTACAAAGAGCTCAGTCTTAAATATTAAGAGCTATTACAGGAGCTCCTTGGTTTGCTAGAAATGAATGCATTCACAGAGATCTGTACTAGAGGTCGAAAACTATCGATAGTCGGCACTATCGATAGTGAACGATAGTTTTCGACAAACCATCGATAACTATCGATAGTGTCGATAGTTTTATTTGAAATCAGTTGATACAACGTTAAGTGAATTGGCAAAAAAGTATAGTTAATTGATTTGGCTACTGAACCATATATATTTACGAATTTTAAAATATAAAAAAATTATATTTTATTTATAATTCTCATTTATAAAAACATGTTTTTTATTGTATGTGGGTCAGAATACGTGGTGCTGTTGTGACATATATTAGACTAAAATATTTGTCGTGATCTCTATTTTTAGGAAACAAAAAATTTGGAATGAGTAAAATAACGTTTTTAATCAAGCCTATATGGCGTTACCTCCCGGGACAGTGCATGTTTTTGGATTTTGCCGTTTATCTCGAAAACCAGGCCTGATCCAGCAAAACCATTATAATTTTCGGATTCAGCGGGAAATTTTCCTATAGGAATGGTGGTTTTTATTTGCCGCAATTTTACTTGTTGAGTAGTGATGTTTTGCAAAACAATATAAAAAATTTAAATTTTTTTCGTCCGTGCGGTACCATTATAATAATTATACCGTCCATAATAATTGAGGCTCCACGATTTTTTTAACGAATTCTTATTTGGGAGGGTTCAATGCATCTCTGTAATTTTTTTCAGATTTTCTCGTGGCGGGGCACAGCATTAAAATTGAATTGCTAATAAAAAATTTGCTAATAGACAATAAAAATGCAATTTTTGAAAATTTTTTTTTTAAATAATAAGTTCAACTTATTACCTACCGAAGTTAAAAAATTTCGTCACGATCAGACAAGCTGTTCAAAACCTACATCATTTTTCAAAGAAAGGTAATGAAAATTTTAATTGGCAATAACTATTCTGCCGTCAGAAGCGAAAAGGGCGTAGCTCAAAAAAACGCGTTTCGAGATAATTGATATTTTGTTCATGTCAATTTATTGAAATACATGTAAAATTGGGACAGAGGACATTTTCTTACGAAATTTTTTATAGAATTCAACTAAGATAGTGGCATTCGGCGTAGTTTATTAGATGCGTTATTTCTAAAGCTATCCGATGCCATAAGAATCACGAATATGAATTTTTTTGAGATACGCCCATTTCGCTTCTGAAGGCAGTATTGCAAAAAAATATTTTTACAAATCGTTCCGTACACTAATTTCTACCACTTGCAGTAAATGATTTGTAAAAAATTTAGAAAAACATTTCAAGGTGGTCGGTTTCATGTATTCTGACCCATGTATATTTATATTTTTATTAATAAGCAGTTATCAGAATTTTTTTAAAAAAACTGAAAACTCCAAAAAGAAAACTGTATTAGTCTAAGAGCTGGCAGCCACTTTGAGCAACCTACTAGATACAAAGCTAAAATTTTGTCTGTGCTTGATTTAGTCCTAGTAAAATAAGAAAATCAAAATCTGGCAGCCTTGGCGCGGGCGCGAAGGTACACCCTAAAATTTTCGAAGTTACACCCTAAAATTTTCAAAATTTTGTGATCAAATATTATAGCTTATTAAATTATCTTTCATATGACATCTATATTTTGGAAATCCCTTCAGCCGTTCTCCAGTTATAATGATTTTTTCAAAAATATTTTGCATTTCGAAACGTTTAGGGTGTACCTTCGCGATCTCGCTAATTCTGCCAGATATTGATTTTCTTATCTTACTAGTACTAAATTACATATACACAAAATTTGTGTTGTGAGTGTATGTTTTTTTATGAATAGTTTGCATTTTGAAAATTTTAGGGTGTACCTTCGCGACCGCGCCAAGGCTGCTAGATTTTGATTTTCTTATTTTACTAGGACTAAATCAAGCACAGACAAAATTTTAGCTTTGTATCTAGTAGGTTGCTCAAAGTGGCTGCCAGCTCTCCTACTATATTTTCATGAAAAAAAAACTAGCAACCAAAAATGAAGAAAGTATAGAGGAATTAAGGTTTTTTATTAAACTGTAGCATACTCATATCCTAATTATAAAATACCTTAATACACACATTAGAACAAAGGTACATACGGACCACTGCACTTTTAATAAACATTTGCATTAAAGTAAAACAGTTGCATACGTGCCGGAATGCACTGCGTCAGCATAAACATTCTATTAAGCAAATGATATCTCATATGCACACAATAACACACAAACACATGAGTATGGATACCCTCTCGCATAGTTTTAAGTAAAATATATTTTTTGAATAGAGACAGTGGATCAGTTGTTTCCATAAGCAAAACCACTACGGACCTTTTTAATTTTCGTACGTTACTACAAAACATAAAAATAGACAATTGTTTATTATTCATTGAAAATAAAATAACAAAACCATTTTGAATAAAATTTTCATAGCTCAACATAAAAAACCATATTAATTTTTCCTAACAAATCTGAAATTTTATGAACTATTTCTAAAACTAATTTGTTCCAGAAGACGATTTAAGAACTGACAGCATGTATAAAAACTGTAATTTATAGTTAAAACTGTTAAAATGAGATAACACTGTCAATAAGATACTTATTTTTGTTTAAAAAAATAAGAGTGTCATTGCAGTGCTGACATTTTTTTACTGTCAATGATAGTTTAAAACCATCGATAGTAAGAACGATAGTGTGAAACCATCGATAGCGCCGATAGTGCTATCGATAGTTTCAGACTTCTAATCTGCACATCCTAATGGTAAAAGTCAAGCTAGACAAAAATACACATCAAAATTAAAAGGCCATGTCAGTAATTGGCTAGGTCTCTCTGTAACACATTGCCATTTTCGCGACTAAAGGGAGTTGACAGAGCAGCTATTGAAAATATGCACCCCAGAAGACTCCCGCAATATCACATCACAAAATTAGCTGCTACATCAGTTGACATTATGAATCATATGAGGACTCTGCTCGTCTCAAGCATTGTCCTCTAATAATGAAAAAAAACGAAAAACCGACCTCTTCAACCCATCGCCACCAGCTTATCTGGCACGTATGTTTATTATGTGAGCTCATAATATTAATATTTACTGGTGGCTCATCGAGCTCTTTTGTTTTTCATACGATTTGTATGGGGAAAAATGCCTTACTAGACATTTGTCTCTATATCTCGAGAAAAAAAAATTACTTAAATGGGACCTAACCCATTGCATAAAATTTTCTATAAAAAAGCTTTAGACGTTTCTTTTGCGAAGCGGACACTTTGTCAGTTAATTAGCTTTAAGCTCGGCAGTTGATAACAACGTGAGCAAGAAGGCTTCCATGTTGATTTTAGGCTTCGCTTAAGACTACACGTGCTGTTAACGTGCTGTGTTTTTGAATTTTTTTATAAATTTCGGTTACGCTCAAAGGGCTGAAAGTTAGTTATTACTGTGAATTTTTGCAAGTGAATAATTACTTAAATATTTCCAAAATAATGGATAAATCAAATTATTTGATTGGCACTTTCAATGAAAACTTTGCTGGACTTAATATACTTAAATAAATATAAATGAAAGGTTGGTGATTTACTATGATTATTTTTTTTATTTGAAGTAAAAAAAAACAAAATTTGAACACGTACCAGTTATAGAAGCGAGGCTTTGTTACAATTTCGAAACGATTTTCGATGATCTTGAACAACTTGTAATAAATATTGGAATTTGTATTTGTATTTATTTCTTGAATATATAGTAGAACAGGATACAATATCTTATAATTACATCACTAGTAGCTCACATAGCCAATTATTATTTGACAATTAAAACTTAAACTGTAATTACTTAGTCAATAAATATAAACTTAAAGTAATAATATATGCATTTTTACCTACAATAACAGCCTTCAGGATGTTCAGTATCACAATTTCTAATTAAAAAATAATACACATTTATTTATCTAAAGTTACAGTTTACATAATAAATAGAGACATAAATTAATAATATTAAGAATACGGGAACAAAATTAGAATTAAAATATGAAAACTATAATACGAAAACTATAATAATATTGCACATAATGAGACCATATAGTAGACTCAATAACATATGCACAATGCTATTGCACACCAATATTAAATATTATTGCATCAGAGAAAAATGTACATGTAATTGCTTTTTAAAACTTATCGCGTTACCTATCGATCTCAAATATTGGGGAAGAGCGTTCCACAGACGGATTGAATATATAAAAAATTGGCGTTCAGTGTCATATTTCTGTTTGAACGAGAAAATACAAGTCTATCATGCAAATGAGAGGGTTCAGTTGAATGTATTATTTTATGCAGCAGAATAATGCAACGAGATTTAAGCAAGTTGTCAAAGGTAATGCCCAGGGCCTGATTTACCCACAGGCTAATAAGGCTTAAGCCTAGGGCGCAAGGTCCGAGGGGGCGCTGAGGATTAACGTTGATTAAGATTTTTTGTTATGTTGCAGCTTTTTAATACAATCTTTCAACAAGTGAAAAAAAAAATTATGTGCAGAAAAATATTTTATAAGTAAAGGATTCCACAAATACAATTGAGGCATGAAATTTTCCTTCCCTCGTTTGTCAAAAGTGAGTCTCAAGCCTCGTTGCCTATGATTTTGACAGTCTTCAAGTTTTAACCACAAGACCTATAGAATGCATTAAATTTTGTCACTTTCTTTTCCCATACGAACGTACTTTTCCGAACTTCTTAATAAATTTTAAGAATTTTCCAAATTGTGCATTTCAATAGACTTTAATTAGAAATTCTGATCACCATTTTTCAGGGATGCACTCTGAAATTTGTCACTTATTTGCTCTTTGACTGCGGACTGTGTCAAACGTATTTTTTTTTAACAATTTGAAGAAGTTTTATTTTATTTAACAATTTGAACAAAATTTTGATGGAGCCTTCTTGTTCAAGTATTTGAGAAATACAAATTGATTTTTGTTTTGTAAAAAATGGGTTTAGAAATATTTGAATTCGTTTGTTGTTCGTTAGACCAAAAATAAGTCCATTTTGAATATATACATAGGCATAAAGTTGTGAGGTAGGTGAGGTGGGATAAAAATGTATCAATTTTAATAAAGCTTGTACATATAAGTAACACTCTGTAAAAAAAAGTTGGGGCTTAACTGCGTCCTTTTGAGATATTTGCATTTTTTTATTACGATCTGGCAAGTCAAGTATATACGAAAGTGAAATAAAGTACATGAAGAGCATTTAAATATAAATTTTTAAGGATCCAACCTTATCTGATGTTTAATTTTTTTTTACGGATTTCGAATTGAAATCTTGCTATCAAAACTTGATACAAACTCGGCAGTTGTAAAAAACTTCTCGAAAACTCGATGGAGTGCCCGAGAAGACGCCAGCAAAGCTTTGTACAATTCTTACAAGCATGTTCTTGCAGCATTAGACTACATTTGTGAAAATATAGATCAAACTAGAGAGGCCAAAATAGAGGCAAGAAGAATAGCAGACCAATGGAAAACCCTAGAAATGATGATAATGTTGTGTTTTTGGAACTCTGTGCTGGTCAAGTTACAAGTCGTTGGTGCACAGCTTCAAGCAAATTATGTTGATTTATCAAACGTTGTTACTCTATATGAGTTATTATATACATACCCATCTTAATACGTTGCGAGACGAAAAAGAGTTTGAAAAATTTGAATCAGAAGCAATTGATAGGTGCGAACTCACTGTGTACATAAAAGATTTAAGAAGAAAAGCGAAACCAAAATTTCATTTTGATGAAGTAAAAGCGGGAAATACAGAATTTGAAGGAAGACGATTTTTCATTGTAGAAAAATATTACGCTGCCTATAAGTTCAGTTGCAAAGCCGACAAATAATTTATACCAAAGTGAATACAAAATTTTGTTTCTTATGGAAATTACCTGAAATAAATGACGAAAACCGAAACCGAAACCACTCCTTTGCTTTCTCTGAGGTATGCTTCGGGTCGTCATCTTGCTGAAAGATCTCCCATTCGGCATTTCCTCTTCGGCATTTGACAACATTTCGGCTTCTAGTATATTTTCAAAATAGTAACAAGCATCCATAGTGCCAACTATCTTAGTTAGAGGTCCGACGCCATTCCACGAAAAACATCCCCACAGCATCAGTTTGAGGCCGCCATGCTTAATAGCCTTAGTGGGCAACTTTACATTGAATTCTTGCTTAGGAGAGCATTTTACGTATTGTTTTTCTCTGGTGTGGTCGAACTGTACAACTTTTGTCGCATCTGTCCATAATATTTTGCGCCAAACGGTCTAAGCTTCCTTCAACAATAATCTGGAAAACTGAAGTCACCGTTACAAATGAACACCTTTCAACAACGGTACTTTCCTAGGGCTTCGTAGATTCAGATTAAAGCCGATGATGAATCCTTTTCTTATGTTAGAAGTGATATTGGAAGATTCAACTCAATTCTGAATTGCGTAGAGGTTATAAATGGATGCTGTTTAACAATCTTTGCGATCAATTTATACTGTCTCACGCTGGATTTTTACGTCTACCTCTACTTTCGGCGTATGGTGACCAATTTGTAGCATTAGTTGTCATGCCGTTTGAAACACAAAGAAGTTCCCTTATGAATGCAAAGGCTTTGCCATCGCTGAGCAATTTTTTATTAATTTTCTTTATTAATAGAACAATGTTGTCTTCATCCCATTTCCATGAGATTTTTTTCAAATTTTTGCACACTGAATATTTTAAATTGCAGTCAAAATTAACCATACAAATACACATGATACGCTTGCATTTAAAATTTGGGAATCCCTCTTCTGTGCCAAGTAAACGTGCTGCCAACATGATTATGTTCTTATTTTTTCGAACAGCTTATTTTAGACCTAATGCAACAATATTGCAAGAACAAATGAAGATGCATTTGGTCATCACTTGTTCCATTTTTTAAAACCTTAATATGTGTTTAGTTATTACATTCAAAATCGATATTATAAAAATTTTGTATGACGAATTCGATTTTCATCTAAGTTGTTCTTATTATTTCGAACATGACTGTAACATTCTCTATAAATAATAGAGCAATTGTCGCAAGTATTTTACCTATTAAATTTTAAATTGTAATTCAGGAATTACAATTTCACACTGTAATTTTTATTTTAGATTATTCAGATGTTATTAACTGACACATTAGAAACCGGAAAGTTACAACTTTTATTCGTTTAAAATCGAAGCTCTATTTTGAAAGAATTTTTTTTGAAAGTTACGACCTTTGTTTTTTTTTTGCTCGTCAAAATTTTTCTTTTCGTACTTAGGGGGGCGCATATTCATAGTTAGCCTAGGGCTATTATTTGAAAAATTAGTTTTAAGGGTCTTTTGAGACTTTTATTTTATAATGAGTTTTAATGCACAACAAATATATATCAAGGAAAGATGAAAGCAGCAGTCCCAAAAGACTAAATAAAAAGTTTTTACTTTTTGGAATACAATTTTTTTCAGACTTTTAAAAAACATCTTCAAAAATAAAACTTTTTAAAGACTCTTATGTTCGATTTAATTTATAAAAGTTAAAGTATATGAACAACTCTTTTTTTAAAAATGTTTACTTTTGATCATCAATAACAATTTTTTCTTCAACTCTGGAGAACATTTTAAATTTGGATTAAAAATAATAATGAAAATTGCAGCAATCAGTCATTTCATGAAACACCTACATAAAATATGCGCTGAGAACGAATATTCGGATTTAGTGCACTGAGAAAACAATTTAATTATATATACACAAATTTGGTAATAATTAACAAATAATATAGTCTAAGAGCTGGCAGCCACTTTGAGCAACCTACTAGATACAAAGCTAAAATTTTGTCTGTGCTTGATTTAATACTAGTAAAATAAGAAAATCAAAATCTGGCAGCCTTGGCGCGGGCGCGAAGGTACACCCTAAAATTTTCAAAATTTTGTGAACAAATATTATAGCTTATTAAATTATCTTTCATATGACATCTATATTTTGGAAATCCCTTCAGCCGTTCTCCAGTTATAATGATCTTTTCAAAAATTTTTTGCATTTCGAAACATTTAGGGTGTACCTTCGCGATCGCGCCAATTCTGCCAGATATTGATTTTCTTATCTTACTAGTACTAAATTACATATAAACAAAATTTTAGCTTTGTATCTAGTAGGTTGCTCAAAGTGGCTGCCAGCTCTCCTACTAGTATATTTGATATAGGCGAATTAAATATTTGAAATATGTTAAAATGTCACAAATTACAGTGAATTGAATAATATTATTGTATCAATTATATATTTGGTAATAGTTACCAAATCATATCAAATACATACATAATTTGGTTGAAACAAATATTATTTTGTAGCAATCATTCGTTTGTTTATAATCACACATGACTAACAAAATTTTTTTTTCGCAAACGTATACTCGATTTGTGCTAAAAATCGATGACCAAAAATAACGGAACATCCATATATAAGATATCGTTGGCATTTACCATATACAATCATAAATACCTAAATTGCGTACCAAGCAGAATATATTTAAGTAGTGTTTTACTTGAATATGTTGTGAATTGCAAAGTTTTCATGTTAATGAGAAGTGAAATCAAATAAAAATAGGATTAACAAATTATATTCAACCCAAACAAATTTTTTCAAAATTTGTTGATAGTTAACAAATATTTTAATAATCTTTCAACCAAATACATTTATTTAAAGGAAGCATACTCTTTACTCAGTGTGTATTTTCAAAAAAAAAAGGATTTAAGAAAAGTTTTGATTCTTAATAAAGTGGTTGGTATTTTAAGCTGAAGTTCTGATATTGAACTAAAAAATTGAGCGTAGCGATCCTAGGCTAAATTTTCGATTATAGGTACTTTTCATGAAATGACTGTTTTGTATCCAAAATTTTTCAAAATGTTCTCCAAGTGTTCTATAATTATAATGTTTAAAAAAATATCCCTTAAATGAACACAAGATTCAAAAGAAAAATTGAAGTGTTTTATTTTCTCCTAAAAAACTTTAGTGGAACGTTAAGTAATACAATGGCTTTCGACTTTTTAAACTTCAAATTGAAATGATTTCAAATCAAAAACCAGAAATTTTGTATATGAAAAAAGTTGTATTTGATTTATAATAGGTTAAATTTGAGCCTGCAGTTTTTTCGTTTGTTTCTGCATTACCTTTAAAATAAAATGTCTAAAAACGATCTTACCATAGTTAGTTCTTTAATATATCGCTCATTTTCTTCAATAACATCATAACTCAAAAGTCAGATATTTCAGGGTAAGCATTTTAATTAAAATTCTACGTTTTTTGGGCTATAACGTTAATGACAAAACGATATATACAAATAAAATCTTAAACGCTAATATGTTCATATAAAAAATATATGTGATAAACATATGTAATTAAAATACTTAACATTGTCACAACAAGATATGCCAAAATTAGAAATAGAATTGTGCAAGAAAGTATTAGAACTGGATTCGAATTATTTTGAAAATTATCTCTTCAGCGAGTGTTACTTTTACATAAAGTAATGCAACTATCATAAAAAATCGATATTTTAAATAATGTGTCGTTAATGCAAAATATTGCCATCAATGAATTGACATTTAAAGTAATATAATTTTCTTTTTTTAGTGTATGTTAACATCATTTGTGTGATGGTCATTTATGTAAAAATTTTAAATTTTCATAAAGTGATTTGAAATCGGGTCAGTAAAATAAGTACTATGTAAAATTTATGTTTACAATTAAATTTAAACCACAAAATAAAAAGGAAAAAATTTGGTTATAATATAAATGGTTACACATATACGATTTGATTTACAGAAGCCCTATTTATGTCAAAAAGCCCTATTTTAGTTCAAATTTTGGCCAAATTGGATATGCCAATATCATCCATGGATCATACCGCTTCAAGCAAAACACATATCATGCAATATTGTTAAATAAAACATTAAGTTTCCTTTTACTTGCTGAGTCACAATTGGTAAAAATTTCACTGCCATATAGTACTAGTAGTGAGTCACAATTGGTATAAATTTCACTGCCATATAGTACTATAGGAGTAAGATAAGTTTTAACCAGGAGTATTCTTATATGTAGAGGTGTATAATATTGCGTTGCCCATAATGCTCGAAGCCTGCCATAAACTTTACCAATGCTACTATAAATATGGTTGCTCCACGTCAGTGTTCTATTAAATATTACCCCCAAACTTTTTTCTGTGTCCACAAATTCAATGTGACTGTTATTAAGTTCAAGCTTTGGTAAAGTTTGATAGGCAATAACTTTTTTTGCTATAACGATACACTTTGGCTTCTTTGGGTTTAAGCACAATCCATTTCTAGAAGCCCAATATTGAACAGATTTAAGATTTTTATTAAGATCATTCACGCAAGTATATATTTCATCATGAGTACAGCTTACATATAATTGGACATCATCGGCATACATATGGACATTAAAATTACTCAAAGCATGTGGAAGATCATTAACATATATAGAAAAGAGTAAAGGTCCTAACACCGAGCCCTGTGGCACACCTCTATGGACAGGAAGAAAGGAAGACATTAAATTCATTAAGGAGACAGCTTGGCATCTATCAGATATGTACGCTGATAATAATAATAGAGTTTAGCTGCTACAGCTATTAGCCTTCTTAGCAATTTAGCTTGAAGCTTTAACCCTAGGAGGTTCAGGGATTTTTTGGCGCTAACAGGTACAACTAGGTCTGTGCAGACCTATATGGGATTTGTATAGGCAGGTGTACTGAAAGTATGGGTAAATGTGCTAAAAGCTCAGAAAAATAGGTTCTCCGTCGCCGCTTATAGGAAGTCATGAACGGATTCGTCTCTAACACGCAAAACAAAAATGTTATGCACACATTTATATTTTAAGGTCTGTACAGACCTGGTTGGTACGTATGAACCATTTCGTTTTTAAACATGACCCACTTCGTTTGTAAACACGAATAAAACCGAACATAAGCACATAAGCGATCTGATTTTGTGCTCTTTAGGTTCTCCGTATCCTCTTCTAGGAAGTCATGGACGGATTCTGCTCTAACAAGCAGAACAAAAAAGTTATACGCACATTTATTTACATAGGTCTGCACAGACCTGGTTGGTACGTATGAACCATTTCGTTTGTAAACACGAATAAAACCGAACACAAACAGATAAGCAGTCCGATTTTGTGATCATTGGGTTCTCCGTAGCCGCTTTTAGGAAGTCATGGACGGATTCGTCTCTAACACGCAAAAAAAAAAGTTATACACACATTTATATGCAAAAGGTCTGCACAGACCTGGTTGAACCTCCTAGGGTTAAACCAAGTAAAAAGCTTATTAATAAATTATGGAAATGAAAAAATTATACATGCAAATTAATTTGTTATATTTTTATAATTTTTCTTAGCTTTGTCGCACTTTCTCAACATACCCACTCAGATCATAAATATATAAGCATAAAATTGCATGAATGCAATTGTATGGATTTATTTAAATGACCTACGGTAGAGATTCTTAAACTGTGGTCCGCGGACCCCTGAGGGTCCGCGAAGCCATCCCAGGGGTCCGCGATACAATTTTGACATCAAATAATTTTACATCATCGATCTTTTCGCTTTATTCAAATAACTCATTTATTAAAAATTATTTTTAAAAAAATAAAATGTGGTTAAAAAGGTTTTTACCTATCTTCTAAGTGTGAAAATTGGAAGAAATGGACAAAAACTTGCCTAATTTTTGCTTTTTTCGCTTTTTACTTAAAAATATTAGGCAATTTTTTGTCCATTTCTTCCAATTTTCACACTTAGAAGATAGGTAAAAACCTTTTTTTCGATACCTAACCCAAAGATATTATTATTCTTTAATATTTAGACAAGAAAAAATTTAGTTTAGAAGTCATGAAAAAAAATTATAAAGGAAAAAATGTATTGTGCGAGTTCTTTTATTAAAATGGCGATTGGCGAGTGGTAAATGAGCTAAAAAAAACTCTGAATAAATTCATGAATTACTTTTTTTTGATAATAAATCGAATTTCGGTTTAAGGTTTGAATTTGAAGAACCTTTAAAAAAATGAAACACCCTAATGTGCATTTACTTTTGTTCAAACCTGGGATGCCCAGCACCTAACTCTTGCCACTCTTTCCACTTCTTACAACATCATCAATTTTTGTAAATTTCAGTTTGAATCTACAAGGTGCAGCTTCATATAAATTTAAAGTTTATATCTTCAACTTTAAATTTATGCGACTACAAAAAAAAAAATGGAACTATGGTCAAAACGCATTCAAAAGTGTGTGTATGAGTCTTTTCCAACACTCAGCGATTTTATGGAATTTCCTTATAGAGAACTCAATAATGAAACTCTGCTGCTTTTTGTCGAACATTTAATGGCTCTACAAATCAGCTTCCAAAAGTATTTTCCCTGTCCTGCTTCTGTTAACGATGGGATCAGGGATCCATTTAACACAGATGTTAGTAATGCTAAGCAATTATCGACATTAGAGCAAGATATGCGCGTGGATATCTCTTGCGATACGTCTCTGAAACTAAAGTTCAATAAAATTGAGCTAACTAACTTTTGGTTACTCTTAAAATCCGATTACCCTGCAGTTGCAAATAAGGCCCTCCAAAACTTGATTCCGTTTTGTACAACGTATTTGTGTGAAAAGGGTTTTTTGGTACTATTATACATAAAATCATAGTATAGAAACAAGTTTAATGTAGAAGCAAACCTGAGGATAAAACTTAAGAATATAGAGCGCGACATTGTGGATTTGGTTTCAAGAAAACAACATCATCCATCTGATTAAGTAAAAACTTCCAGAGAAGAAAATATAACAAATTTCGCTTATAAAATAACAAAGTTACCAAAAAAATAATTTTTATTATATGGTTTGTTATTATTATATTCTTTATTAAAAAAGATTTGAAAAAAAACAATGTATTTTCTAAGCTTTGTTTTGACCAAGAAATATTTGTCTGAGTTTAATTTACATACATACTTTGACTTGTAACTTTTTTAATGCCTTTACATTTCCACAATTTTTATTCATTTTGTGTTTTAATTACATGAAAATCCTAATAAAAAATGTTTGCCCTTATAAACGAGTAAGTAGTGTCTGTAGGCTTGTCTACTTTAAGATCTTAGGAAACCGGACATAGTGTTGAAAATACCTTTAAAAACCGGAAAAATTAAAGCCAAAAAAAAAAATTGATTCGTTCCTTAACCTCGTCAGATAACCGGACATTTTATGCTTGGTTGAGTTTGACAACCGGACCAAGCTCTCAAAAACCAGACTGTCCGGGTGAAAACCAAACGGTTGGCAAGCCTGAGTGTCTATGTCATTATTGAGTAAGTAGTGTCTGTAGGCTTGTCCACTTTAAGATCTTAGGAAACCGGACATAGTGTTGAAAATACCTTTAAAAACCGGAAAAATTAAAGCCAAAAAAAAAATTGATTCGTTCCTTAACCTCGTCAGATAACCGGACATTTTATGCTTGGTTGAGTTTGACAACCGGACCAAGCTCTCAAAAACCAGACTGTCCGGGTGAAAACCAAACGGTTGGCAAGCCTGAGTGTCTATGTCATTATTGAGCCCAAAATTAAGCTTAAGAACGACGTCAAATGTCTAGGGTTGGGGTGGGGTCCGCAAAAAAAATTTAGCTCGATAAGGGGTCCTCGGACTACATAAGTTTAAGAACCCCTGACCTAAGGCATAAATGTTAGAAAAAATTTACCCATCATGCGGTGGACCAACAACCATTAAGCTACAAAATTAACTATAGTTATTTTTCAATATAAGCTTGAGTTGACCTTTTGACAAGCTAATATCATATACATCGCAATTGTTAATTAGAGTAGTCATGCGATTAAAAGGAGCTGTAGCCATATAATTAGTTCTACTGACTGGTTGGTAAAATATCTGATATGAGTTACGATTACTCCTACGATTAGTGTTAAAATGAATATAATTCAGAAGCTCTGGCGCAGCAAGCGACCCTGATACAAGCTGATGCAAGTAAATTATACTCGCAATATTTCTACGAGTGCTCAAAGACTGCATACGTAATAACTTTAAACGATCCTCATAAGGAGGAAGGTTTAAGAGGTCATTCCAATTTAAGCCCTTGAGAGCAAACCGAACAAAATTTTTTTGGATTCGTTCTACTCTATCTTTATGTATATTGTAATATGGAGACCATAGTTGGCTAGCATACTCTAAGTGAGGACGCACAATTGTATTGTATAAAGTTACTGTTACTAACGGGCTATTAAATTCTTTTGCCCACCGCTTTATAAATCCAAGTAATGATGAAGCCTTCTTACAGATTATATTAATGTGTTCATTAAACGTCAATTTAGCATCAACATGTGTACCAAGGTCTTTGACTATATCGACACGACAGATTTTCATATCATTAATTGTATAATCAAATTCCACATGAATTTTCTTTCTAGAGAAGATCATAGTTTGGCATTTATCAGGATTTATATGTAAGCTATTTTTAGAACACCAAACTTTAAATGATTTCAGGTCAGACTGAAGGGCAAAGTTGTCATTATCCACCTTCACAGTCCTGTAAATTTTCATATCATCAGCATATATAAGTAGATGAGAGTTTTTGATTATATGAGTAACAACATTGATAGCCAAAATAAACAGGAGCGGCCCCAGGTGACTTCCTTGCGGAACACCTGAAAACGCTGTAAAAGGAGAGGACAACACCCCTCGAAATCTTATTCGATAAGAACGATCAAATAAATAAGATTCAATCCATCTAACAAAATTTATAGGAAATCCTAGTTTATTTAATTTAAACAAAATCAAACTATGTGGTAATTTGTCAAATGCTTTACTAAAGTCTGTGTAGATACAGTCTACTTGCGACCCAGAAGCAATTGAACTTAAAGCAAAAGACGTAAAATCAACAAGGTTAGAAACGGTAGATCTGCCATTAACAAAACCACAGCACACCTTAACTTGATCATAAATAATTCGCTCAAAAAGCTTTGGTATTGATGATAACTTGGCTATAGGCCTGTAATTAGAAATATCATTTTATAATCCTTTTTTAAAAATAGGACTTATAAAAGATTCCTTCCAAAATTTAGGAAAATAGCCATCATTAATAGATTTATTAAAAAAAAAACTGAGTGATTTACTCAGGATAAGACTACAATTAATTAAAACTGTGGCTGGAATGCCGTCAGGCCCAGAACTAAAGTCATCATCAAGGGATGCAATATATTTTGCTATAAGTTCAGGGGTAAAAGATATTGCACCAAATGGAACCTGAGGATCAGTATTCATATACTCAAAGTAGTTGACATCAGGGCTTAACACTTCAGTTGAAAAAGATTGTTTGAACAAATTAGCGATTAACCCAGCTATAATTTGGGGATCGCTGGTGAGCCCGTCGACAGTCTTGAGTTCTGATGGAAAACCATCCGACTTTTTTTTAGAGTTTATGAATCCCCAAAAATTTTTGGGGTCATGAAGAATATTGAGGTTCATTTTATTTAGATAGCCAGAATAAGCTGAAGCTGATTCGAGCCTAAATTCTTGGAAAAGCTGCAGATACGCTTCCAGGTCAATGCGGTCCTGACTACAAACGTATTTATTCCATGCCCTATTGCGGCCGTTACGTATTTTCTTCAAATCCTTAGTGTACCAAGGGTACGAGGAATCATTAACATACCACAGAGTATATGGCACAGATAAAGATATTGCCGAAAAAAGTTCTTTATAAAAATAATTTACGCATTCATCTAAGACGTTATTATTAAAAAATTCTAACCAAATGTTAAATCTATCGTTTAGGATATTATTCAATTTCAAGAAGTCAGCTTTCTTGAAATTAAATTCAAAGAATCTGCTAGAAGAATTGGCAGTCACTATGTTATCTCTATCCGATTGGTACAACACACTCAGAGGTGGATGGTACGCATCAACCGCAGATAAAGCATGAGGAGCATTTTGCACAACAACATTGCTACTGTCTGTAGTCAAGACTAAGTCCAGTTGTCGATTGTGGGAATTTTTAATACAACTAACTTGTTGTAAATTAGACATGATTTCGTCAACAAAAATTTGTTCTTGTCGAGTTATAGGACTATATACAAAATAATATGTACCGTTGTCCGAAATATTCCATTTTAAGTCAGGCAAATTAAAGTCACCTAACAATAAAATATCGTCATTGGTATAAAGTTTATCTATGACAAATTCTACGGCCCTCGAAAGGTGCTCGTAGACTTCTGTGCTACTATTGGGAGGAATGTAGGCGTTAAGGATGTACAAATTGGACTTAGAAAAAATCACCTTAACACATAAAAGTTCAATACTAGCAGCACAGGGAATATCAATTAAAGAACTAGTCGTCCACATATCTGTCCCTTCTAAAAACATTAAAGCTATTACCAAACAGTTCCTGATTAAGAAAAGAGCTGTTAAGCCAAGTCTCGGTAAAAATTATAATATCTTCAGAAAAGTTCTGAGTAGATAAAAAAATGTCATGCGCTTTCGAACGCATACCCCTTACATTTTGGTAGTAAAGTGATAAACGATTTAGTTTTTTGGTCCAGAACGAACGTTTTGGACAGCCTTGTTTTTTTTAGATTGAAACTCAGACTTAAAGATATTATTAACCCACATCTTCGAATTATAAACAGCAGCAAAATGACAGGAAGCCACTGTAATTTTAAAAGATGAATATGTAGGTTTGTTACCGATTTTCCTACAGGAAATAAAAGCGTCAGCAGGAATGACATTTTGTTGCCTTATGAAATCCCTAACAGTATCAGCTATTGTGTCAGGGTGTAAACGGGAGATAAAAATGGATCTAGGTTTAGGCATAGCTTTCAAAAAAATAGGAACAGTAGATCTTATAGCAAGGGGACTATTATCTACTGGACTAAGATTAGTGGCGTTAAATGCTTCAGGTAAAGTTTCTAGGGGAGGATTTGGCAAAACTCTTTCAGGGATATTGGCTTTGCAGTTCGGTTTTTTAGTTGGCTTGGTCTTCTTCTTTGGATTTTTTTTCTTCCTAAGTGAATTAGCTTGTTTGGTGGCATTTGAAGCCGAGGGAGTGGATGCAGAAGCGGTAGGGACATCAATTATAGTTTCATTGGATGGCAAACTATCGTAAGGTGAAATGGTTTCATTAAAATTGTTTTCAGTTAGGTGACTTAAGACAAGATAATTGCTTAAAATATCTCTAAAATTAGTATTTAGAAAATCAACGGGGAAAGGGCTCTGCAGGATGGACAGTACCATTGCAGACCCGAACGGTCAGAACATAATAATTCTGTTACTGTGGTGGTCAAGTTTGCACAAGACGCGTGAAACATCTGCTCACACGGCCCTGAACAAGGAAACATGGAATTCAAGATATTCTGACTTTTGCATAGATCTCCTAAGGAACAAGCTAGCAAGTTATCAGAAGAAAAATAGTTCATATTTAATAAAGAAAAAAAAAATGTAAAAAAAGCAAAAGAAAATATTAAAAAAATAAATAATTAAGAAATCAAAAAATTTTTTTTTTTGGTTACAAAAGTTGAAATATTTTAGCAAACAGATGAAACAATGTGTTAATGTTTACAAAATATAGACACTATTACAAAGCAACAACAAAAAAGCAACGTAAGTTTAATAGATTATTGTAAACAAACAAAGCACAAAGAGGAACAGAAAAATTAATGCGCGCTTAAGCTGCAGCAATGCAAGCAACTATTGCTTTGCTTTAAAATTAATAGAAAATTTTAATTAATTATCACAATTTTTCAAGCAAAAAAACAATTTTTAAATTACAATTATAACACAGGCATTAAATGAAAATTAGTAGACAACATAAATTAAAAAATTTTACCAAAAATGCACTACAAAGAAAAATCCCAAAAATAAAACACACTACCGTCACCGACAAATAGACAAAGTCAACTTAACTGCAGTAGAAGAAAAGTTAAACATATTTGAGAGTTTAGTTAACAAAGTACTATGGTCAACAGCGTCAAAGGCATTCGGGTGGTCAAGGAGGACTAGAAAACTGACTTTATTATGATCTAGTGCAAGTCGTATGTCCTCAGAAACATCAATTAACGCTGTTGTGCAACTTCGCTTAGCTCTGAAACCCGATTGTCTTTCAGTTATCAATGAGTTATCATTTAAAAATTTGATGAATTGCTAGTGCATAATCAATTCCAATGCCTTAGAAATGTAAGACAGTATGGCAATGGGTCGATATTCATTGCATGATTTAGGGACGGGAATTATCTTGGCCTTTTTCCATGCGTTAGGAAAACACGAGGAGGTTATCAAAAGTGTAGGTTAAATAGGGTAGTAGTACCGGTAGCAAAGCTTTTATAAACATGGGATGAATTTCACCAATTCCCACATTCGACTTGATAGAGAGGAAACTCTCAAAGACATCCATTTGATTAACGCAAGTAAAGTTAAACACAATATTATTATTTATTAAACTGGTTGCATTTTCATAAAATCTTGTATTTACTGTTGGCATGGGGCTATTAACAAAATTATTATTCAGCACATTTACATCAACATCACAATTGCTACAGATATTTTTGCTTATTCCAATATTTCGGATTTCCTTCCATGTTTGCTTACTTCCAATAGCACTACGAAACTTTTCGTCATAGTAATTGGTTTTTAGCTAATCTGATTTCTTTAACAACCTTTTTGCGAAGATTTTTGAACTCACCATAAAGCTCAGATGTTTTGAAAGTTTTCCAGCGATTGAAAGCATTGTTACGCTGCAATATTAAGTATTTTATTTTGTTGGAAAACCATGGATGTTGTTTTGGCTTAAGAGTTATTTTTCTGATTGGAACAAATTTATTGAAAAGCTTATTCACATTGTTTCGCAGGAATGATAATTGGTCATCAGCTGAGGGAATCATGTAGATTGAATTCCAATATATACTTCGTATTTCAGTGTTAAGAAGTGAATAGTTGATGTTTTTGAAGTCACGACAGCAAACCGATTGAAGAGTACTGTTAAGCTGAAAGTTATATGTGAGGAAGATCAAATCATGCCTGGAAAAGATAGGCACTGATATTTGGTCATATAGCAAAATTTTGGATTAATCATTTACGAAAAATACATCGAGTAGTGTATTTGATGAATTAGTGTAGTGAGTTGGTTGTATGCTGTTAACGGGAATTAAGCCTAGAGCCTGCAACCTGAACCTGCACCTCCTTCAGTAAATTACTATTGAAGGCACCTCCAATTACAATGTCAAAATGACTAAGGGATTTACATTCAATTAAGTTTAAGAGCGAAGTAATGTCAACACAACGATTAGGCCTGTACACACTTCCCATCAAAATTTTATTTGTTTTACTCACAATGGATACAAACAAATACTCAGCAGCACTATCACAATCAGACTTAAAGCACATTTTGCATGGTAAAGTATCTCTCACATACATTGCAGAACCCCCTGTATGTCCTTACCATTCTGCACGAAATAAGTTAAACCCATTTAGTTTAAATAAGTTATCATTCATATTATGACTGAACCATGTTTCAGACACATATAACATCAATACCAGAACCTTCAAATATGTATCGGAACTCATCTATTTTGTTTGCTAAGCTCTGTGCATTGATGTGACATACTTTGAGACCAACTTTCTGTTTGCAATCATATGAATCATACTATAAATCTTGTCAGTGGAGCGCAAGGAATGATCATTAAATGAACCAATCATTAGGGAATAAATTAAATGAGAATCGTCAAGTAACGCAAGCAATTATTTCATGTTTCATAGTATGCAATAAAAGTATACAGGAAGGCTGGTATTTTCGAAAATTAATAAAATTATAAATATATGTAGAATGTAATATAATGTAGAAATAAAAGTCAAAAATAATAAAAAAAAAAATTTATAGATATTAATAATAATTGTGGTTGACAGATTTGGGTATTTATGATTTACGAAAAAGATTGTTAACTCCAGTTTGTTCACAATCAGCGTTGTATTGAGTAGCGTTAGAGAACTTATCACTAGAGCTGACAAAATCGTAAAGCTTTTTAATATAATTAATACACATAGGTTTATCATTCTCCCCGCGCTTCACATGAACTAAACCACGAAGTGTAAACGCAGCAGTTAATTGTTGTTGCTTTTTAAGACGAACAGCTGCTTGAAGTATCTCATACTTGCTTTTGGTTAAGCATTCATTAACGTAAAAGGATTTGTCAGAGTCAAAACCAACATGGTTCAACCGATTCCAAGCGCGATTTGTACTCTTAAAATTTGCAATGTACTTAAGCAGAAAGTTTTTATCAAATGGAGATTGCAACTTTACGATTATAGCCGGGTCATATTTGTTAAGAGATTCTTTCATATTCTTGAAGCGGTAACATTCGGTGGTGCAATATTTATAGTAGCACAAATTTTTTCAAAGATCTCACGAAGGCTTTCGTTTTACGTGAGGGGATTCCAGTAACGCGAAGATCGCAAGCAACGTTAGTGTTTTCTAGTATACTGCTAAAACTTTTAATTTTTTCATGTTCAAATTTTAGATCTTTGAGTTCAATACCTATTTTACAAAACTCCATTATTTCCATCTCGATCGCCAAAACTTTGTTATTAATGTCACTATACCTGCTCTTTAGCAAATTAATTTCACAGTCAATTTTAGCTGTGAGCTTAGTTTCGAGAGTAGAAAGTTCCGAAATGACCCTATCTAACTGCTTTTCCGCATGCGACTGAAGTCTTTCTGCCATAGATTTCATTTGTTGAAGGATATTCTTTGAAAACTCCTCGTCGCCATGCACAACAGGTATTTTTTCAGCAGGAAATAGCTTTGACGACGTGCCAAAGTAACCCGAAGCCTTATAGCAGCAGGTGAAGACATCTTTTTTGCACTGTTGCTTCTCAGTTCAGTTTAAACAGCAAAACCAAATTATTTATAAATTTCGTAGAGTCCACGGATATGTTGCAAATATTTTTACTTCGTAGTATACCAACAAAAGAAGAAAAAACAGTAAAGTTCCGTACTTTTAGGCGGATTGATTATTGTGATGTACAGTACAGATAATGAAGTTATTTATAACATAAGAACAGAACCAATTTATGGCAGCGGATTGGGAGTCTCAGTTTTTGTTTTGTTGATTTTTTTATTGCAAAGTACTCACAATGTCTGCCAATACTGCTGCCGCACAATTAAAAACAATCTTATTGGAATGTATTTAGACAATTCAGCTGCACTTCATCTTTTTCAAAGTAAAGTCAACAAGCACCTTCTTCTGCTATATGCCACTAAGTTGAGAGCACCTCAATAACCATTTAAATTAAAAAATAATATAGAATTTTATACTGTGCAAAAATTTTCACAACTTTGGCATTCAACCAGTGTTGTCGATTGCTGTTCATTTTTTGTTAAACATTGATTGTATTCTGCTATGAGGGCAATACCACGCTCAGCCACATCATTTGTGACCTAAATTTTTATTAAAGCTTTCGTTTTTATGTTATAATGATACGTCTTCTTCCAGAAAATCGTAAAGCAAATCAAATGTTTTATGACCTCAAATTGCACCAGAATTTTTCTTTCATGTACCTGCAACTATTTGACCTGTTTGAAACAAAAAAAGAAAAATTTGATTCACCCTAATGAACATATTATGAATTATTAAAAGCTGGCTAAAAATTCCAAAGTTTGAATTGATTTTACTAATTTTGTTGTAAAATCAGATAATTTGATTTTGAAAATCCAAAGAACCAAGGATTTCGATTTTGCAAATTTTTGACGTGAAACTTCTTTAGTGGCGGTCATTTGAAAAATTTTAAACGCGAAATTTGTAAGATAAAACATAAAACGCTCTGTTTACATACATTGTAAACAGTGTGAACACAGCTTAAATTACGCTGTTTGTTCTACTGCCCGTCAATGAGGTAAATGACGCTGCGATCGCTTCGGGTCTCCTACGACTTGGACGAGACCGCCATCAACATTGATTTATAAAAAGTCAACCCGAACATCCACGAAATCAAAAACATAAATTCACAAATCACACAAATAAAACAACACGGATTCACGAATTCAACAATCAACAATATCAACACGAAATCACCCACAAGAAATACAACGTTGGACCCACAAATAAACGCATAGATTTCAACGTTGGACATATAGACGGCAGCGGTGGAATCTTCCCATTTTTTACTATCGTAAATTGTGAAATTTAAATACCATTTTATATTATATATAAAATAAATTTTATAACGTTGTCCAAAAAACACACTAATCTTTTCAATTAATTTTGCTGAATATACACTCACGGTCAAAAGAAAACGCAGATTTGAAGTTTGCAAGAAGTTTTAAATTCTGATGCGTAAAATAATATATGCTCTTGTTTAACGACTTTAAGTTTGTTAGATACTGTTGCTAAGGACAAGTTCTGAGTATTTCATTCATAGTTCATTATTGTAAATCTATTAAAAAAAAAAATAAAAAATAATTATTGTGAGTGGCACACTTACCGATTTCGACCGATGACAAGGTGCAGAATCGTCTTGAAATATGATTTTTACTTTGGTCAAATGGGGGCAATAACAAGATGTGGGGTGGAAGAGATTCTTCTTCCGGAAGGTTATGTGAGCTCCGCAGCTTATATTGATATCGTAAAAAACGGCGTTTTACCTAGCATCGACCGACTAAGCGAGAACGTAGCAAAAGTCATATTTCAAAACGGTACCCTGCACCTTGTCATCGGTCGAAATCGGTAAGTGTCCCACTCACAGCGTTGCCATATTTACAGTTTTAACTGCAAATACAGTATTTTAGATAACCGTGCAGTTTTTTTTTGTAAATTACAGATTTTTTTTTATAAAATTAGGGCCAACTTTATCCCAATTTTTTTTTTTCAAACTTATTATTTTATTTAATCTAACACTCGCTTGGAGACTAACAATAAGTATGCAGATCTTAAAAATTAATGGAGAGTTGAACTTTTCTAAGCCATTGCTAAGAAATGTGTTTTTTTCTCAAATTAAACTCAGTCTTGAATTGTTGAAGGAGTTGCCAGTATACGTGTATATAATGGCTACAGGGGTGGCAAGTCTTGTCTCTTTAGTCGATATGTATTCGATGTTAGGAGTAGGTTCCTAGCCAGCGTGTTTGGATGTTGCTGCAGTTTTAGATGGTATGATCGCTTTTTGATTGCCTTTAGCTGCTTAATAAGAGGTATACCAAGGTCTTGGTGTATGTTTATATTCCTAACATACCATGGTGCGCCGGAAATAGTTCGAAGTATTTTTACTGAGACCTCTGCAATAGTTCTATATTTGATAAGCTTGCGTTGCCCCACAGTTGGATTCCGTACGACCAAATAGGTATTATAATAGCTTTATACAAAAGTACTTTATAGTATAGATTTAGTTTTGAGTGTTTATGTAGAAGGCAATTGATACTTGATGCTTTCAACTTCATTTGAATTTATTTCTTTTCAATATGAGCTTTCCAAGTAAGCCGTCTATTAAGGTGCATACCTTAGTATTTGACTTCAGCGCTCTGAGGTATTGTGGTGTTATTGAGGTGAACTGTGGGGCAAGCCTTTTTATTAAGTGTAAAAGTTACATG
Organism: Meiosimyza platycephala; assembly: GCA_963662105.1. Classification (NCBI taxonomy): domain Eukaryota; kingdom Metazoa; phylum Arthropoda; class Insecta; order Diptera; family Lauxaniidae; genus Meiosimyza; species Meiosimyza platycephala. The sequence goes on from OY759208.1 coordinate 63,264,129, forward strand.
TGAACTTTTTTGCTCATTAACATTTATTCGCCAGTTTAAAAGCCATGTTTCAACTAAGCGCATATGTTCATCGAGGGTATGTGACGCACTATTAGGGTCTGCGTGACATGACGAAATTGCAGTGTCATCAGCAAAAGTAGATGTAAGCATAGAGTTGTTTGTTGGCAAGTCATAAGTGTATAAAAGGTAAAGAATTGGGCCAATTCCAATTTCCACATCATCTGAAAAGTAATTTTTACATTTTACACGGAACTTTCGCCCTGTAAGGTAGGACCCTAGTAAAACGTGTGTAATTTTAGGAAGTAATTTTTTAATTTTATATAAAAGTTCTTCGTGCCACACCTTATCAAACGCTTGCGCTACATCAAGGAACACTGCAGAGCAATATTTTTTATCTTCGTATGTCTTTCTAATTTGCGCTACAATCCTGTGAACTTGCTCTATAGTTCCGTGTTTCCTGCGGAAACCAAATTGGTTGGTTGGTTGGTGTTGAGGTATTATGTTCATTTGGGTTATGTGGGGCATAATTTTCGAAAGTAGCAACTTTTCGAAAAGTTTTGATGTAGTGGGCAATAGGCTTATTGGCCGATATGATGAAACTTGTGTGGGATTATTCGCAGGTTTAGGAATCATTGTACCCACGCTTCTGTGTAGTGGCCCAATCGAGTCATACCATTGAAAAGTATGGTTAAATGTTTGACTGCACAAAAAGGTAATTCAATCAGCATATTAGCAGTTATAAGGTCATGACCAGGTGCTTTCTTCTTGTTAAGTTGCGTTTGTATGAAAAATTTAACGTCTTTAGTTGTGAAGCGCAACAGAATTTGTCTCATATTTTGAGTTTCTTGTGGTATTTCGAAGCTGTTGCCCGGGGGATTTGGCTGAAATACATGTTTTAAATGGTGAGAAAATGCTTGGCATTTTTCTTCATCACTTCTGGCCCAGTGCCCATTGCTTAGTCTTATGGGGGAATCTAAGTCAGTGGGGTTTTTCATACCTCTGATGGCTTTCCATAAAGAGTAGTTAGAAGACTGTAAAGGGCTCAGCTTTTTAATATACGTGTCTATACCTCTTTCAGACTCTTCTCGTAGGGCCTTTCTTAGTTCCATTTTGGCAAGAGTAAGTTTATGTTTAAATGTGGGTGACCTAACCTCTTGCCAATGATGCCTGAGACGTCGTTTTTTCATCACTAAACGTTCTATGAGAGAAGAGTTGAGGCGTTGAATTTTGTGGGATGACACTGTATGCACAGGAGTTGCATGAAGAGCAGCTGATACAAGCATGCTGTTAAATGACTGTAGGGCCGATTCCAGCTCCTCCGAATCTTTAAGGCTTACATTAACAGATAGATGGCTACTGATGTATTTTTTATATTTTAGCCAACTAGTTTTATTTGTTGTAAGCCCATTGGGTGCCTGCAACATCTCCACATATTTATGAATATGCATAATAACAGGAGAGTGATCAGAGCTTAAATCAAAACATGATTCTACTGAAATTTGCCTCTTATTGATTCCTTTTATAATTGCAAAGTCCATAAGGTCTGGAATCTTTTGACGGTCTGATGGTCTAATAGGTTGGTTGGCCAGTGGAGACATAATCAAGTCCATTGCGGCGATTGGTTAAAGAAAGCCAAAGTGCTTTGCCTTTTGGGTTAATAAGTCGGGAGCCCCAATGGCTATGCTTCGCATTGTAGTCACCAGCAGCAATGAATTTTGACCCTAATGAATTAAAAAAGTGGTTAAACTGGGCTTCCGTGATTTTATATCTTGGCGGACAATATACAGCTGAAACTGTTTCTTTATCATCACAACATTGTAAGCAAATCGAAGTAGCTTGTAGGTAGTCCCTACCATACTGCTCAAGTGCGTAGTGCTTTATACGATTTTTAATGAGTATTCCTGCACCTCCTCGCGCTTTACCATCAGGGTGACAGGTTTTGTAGAATCTGAACCCTTCAATTTTTAAATTGTGCATGAGGGTAAGATGTGTTTCAGAAATAAGTAAAACATCAATTTCATTGCTGCAAAGAAAGTTTTTAATTTCTAATTCGTGTTGGCTTACGCCGTTTGCATTCCAAAGACAGATTTTGAGAGTGTTCATTTATTTCCAATCAAAACTTTCATAAGTTGGTTTTGATTGTTCATCATCTCACACATCATTGTTTGCATTGTTGTCATGAACTGAGTCGTGCATTGAGTGAGCGTCATAAGTAGGGTTGTCAGATTTTTGAAACCCAAAATCAGTACATTCATGTATATTCAACACAAAAAATCAGTACAAAATTTTTTACCTCATTAATTGTTTTTATTTACTAAAAAATAAAGTCAAAACTTTTCGGATTGCACAATGCTCTAGCAAAATAACAAAATAAATTAAATATACTACTACAAAACAAGGACCATTTTATTGACTCTTAGGTACGCTTCTGGTAATAATTAAATATTATATGTAAAAATTATTTAGTAATTCAAATAAAATCTTAAAATCAGTACAAATCAGTACTAATTGTTAAAAATCAGTACATTTGCGTACTGATTTCAGAATCTTGAAAAATCAGTATTTTTAAAGAAAATTTGTAAAAATCAGTACAGGTACTGATAGAATCAGTACGTATGACAACCCTTGTCATAAGCACGGTCTCAAAATTTTGAGAGTTACTTATGATATTTGCAGGCTTATCCTGACTAGATTTAAGTACATTATGATAGGTCTGAGCTGATATGTTGGCAGGGGCGGACGAAGGTCAATTTAAGCTGCAGGCAAAAGCTAATTTGGCGCACACCACTCTATGTTGTAAGTTAATTAATGAATTTGGCAAGTATCTAGAAAATGAGTACCCGTGTTGATAGATTTAAAAACAAATTATGTATTTAAAACAGTTTATAAAAATTTTACTTGAATAACATTAGTTTACAAAATGTTTTTTTTATGTTCCTTTGATGAAAGGTTACTTTTCCTGTATACTTTTTTCCGCTGAGTTCGAAAATGAAAATAAAAATTTTTTGAATGGTATAGTTTTCGAGATATTGTGGTCTCTTCATTTTTTCGACCTCCTTTCACTTTAAAACCCATATCTTAAGCTAGAAATGTCCAATTTCATCGTTCTTGTAACTTAGTGGATTTATTGTAGTAGTTCCAGATGGCAGCATCGGCGATAGGATAATTAGTTCTTTTTGCATTTCTTGTCCATGGATATCACATTCCTCTCCATGTGTGAGAATCTGAGAAGTTGAACTTGACCACAAAGGGTAAAACTATCATTTTGACTTTTCATTTGCTGAAATCTGTCGTCAAGTGATACCATAGCTACATCCAGGACTGAATAAAAGAAATTGACTTCAAAAGATTTCTTCCCTGAACTATTTGGTTCATCTGACTGTTCGTATTCAAATTCAAATTCGCATCAATCTGTTCAGAAAGTCCATTAGTGACAACGCTATTCAAACCCTATTCTGATCTTAAATTTTTCAGGAAGCATCTCACCCTCTCTATTAGTTTCATAGCTGCTTACAAACTGATAGTTATTTTCTGAAGGTGCTTACTTACAAGGTTGACTTGAAACAAATTTCAATGCCAAAAGTATACAATTGAGTGTGTTTCTTTGTAGGCTATCCGAATGTGGCGTACACAACAATACAAACTATAGCTTGTGAAACTCACTACGAGAACGTTTGAACAATCTTCACTCCAGATTAGGGTTGTCATACGTACTGATTCTATCAGTACATGTACTGATTTTTACTAATTTTCTTTAAAAAAACGGTTTTTCAAGATTCTGAAATCAGTACGCAAATGTACTGATTTTGAGCAATTGGTACTGATTTGTACTGATTTTAAGATTTTATTTGAATTACTAAATAATTTTTATATTTAATATTTAATTATTACTAGTATCGTACATAGGAGTCAGTAAAATGGTCCTCGTTTTGTAGTATATTTAATTCATTTTGTTATTTTGCTAGGGCATTGTGCAATCTGTAAAATTCTAACTGTTTATTTTCAGTAAATAAAAATAACTAATGAGGTAAAAAATTTTGTACTAATTTTTTGCGTTGAATATACTTGAATGTACTGATTTTGGGCTTCAAAAATCTGACAACCCTACTTCAGATACAAGTTAAGGCTTGGAAGGCGCTCTCGCTTGATGCGTTCGTTTGAGTCAGTTTGGATTCCTCGTTTGGCGCTTTCGGCACCCTCTTTTGGCGCTCTTGGCACCCTCGTTTGGGGCCCTACGTTCGTAGGCTACGCCTTCGCCTTAATCCGGTCCTGTATGTTGGGCAAGCTTGTGGGTACAATATTATTTGTAAAAGTTTGCGTGACTTGGGTAGGTGAACTTCGAACTATTTCCTTGCGTAAGCGCATTTTGTTCTTCAATTCAGCATATAATGGGCACCCCCTGTAGTTAGCTGTGTGGTTGCCTCTGCAGTTATTGAATTTTTTTGTGGTAGCATCTTTTTTGTCAGTAGAACATGTTGACGAGGGGTGAAAGTCGCCACAAGCAACACAAATAGTACGAAGGGTGCAAAAAGATTTGGTGTGGCCAAATTCCTGGCAGTTTGTGCACTGCACAGGACCTATTCCTTTATGGGGCTCCTCAACGGATATTCTTCGATTTAATAGGTAGCGCAGATTATAAATAGAATGTACTTCATTTGTTTTTTGTAATTTTCGGGTATCTGGTTCAAGTTCTACACGAAATAGCGGCTGAGGGATTTTATTTTTATTCCTAATGTTGAAAATTGATTTTGGACTAAATCCGGCATGCATTAGAGCTTCTTTAATTTTATTTTGATCTACGTCGGGTTCTATGCCTTTTATTATAACTGTTAAACCTTTGCTGCTTTTAAGTTGGTAGGTATAGTAACTTTTTAGGTTTTTATCCAGATAAGTGGCATTTGCTCTATAATTTTTTTCATCATAAATTTGAATTTTAGTTTCGTAAACATTATCTTTAGTGAGACGAATTATATGGAAAGCATCTTTTCCAATTAGAGAAACTATAACAGAAACAAGAGCGTTAGAGCTGCGTTCACTCAAGTAGATGGGGGGAGGTTTAAGCGTTTTATTGCTTGAGTCGTTTCTGTTGTCGTTACTCAAGTCGGATGCGTCACTATCAAGCAAAGCATACCAGTTGGTTGTACTTTGTTCGCTTCGCTTACTTTCTACATCTTTTTTAAGTTATTAATATTACCCTTTGATGGGCTAAGCTTCCGCTTTATTTTTATGTAGCGATCCATGCCAGTTTGGATTGCTGAATTTGTAACCTTGTTGGAGTTAGTATCGCCGCACAGTGGCGCCTTTTGCGATTTCGCGTTGCTAAAATCATAACTTTTGAACGGGTAAAGATATTTGAGTTAAGTTTTTTGATTATGGTTGGTAATTTCTGTAGCTATGACATATATAAGATTCAGGCTTGAGGCTTAGCTATAAATACTTTTAAAAAGAGGTGAAAGTCTAAATTTCGAAATTTTTAGTTTTTAGTGGTATTAATTCATAAAAAAATTTTTTTTTTATAAATTTTAGTGCGCTTCATTCAATTAATGAACTTTTAACTTAAATTTAAAAATTTTTTAAATACTTTTTTAAAAAAAAAAATTTTTTAATTTTTAATAATTCATTCGTATGCATTTATTTTTCTATCTCTTAACATAATTTATAAACAGTCTTTCTCAAAGACTAGAAAAGTTTTAAAGAAAGGGTTACAGTAAGGGTTACAGAAAGGGTTTCAGTTGATCTCGTCTCTTTGTCAGTGTCGGTTGTGTTTTTGTGTTGTTTTTTTAATACGTATATTTCTTTGTGTTTAATCATTTTGTTCAATAACAATAATTTAATTTTTTTTTTGCGCGTACATAATTGTCGCTGTTTAATAATAATTGGTGTTGGTAGAAATTTGATTTGATTTAGTTTTGCATGTTTGCTTACTTTAATTTAATTTATTCTTTAATGTAAACATACATACGTACGTGAGTACATTTCTTTCTACAAGCAGTGATCAGTTTTGTTTTTTCATTCCCTTTTCTGCTTTGTCCGCTTACATTGCTTTACCTTAATCTCAATAGGTTGTTGTTGTTGCTGTTCAACGGGTATATTTTTCACAATAATTACCCGTTGTAAGCACTTTTAAAAATATTTTAGGTCAATATAAAAATAATACTTTTTCGTTATAACTTAGTCTTTTCTTTTTTTCATGATGGATTATTTTTCGTCTGAAAACTTGTTTGCTTGCTCTTTAAGAGATCAATGTAAAAGTCAAAATATATTGAATGCCATGTTTTCCTGTTCAGGTCCCTGTGAACAGGTCTTTCATGCCTCTTGTGCAGGCCTAACTAACACTATTACTGATTTATTATCCTCTAATCGTTCGGGCCTGCATTGGTACTGTCCATCGTGCAAGGGCCTGTCCCCGTCGGTCTTTTTCGACAAAATTAAACAATTTGGGGAAAATCTTAACAATTTGAATATTAATTTCAGAGATATTCTAAATAATTATTTAGACATAACTCCCCAAATTGAAAAAAGCCTTAATGACGCTGTCTCACCCGATGTTAGTTCGCTTCAAAATAAAACTATTACTGTGGCTGCTATGGTCTTTTCTTCTACTCCTTCGATCTCTACTCTACCCAAGCAAGCTATTTCCCTGAAGAAGAAAAGAAAACTTAAACGAAAATTAAATAAGAATCGTAAGTCGAATGTTAACTTGGGTAGTGTGGGGGGGGGGGGGCGAGTGACACAGCTGTTAATCGTGAAGTAACTGCCTTAGATCCCCCTCTAAATACCTCTCCGGCTACTTCCAACTTTCCCGTTACTGCTGCTATAAATAACCCTCCACCCCTTTCCTCCACTATCGATACTCCTCTATCCATTTCTGTTATTCCTAATCCACAAGGAGTTGTAACGATTGGTGGTTCTGTGGCACCTGTCTCCTTGCAAGCATTGCCAAGGTTGAAATCGATTTTCATTTCCCGTCTTAACCCATATCGTACCGTTGATGCGTTAACGAATCACGAAAATGCCTAATGTTTGCAAAGTTTATTCACCATGATATACTTGTATAATAAAAAGTTTATGTGTCTGATATTATAGTTTGATCTATTCGCTTTTCATAAAAAAAATTTTTTGGTTATGCCACGCCCTTTTTTAAAGCTAAAAGGGGAGTGCAAAAAAACCTTAAGTTTGGAGCTTTTTTAAAAAATTTGGTAAAAATATTAAAAATTATCCATTATCAACTAAACCCATATAGAATAACTGGAAACAGGCTAAACTTATATTAAACAAGAATAATATAGTTGTCGGATTGATAAGATGAGCAGAAGATAACACGCAAGTATGGTGATGCGTAAACGAATCAATGGCCACTTTTATTACTTCTAAAAAATTTTTTGTTGGAAAAGTATGAATTTTTGTATTTTTGCAAGTAATTTACATTTTAATTGTTGGCAATCATTATTTCTTAGTTCAGTTTATAAAAATGTTGTTTGTGAAAGTTGATTGTAACAAAACGTGTGCATTTTGAGTTGAATGCCAGCTCAGCCAATGAAGGCAAAGATATCGCCATCAAAGCCGTGATTATTCTGACACCAGAAAACGTTAACCAATAATAATTCATGAGGAAGGAGCTGATGACCATAAAGAAGTCTGAGGCGCTTTTGAGTGATAAAGTTAAAACAAAAGCTGACTGTCCGTATACGAACCAAACTTTGAATGGACTTTGAAGCGCTTATGGGGCATGGGTATAGTATTACTCTCAAGGCTCTCATATGGTGCCAAAAATTACAGACTACTGGTGAAAAAATCTTCTATTGAGTATCGTACCGGGTTTCGCGGAATCCAACTTATCTGAATCGTTGGCAAGACCACATAATGACTTGCCCAACGTTAACAATGAAAAAAATTGATTGCTGACAACACCGTTGTGGAAAAAAACAAGTCGCAATTGTGAATTCATTTTATCATTCTCAGTGTAGTTTAAAATTTTATACATGTTTGCCTTCTTGAATGCATTTTTTAAAACTGTTTTTTTTTGTTTCCATACCTTTATTTATAATACAATATACAACTAAAATATTTATTTCGTAAAATCATTTTAAATTGATTTTTATTCAGTTTTGCATGGGTATACAAATGTATTTCAAGTATTTCAGAGTTCTGACATGATGGGTTGATTCTGAGGCCAGATTTAGATTCAGCGTAAAAATTACTTTGAAAAACGACCCTGTTCAGCCCAACAACATTAATAACCTATTCATTCAGATACCTTTTTAATAAAAAATCATTTTTCCATACAATTTACATGTAAAACTAACAGGCTTCAGCGCCACCTTATAAAATTGAGGTACAAAGCTGAATTTTCGTGAACTTTTTCTTCACATCATAAACTTACTTTTTAAGCAACAGCACCTAGGAAAAACAAACAGTAAAAAATTTTAATCACCCTAATGTACATACTTTCATACATATATAAACGAAACGTGGTGCAAATTTTATGTGAATCGATGAAATAGTTTTTGTAAAAATGCTATTTTAAACATAATTTTTGAAGTGAGAACTTCTTTAGGCACGTTGTGCGGGTGAGGAAAAATGTATAAACTGGCGACAGGCCACCGACATTCATGACGTCACAATGACAATATTTTTAAAATTATGTAGCATGCTCTTAGGTCTATGTTGATAGATCAGTAGCCAAGACAACAATGGTTGTTGTCTTGGTTGTTGGTATAAGGTAACTTTAGAAATTTGCTGCGTGCTTTTGGGCGTATGCATAAATTGAGTTACGGCACAGGATGACACTGGATTTTAAAAGCTGAAAACTTGACAGTAACGATGATGCTAGAGCTGTTGAAATTATGGATGAAAATTGATTTTTTTTCTTTTATGTTCGTTTCCCATGCGATTTTTGTACTCGCTGGTAGGAATTTTTCGAGTTTGGCCACATGTGCGGTGCGGTCAAGAAAGTTAATTGTTATTATTCTACTATGTCGTCTTTGCCTTGCTCTTGCTACAAGAATTAATTAAAATTTTTAATGATACATTTAAAAAAATTTTAGGATTTTATGTTTTGGTTTTTAACTACCCGTATACATGAGTTTTGTAATATTTTTCTGTTTATTTATTTTAATTGCTTTTGCAAGTCAGCATCTATTCCTGTAGACCCAACGACAGCACTTATGTATAATTGTGCTTCCTGATACTTTTGTGGGCTTAAACAAATTGCTTATTAAAATTTCTAGCAAATATTTCATAGCTGTAAGTAAACAGTAATGCATTATAAAGGTTTTTGTTACCAGCATCATTAAGAACTTGTGTATAACTTTGTTTAGGAAAAAAAAAGGAGTCTAATGTACGCCATAAAAGTTGCAATAAAATTGCTATAAAAATAACTATAGAACGTACTTTTACATTCATACTTTTATATATCCCGATATAAATTTAAATCCAAAAATTCCAGAATCCAGAATAACTCCAGAAGAAATCCAAGAAAAACTATAAATAGACTGTCTTATTTTAAAAAGCGATTCGATGGCAGTTGCAACAACATTCAAAATTTGGAACAAATTGATACCTCTTGGAATTATAACTCAGCAAACGCAAATTCAGAGTAAAGGCTTAAAAGTTTACAATAAAACCTCCACATTCTAGCTGGATTTCCTCAAGAAACATCCACTTTCATATGATATTTTTAAACATCCAACATCAAATCATCTGACCATATCAATATTACGAGTAGCTGATAATGCCACAAAAGACAAGAACACTCTTCATATTACTCTTAGTTAATACATTTGTATTAACTTTAAAAAATGTTCGAGTAGTCTGTAAATCTAAAAATATTAGTTCAATTAAAAATATTCAGCTATCCTCAATGAGATTATTTAGTCATCGTTGCAAATATGTCATACATACATATGTTAGTTCTTAAGATTGTCAAAACAGATTATTAGTTCAAATATAAAGATTCAATATATAAAAGAGTTTAAGCTTAAAAAGACAAAAAATGGGTATTATCTCATCACAGCATCATATCTACGTCTCATCTCAATTCATGCTCATGGAAATTAAGGTAACATAAAATTTCCATGCCACAAAATTTTTGTTTTTTCTTTAGCTTTTAACAATTTTGTCAAAAAATCACGTTCAGCTTATTAATTATAACAACTTGCAAAATGTATTTGTCTTTATCTAGCATGCATTTTCTTATCCAAATATCATAGACAACACAACACAACACAGCACAATAATGGAGGGGAAAATATGTCAAGTTGAAATTCATTGAGCCAGCCCAGCATTTTCAATCTCGGTAGTCAGGCCATCAGCTGTCTGTCCGTCCGTCAGTGCTTGTTACCAAGATTGATTGAGAGCGATTGCAGACATATTGTTGCTAGTGATGTCAGTATTGCTGCTGGCGAAAAAACGCACACAGGCTCAGGTGTGTAACATAGGGTTGCATGCGGCAAATTGACAGACTGTCATCACTTTGACAGTTGCTTGTCAGAAATTTTTCCCTAACATCTTCTTCTTGCTGACATTTTCCATTATTTAATTTATTAAAAGAAAGTTTTTTTGGTAAATTGATTTCGAAATTGAGTTGGAATCGAATTAATATTGATGTTGTGCTAGGATGGTAAGTAATGGAAGAAGAATTATTTTAATGTTGATGCATGAATACTTTCTGAACAAAATATATGTTTTTTCTTTTAAATTGTCTCAGCATCGAAAAGCATTATTATCTTGAAAATTAATGTATAAGTAAGTTGCATACAAGAATTTAAGCTCTCAACGAAAAACTTAAACCAACCATATTAGAAACAAGAATAGTTTGAGGATAGCTAAATATGCGTGCTCAGCAATTAGTAAGCCATTTTTCTTCTGCTAAAGTAAGCATTAAGTAGTTAAGGAGCCAATATGAGTCAATTGAGTTATAACGTGGTCATACTTGATTTGTTTGATTTTCAATAGATTATGCATTCAAAGGAAAAACTCGCATTATATTTTGTTGTCACTTAGTCAAGCTGAATGAAATATTTTTATTAGGACCACCCTAAATATGCACCTTTAGTAAAATATTTAAGCCTCTTAATATAAAAGACTCGTGCTGTAAATTCCATCTGAATCGATTAAGTGGTCTTTGGGAATATGCTATTTTATTTTTGGTTCTATTACATGACACCCAATATCTCTTTGTGTTGCAGTAAAAGTTTTTTAACTTTTGTGTATGCTCATCCTTAATATGTTTCGGGTATTTGTTTTTTACCGCGACCACAAATGAATCACCATTTTCACTGTTTACAAATATTTCAAACAAATTTTCATAAGATATACTCATTTTCCTTGGAAACTTGCCTAGCTCACACATTAAATAGTCAGAAAAGACTGAGTTATTGAGGCTTAAAATTTGACTTTTATACAAATACAGGTACAAAATATTGTGTTACAAACCTCAAACATAATACTTGTTCAGCGAAAAAATTTAACTACCTAATAAGCTAAATTCCTTGTATGATATCTACCGTAATAAAACAGGTGTCTATAAAGTTGGCCTGCACTAGAGTTCACTGTTATCAGAAGTGCATCTACCTGTATTCTATACAAAAAATACAGGTTTATTCTATTTGACATAGATATTTTTAAATTGCATTAAAAACTTAGATATAAATATCTGAGGCGAGTATTACTATTTCGCTATACAAAAGCGAATTTTGTTAAAAAGAGTGAAATGATTTGGAAAAAGTGACAAATCAAGCGTTTTGGAGGCGGGGCAAAGCCCATATTATATGGACAGAAGTTTTTTAGGTACTCTTTACATATGCATCTTTTTGCGTCAAATAGTTTTGGAAATAGGAAGAATAACGGTAACGTCCATATTTATAATTTTTAATTTATTTTGAGTGATGTATAGACATCGCTGCAAACTTTCTATCAAATTCAGATTAACAATTTCCAAGTCAAAATATCATAGACTGAAAACCGTCATTACACAACAAATTCAGTTTTATGCAGGAGCGTCACTTCACCAAAACCTTGGGGGGGGGGGGGCCAGAATTATAATTCCACCACTATTAGATGGTTTTATTAAATTGTTGTATTGAATAATGCCTAGTATCAGATCCTTAGGGGGGGACAATACCCTCCCCAGCCCTACCGAGTTGACGGCACTGGTTTTATGCATATCATGTCACATAAGTAGCTATAACTTCTAAATGCGCAAATATATGCAGGTAAGACCTCTATGATATTTGTTGGCAGATAAGTCAACTATAACCTCCCATTCACTAATCCTTGATTGACATTGATTTGTGGGTTATAGGCCAAGGTAAATTGGAAAAACTATGCTAAAAACGACTTTATTTAAAAAATTCATGAAAATTACTAACTAAAATTTTTTCTACATCTTGTGAAAATTATCTATTTTAAAATACCATAAATTCAGAGAGTATACTTCAAATTCCCATGTTTTTTCAAACTTTTGAAATTTTCCATTCTTAATATTGCGAAAAATGTAAAAAAATGCTATTTTAATGAACGATAAAAAGTTATCTAACCTTGATCACCCATAAAAACCAAAATACTTGTCATAAATCAAAAAAAGTTTTCGGTTTTAGAACCTTTGGTCAATTATCTGTCAAATAAAAAAAAAAAGTTTCGAAAATCAGAAATCGAAAATTTGATTTTAGCAATCACTTTTTGAAAAAGGAGCCACTGTGCGCCGGTGTGGTTTTTTTTTTGGCTAGAAGCATTAAAAAAATTAAAAAGTTTTGTACTTGCTGTTGTTGCATCTTTTTCCTGATGGGGAGTTAAATTTGTCATATTTGACACATTTTCCTGCTTTGGAATCAAAGGAGATCCGCATTGTACACTCCATGGTGACTTAGCAGAGAGAGGTGCAGCTTCTTCATTTGTTTTAAATCAGTGGTCGGCATTCTATCGCCCGCGGGCAGCGTAGCCACATTTACAGTTTTAACTGCAAATACAGTTTTTTAGACAACCGCGCAGTTTTTTTTTATATATTAAAGTTTTTTTTATAAAATGCTGGCCAACTTTACTCTAAATAATATTATGAATCAAATTTTAAAAATCACATATAAAAAAAATATCAACTTTTTCGTACAAAAAAATTGTACTTAAACTTTTATTATCAAGCAAATAGCAAAGTTGATTAAACTATCATGTTCAGAATAATGAAATAATGTTTCATCTAAGAAATTTTTTTCAAATCGGAAGGGTTTTGAAATGTTATTTTAAAGAATTGTTTGCTTATTTTTTTTTATTTTACTTTCTATGCAAAGAAAATGAACCTTATTTGTGTCAATGAATATGTACATATATGGGGAAATCAACGAAAGCTTTGACTTTTTTGATACTCGGTTGTCTACGCATGAAAAACGAATTATGGTAAGAGCATGTACCAAGCCTGTAGATCTTTAGTTCGCCTACGCGACTATCCGATCTGATAATATGCATAAGGACGACAGTTGATAAAAAGTTTCTGGAAAGCTTTAAAAAATGAAAAACCTCGAAATTTACACTTTTTTAAGCAATACTCTGCAAATAATGTTTTTTCTTTTTCTAGATAACTTTTTGAGGCGTGAATGAATCGTTCTGAAATTGTAATGAGACTTTACTTTTTGCAATGAAAATTCAATTCATAAACGTAAAATCAGTGTGCCAATTAGCACTCAAACTAGCGATACTCGATTTTGTGCAATCAGCAAATTTCGCAGTTTTTTGTGTGTAGTTTTTTGAGGCATTTACATATTTAAATTTAGGTTGGACCAAATGATTCCACATGAGTGAACAAAACAATCTGTTGTTTTAAAATTGATGTGCCATCCCAAATATTGAAACTGGAGGCACCATATTGAAGCACAACGTCCGCGAAACTTTTTTTCGAAAACATTTTTTTTTGTTGGCACAGCAATAATTTTATGTTTTGCACTTCAGAACCTGTTGTTATCTATAATTCTTCACTTCGATAATATATTATCAAAAACCTCACCTTGGCGGATGAATGTATCAAACGTTATTGAAGTATACGTGAGTGACAAGTACTCCGCATACTGAGCCGAAAAAACTGAAACACTGCTATAAATCGCATATAGATATAAGTTAACTTTTTGAAACATGATTAAAAACGAGAACCGCCGATATATTATTGCTTCAAAACGTCTAAGAAACATGTCTACCAGAGTTAAAAATGTGTGCCTCACAATTTCAAATTGAGTTTCACTTTTGTGAAAAATCAAAGGTTTCGTGAATTTCCCTATATGACAAATAATTTTTGGAAAAATGAGGCTTGCAGTTATTAGTCGATTCTTCTGATGTATTTTTGGATAGAAATTTAACTAAATGATTAACAAGGTAGACGTGAAGAGGAAGTAATTGAAGTATAGAATAAATTTAAATGCAAGTAAATTATTGTTATATGCTATTTTTATATTTTATATTGCTATAAATATCAAAAGAAAATAGTGTTTAATATAATAGAAGTGTAATAGTTTAATAGAAGAAGAAGGGAAGGAGAGGGGGAAGTACGGGCGTACAAAAAAACCTGTTCAGTTAATTTATTTACAAAGCGCTGAGCTGCAAAAAAAGGTCATAAACTTTTTTCTATAAAAAAAGTTAAATTTTACTAAAAACGTCTTCGCTTTGGAAGATAGCAGTTTTTTACAGTTTTTTTTTGGGAATTTGCAGTTTCTCGAAGAAAAAAATCTGACAACATTGGTTCCAGGTAAACTCTGGAGCTATTCAGCCAATTTGTATGAAATTTGGCTTATGTCTGTAATTTGGTCTAACTAAGGACATACAGATAGTTTATATTTCGATTAAATGCTTATTTGGGGTGGCCCTCATACAAAAATATATTAAAAATAGCATTTTCACAAGGACCAGTTAATCGATTCACATTGAATTTACACCGTGTGTTTTTTATATTAAGAGTCAAAGCTTAGGCTACAAAACTTTTGGTTAGGGTGCATATTTAAGGTGGTCCTCATACAAACATATTATTAAAAAAGCATTTTCACAAAGGCCGTTTAATCGATTCACATGGAATTTACACCACATGGCTTTTATATTAAGGTTATGCCTCTACAAGAGGCATAACCTTAGGCTACAAGACTTTTATTTAGGGTGGGCTTCATACAAACATATTTTTTAAATATCATTGTAGTATATGTATTTCAATATCTACATATTTTTACTTATTCAAATTTATATTTCAATATTTTATTTTTTTTATATTTCTCTAACATTTAATTCAAAATTAATAATTCAAAAATTGAAAATATTTGACAAACAAAAACTTAAAAACTATTTGATATTTATAAACATTATTTTAATTGAAATTTAAAGTAAAATTAATATAGTGATGATGCTACATCACTCCCCCTCCAATTAAATGAATTAATATTAATTAAAATAAATGAAATGGAATTTATTAATTAATGTTGTAAGTAACTGATCTTTTGTTTAAAGAAGTGTGAGGTGTTGTAGAATTGTTGTTTTCAAATTTGTTTATGAATGCTGGTTTGAGATTATCAATTGAAACAGTTTTAATAAAATTACCAATTCTTATTTTGAACGATTTATTTTGTTTGGAAATTACTTTGTAGGGACCTTCATATGGTTGTTGGAGCCCTGAAGTTCGATTTATTTTCAAAAAAACATAATCACAGGTGTTTAGTCCTCTAGGGACAAAAGACTTCGTTGAGTTTTGTGGTGAATAATATTAGATCTGGTGTGAGCAAAATGCTGTCTAAGTTTAGAAAGCATTTCGTCTTCTTTTAGTGGTACAGAACATGATGTGATTAATTCACCTGGCAATCTTAATGTTTGTCCATATACTAGTTCTGCTGGACAACATTTAAGATCTTCTTTAACTGTGCATCGTAAACCAAGTAAAATAAAGGGAAGTTCGTCGGACCAATATATTGAATTTTTAGAAGTTAATATTGCAGTCTTAAGTTGACGATGGAAACGTTCGATTATTCCATTAGCTTGTGGATGATAAGCTGTACTATGAATTTTATGTGATCCGAGTAGTTTTGTCAGTTCTTGAAAAAGTTTGCTTGTAAATTGGGTACCTTGATCAACAGTAATGTTTAAAGGTACTCCAAATCGTGGAATGTATTGGTATGCAAAAGTTTTAGCCACCGTTTGAGCTGATATGTCCTTTAATGGAAAGGCTTCTGGCCATCTTGTGTGTCTGTCGATTATCGTCAGGATATATCTATTGCCATTAGAAATTGGAAGAGGACCAACTAAATCCATGTGTATATGTTCAAATCTACTCGCTGGTATAGGAATTGTATTGGTTGGTGATTTTGTATATCGTTGAACTTTAGACTTTTGACATTCTATACAATTTGTGGACCAAGAGTTTAAGTCTTTTCGCATCTCTGGCCAGAAATATTTTGACTGAATCAGTTTTCTAGTTGGTCTAGTTCCAGGGTGTGAAATTGAATGCAGTTTATCAAAAATTGTTTTTCTCATGGAAACAGGTACGTATGGACGTGGAGGATGATATGATACATCGCACCAAATTTTGAATTTTAAAATAGGAAGAGATATTTCTTTAAGATTAAATTTAGGATTAGAGGTCGAAATAAGTGTCTTCAGTGTATCGTCTGAACTTTGTTCTATGTACAATTTTTCAAAATTTATATCATTAGACGATATTGCATCAATTTCTGGAATTCGTGATAGTATATCAGCGACGATATTATTTTTACCCGAAATGTATTGAATGTCGTTTGTAAATTGTGCAATATATTCGAGGTGTCGTGTCTGTCGAGGTGATCTGTCGGCTTTCGAGTCAATGACATAGGTAAGAGGTTTGTGGTCTGTGTAAATAGTAAATTGTCGACCTTCTAAAAAATGTTTGAAGTGTTTAACGCTATTGTATATGGCTAAAAGTTCCCGATCAAATGTTGAATACTTAATTTCGGTAGGACTTAATTTGCGTGAAAAGTATGCTAAAGGCTCAATAGTTTTGCCATTTGATTGCTGCAATACTGACCCAATTGCAATGTTGGAAGCGTCAACGGATAATGATAATTTTGATTTTTTACGAAAATGATTTAATAATGTGTTTTTGGCGAATTTTGTACGTACATTTATAAACGCGTCTTCTGCTTCTTTAGTCCAAGTTAGTTTTTTTTCTTTATTTTTGATAGCCTTCGTTAGAATATCATGAAGTGGACTTAATGATTCGGCTAAAAAAGGCACAAATCTGTGATAATAATTTATCATGCCTGAAAATTTTTGTAATTTAGTAATTGAATTAGGTTTTTCAAATGTAAGAATTACTTTGGATCTGTCTTCAGATGGTTGAATTCCTTTTGCTGAAATTTGGTAGCTTAGGAATTCAAGAGATGAGACGCCAAGTACACATTTGGAAGGTTTAATATTGAGTCCATATTCATCAAGTTTTTTAAAAACGGTGTGTAAATGTTCTTTATGTTGTGATTCATTTTCACTTGCAATTAGAATATCATCGACGTAAGCGAAAGCAAAATCAAGATTACAAAATATTTCGTTTACGAAACGTTGAAATGTCTGAGCACTATTTCGCAATCCAAATGGCATCCTTACAAATTCAAACATGCCAAATGGTGTGGTAATAGCAGTTTTATGTATATCACCTTCGGCCATAGGAATTTGGTGATAAGCTCTAACGAGGTCTATTTTAGAAAAAATAGTTTTGTTTCTTAGATTTATATTAAGGTCTTGAATGTGGGGTAGTGGATAACGATCAGGTATAGTGATATTGTTTAACCTACGGTAATCGTCACAGGGTCTCCAATCATTGGGTTCCTTTTTGGGAACTAAATGTAGCGCAGATGTAACGTGTGATGAAGATGGACGACAAACTCCGATTTTAACTAAATAATCGAATTCTGCTTTTGCTATATTATATTTTAATGGATCAAGTCTACGTGGTTTGGAAAATGGTAATGATCCATTAGTTTCAATCCTGTGAACTGTGGAATGCTTAACAGGCTTATTATAGTCAGGTTCCGAGATTATACTTGGATATTCGTTCAATAATTTTGTAAATTTATTTGCTATTATATGAATTTTTAATTCTGAGATTTTAGAATAGCCTGATTTTCCCGAATTAATTAAATTTGTTGTTGAATCGATAATTTGTTTCTGTTTGATATCCACTAAAATTTCAAATTTTTCAAGGAAATTTGCGCCAATAATTGGTGTTTGAATATCTGCGAGGATGAAGGGAAAATAAAAGTCACGTTTTAAACCGAGGTCTACATTGAATAATTTTGTGCCATAAGTCTTAATTGTTGTACCGTTAGCTGCTGTTAAAATAACGTTTGAGTTTCTTTTAAAACTATTAAATTTGGTGACAGGTACAACGGAAACGACGGCTCCTGTGTCTATTAAAAAATTAAGTTTATTCTTTTTGTCGAAAATGAAAAGACGACGAGTTGGGTTGAAATGTGTTCTATTATGTGTCGTCGGCATAATAGATGTATTTAGTTTAAATTGTTATTATATCTTTTTGTAGCTCTAGTGTTTTTAGAAAAAGAACAAGGTTGAATGCATTTACGTGCTTTAATGCCAAATTTATTATGATACCAGCAAAAATTATGTCTAAAATTAGTTTGAAAAGATTGTTCATGGTATGCTCTTGGATTGGATTTAAGTTCAGCCATCTCTTCTGATAAGCTATTTACTTTCTCAAATATTGTCGATGTTAATTGGACCAAATTTTGCATGGTATTTTCTGTGTTATGGTGTGTTGACATGGTACATACTTCCGGTTTATGAGACAGTTGAAATATTTTATCGGCCATTATTAATTGATCTTCAAAATTTTGAAAATTGGTTGCAGTTAAGTGAATTTGTAATTGTTGAGGTAATTTTCTTATCCATAATTTTTGTAAAAATTCATGACTAATGATTGATATTGGTCCTGCGAGTATTTTTATATCACGATAAAATTCCGATGGTTTACGATCACCAAGTTCTATGTCACTCAAAATTTTTTCGAAACGTAAATCTTCACTAAGCGAAAACCGTTGACATATATTTTTTTTAATGTTTGAGTAAAGATTAGAGGATGGAGGAAATTGTATTATATCTAATAATTTAGATACTACTTCTTGTTGAAGTGCAACTATCACATTTTGGTATTTGACAATATCATCTGTTATATTGTTAAGAGAAAATTGCATTTCAATTTGTAAAAACCATGCTTCAGGGTTCTCAAACCAGAATTGTGGCAGTTTAATTAAAGTTTTTGTGGTCATTGGTAGGTATGTTTGATTAATGGTGTTAGTGTTTGTGGAAATTGTAGGATCAGTGTTGTCACTTGTGATATTTAAATTCGGATTAATTTCGCGACGAGGTGAGCGAGATCGAGTGGTAGGCATTTTAAGATTTTATAAATTAATTGGAAGGAAAGGATTTACAGATTTGAAATAACTTAGAAAAAAAATTGTTATCAAATTATTAAAAGGTGGATAAATGTTTTGAATGGATAAAAAATATTGTTGTGTTTAATATATGCATATATATTTTATTTATAGATAGGATGTATTTTAAACTTGCGATTGGACGTCTTTTGGATATTTTGCATCAATTTTGTAAGGGTTCACACGTATATATGAATGTGAAGATTTATTCGTTGATGATTTTTCATTCGTTATTTGATTGAAGATAATATGTTCATACATGTAGTTTGTTGAGGATGAAATGATTATAGTTGATTGTTAAATTCTTTGTTGGATGGTTAATTGATTTTAGTTGATTGTTTGCAGGATCGCCAATTTGTAGTATATGTATTTCAATATCTACATATTTTTACTTATTCAAATTTATATTTCAATATTTTATTTTTTTTATATTTCTCTAACATTTAATTCAAAATTAATAATTCAAAAATTGAAAATATTTGACAAACAAAAACTTAAAAACTATTTGATATTTATAAACATTATTTTAATTGAAATTTAAAGTAAAATTAATATAGTGATGATGCTACAATCATTATCACAAACACCAGCTAATCGAAATTTGGAAATTACACCGGGTGTCTTTTATATTAAGAGTGATTGCTTAGGCTATAAAACTTTTACTTAGGGTACATATTTAGGGTGGATATCTTACAAAAATATTTTTAAACTATCATTTTGACGAAGACCGGTCAATCGATTCACTTAGAATTTACACCACATGTCTTTTATATTAAGAAGCATTGCTAAGGCTATAAAACTTTTATATATATAATACATATATAACAATGATGTCAAAATTTCAGACCCTGGTGATGTAGCCAATGAATTTAATAATTTTTTTGTAACAATTGGTACTTCGTCGTTCGTCCACTGTTTGTGAGTGTATGAGCAAACAAGATAATGCTGAAAACCATTGTTCTTTAAATAGCTTTTTCTTTGAACCAATTTCTGGTCTTGAGCTCTTAAAAATAATAAAATCTTTGAACAATACAAATTCATGTGGCAATGATGGTGTATCCAACAAAATACTAAAATATATTTCACTTTATGTAGTCGATGTTTTAAAACACCTTTTTAATGCCAGTATCAGTTCGGGTATTTTTCCAGGTGAATTAAAATGTGCCACAGTAATTCCTCTTTTCAAAAAAGGAGACAAAATAGATAAAAACAACTACAGGGCAATATCCCTGTTATCCTCAATTTCAAAAATTTTTGAAAAAGCAGTAAAAAGTAGAGTCTTATCGAATCTTGATAAAATACATTTTTTTAGTAAAATGCAATATGGTTTTAGGTCAGGTTTATCAACAGAAGATGCGCTTTTAGAATTTTTTTCTTCCATTTACAAGGAAATGGATAGCAAAAGTAACTGCGCTGGTCTTTTTGTAGATATTTCGAAAGCCTTTGATATGGTCGACCGTCAAATCCTTTCGAATAAATTATATTGCACAGGTTTTCGAGGGATTATATACACTTGACTTAAATCATATTTAACTGACCGAGTACAAAAAGTTAAAGTGGCAAATAGTCTTAGCAACACTAAGGTCATAAGTCTGGGAGTACCTCAAGGCTCAGCCCTTGGACCTATTCTCTTTTTAATATATTTAAACTCAGTTTTTTCCTTACCCTTCATGGGTAAAGTCACTGCTTTTGCTGATGACCTTGCCATCGCCTATAGTGAGTTAAATCCACTTGATTTAGTATCCAGCTTAAATCATGATATTCATCTCTTGAGGATATGGTTTGCCAGCCATAAGTTGATTGTTAGCAATAAAACAAACATAATGTATTTTTCTTATTATAATGATGAATCACCCTCTGCTGAAATTATTTTTCACTCTTCACACTGTAATAGATTTAGTTTACACAGTGAAGTTTGTACCCTGAACAGTTCCAAATTTAGTTTTATTGAGAGCACTAGCTGCAGTGACTGCTGCTTTAAAGTTGAGGATGTAACTAACTTTAAATATCTCGGTAATTTAAAGCGGTACTTGCTAACTTCTATTCGTTACTTCTATCGTCTACGTAAATTTTGTTCAAATGAAACGCTTAAAACAATATACTATGGATTATGTCAATCTAAGCTACAGTATGGCTTAAGTTGTTGGGGTGGGGTTTCTCTTAATAAGGTTCGCCCTCTTTTAACCCTACAGAAGTGCGCAATCAGGAACATTTGCAACGTTAATCGTAGAGTGAACTCTATTGAATTGTTCAGACAACTTGGAATACTTCCTGTTAGACAATTGTACTGCTTTAAAGTTCTGAAGATTTTTTTCATTAGATCAAGATACATGCATAGTCGCATTTATGAAAATTATAGCTTGCGAAGTAATTTCCACTCTCTTGTTGTCATTCCTGCTGCTCGCACATCTCATTTTCAAAAATTTTACACTTTTGTGTCGTGTAAATTGTTCAACTGCATTCCTGTTAGTTTTCGTATCATAAGGAATTTAACTGTTTTTTTAAAAAATGTCAAACGTTTTTTACTTAGTTTTAACCATCTCGAAATCGAAGTTTTGCTTAGACCTACAGTTTAATTGTTAAAATTTATTTAACTTGTTTCCTTAAACACTTATAAATAATGTGTATTTCAAAATGTACATCAGTCATACAATTTTTATATATAATTTTATTCTTTTAAATAGTTCAAATCAATAATTGTATTACCCAATATCTCTGCTGATATGTTCTTTTTTTTTACCCCACAGCACAATTATATTGTAATATATTTTGAAGTAACACTTAAAACTATATACATAAGTTACTTGTATATTAAATGTTGTTTACCTTTTCTCAGATACATTTATTATCTTCTTAAATTTTGTTACATAATACATATATGTCTATATTTTTGTATCCAGAAAATGAATTAATTAAAATAATAATAATAATAATAATATAGGGTACATATTAAGCGTGACGCTCATACAAAAATATTTTTAAAATAGCATTTAAATGATCACATCAAATTTACATCACGTAGATTTTACATTAAGAGGCATAGCTAGGGATTGGAAATGAAGTTATAAACAGGGTATGCATTGGGCCCATCTGCGGCCTAAGTTATGATGACAATTGTCATCTCCCGTGCTTACCTAACAGCTTAGATAACAAAACTTTTATTTGGGGTGCATATTTAAGGTGGCCCTCATACAAAAATATTTCTTATATGTCATTTTGTCGAAGACGTTCACTATCTGTAATTTGGTCTAACTAAAAAGATATGATAGTTTTTATCTCGATTATTGACCTAAATCTATTTTTATTGCAAATTAAATGTTAATTATATGTAGGACAGTACATCTAACAGTTCTATATTGGTTTCTGCTCAATATTGATTCTCCGAAACTCTTTACCAATCATTTTTAAATTTTTGTGTAACATTCCATTCCCATTCCCGCAAGTTTACAGATCGACTAAGATTTTTTTATAATTATTAGTTAATTTTAATTTGACTGTATTAAAGAGTTAAAGTTAACTGTTTAAGCTGTCATTAAAAATTAAAAGAACCACAGCAACGCGTGGCCGGGACAGCTAGTTACTTTATATAAAAAGAAAATTGCTTGGTAGTAATGTGCAATATTCGATTGTTTTAAAATTTCTGTTTAAATTAACTTATTATTACCACTCCATAATATATGTAAATTTATTTCTAGGCTGAGAATCTTCTTTTGGATTTTAATATGAACATAAAAATAGCTGACTTCGGATTTTCAAACAATTTCAAATACGGCGAACTTTTAGCTACTTGGTGTGGCTCTCCACCTTACGCAGCGCCAGAAGTATTCGAAGGAAAACAATACACAGGACCTGAGATTGATATATGGGTAAAAGTCAAAGTTACACATAAGAATAGTTTTTTTTTTGTTTATTATAGACTGAAAGTACAGGAATGTACTAAATGAAAATAACACTACTCGACAAATTTTTGCAAAATATTATTGCGGCAAATAAAAATCACCACTCCTATAAGAAAATTTTTCGCTAAATCCGAAAATCATAGTGGTTTTGCCAGATCAGGTCTGGTTTTCGAGATAAAGGGCAAAAACCAAAAACATGCACTGTCACGGGAGGTAACGCCATATAGGCTCGATTAAAAACGTTATTTTACATGATACTTATTCCAAATCTTTTTGTTTCCTAAAAGTAGAGATCACGACAAAAATTTTGGAGTAATGTATATCACAACAGCACCACTAGTTTGGTCGCTACGGCTAAAAACAGGTCAACAAAAATGCTATTTTTTGCAATTTTTTAAAAAATTTTCTACCTTGGCACCTTATAACTCGAAAAAAATCTTTTGAACTCAAAAAGTTAGCTATCCTATCTTGTAGTATGTTGAAATATAAAAGTTTTAAGTACAATAAGTTTATATTTTGGTTTCATTTCATAAAAGTTATTTTAAAAAAACTAAAACAATGTAAGATTCAATTTCATACATTTTTGTTTAAACAGTTGGCATTTTATAATTAAACATTATTTAATCGAACTTACAGTCATTAAGCAAAGATTTATTACTTATTGATCAATGCTATTTTTTCAACAAACATGACAAAGATAACAAATGGAACAATTTTAACCTAGTAATTGGTGACATGTTTCGGCTATTACCAATAGCCTCATCAGACCAGTTTGGTTAATTCTGTACATGGACTCGAACCCCTGACCGTTCATGCATTGCAATTGCATATTTTGCGACGGCCGCTCTAACACTTGAGCTACTGAGGGACTTGTCATGAGTTGTACAGAGTGCGCATATTCCATTTGTCATCTTTTGTCACTTTCCCGCTTGCTGCCATAGCCGTTAGACCGTCGCCTAAAGTCATGCTATGATTTATTTTTTCGAAATTGTGGTGTTGCCAGTTTGAAATATGACTTAAAATGGTCCTAACTAAAATCGTAGTAAAGTCAGTAATGCTTTCCATCCTAGGTAAATTTGAACATGGATAAATATAGGAAAATATTTGCAAAAGTCACCCGGGTGACTAATACTCCAACGGAGGGTTAAAATTTATTTGAAAAAAAAAATTATTATAAGCAAAAATGTATGAAATTACTCTTACATTGTTTTAGTTTTTTTAACATAACTTACATGAAATGAAACCAAAATATAAAAATAGTATATTTAAAATTTTTAGATTTCAACATGCTACAAAATAGGATAGCTAACTTTTTGAGTTCAATAGATTTTTTTCGAGTTATAAGGTGCCAAAGTTGAAATTATTTTGAAAAATTGCATTTTTGTTGACCTGTTTTTAGCCGTAGTGATTAAACTAGTGGTGCTGTTGTGACATATATTACTCCAAAATTTTTGTCGTGATCTCTACTTTTAGATTTTTTTAGATATGGAATAAGTGTCATGTAAAATAACGTTTTTAATCGAGCCTATATGGCGTTACCTCCCGGGACAGTGCATGTTTTTGGTTTTTGCCCTTTATCTCGAAAACCAGACCTGATCCAGGAAAACCCTTATGATTTTCGGATTCAGCGGGAAATTTCCCTATAGGAAGAGTGGTTTTTATTTGCCGCAATTTTTCTTGTCGATTAGTGTAATTAAAGTTAGTTGATGAATTCTAGGTATTGATAAACGCAAATGTTGTTTGGGAAAGTTGATCAAGTTAAATTTCCTTTAAAGAAATATATATTTTATGTGTCACGCAAAATATTTTGAGAAATTGTTGTGATATACACTGCGGTTAATCAGGATAGAACCAACTGAATTTTATGCAAAAAATCTCTATAAATTGTGAATGCAAAAACCATATAAAAGCACTTATAATGCACTACTTAAAGACTAAAAATCAATTCCCAATGCATTATAACGGTACTTTTCTTTAATTGCTTATAAACATGTATAAAATTCGTCTTTTTTTTCTTGGTTCACCAGGATAGAACCACTTTTTAATTGCTCTATAAATGAAACAAAAATAAATTGTTTGTTTTAAAAAATTGATTTTATTGTAATAGTTTTATCTGAATATTTATATAAAAATGTATACTTTTGCCGTTATTCGCAATAACTTTGTAAATTCTGCATTTCATTGACTCGTATAGAGATTTTAAATAATCATGAGAAAAATCGGTCCCTGCTGCTTTTATTCCTTCAATAAGCTCATTCTTAGTTTTGTACTGTATTCCTACTTCGTAGACCTTACGGGTTAGCCAACCTCAAACATTTTCAATAAAGTTAAGATCGGATGAGAAGAGCGGCAAATTTAAGGTTTCAAAATTTTGGCTAGAAATCCATGATTTAACTACACGTGCCGTGTGTATAGGTGCATTATCATGTTGATAAATCCAATCTAGTGGTCCAAAAATATCATTAATCTTTGGAAAAACTAGTTCCAGAAGATTTTTGTAAAGATCTCCCGGTCATTCGCGTACTTTTTACGAAAAGATCAATGGTTGCGTAATATGAAACTGCAGCCCATACCATAACGCCGCCCTCTCTACTGTGCTTTTATATTTCTGAAAAGTTAGAGCATTTATTGTTTTTGCATTCACAATTTATAGAGATTTTTTGCATAAAATTCAGTTGGTTCTATCCTGATGAATTTTGTGTCTTAAGACTTTAGGCAATGTAGTGATGGCGCCAATACTGTTCCAGCTTTGGTACCAGTAAGTGTCCTTTAAGTAAATCTTAAAGAAATCACAGCCAGTCGCAAGAGGTGTTATGCCAAAAATCGGCCTTTCTATAATGGCCGAGGTCGGGGATAGACCCCCCCGAAATTTTTTGACGGACACTATATAGAAACGATTTTTGAAAGAATAGACACTACGTAAAATTGACTTTGAGAGTAATACATAATACAAAAAAGATTTTCTCAATCGAACAGACACTATATGAAGTCGATTTTGAGAAAAAAAAGTCTGAAAAAAAAGGTAATCAGATATTGAAAATGATTTTTGACCAGCTATAAGAAATAGTTGATAATCATCGATTTGTATTAGCTTATTTTTATGTTTTAGTGCCGTCATTATGTGGGATATGGGAGCAGATTTAACTTGAAAAATTAAAATGTTGATTGTTATAAGCAGGGCAACATAAAATATGTATGAAAAACTTACGAAATATTTGTGTAAGTATGGACGAAAAATGGGCAAAATATTTACGATAATATTTACGAAAAAACAAGACATGAATAGATTTTTTTTAATTTATTTTATTAACGTTCAAAAAAGTCATGAAAACGGTTACGATGGATGAGGATATGTTTTCTCAAGGCTCTTTTATACGCAGCAAACGTACGTTCAACATCAAACGATGCTAAAGGTGCATATTTGAATACTTCAATCTCATGTCGGACTCGTTGGATTCACCCGTTTTTAGAATGCCTACAATTTCTTAGAATTTGACAAGCCTACGTACATAGTTGAATTTCCTGAGGAATTGTGGTTTTCTCGAAATTGCCTTAAGACTATGCCGGATGTTTCCAAAACATAAGTGAGAGATTTGTCCTTTTTCTTTGCTTTGCTTTGTTATTGCAAAAATTCAGAACGCGAATTAATGATTTAGATTCGTGAATTGAATTGTCTTTCGGGATTTGTAAATACATTTTGCTTATTTTTCGTCAAGAGTGCCCAGAAAACATTTAATATCTTTGAAATGACTAGCGAAAGAAACATCTGCATAGATCCAGGTACCTTAGCGAGTTATAATCGGTTGTGAAGGGAATATCGATTTGAGTTGCTGTCTTTGAAAAAGATAGTTCGATAAAATTGAATCATTGCAATGTTTTGTTTCGCCATCGCACAGTGGATTTTTGTGGCCATAAATAGAAAGATTTTGAAAGTGCTAGGGATTGAAAAAAATTTTAAGAGAATCGTCAGAGAATACTTAGGGAATGAAAAAAAAAAAACTACAAAAGTATTAAATTTGTTTTGAGTTTAGTGAAACAGTGGGCTCAAATTTGAATTTTGTACACCAAAAATGTTCTATGAAACTTTTTATAAAAGCGCTTGTTGGATAAAGCGCTCTAGTTAACTTGTTTGAAACAAAATGCTATAATATAGCATATTGGCGGAAAGTACATTACTTCCACTTTATAAAAATCAATTTTTTTTTTTTTTATTATCTTTATATGAATTGTACGGATTTTTCAAAAATTATATTGAAAAATGATAAAAATGGAAACTTTGCAAACTTTGACAGAAAAAAAAAGTATATCTCCGGATTTCGAAAATTTTTTTATATGTAATGTAAGAAAGTATGGTTAGCTAAAAAACAAATTTTTAGCTGCAAATTTTCACAATTTTTTTTTATCAAGTTTTTCCTAATGTAGTTTTAGAAGGAACAAAAAATACTGACTTTTATGAAATGCTCTTATTAATTTATTTTTATTGAAATAAACCAAAATTTCATATTAACATAAAGTTTATAGATCATACTTTTCAAAAAATGTTTACTTGAGCTTCTGTATTCTATGTGTGAATTATGGTGATTTTTTTAAAATTAGGGCTGTAAAAGTCATAATTGAGAAAATTGGCAAGCTTTGACAAAAAAAAAAAAAGTATATCCCCGGATTTCGGAAATTTTTTAATATGTTATGTGAAAAAGTATGGTTAAGCAAAATCCAAGATTTCAGCTGCTTTTTCTCAGAATTTTTTTTTTATGATTATTTTTCTACTGCAACATTTTAAGGAAAAAATATTTTTATTTCTTCACATTTTGCAACGCTTTACAATAATTTTATCGATTGTAAAGGCTTACAGTGTGAAATAAGATGCTTAAATTTTGAAAGAAGTTCCTTTTAGTAGAGGGGAACTGAAAAGGGATATTTTTTCTCTTTCTATCCTCCTTGGGGTTCACCCTTTTTATACCTGAATATAACGTAGTGGAGGTATGGTAGATGCAGCATATGGGGCTTAAGTCCGATTATGAAAATTTATATTATTATCATTATTTTTTTATTATTATTATTTTTATTATTCTAATTATATATTTTCCAGTAAATATTAAAAATTTTTATGTTTTTATTTATAATTGTTATTTTATATTTTCCAATAAATTCGTTATTTATATTCTGTATCGAGTTTTCAAATGTGGTGTTTAATATATGTAGTTTTTTATTTTTCTCTAATAACTTGTAAACTATAAAAGATATCGGGCAATTTATAAAATTTTTGAAATCAGCATAGCCAATTTATTGGGAATTAATACCCATTTTGAAATAAAACATCAAAAACCATTCTACCTATGTATGGAAGGTAGGCGTGTGCGTGAACCGATTTTTTTCATATTCACAAGTTTTTGGTTGTTTTAACCCAAAAACGTCTGTGCCAAATTTCAAGACTCTAACGCTATTACTACTGCCACCTGTTTTGATTTTTCTCTAATAACTTGAAAACTATAGAAGATATCGCAAAATTAGTATTTTTTTTGAAATCATCATTGCCAAATTAAAGGGAATTGATACCCATTTTGAAAAAAGGTCTCATCCACATCTCAACTTTGTATGGGAGGTAGGCGTGTCCTTGAACCGATTTTTTTTATATTCATAAGTTTTTGTTGTTTTAACCCAAAAAACGTCTGTGCCAAATTTGAAGACTCTAGCTCTATTACTACTGTTAATGGCCACCTTTTTTGGTTTTTCTCTAATAACTTGAAAACTATAAAAGATATCGCAAAATTAATAACATTTTTGAAATCAGCATTGCCAAGTCAAAGGAAATTGATACCCATTTTGAAAAAAGGTCTCAACTACATCCCAACTTTGTATGGGAGGTAGGCGTGTCCGTGGACCGATTTTACTCATATTCACAAATTTTTCCTATTTTTACATTTTAAACATATATACCGAATTTCAAGAGTGTAGCGCAATTATTACTATTTATGGCCGCCGTTCCATACAAATCTATCTACTGTGCATCGTCGAAATATTTGACCGAGAATTGAAATTTGAAAATATTGATTTTCGGAAAAAATTGTGAAAATATTCAAATAAATAATTTTTATTATTTTAAAAAACTAAAAAATTAGGGCAATACCGCGAAGCAGGATGTATAAAAATTATCAAACGATAATTAAGTTGGAATAAAACCGCCTTTTCGTTTACTTCGCCTATTTGTGAAGAAAATAGTAGACTGTAGAATAAAACACTCCACATTCTTATTTTTTATGTAAATTTTGGTGTACTTACCACAATCATCAGCGGAACTTTATTTTTGAAACTAAATACAAAAAATACAACATCAATTATCAGTTTTTCACCTAGTAAAAAATATACATACAATTGTTAAAGATTAACACAAAAAAATTCTTAATAAATTAAATTCCAAACAGCTTACAACGTACAAATGTGAAAAAACGAATAAATACGAAAGTTCCTAATCAAAAGCTACCAAAAAGAGCTTTCTTCACAACATTTTAAACATTTACTACAGATGTTCCTAAGCAATTAAATAGAGATGACCGAATTGGCGCATCCATTGTATTCATCGCAATGTTATTGTTTTTGTGCATATAAATGCTTTCATATGCATCCACGCTTTCTTCTCTTGTGATGTGCTTTATTAATTTTAAATTATTTTTTGTTATGTTGTGTTCAGTGGCGTGCCGAGGCGTTTTCAGCAGGGTGTTCAACGTGTATGTGTTGTTTAAATATGAATTCCTATTCTTAGTTTTTTCCAGGAGCACGACGCCCAGTGTAACATTAGCGGCAATAAGGAAAGAAAAAAAAATTCCAAATTTCTTAAAACTAATACATAGATCGACAAAAAAATCTTTAATTAAGAGCAATCTATAAGCATTTTGGAAATATGTGGGAATTTGAATGAACAGCATGCACGGGAACTTGAAGTTTTATTCTAAAAATTTACAATTTAAGTCTTATGAAATTCAATATCTCAAGTTTAGCTGTTATTATCTCCAAAACTATTCAGTCAATTTACAAACATATGCACATTTTTGAAAAATCTGAAGTTTCTCTTTTCCAAAAATAGCATTTTTGAGAACATTGAAGAATTAGTTTGGCTTCAAGGTCATTTACAAGAAAACTTCCTTAAGAAAAAGAAATTTGCAAAAATTGACAAAGTTTAGCAGAAGGAAACAAAAAAATATAGTCTTCGATTTTGCTTAAACTTCTGTATAATAATAATAAATTCAATATAAATAGATGACAAAAATATAGATTTGCACTTTTGCGTTATATGTATGAAATTCAATAATATCCTACACCACTTTTTCGCAGAAAATTGTCTAAAACCGAAATATGCAAATGGACTGAATTATGCGAATGTTTGGTGAGTATTTTCGGATATTTTTTTCACTGAAGCAGGTCATGTTATATATTTTTTAAAAATATGAAAAAAGCTTTTTCCAAATCTGTAAAGTTTGCTTAATTCCGTTCAATAGTTTGAAAGCAGTTGTGCATTTAAAAACATGTTTCGATGTTCTTGATATATAGTAAAGTGAGTAAAACTGGAAATGTTTCCTAACTTTAAGTGTGAATAGCAAAAAAACGTAGTCTTCGAATTTGCTTAAACCTCCGTATAGTGATTATACGTTCAATACAAATAGGTGACAAAAGAATAGACTTGCATTTTTGCGTTATATGTACAAAATTCAATAATTACTTATAGCACTTTTTTCAAGAAAATTGCCTAAAATGAATACATAAAAACGGTTAAATTGCTTTAAATTCTACAAAAATGAATTGAATGACTTAAAATTTTCCAAATATAATTTGATTTTAGTTGTGCACTCTCACTTTTAATTGTATCAAATTTGAACGAAAACCACGCCTACCGCCCATACAGTGTGACCACATAAATATGGTAAATTCTATTTAAAATCCATACAAATTTTATATGTTAAGTTTAAGAACTTCAAATTTTGTACATCAGCCAGGGAAAATTCGAATCGTGATCGTGATCGAATCGTTTTTTGGCTCAAATTGGTTGACAGAATTCGTCATGGTGGATCCAATATGGCGGTCAAAAATCCAATATGGTGGCCGAATTTTCGAAAGTCAACGGATTTGCACCAAATTCGGTATACAAGGGTCATAAGGGTCACTGATCACGAATCCGAAGTCAGAATTTACAAAATCAAGATGGCGGATTCATTCATTTTTTAAAAATCAATCGATTTGTACCAAATTTGTTTTACAGGGGTTTTTAGGATCGCTCATTACGAATCTGAGGCTATATTTTAAAAATTTTCAAATTCAAAATGGCGGATTCAATATGGCGGACGTATTGTTTAAAAATCAACCGATTAGTACAAAATTTGGTATATGGGGGTTTCTAGAGAAGCTGATTACGAATCCAAGGTCAGAAATTTAAATGCGGGGGTTTCTGGGGAAGCTGATTACGAGTCCAAGGTCAGAAATTTAAAATACAAATTCAATATGGCGGACCCAATATGGTGGATTAGGGTATTGAGTTTCCACCATATTCGGTCCGCCATCTTGACTTTAATTTCAGCGACCCCAGAAACCCCCGTATATATGTATATTTTTCGAAAAAAATAACAAAAATACGTGAAAGCTGTTAACTGGTTTTAAATGTTTTTTTATTTCCTTTTAAAGAAGGTAAAAACTTGACCACATTTTTTTCAGCCTTATTTTTAGAAGAAAGAAACCTACTTGTGAACTTTTCTTTAAAAAAAAATTTTTAAAAAAAAAATTTTTTTTTGTATGGGAGCTATGCTTGATTAAGAACCGATTTTATTCATTTTCACAAAATTTCTTAATCTTTACAAAAAAACAGTCCATGACAAATTTCATTTCTCTACGACAACTCCTTATAGTTTTGGCCGCAGCTTATATGAAAGTGTTACACTGTGCGACGGGGACGTAATAGACTGAGATCCCATTTTTATTTCTTTTTTTTGTTTTGTTTATATTTTTTTAATTTTTTTAACGTGTTTTTTTTTAAGAAAATTTCCTGAACTTCATCATAAAAGCTGTTTTTGCATTTTATTTCCTTAAGAAATACTTTTTCTATGGAAGTTAAAGCCAGTTCCGACAATCTCTGATCGCACATAGTATTTCTCTTTCAACTGAGCTACTTGAAATAGTCCATTCTGTGAGTCGGAAAAAACCTCGAAAAATACAAATATTTTAAGCAGCAACCAGACCACTTTCCCCCCCCTGTTTTCGAGGACGCTGAACACGATGGTGGTTTTTAAAATTCTTTTCGAGAATGCCACACCCCCCAAAATGGCCAAAAACCGCCACCAAATGGGGAAAATCACATATTGCGCGCCTTCCATCGGTATAATATTTGTCACCACCCGTTTTTGAGGAAGTTGAGCACGATAGCGGTGTTTAAAATTTTTTTGGAGTTGGCCACACCTCCAAAAATGACCAAAAACCGCCACCAAAATAGGGAAAAAGCATATTTCGCGTCTTTCATCTGTAAAATATTTGTCGCACCCCATTTTAGAGGATGCGGAACACTATGGTGGTATTTAAAATTTTTTTGGAGTGTGCCACACTCCCCAAAAAGACCAAAAACCGCCCCCGAAATTGGGGAATCGCATATTCCCCACCGTCTATCGGTATAATATTTGTCACCCTCCGTTTTCGAAGATGCTGAGCACGATGGTGATGTTTAAAATTTTTTTGGAGTTGGCCACACCCCCAAAAAATGCTAAAAACCGCCCCAAATATGGGGAAATTGCATATTCCGCACCGTCTATCGGTATAAAATTAAAATATCACATTAACAGTAACACTCAAGTTGTTAGTAAAAAATCAAGCAAAGTTAAGCGTTTGAAACCATGGCTATCGCTGACTTACTTAAGAAAATAAATAAAAAAAATCAAATCAGTGCAAAGGTGAAGAAGCATCCTCAAAATGAACGGCTTAAGGAGTACTATAAGAAACTGTGTCTTGAGTTAAAGATTGAAATACCCATATATAGAGATGCTTATTACGGTAATAAGCTAGCAGCGAATTTAGGCAATATAAAAAAAGAATGGGAGCTAGTGAATGAAATTTTAAATAGAAATAAATTAACAACTGACATCATTATAAGAAAGGACAACAATTTAATTTCCACTCTAATTGAGACATGTAATATATTCAACGATTACTTTTCAAATATTTCTGACTCATTCCATGTGGACAATTTTAATAATACTTTTTATAATGGTGAAGAATTTATTCTCAAAAAGGAAAATCCTCAGCATTAAAGCTTTTTTTTTGAGGACTTTACTGAACTTGAAATCATCCGGTTGATCTCTTCACTTAAACCATCAAGCTCAAATTCTTTTGACGGCATTACAAGTAATGTTTTAAAAAATATAAGTTTTCAAATTGCCCATGTTTTGTGCTTCATTTTTAATCTAAGCATATACAAAGGTGTCTTTGCTTCAAATGTTAAAACTGCAATTGTGATTCCACTGCACAAGAAAGGTGACGTAAAGGAAATTAGTAATTATAGACCTATTTCTCTTTTGTCAGTTTTTTCCAAGATTTTTGAAAAAGGTCTGAAAACTCGAATTTTGTCTTTCTTGGAAAAACGTAATTTTTTTAGTAATCTCCAATTTGGATTTAGAAGTCAAAAATCTACTGAAGACGTCCTTTTTAAATTATGTAGTGAGGCTTATGATTCAATAAATAATTCTGATATTTCATCTGCATTGTTCGTCGACATAACGAAAGCTTTTGATAAAATTGATCCTGTTACTAAAAAAGTTGCATAACGCCGGCTTTAGAGGATTTATGCATGACTGGTTTATTTCATATTTGTTTAATCGAAAGCAAGCTGTGAAAGTGGATAGTATCACAAGTTCCGAAAAGACATTAAATATTTGGGTACCACAGGGCTCAGTCATAGGTCCAATTTTATTTTTAATTTTTGCTAATTCTCTTTTCATTCAACCTTTTAAAGGAAAAATTACAGCCTTTGCTGATGATACTGCTTTGTCGTACTCTGAAATTAATTACTTAGAAATGTCCTCTAATGTTAATCATGATTTGGAAACACTACGACGATGGTTTAAGTTCCATAAACTTATTATTAGTAGAAAAACTAAATTTATGATCTTTAACCCGACAAATTCTGTTTGTGACGATCTGAGTTTTGTATATCAGGGGGTGTGGCATACTGGAAAAAAATTTTAAACACCACCATTGTGTTCAGTATCCTCGAAAATGGGGGGTGACAAATATACCGATAGACGGTGCGGAATATGCAATGTTCCCATATTTGGGGCATTTTTTTGCATTTTTTGGGGGTGTGGCTAACTCCAAAAAAAATTTAAGCATCACCATCGTGCTCAGCATCCTTGAAAACGGGGGCTGACAAATATTATAACGATAGACGGTGGGGAATATGCGTTTCCCCAATTTTGGGGGCAGTTTTTGGTCTTTTTGGAGGGTGTGGCACACTCCAAAAAAATTTAAAATACCATAGTGTTCCGCATCCTCGAAAATGGGATGCGACAAATATATTACAGATGAAAGACGCAAAATATGATTTTTCCCTATTTTGGGGGCGGTTTTTGGTCATTTTTGGGGGTGTGGCCAACTCCAAAAAAATTTTAAACACCGCTAAGGTGCTCAGCTTCCTCAAAAACGGGGGGTGACAAATATTATACCGATGGAAAGCGCGCAATATGCGATTTTCCCCTTTTGGGGCGGTTTTTGGTCATTTTGGGGGGTGTGGCATTCTCAAAAAGAACTTTAAATACCACCATCGTGTTCAGCGTCCCCGAAAACATGGGGAGAAAGTGGTGTGGTTGCTGCTTAAAATATTTGTATAATTCTCCGACTCACAGAATGGACTAAAATGGGAATTGTTAAAATTAAGGCACTTATGTAGCTTGAAAATTTCTGAAAGCGTATCTTTCAAATTCAGAAGAATTTCGGGTGAATCATTGATGAAAATTATATACATATGTATAACTTACATATGTCAACTCATTGCTTAGCTTAACAAATTCGAAGAAGGGGACATATGAAAATTTAAGGCTTTCAAAAGCCCCATCTGAAAAACTTCTTTCGAAATTGAGAAACTTTTTTGAATTAAACAATTCCAAAAATTTTAATCTTTTTAACGACTTAAATCTTATACATATGCATTTGAGTTGACAAAGTATCAATTATTTCAAAAAATGAGATTCAAAATCCGCCAAGTCCATATTTTGCGTAAGGAGAAAAACGCAAAAAATGTATACCACTGAATTTAACTATTGTAAAAACTGATTGATTGATCCATTGAAATAGTTGTCAAAAGCTATTAAAATCCTGATTTTTCAATACATTTTATGACCTAATTATAAAAAAACGGTTGGGCTTGGCGGGTTTTGAAACAAAAAATGTGGACTTGGCTGGTTTTGAAATTAAAAATCTGGTCTTGGCGGGTTTTGAAACTGAAACCTCGGGGCTTGGCGGATTTTGAAAAAAAAAAAATAATAGTAATTTGTATTTATGTATGTAGGCTTGTAGACAAACATTTTTTCTGTCCCCTCCTACAATATCACAAATTTTCATTTCTTGGACTTGGCAGGTTTTGCATCTCAGCTCTTCAAATACACGTTTGTACCGCCAAAGTATTAATTATTTCAAAAAATACACGTTTGTATCGCAACTCAAAACATTGTAAGTCTTCGCCACGTTTTGGAATTGGGTTAGTCGCATTTTTTGCAGTAACAAAACAATTTTCAAACTGCGGACCTGGTGTTTGAAATTTTATTTTTTGTCACTTCAATTTGGTCACAACAATATTGAATATCTAAGTATTTTGCTTGTAGAATATTAAATAATATATCAGTAAATGAAAATATATCATTAAATATATTAAGCATGAAAACTGTATTGAATGTAGTCAAGAATTGAAGAAATCCTCTCGCCTGAACTGCATCGGCACCCTAAGTATTTGGATCGTCAATCCTTTCTTCAAATAATATAATCAGATCAGCGATATTTGCATGAACAACATTAACAAGTCTAGATGAATAGTTGCATCTTGTTGGTGCAACTGTAGGAAGTCTTCTCTTATCAGCAAAACCCTACTATCCAAAAAAATTAAAAAAATCTTTCTTACATTCTTATATTTTTTCAAATATTCTTCATCATTTGCATTACTGAATGAAATAAAATTTTTTGTTTCTTTCGAAATATTCAAATTCAATTGTTTTCATTTATTCAGATGTTTTTATACATTTTGCCTTAAACATATCAAACGCAACATTTTTTGACGCAACACTAACCGACGAATGTGCGGACAAATGAAGCGCACAAAGTCAAAGGAAAAACCTATAATAAAAAAAAACTACTACACACACATTCTAACGAAATGCTCATGATAAACAATAAACTGTGTTCGTAGCATTTTAGCGCACATAAAATGTGTCTGGCTAAGTTGTCCGGAGTTAAGACAAAATATTTATACCCATTAAAGCAACTATTGAAACCATATGTGCTCTTGATATGGAACTATATACATAAATGTGACATAGCATTAAATTATATTATTATTTATTCTCTTTGGTGTCGGTAGAAGCAACAAATTGTATACGTAGTTAATCAACATATTTGCGTATTACGTATGTACTCATATTGTACGCTTAGGGGAGAGAACTACATATGATATGATAAATATGGCATGTTGTTGATATGTTATAAAAATATGAAAAAGTCTAATAGAGATTAAAAAAAATGCATCGGATTGTGGTTGGGTGTGCGGAGAGCACTTGCGCACCTTAGAGTAAACGCCTCTGGTTGTGTTCATTTTCTAATGCATGTAGAGCGACAGCTGATTTATTGAGTCTCTCATATTTGATGTGTGACATACATATGTTCATTAACCC
The DNA here is from genome assembly GCA_963662105.1 of Meiosimyza platycephala. Classification (NCBI taxonomy): domain Eukaryota; kingdom Metazoa; phylum Arthropoda; class Insecta; order Diptera; family Lauxaniidae; genus Meiosimyza; species Meiosimyza platycephala. Next base: position 63,301,365 of record OY759208.1, read on the forward strand.
TTCTGTGCGTGACAAAAAAAAACACCTTTTCCTGGGTGACGGGGCACCTGGGTACCCCTATACAAATTGTATGAAAATTTCAAACATTTTCGTTAGTACTGTACAAAATAACGACATTGAGCTAAACTTTTATTTTGGCATGTATCGTAAACATTAACATGCATTCGGGTATTCCCCTTTTCATAACATTTTGCAACATTTTATGATGCGTGACACAAATTCATTCCAGAATAACTTCCCACAGTGACACTGTGCACTTTGATGTTTACTTTCAACTTGTGAGTTTTATTATTATTTTTGTGTGATCGTATTAAAGTGAAGCGTTTTTATCATTGCAAAAGTAACTGGGAAAATATGGCTTCAAATTCGAACAGAGTACGTGTTAATAGGTTCAATGCAGCTGAAATTCAGGAAATTTTGTGTGAAAGTGAAAGCGACGAGGAAGGATCTATACCGTCTGATGACGAAGATGAATACATTCCACCAGTTGGCGAAGTTGCATCGGAAGCATCAGATGCTGAGCTGATAGGATGTATAGAAGCTGAGGAGGATTCGTCTGATTCAGGCGACAGTAAGGAAGGGCAACTCAGCACTGAACTTTGCGGTAAAGATGATACTCGTTGGCGTCTTGACCCATTTCCTGAATCGCTGACAGTAAAGAGAAATATTGTTCGGGAACGTTGTGGTGCAGCCATTTGTTACAACGCATCTACATTGAGAATTCCCACGACCATAATCGAGATGAAAGTGGTCGCATTGCAGTTGCGGGAACTTGTAACCTATGCAAGCAACTAGGAAATAAGCGTAGAAAGACTCGAAAAGCCTGTACAAGTTGCTTTAATCTAGTTTGTAATGAACATTCAACCAATCGTCCCATATGCGCTACCTGTATGCAAGGCTTTCAAAGAATTTTCGTAATTTTATCTGTCTTTTTTTTTATGTAATTATTTCTTTTTTGATATGAAACTGTAGAAGAATTTTTGGATATATTCATAACACGTATGTAAATTCTTACCACTGCCATAAAATAATATTTTTGAAAATTTTTGATTTCAACAACAATGAAATATCTATGTATGTATATATGTATGTTATTTTAAGTTTATTGCTCAATAAAGTTTCTTCTTTGTCAAACAAAAATTTCATGCTACTCCATATAAATTGTAGAGTGGGTACCTGGGTACCCTGTCACCCCTATAAAGGTGTAAAAAGAAAATGGGCGTGCCAGGCCCTCACAAACTGATCAAGCGAAACCATTCATATGAAAATATATTATTTACATAATATTAGGAGTTCTCGTAAGGTTTCAGAGTTGTAGAGTATGTGGAACCATAAAATATTTTGAGTTGAAAATGAAATGGGTACCCGGGTACCCCGTCACTCACATAAGGGTTAAATCTCGTTTCTATGTTTCGTTTTGTCTGTCCAACCAACATATTTTTGTTGACACTGGGGGCAACTGACCTCATATATGCCTCATGTTTTATTGTTTTCTGTTTTGTCTATCGTTGTTCCTAGTTTGTATAAATTAATTCTTTGCTTAATAAATCACTAGTAGTTTAACAATTATTTATCTTTATTTCATTTATTAAAAATATTTAACTTTCTAAAACACTTATTTAAACTTATTTAACTTTATTTTGGTTATTACAAATGTTTATCTTTTTAAAAACACTTATTTAACTTTATTTCTTTAATGACAAAATATTTATCCCACTATGTGAGCTTGAGTTGCATTTCAGAACTAACTTAAAGAAATCCACGATCACTTCTTTGTAGCGACCGGTGACTCGACACTTTTGCTTACGCAGCATAAAGATGCGAACCACAAAAGTGTGGAAAATGCAAAATTGCGAAATGTGCATTAATAAGATATTGCGAAATAAGAAAAATGTAGAATTAAGGAATCACGTTGAAGTTAACGTGCCCAAATTTGATATTGCGAAATAATTCGCGAAATAGGAAAAAAATGTAGAATTAAGGAATCACGTTGAAGTTAACGTGCTTAAATTTGATATTGCGAAATAATTCGCGAAGAAGGTTAGCGTATCTTAACTATTCCCCCCTTTAAGTTTCAGGCGTCCCCGTCTGATCGTACTTACGAAGAATGTTATTTATCACAATTTTACGCTGCCTCTTGGCAAAAAAATACGCGGCACAGATTACTAAGATTAAAGCAAAAAGAGAAGCTGAGATGTAACAAGTTCCTCTGAACCATGAATGCAAATAAGAAATGTGCTCAATATTCTTTGTATTTAGCTCGTGTAAGTATGGGAGTGATAGAATGGAGATGTGGTCCATAAGACTCACAAAATGGGCTAATGGGGCTTCCGGATTTTTGGAGGCAATTTTCCGAAGATTTTCGAACTTTGTGGAGTTGACCAATATTGAATCGTCAAACGTTATCAGAAATGTGCCCTTTCGGACATCCTTTGTAACATTTTTGTCGATGATTTTAAAAGGTTGGTCATTGATAATGACAATTCCGTCATCAACTTCGTAAATGGGAGGCACATCATGAGCCGAAAGCATGCTGCATGCAGTGGTATAATTGTTCAATAAATCATTAAGGCATGAGTTATTCCCATTGCTTAGTGCTTGGCAAAATGAGATTGTGGATTTCTTTTTACAATTTGTTAACATAACATATTTATAGTCACATGTAGCGACTTCATTACTTTCAAATGATAAGATCTTGTTTTCGTGAACAACAGGATGTATAAGTTTTTTTCTACAAAGATATTGGATCTTAGGAAATTTGATTAAAAAAGTAATAATGTTTTCGTTCTGCAAAATTTTAAGTTTAGAATTTACAACTATTTCACTAATGCTTATATTCAAATTTGCTTCAGTTTTTAAAATGAAATTTACCTCTGAGCTGTCTAGCAAAATAGGGTTAATCAATTGTAGCTTTCCCAGGGTTATTGATAGGGTTATGGTATCTAATTCTCGAATAATTGCTCTATTCCTACCATTTAGTAAATCATAAAGGTGTCCAGTGTTAACGTCCGTAGATTTTGTTTTGTTAAGCAAAATATTAAGAGTTTGAGTCAAGTTGTTTATTTGGAATTTCATAGCTGTGTTGATAGTTATTTGTGCGTTACTTGCCGTAATCAGTTCGTTTTGCTTATTACGAGTTTCTGCGAAATCATCGTAATCTGGCGTTCCAGCGACGTATTTTAAAGCTGTTCCAATAAGGTTGATGCCCCGTGCATGTCTATGGTGTACGCGAAGTGACTCTATTGTTTTAAAAATCTGATCCACATCTGGTTCTACACGGAAAAAACGAAACTCGAAATTATTGTAAATATTAATCAAAATTTAAGAAAAATTAGTAGGTAATTTAGTAATTTAGAAACAGTTCGAGTGTATATTAAAAATTACTAAGCGTAATATAAAAATTGCATCAAGCAGGCATTAATTTTTCGAATGCAAGTTTTTAATTTTTACAAAGTAGATTTTAAAATTTCTGTTATAATTTATTATATTTTAAAAGGACTGTACTATTTTTTAAAAAGTACATTATAAGTTTTTATGATGAAATAATAATAACTGAAATTTATTTTTAAAATTTTTTGTGTGTTGAACGAAATTGGGACGGCCAGCGAGTTTCCGTTGCCGCTTTCCCGACACCGTTCCAATTCTGTTCAACACATTACATCAAAGCCAATTAGTAAGAGTTTGGCAAGCCTTATATATTTATTTTTTTGCATGAACATGTTGAGAACTCAAACAGAGTACAAATTAAACACAAAAGAGAAATAAAATTCAATATAATAAAAATTAATAATCTTGAAATAATTTTTCTATAACTACTTTTTAAAAATTATAAAGCGGGAATCATATATTACAATATGAAATATATAAAAATTCTAATGTGGCAATTTATTAAAATTTAATAAATTCTTTGTAAAATTTCAAAGTTTTTAGGTGATAATTAAAATGAAGAAAATAATTTTTAATATGCACTTATTAAAAAATGTAAAATGAAAATATTTACAAACTAGAATAGAATTTTTAATAGGGATTTTCTATTTATTACTATAAAAAAGTAATACTTGTTTTCATATTTTAATTTTTATAATCTCCTATTAATTTTTAATAAAATTTGAGTTGGTGTTTTTTCCGTGTAACAACTTTCTCATATGTGATTGTGGCAATAGGTAAGTTAACTGCTTGGTCTCTTCTGATATTGTCATAAAATCTGTTAGGTTCGTAACGTGGGCTAAGATTCCGTAGCCATCAAAAATTTCTGCATCACCGTCAGATATTGGGATGTAATGTGGGGGAGAGAAGTCCAAAATAGTGGCGTAGCTGATGGGTAGGATGGTTACGAGTGTCAATGAGCTGCAAAGAGGAATCGGATGTTATCTTTGTGGACAATTTTATCGTCGATCTTGTTGAACCGTTTTTTCAATAAAGACCTTGCTGAACTTATTTCCTAGCCTTTTATTTACTTTTATGAATACTTTGTAAGTTTTGGCAACTGTCTTTTTATTGTGATAATCAAGGTCAGATTTTTGTTTTGCAAGGATTTTTGAACGGATTTTTTCTTTTAAATCCTCTGGTATTGCTTGAATAATGTCTACCGGTTTTTGGTTAGTAGTGGAATGGATTGTTCTATTGTATTTCGCTGTAGCCATGAGAATAAGCTCTGTTGAGTCGCCAATTGCGCATTCCAACTTTAGGCATCTTGCGATTTCAGTGAGCGTACTGTGAAATCGCTCTACTTGGCCGTTTGAAGTGCTATGCAATGGTGGTATAGCATAAATATCGGCTCCAAAATTATCTTTAATCAATGTTTTGATGGTTTGCGAACTTAGAGACTTTTCGTTATCGCAAATTATAGTTTTTGTCCCTTTATAGAAGTTGAGCATTTCTAAAAGGGCTGGTTTGATATCTATTATGGCTCGAGAGGGGATAGGTTTAACAATCGCAAATTTTGAAAATTTATCCAAGCACGTAAGGAAAAACTTTTTGTCCGTATTGTAAATGTCAACATGGAGAATCTCGCCTGGAAAGGAGGGTATGGGAGTTTCAGCGAGCTCGTGTTTTTGTGGATGTCTTTGATATTTTGCTTGTCGACAAATTTTACAGTTCGCAGTAATTTCCTTTAATTTCTTTCTTATATCCGGGAAATAGTAGTCTTGGAGGACCTGTTTGGTGTTTTCTGTGACAGAGCGATGTGCCCTATTGTGCTCGTTTACCAAAATTTCAACCTGATCACTCGGGTTAAAGATATCTGTTACCAACTTATTCGTGTATCGGAATTTCACAGACGGATAATCTGAAATAAGAAGATGTTTGATTTGAGCTAAGGTATGTAGGTCGCAAAAAATGGCATTTACTACCCCTGGGTTCACACAATCTTTAAGTGCATCAAAGGCATCTTCAATTGCTTGGTATGAAATTCGGTGCCGAATGCGATTTTTAAAAAGAATTTTTGTTTCCTTTCTTGATTCGGTACTCAGTGTGATTAAGATCTGATTTTTAAAACAGTTAATAGGGTTTTCGACCGTGGGTATGATTTTTGTAAGTGACATTTCACTTCCACAAGCTTGCATTGAGCACGTAGATGTGGAATCCACCGTTATATTGATAAATTGCCTAGAAAGGGCGTCGGCAACGACATTGTCTTTGCCGGGTTTGTAAAAAAATTTCGGAGAGTATTCCTCAACGAAAGCCCTCCAACGTTTTAGCTTGGAATTGGGATTTTTTTCTGAGATCGAAAAGGTGAGTGGCTGATGCTCAGTGAAGATATTAAGGTAGTTTACCCCATAGAGATAGTGTTTAAGGTTTTTTAGTGCCCAAACGATGGCTAAAAGTTCGCGTTCGTTTGTAGCGTAGTTTTCTTCGGCATTTGACAGGGTCCTAGATATCATTGTGATTGGACGACCGTTTTGCGAGAGAACGGCTCCAATTGCGTGAGACGACGCGTCGGTCGTAAGATCAAAGGGTTTTTCGAAATTTGGGTAAAGGAGAAGAACGTCTTCGGATGAAAGAATTTTTTTAATCTTTTCGAAGGCGTTGAGAGCATCGCTATCTAGACAAATTTTGACTTGTTTAGAGTGTTTCGTTCCAACGTGCCCGTTTTCTCCGCGCAAGTATTTGGTAAGAGGTTTGGCTATGGCCGCGTAATCCCTAACGAATTTTCTATAATAGCCTGCCAACCCCAAGAAGGACCTTAGTGCTCTTAACGTTCCTGGTGTTTCGTAATTTATTATGGCCTCAACTTTCTTTGGGCATGTTCTTATACCGTCGGTTGAAACGATAAATCCCAAGTACTCGACTGATGTTTTGAAGAACCTGGACTTCTCTAGGGATACCCTCATATTAGCGTGGTATAGTTTTTTTAGGATTCCGTCTATATCATCGATATGTTTCTGCTCAGAGTCAGAAAATATGATGATATCATCTATATAAACGTGGCATGTCTTTCCTATTTCATCACGCAATACATCGTCGATGGCGCGCTGAAAAATACTGGGTGCATTTTTCAAGCCAAACAGTAAACGGCAGAACTCGTATTTACCGTTATTTATGCTAAAAGCGGTTTTCTCGCGATCGCGCTCGAGCAAATTTATCTGATGAAACCCACTTTTCAAATCTAGAGTTGTGAAAAACCTGGATTTGCCTAGATTTGCCAGAATAACAGACGGATCAGGTATGGGGTATTTGTCGGGGATGGTTTTCGAATTTAATTTTGTGTAATCGAACACAAGACGCTTATTAGGCCTACCCATTTCATCCGTGCCTTTCTTATCAACAACCCAAATTGGGCTATTGTAGGGCGATCGCGATGGTCTAATGATGCCATTTTTTAGCAATTCTTTAACCTCTTTGTTGACAAATTCTAACATTGAGATGGGGTAGGATTGGTATTTGGAATATATTGGGTCCTGATCTTTTGTTTTGATTGTTGCAGAAATTTTTGTGTGAAAGGGTAAGGCTTCGTTTGGATTTGCGAAAACGCCGGAATTTCTGTCAATCATTTGAAAAAAAATTTCCTCCACATTTTTTGGAATGCAGATACTGTCTACTAAGGTATTTACGGTATTCAGTTCAAGATATTTTAACTTTTCTTTACCACCATCAAAAAAGATAGTGTCGTTTTCGGTGTCAATTACTCCCTTTATGCTTTTTATGAAGTTAAAACCAATAATGCCATCGAATAACGACAGGTTTGGTAGGACAAAAAATGTTTCAGTTTTGTTTAGGACATTTACTAGTGTTTTTTTCTTTATAACATCGGCGCCATGAATAGATTTTACTAAAAATGGTTTTGGTAGTTCTTTAACGCTTTTAATCCGTTAAAGTTGGTAATATAACTTTTAGAGGCACCGGTATCGATTAGTAGTTTGATATTTCTACCATCTATTACACGTTCGATATAGGGGAGAACTGACCCTCCTCTAAAAAATTAATCTCGTCCTCAAAGGATGGTTCAGTGAACGCTTGGTTTTCGGATGTATTTTGGCCCACTAAAGGATTTGGGTCGTCATTGTAAGGATGTGCTTGGGTTTCGCCTTGCAAGATTTCTTGCCCAAGATGATTTATCCTGTGAACTTTCCGAGGAATTTGTCTATCGGATGGTAAGCCTCGCTTTTGTGCCTGAAAGTCTTGAAGGTTATTCGTACGCACCGTACGCATGCTTACGTCAGTTTCTAAAGACTGGGAAGGTGGCTGGGGATGAAAAACTCCCTGGTTGGCAGTCTGAAAAGGGTTTTGGCCAAAGTTTTGGAAATTTGCATTTGAGTGGGGATTTGGGTTTACGGTATTATGAATTTGAGGTTGGTTTATTACTTGATGATTGCGATTTTGGTAAAAGGGAACGGGGTGCTAACCGATGTGGTTTTGAGAGACTTCAGAATAATAAGTTTGCTGGCGAAAGGGGTTCTGTCTAACATACGTGGACTTTGTCCTGGTGTTGTCTGGCTTGAAGGAGCTTGTAAGACCTTGTTTAGGCCGCTATTATAAACGGCAGCAAAGTGATATCGATTTTGGTTTGCTTCCAGCTCTTGAGCCAGCGCTAAAGCCGATGGTAAGTCCGTAGGCTTACATGAGAACAGCGTATCGCATAGTGGCTTTCTTATGCCTGAAACAAATACACGAAGGGCTTGCTACCGGTATTTCTGGTTCAGAGAATGAATCAAAGTGGGGTTTCCTTCGTTGGACATTATTATTTTATTTACTATTGCTGTTAGCTTGCGCTCTACCTCATCGTAAAACTGCACAATTGACTTTTGGCCTTGCCTCAATGTCGAGAGCTCTTGCTCTAGCATAAAGATGGCTTTAAAGTTGAGGACAGTGTTGTAAGCACTTAATGCAGCATCTGCGTTTCCCTCTACTTTGTTTCTCAAAATAGCTACCGCATGGTAGTATTTTGAACTTCCCATATACGGCTCAAAAAGTTTATGGGCCGTTGTAGCGGCCTGACGCCAAGAGACATACCTAGTGGTATCACCTTTGAACTCAGGGACAAACTTTACAATGTCCAGAGTTTCTTCATATGCTTTGTTCGGTATAATTTCTATCTCCTTGTACTCTTCTACAGAGGTGGAAGGTTCTAGGCAGTTAAGCCGCCTAGTTAAATCGGCGATGGTTGTTTCGAACTCCTCTTTAGTTCTTTGGACTGCCTGTGCAATGGCAGTATCTAAAATCACCTTTAAATTCTGGGGATCCATTTAATTTGCACTTTCCACCCTTTTGTCGGAAACACTTAGGTTTTGCAATCTACCTAAAAGTTGTTCTAAATCTTCGACAGCTGTGTGTCCGTTAGACATTAATTTGGAGAGAGAAAAAAAAATTTTGCTAACTCAGTGAAGTTTTATTTAAGCAAATTTCATTTCATTTTAACCTTTCGAATCGGAATTTGAATAGAAGCTTTTTCAAAAAAAAAATTTAATTAGACATACGTTAGGTTTATTAGCCCTTAAATTAAAATCGTAACTAAATGAGATTAAGCTCTAGTTTTTTTTAAATTTTCTTAATTAATACATGAAAACATAAGAAGTTTTTAAGGTTTTCAAGTAAGCAGTTTCCAAATAAATTCAAAAAAAAAAATTAAATTTAAGACTCACATAATATTAAACATAATGAAAGTAACTATTCCAGACTGGAATTTGGTTGCTGACTGCTCTATTGGATGACGATGAAACTGATGGTAACTGTTGCCTCTATGCTGACCAGCTCCCTGATAGCTGGGTGTGGCCACTCCGGCGTGAGCGGGTTTCAAAGATCAAGAAATTAATTTTTTGATTTTCAGTTTTGAGTTCACTATGTGAACTTGGTTAATTTTGCTTAATTAATTCAACTTAACTTTTATTTTATTAATTTTTTGTTTAGTTCACTATGCGATTTTTTATCCTGCTAACTGTGTCTGTCTTATTATTAGATTAAAACTTGGTTTTTTTGAGTAATTCACTGCGCGAATTTTATTTTGCTCACTATGTGAGTTTTTAACTTTACAATTCAATTTTTCACCGTATAGTGACTTTGGTGTTGGGCGCCAATTAATTCTTTGCTTAATAAATCACTAGTAGTTAAATAATTATTTATCTTTATTTCATTTATTGTCTTTATTTCATTTATTAAAAATATTTAACTTTCTAAAACACTTATTTAAACTTATTTAACTTTATTTTGGTTATTACAAATGTTTATCTTTTTAAAAACACTTATTTAACTTTATTTCTTTAATGACAAAATATTTATCCCACTATGTGCGCTTGAGTTGCATTTCAGAACTAACTTAAAGAAATCCACGATCACTTCTTTGTAGCGACCGGTGACTCGACACTTTTGCTTACGCAGCATAAAGATGCGAACCACAAAAGTGTGGAAAATGCAAAATTGCGAAACGTGCCTTAATAAGATATTGCGAAATAAGAAAAATGTAGAATTAAGGAATCACGTTGAAGTTAACGTGCCCAAATTTGATATTGCGAAATAATTCGCGAAATAGGAAAAAAATGTAGAATTAAGGAATCACGTTGAAGTTAACGTGCCTAAATTTGATATTGCGAAATAATTCGCGAAGAAGGTTAACGTATCTTAACTTATATAAGCTTATTGTTTGATGCAAAAACTAAATCAATTTTGTGTTTCTTTAAAGCCCTTTTTAATTTGTTTGTAATTGTAGGTGTAAAGTGTATTTTAATGCGTTTCTTAGTTTCTATTTCTTTAATTGTAGATATAGATGTAAAATTTTGTTGTCTAACTTTTTTGGATTGTTTTTCAAACATTCTCGTTATCATTTCTCTGTCATAGCCATTAGGCTCAGCAACATATTTTATGTAGTTTAGTTCATCCATATAATTTTGAACACTTTGCACCAGAGATGTTTACGAATGCATTCAAATGCAGTTGTGAAACACTCACATAAAACGAATCTGAATCAACACTAAGCATTGAACGTGTGAAACGAATGAAAACACTGCTCACTCAAAGTGAATGCGAATGCTGCCGTGCTGTACTTTTTATCGCATTGCCGTTGCTTGTCTTTGTTTTCTTTGAAGGCAACGAACACACTACAAAAGACATGCACTATTCACTCACACATCAATCATTCGTTTCTATTTCTATGAAATGAATTGTTTGAATGCGAACGAATGCGATGACAATGCAACGAATGTTATTGCGCAGCATTTAATGCTATTGCGCAGCAACGAATGCCTCCTTGCTTCTTGTGGAATGTACGATTTCAGCTCGTGCTATTGTCGTGATATTAATTTGTGTTCATAGTGAAGATATTTTAAGTTTTTTTATGTAATACTAGTATGAATGAATGTATTTTTTAGTTATTTTCCTTTTTGTTTGTGCTTTGCACACGAGCATAATAGTTTTTGTTATTTTATTTATCTAAATTCATAAAATGTGAATTTTTTATTATTTAAACTGATTTTAGTTTCACTATTTTTTTATAAGACAAGTAATACCAAGAAAAGTACTACACTACTTAAGAGCAATAGTAACGGATGGACGAGCTGAAATCGTTCATTTCACACGAAGCAAGGAGGCATTCGATGCTGCGCAATAACATTCGTTGCATTGCCATCGCATTCGTTCACATTCATACAATTCATTGCATAGAAATAGAAATGAATGATTGAAGTTTGAGTGAATAGTGCTTGTCTTTCGTGTATGTTCAAAGACAACAGAGACAAGCAATGACAATAAAATTCAAAGACAATGCAGAGCAGCATTCGTTTCTTATGTTGCCGAATGAAAGCATGGCAATAGCAATTAATAAACGAATGGTAACTTAAAACGAGCCACTCATTGCACATCTCTGATTTGCACCTACAATTACAAACAAATTAAAAAAGGTTTTAAAGAAACACAAAATTGATTTAGTTTTTGCATCAAACAATAGGCTGAAATACAAACTAGGATCAACGATAGACAAAACAGAAAACAATAAAAAATCACGCATATGTGAGGTCAGTTGCCCCCAGTGTCAACAAAAATATGTTGGACAGGCAAAACGAAATACAGAAACGAGATTTAATGAACATATGTACATATGTCACAAATCAAATATGAGAGACCCAATAAATCAGCTGTCGCTCTACATGCATTAGAAAATGAACACAACAAAACAAAAAATAATTTAAAATTGATAAAGCACATCACAAGAGAAGAAAGCTTGGATGCATATGAAAGCATTTATATGCACAAAAACAATAACATTGCGATGAATACAATGGATGCGCCGATTCGGTCATCCCTTTTTAATTGTTTAGGAAGATCTGTAGCAAATGTTTAAAAAGTTGTTAAGAAAGCTCTTTTTGGTAGGTTTTGATTAGGAACTTTCGTATTTTTTCGTTTTTTCACATTTGTACGTTGTAAGCTGTTTGCAATTTAATTTATTAAGAAGTTTTTGCTGTTAATCTTTAACAATTGTATGTATGTAGCGCATGAAATTACAACGGTCCATTTTGTGAAAAAGTGTTTTACGACGCTTATAACTTTTTTTACAAAACGATTAATATAAGGTGTAAAATCGTTTGTGCACAAAATGAATGGTGCAATTGCAAATAAAAAGCAGAAATTTGCCAAGTGAAACGAGTGTCTTCGTCGTCTTTGCCTAATAAAATTTAGTCCAAATTCAACAAATTGAAAACTAGTGGCAATTTAATTAAAAAAACCAAATAACCCACACCAAAATGTGGCCCAAGAAATTAAATGAATATATAGAACAACAACCACAATTATAAAAAGCAACCACATTCATTCAGAAAAGATAAATCGCATTAAAATATAAAAAAAGAAACGAATTAAACTAAAATAACAAAAATCATGACCACAATTGCAGCAACCACCAATATCAGCGCCAGCTTCTTCCTAAACTGCAGCAGCAGCCAGCCTTCTTCAAGAACCAACAGCTAAGTTAATTAAATAAATATTAATTTGCTTTATATCCTTCTATTTAAGAGCATAAAAGAAAAGAATATTTGAAATACCATTTAAAGTTACGTTTTAATTCAATATTTACGCTATTCGTGAAGTAGTAATAAAATATGATGTAGTGTAAATATGCAGGTGTTTTTCATATATGATCATTTATATCGCTTTTTTCGTTTTAATTGCAACATTCATAAGCAAAAAAGGTTTGAAGAAGCATTTAGATTTCTTTGAATATAAAATAATTTTTGTGCAGCTTGCATTTCAAAAATTATGGAAGTCCGGATTAGCGCGACGGTACTGTACATAATTTTATTGCAAAACTCAAAAACAAATTAGGTTATACAGTAATCCCCGCTTATAAGCATTTCTGAAAATGATTGATTTTTGGTGCATATAAGCGTGAAATGCATTTAGAAAAACTCGTTTATATGCATGAAAAGTGCATACATAAAAATTCGGCTATATCTACCAAATATGCTTATACAAAAACGTAGTTTCATTTATGCTGTTACTTAACGCCAACTAACTAGAACCCTACAAAAATATTTTTAAAGGCAAAAAGCTGTGAAAATAAACATTTGATATTTTATGAATACGTAATCCAGTAAAAAAATAAAAAACAAATCAAAAATATATATTGTATATATAGTACATACATATATATGTTATACAGAGTTCATGTGATCATGTAGAATCTACATATATAGAATTGCAAAATTGTTTTTTCTTAAAAAAACGAGTAATCTTGGATTGAATATGACTGCAGCCCTTAAAAATATGTTCTTCAATGTCATCAAGTTCGCCAATAAACTTATTTATTGGCAAAAGGAACTTTCGAAGCGTGTCTAATGACGCCAAAGCTGCACTCAATGAAGAAATTGGATCTATTTCAGCTGCAATGTCTGTTTCTTCATCATCCACTGTTTTATCATCCGATTGCAAAATATGGGCAACAATTTCAGTTTCATTTAACTCTTCCCAGCATGGCAAGCTATTGTCAAGCACATTTGACATTACAATAGGAATGACACGATTGTTTGTTATCAATATTTTTTTGACATGAAAAAAAAACTAAAATTTTTTCCCTGTCTTGCATATAAGCGTGAATGGAGGAAAAAATTGGAAATTTTTTTGGGCTTATATCCGAGAAATGCATATAAGCGTGTGCATATAAAGGAGAAAAGTGTTAACAAATCTAAATGGAGAAATGAAATTGCACAAGTTTGATTCACATAAGCGGGGATTACTGTATTAAAAACCCAATCTGTTTGTCTTAAATATTTAATTATGCTTAATTACCATTAAGATATATGAAATTCACCCAGCAAACCAGTTTGATCAAACACCTAACAGATTAAAACGATATAAATTTAAGAACAAAAATTTGTATTAATTTAATCGTAATAAGAATATATGTATTGTTATACAAAAATAAACGCGAATGTATTAAAATCAAATTTGAAAATTTGAATGAAATTTAAAACAATTTTTTTTTTAACTAATTAAATATCATGAATTAACAAAAGACAATGTAAAAGTAAGTAATTGGGACCTTTGGGATTTTTCTCTCTATTTTTTCTATGGTTGCACTACTGATTAGCTTTAACAGAATCGCAGTAATGAATTTTTGAAAGTGAGCTTCCAAGCCAAAAATCACGAAATTCTCAAAATTTGAATTTGCTCTATTTTGAAAAAAACAATTTTTTTTTAAAAATCTTTCGATACAGAACCCATAAAAAAATTTTCAGCCAAATCAAAAATGCGTCGTCCGAAAAGTGTTCGGTTTGTAAAAGACCGTCCCACATTGGCTAAAATGCCACTGAATTTTTACGTATTTTACTGTTATAATAATATATTCTCAATGCGCCAATTATATTCCGGTACTGAAGTATGATCTCAGCAAAGGGAAGCCACATCAATTGGAATCATTCGTCGTTTTGAAGGTTGCATTTTTTTGAACAAGCCCTAAATTTTTAATTAAAATTGGTTTATATTACATTATTGGTATGGTGAAATATATATATGGTCAAAAATATATTTTGTGCGAGCCTTAAGTCAGAAAATATTTTCAAGTTTCACCGTCACTAACGTCGCTGGCAATATCAAAATCAAGAACTCGTGGTTTTTTAAGGAACAGTACTTTAAAATAAAAAAAAAATATGTGTTCAGTTCACACGCGGTAAAAGTGAAACTGCGAAAGAATGAGATGAAAATGTTTTATTAAAATGATACAATGTGTACAAATGTGTTGACGAGATCTAGAGATCTAGCCATGCTTTGGTAGTTTATCAGTGAATTACTTGAAAATATTTAAGAAATAGCTAATTTTTTCACGCTTATGCCTCAGCTTTTGATTAACCAATCTCGAAGCTGATAGCTTTAGTGCACTCAACTCGATGAGTACTTTAATTTGATATATCATTTACAGCTGTATAATATATTCTAGATGTCGTCAATTTTTATCATTTTAATAAACATTTTCGTCGCATTCTATCGCAGTTTAGTTTTCTGAAGGTTTTATTTTGTTCTATTTAATTTCGTCTGTTTTTGTTTTTTCATTGCATTTACGTCCACGCAATAAACATAAAATAAGCTTATGAGGCAGCATTTGATTGAGTAGGCCATGCCATAATTCAGAACACCTACATAAAACCAAAATTCAAAGCTCTTTGAACGCACGAAGTGTGTTGTATCTTGCACGATTTCCGATCGGTACTCGGTAAAACGAACTAAGCTGTCACATAAACATATTTATAGAAAGCAATCAACGAAATTTTCCTCGCTATAGCAAGGATTTGGTAATTGATCAGTGCATTGCTTGACAAAATTGAAAAAATTCAAAAGTCTTTCCACGCTTATATCTTAGTTTTTGGCTACCCGATCTCAAAGCTGATAGCTTTAGCACACTCTGCTTGATGAGTACTTTAATTTGATATATAATTTATTGCTATTGATATTCTACATCCTTCTTAAAAAAAGTGTTTCATGATTTCATATTTTGCGTTTCAAATTTTGCGTTGCGTTACAAATTTTGCGTAGCCTTACAAATTTTTCTAATGACTGCCACTAAAGAAGTTCACTTCACAAAAATATTTGAATCACCCTAAAATTTTTATTTTATTTATGTTGTACCATAAAAATTTGATTCTTAATTGCTATAAGTGTAGGATCAGGATAGTTTTCCTAACCGCAAGAACTTAAACTACAGGCAACGAGTGTGCAGAAAAAAATCTACATAAGTTAAAACAATTAAAAATAATCAAAGCGACGTCTTTCAATCGTAGACTAATTTATTTAGTTTGCCAAAACTCTAATGCTTACAAAACTAGTTCTTACAAAATTAGAATATAGTATAAAGTAGGGTGCCCGAAAGTCGACAGCGCGCTGACGTTTACAACAAACATTTCGCGCTAGTATGTGTACAAATGTGTGAATAAATTCCAGCGAAAAAAAAAATTAAAATAAATGTGTTTTGTCTTTTCCACGTATAGAAAAAATGACCCAGTAGAAATTCGTGAATCATTGATGGTAATAAATAAAGACAAATGTTGGCATATAAAATAATTGTAGTTTTATTTTACAACAAAAAGAAAACATTTCATAAATCTTATACATATTATGTATACATATGTATGTTATACAAACATATTAACAGAGTTTACTTAAAATAAGACTTCAATATCTGGTTTAATATTTTGTGATGATGCCAGACGCAATATAGGTGACTATTTTTCCATGAAATTTAATTTTTTTACAACAATTAAATAATATTTCAATAGTACATGCTTAAAAAATTGCCTTTCGCATAAATAATGTTTTTGTTTGCATTTGTTTGGTTTTTGTACGTTTGATTCCGACTGGGTTTCTCGCATATTCAATTTTCATGTGAATCAGCGCATAGAAATCAGCAACTGCACGGCGAGCCGAATGATGGCCCGCAACGGGCAATGTGACCGCGGGAGGGTAAATGGCCAACACTAGCATAAAGCATAAGAGACAAAAATGAGAGTTATGCATATGTGCATTTGTGAGACAATAGTTAACAGTTAATTTTGTTATGTACTTATGCGTATGAATTTACATGTTAGAAAGAACAGTAATAAAATAAAATGTTTGTTTATGTAAATTCATATAAAAAATGAGTGCATTCAAAGCACAAAGAAAAATAAGTAAATTTAAACGCTAAGTACAGCGGTTCCCAATCGGTGACCCAACATCCCGGCCCCGTTGAAAGAACTTACTTTCAAGAAGGTAGGACTGCAAGTTTCTGAATACGGCGCCAAATAATTCCTCTCGAAGTTCGAACATCAACGACTCTGATGCGTGAATCTCTGCCTTGTATACAATTGATGACACGGCCTAACTGCCAGCGCTGTGGGGGCACGTTGTCTTCATGGATAATGACCATAGTGTCATTTTTTATGTTAGGTTGATCATTCGTCCATTTCGAACGTAATTGAAGTTCATTGATCTACTCATGAGCCCATCGTTTCCAAAAATGTTCCTTGATGCCGCTAACAAGAGCTCATTTTTGAAGATGATCGATGTCAGAACTTGCAGTACGCTCTGGTAATGATTTTAGCAAACTGCCAGTGATGAAGTGGGCTGGAGTCAATACTTCAAAATCGCTCGGGTCAGGTGAAAGTGGCGATATAGGACGAGAGTTGAGAATCGATTCGATTTCGACCAAAACGGTGGTCAATTCTTCACATGTGAGTCTTGCGTTCATGAGACTGCGATTGAGATGACCTTTGGCCGATTTCACAGCGGCTTCCCAAATTCCACCAAAGTTAGGAGCCCTGGGAGGAATAAAGTGAAAATTAATAAATTCATTAGAGCAATACTTAGTTATTGTAGCTTCATGCTCCTTTTTGAAGAGAAACGCCTTCAGCTCAGCGAGCTTGTTGCAGGCGCCAACGAAATTTATTGCGTTGTCGCAAAAGATATCTGATGGCAAGCCTCTCCTGCCGATCAGCCGCTTAAGTGCTGCTAAGAAGGCATCAGTGGACAAATCTGATACGACTTCGATGTGAACCGCTTTCGTAGCCAAACAAATGAAAATGGCGATGTAAGTCTTATACGGCGTCTTACCTCTTATTCGGAGATAAGTGTTGATTGGGCCACAAAAGTCGACGCCACATCGAGCAAAAGGACGTGATGGAGTTAGCCGCTCAACTGGCAAATTCCCCATCATTTGTTGTAACAATTTTGGCTTGTACCGAACACAGTGGATATAATTATTGACTACGCGCCGAGCAATATCTCGCGCGTTCACAATCCAAAATTCCAAGCGAATGAGAGCTATCAACGCTTTGGATCCTGCGTGATAATTCTTAAGATGTAAATGACGAACGTAGCCATAGACGAATTTAGATTTAGCTAGGAGCAAACTGGGATGTTTGTGGCTCTCTGATAGATTTGATAACTCGAGCCGTCTACCAACTTTTAGTAGATTGAAGCCTCCAGTGACTTCAAAAAATGTGTTTAAGAATTTTAGCGTGCCATTTATTGGCAAATTTTTCTTAAGTAGATGAATTTCTTCAGCGAAGTTATGCTGTTGTATATTCCATACGATGCAATTTTGCGCATGCTTCAATTCTTGAGAGGAAAGGGAACCTTTCTCAAAGTCGCTATTTATATCTTTGTTGAGTCTGCGATAGAAACGAAACATCCAAGCGATGACACGTACACTGCGCATGTGAGAGCTGAACTATTCGATAGTATCAAAAATATAGTTATTTAAAACTGATATTTTGAATGCTGACTTCCGCTTTTCTTTGTTGATTTCATCCATATCTAAATTGTCGCATTTATTTTTCGGCCAATTGTGCATGTCTTCGGTTAAAATCGAAGGACCTGTATACCATATTGAATTGCGAAGCTCTTCCACTGTACTGCCTCTAGAAACAATGTCAGCTGGATTACTTTGCGTTGGAACATGCTCCAATGAACATCAGTTGTGAGATCTTGAATCTCAGACACTCTGTTTCCATCGAAGGTAGATAGCGTAGCTGAATGAACCCTGAGCCAGTGGAGCACAATTTGCGAATCTGTCCAAAGATATACATCAATATCATTATTTGCAAAAATTACCTTTATTTTGTTGTAGAGTCTGAAGCAGTGCGCCACATAATTCAAGTTTTGGTAGCCATTGCTTTTTTGTTGGTGCAACTCGTGACTTTGCTGTAAGAAGACAAATTTTGCCCGAGGTGTCAATCACACGAGTGTAAATGCAACAGCTGTAGGCGCGAATGGAAGAATCACAAAATCCATGTATCTGAATTAATTCGATGACAAACAATATCTTGGAATGGAGATAAGCGAGAGTGATGATAAATTTGTTAGAAAATTATCCCATGCCAAATGCAAATTTTGTGGTACTGATTCGTCCCAGTCCAACTTGAGCAAGCATAGTTCTTGTAATATAATTTTAGCCATAATCACTACTGGTGCTAAGAGTCCAAGTGGGTCAAATAACGATGAAGCAATCTAAAGAATAGTGCATTTTGTAACGCGGTTGTTTTTATTTTGCTTTGGTTCAAAAGAAAATAAAATGAGTCACTTTTCTGGTCCCATTTTAGTCCTAATGTACTTGTGAGTGCTGCATCTTCAATATCTAAAGTTTTAATCGTATTATTATCTCTGTAGTCTGGATGATTCGAGTGCCACTTTGCTAATTCAAAACAGCCTAGTTTCAACAATTTTGTCACCTCAGATTTTATCTGAGATAATTCACTGAGTGAATTTGCACCACATAAAAGGTCGTCAACATAAAATGACGATTTTACGACACCTGAGCCAATTGCAAAATCTGAAGCATATTGATTTGCCAATTAAAATAGACTTCGCACGGCAAGATATGGCGCAGCAGCATATGTCACGGTATTGAGCTGAAATGTGACAATTTCTTGATCTGGTGAATTTCTTCATAAAATATATTGATACTTGCGATCGTTTGGTTCGACAAGTACCTGCCTGTACATTTTAACGATGTCAGCAGAGACGGCATAGCGATAGAGGCGAAAACGTAAAAGCAAAATAAATGATTCGCTCTGAAGAGTAGGACCAACCATTTGAATATCATTAAGAGATTTTGTGAAGTGATTCGACACGAAGCGTCAAAGAAAACTCTTAATTTAGTTGAATATGTGGGATATAAAAATGAGGCTCTTTCAAATTTGGGTTTTTTACCAGACTCATATGGCGTAAATGCTCATATTCATTCATAAAGGCAACATATTGCGCTTTAAGTTCGGGTGAGCGTGATAAACGACGTTCTTGCGCTACAAACCTCTGCAATGCTGTAGCGTGAGAATGACCAAGACAAGTTGGATCATCTTTAAAAGGCAATTTGACGACAATCCTGCCATCAGGTTTTTTTGAGACTGTATCAGTGTACACGAGTTCACAACTGTGCTGCTCACGGGTCCATACTTTTGCAGTAGCTGAAACTTCATCAAGTTTCCACAAACGCTCTAACTTTTCATCTAAAGGGTCATGAGAAGTGAGCAAACATGTTGATATTTGTGTGTTGAGTGGCCTTTGATATCGACCTGAAACCACCCAACCAAGCAATGTTTTTTGCAAAACAGGTAATTTGTCGCCAAGACGAATTTGGCCAACAGAAAGAATATTGAAGAAACTTTCTGTGCCTAACAGTAAATCGATACGTTTTGATTTGTAAAATTGTTCATCAGCGAGCTCAGCGCGACGAGACATCAATTTCAGCTTCTGGCTGATAAAGAGCATACTGGATTCGAGCGAGCAAACGAATAGCCTCTATTTTGATTTATATTTGGTGATTTTTTAGAAATTTTATCAATTTTAGGCTCAACGAAATTAGCACCCTCAATTGATTCAAGATACTGACAATGTCTTTCTACAATCATTCTACAACTGTTCCAAGTTGGCAACTCTTTAAATTCTAGTGACTGCTTCCACTTTTTATTAGATTCCTCATCAGCTTTTTGCAAAACCAAATAAATTAACATGGCTTGAGAAATTTCCTTTTCCGAACCTAACGACAGCAGTGAACCATATAGAGCCGAAGCGTTGTCGACAAGACTTCGTAGCTGACTACCACTAGGTTTAGAAATTGCAGGCAAATCAAAAAGCGATGAAATGTTTTCGAGAAAAATTAAAGTTGTGTTGTCGTAGCGTTCCTTAAGCCTTTCCAAAGCTTTAGGGTCATTTTCATTTGTTATTTGGAAAGCTTTAACAGTTTCCAATGCTGGGCCTTGGAGACAATTGAGGAGATGATTGAATTTTTCTATGTTAGATAAATTCAATTCGCGATCGATAATTTGCGTAAAAGAGACAATGAAATTTTTATAAGTTGAATATTTGCCATTAAATGTTGGCAGTTTTAACTGTGGTAATTTAGAATGCGGCATAGGCATGAAACAGGTGACATCTGACATTGGGGCGTTGTGTACATCGTCTCCTAATCTCAATTGAATAGCTAATTTTGTGGTAATGTAGAGCTCTTCAATAACAGAGCGACAAGAATCATCTGTATCAATTTTTTCAATGCTCGTTTGCACAGTGAGAATTTGCTTGAAATACGATTCAAGTATGCCTAAGCGACATTTGAGTTCGGCTGAGGAAAGAGTTTCCCTTCCCCTTTACCACTGCTTTCGACGATATTTTTAATGCGCGTAATACTTTTCTTTGTATAAGCTCTCTGCTGCTTAAGCTCTTCGATGGTCATTGTGACCGACATTGGTAATTGTTCAATAATACAAAAACGAAGTGAATTCGGCGATAGAAGAAGCGAGGTTCAATTAGCAATTTTACAAATGAGTTAGAATAAGAGCGCAAGAGTGGCTGCAGCTATGATTGCAGTAAACGATAGCAGTAGCAGACGAAAATGCTCACGCACGATAGGTGACAAAGACAAATGTATTAAGCAGCAGTGAGAAACAGTTGCGACGGCAAGAGCGAAGGCGACGACAAATGGCAAAAAACGCAATAAGATGCACCGAAAATGCAAGCAGCGGCAGTGGCTGCGATTGCTGCAGCTTAAACGATGCGACGATAGCAGCGAAAATTTAGCAATTTTGCGTATTGCTACGCAAGCACTATAGCGGGATTTTTGGGACAGCGGGATCTTACCAAGTTGATACAGTTTACGAAACTGTATTTTACTTATATTTTTAGCGATGTTTCTGGTACTTCCTTAACAGGCGATTTTACAGCAAAGTCCCACGACGAGATGAAAATGCTTATGAGTCCAACGACGAACCAGGAAATAAGACAGGAACAATAACTTTTTATGTTAGTTTTTGAACTGGAACCTTTTTTTACGAGACGCGAATGCCACGAATTTTTCCACAAATTTATTTTAATAATATTTTTAAATGTCTTTATTAAATTTAAATACTCGTGCCCCACGTTGGGCACCAAAAATTAAGGATCAGGAGAGTTTTCCTTACCGCAAGAACTTTACCGAAATAGCAAAAAATAAACTAAGGGCAACGAGTGTGCAGAAAAAAATCTAAGTTAAAACAATTAAAAATAATCAAAGCGACGTCTTTCATTTAAAGGTCAATCGTAGACTAATTTATTTAGTTTGCCAAAACTCTAATGCTTATTAAACTAGTTCTTACAAAATTAGAATATAGCATAAAGCATAAGAGACAAAAATGAGAGTAATGCATATGTGCATTTGTGAGACAATTGTTAACAGTTAATTTTGTTATGTACTTATGCGTATAAATTTACATGTTAGAAAGAACAGTAATAAAATAAAATGTTTGTTTATGTAAATGCATATAAAAAATGAGTGCATTCAAAGCACAAAAAAAAATAAGTAAATTTAAACGCTAAATACAGCAGTTCCCAATCGGTGATCCAACAATAAGTGAATTTTCTTGGTGATTTTCTACGTCTATCTCTAGCGATGCTTCGTTCTTATCCCTATCGTAGACTTTCTTTCTCTTATGTTTAACTGTTTCTATCATATTCCTAGCTCTACTCATGGAAGTCTTTAGCTTGAGTTTTAGTTCATTACTGTAATTATCTAGATTATAAATTCTATCATTTTAATCTAAAATATCGCTTGGATGCGAATGTAACTTTCCAATATGGTGAATATGTCGTATGTGTCTACATGTGGTATGGTGCTATATGTAGATATGTAGTAAGGAACCCATTTATCTATTTATAAGGATCATCGGTAAAAGATAGCAGCGTTATTCATGTAATTTGTTGTTGTTAAGAGCGAATCTGCTACTCTACTCGATACTATCGATAGTCTTAAATTGGTTGCCACTATCGATGGTTTTCTAAGACTATCGAATATTTTCACTATTGAACATTTGCCACTATTGCAATTGCAATTAGTTTTTTACATTCCAGCTACATTCAAAGCAACAAAATTTTAATGGCTTTATTATTTAATAACAATAATTGAACGATAAATTTGCAAATTTCGACGAAAAATAGATTTTTTCGATTTTTTAAATTTTTCGGTCATTTTTCCACTGCATACTATATAGGAGGTGTAGTTTTCAGAGGAATTGCAGTTAAAAATTTGGGGTTTTTTTTTTTAAATTAAATTTAACAACAACCTCTAAATATTTCCGTCTAAGAAAATTACTGCTTTTGTCCAACACTAAGAAGTATCTTTTGCCCAAGTTTCAGCTTCATAGATACTTTTTTGTCAAAGAAAAAAGTTAAAAATCGAATAAACCGGTTTTTCATAATTTTTTCGAAAAGCTTTAAGGTTACGTTGAAAATGGTAAAACAAAAAATGTAGATATTTTTATTTCCTACAACTTTTATATTAAACTTTTTTCATTTGGATGCTTGTTCGATAATATTCCGCTGTCAGAGTGCTGTAACTATAATTAAATTTTTTCTCATTTTTACGACTCATCCTACTGGACTAAAAATGTAGATGCTATATGTTTTTTAAATAAAAATAATTGGTAGTAGTTGAAAAAAATCTAGACTTTTTCTAATATCACTATTGCAGTGACAATATTAAATTTTTTTTTTTGTTTTTTTAAGTAATCTAACTATCGATAGTTTCCAGAAACTATCGTCCACTATTGATGGTCAGGACTATCGACAGTTAGCCACCACTACTGCTCACCTGCCACGTCAACTGTTCTGGATCGTGAATACCGCTAGTAAATATTCATTCAGAACTCTATGATTTCTCTAACGCTCTTATGCTGTAATGATGGTAAGGGGTTGAAAAAATCTGTCTAGTAGTCTAGTTGTTGACATATATTCGCCATCAATTTGTTCGTAAACTCTGTGCCATGATCGGATCTTAGTCTCTTAAAACATCCACATGTTATGTGATATTTGGAAGGTAAAAAGGGCTTCATGGGCTAAGTTCTGTGAGGGCATGGAGGAAACGAGTGAAGCCGTAAGGCTCCGTAAAACCGGATGGTGTATACATGGAAAGCAGTAGTGAATCTCTTGAGCTCCTCATGAAGACTCACTTTCCTGAGTGTGTGGAAGCGGCTTCGAGTGGTTCAGAAACCATCGAGCATCACTAACAATCACATATCACATAACTGGGTTTATCAAAGAATTAACAAGCGAATCAAAAATTGTCTGGGCAGAACAATCATTCAAACCGTTTAAATCCGCGAGACCAGATGGTATTTTACCAGCGATACTGCAAAAATCCTTGCCTACCATCATAGCTTGGTTGACTAGGATCTTCAGGGGGTGTATAGTCGTAGGGTATATTCCTAGGGAATGGAGAGAGGTTAGGGTTGTCTTTATCCCGAAGCCGGGAAAGGCGAATCATAATTCTGCCAAGGACTAAAGGCCAATTAGTCTATCGTTTATATTAAAAAACCACTAGAGAGATTGGTAGGTCTGCACGTGGAAAGCATTCTAAATGAGCACAACTTCAGTAAGGCGCAGCACGCATACCTGAAAGGTAGGTCTGTGGACTCTGCTTTGCATGAGGTCGTTAGCTTCGTTGAAACTGGTTTACATGTAAAGGAATATGTTATAGGTGATTTTCTGAATATAGAGGGTGCATATAACAACGTGGAATTAGGGTCAATTAGTACCGCATTGGAACGCATAGGGGTAAATACAAAATAACTCTGTGGATCAACAACATGCTGAGCACACTAAAACTGCCAACGTTAAATGGTACCACACTGGCTCTCGAAGTGAAATATCTCGGAGTCATTCTGGATTCTAAGCTATCATGGAAAAAGAACGTGGATGAAAGAGCTAGAAAGGCACTGAGCGCTTTCTATACGTGTAACAGAACATTTGGGAAAAAATGGGGTGCAAAACCGTACTTAGTACACAGGATGTACACGGCGGTCATCAAACTTATCTTAACTCACGGAGCGCTGATGTGGTGGAATGCTGCCAACACCAAGTCACTACTTCACAAGCATCGTAGGGTACAGAGAATGGCCTGCCTTGGTATAACAGGAGCAGTGAGATCGACACCACAGGCGGGCCAGGAAATTATAATGCATCTTCTACCTATTGACCTATATATCAGGAATATGGCGGCAAAACTGATTCTTAGATTAAACGAATGCAACAAGCTTCAAAATTCTGAGGGTCACGGGTCTATTAACTTTCCAACAAGAGAAGATTGGAACTCAGGCACCGTTCTGAAAGGAACGGGGCTAACCATCTTCACAGATGGATCCAAGATGGAGTTCGGCGCAGGAGCGGGTGTGTACTCGGATAATATGGGTATGAAGATGTCTTTTGGACTACCGAACTATTGCAGCGTTTTTCAAGCTGAAATCGATGCCATAGACCAAGCCGCACAGGTGATACGGAACAGGGAGCTTACTTTCTTTATCATTATCATATGTGTGGATAGTCAGGCAGTAATCAAAGCACGGAACGCCAAAATAGTGAAGTCTAAGTGTGTAGAACACTCCAGCTCTGCTGGGTGCCCGAATATTTTCTTTTTTACATCTTTAACCTAATTATACACCGAAAACTGGAAAATTCGGCATCTTGAGCTTGCTGCCAAAACTAGCCGAGTCCCTTTTATTCACATTTTAATACCAAAATACGGCATTTATATGCGAAAACTATTTTGACCAAACAAGTTACAAGCGAATTCGTAATTGCTACTGATTGATAAGGACCGCAAAATCTATCTTTCAAAATAAACTGCAATTTTAGAATCGAATATCAGAGACCAGCAGCAGCTCAGAGAACCCTTTCCCAGAAAGGGGTTTGATTATTTAACAGCCTTACAAATGATATTAAAAAAATTGGTCAAAATTTCAGAAAAATCGTAATATCCCCAAAATTATAGGTCAAATTTCAGTACCTTTCATACTATTATTGTAGGCCATCAAATTATCTTTCTTAGGACACCCATGTTTTCCATTTTAAAAAAAATTATAGGTTATTCGCACATTTTTTGGAAAAAAATACCGTTTGTTTTAAAAAAATTGGCCAAAATTTCTAAGTGGGAGCTTAAGCAAACTTAAGGCAAGTACTATGTACAGATACCTGGGATCTCCAAGGGACCAACATTTTTGTCTCAATTATGTAAAGAGGTTTCCCATTTACCCAGTTTCCCAAATAATCATACTCAGACCGATAAAACGTGCATATTCAAATTCAAAATAACAAATTATACACACATAAATATTATTTCTCACTTATAGAGGTTATTTCTAAATGGTCCCAGTTATAGAGAGAAAAGCTCATGCTATAGAGGCGAAAACGCACAAAAACTTCAAAAATCAAATCCCAGATATAGAGGTTTAATAATCGCAGTAATAGAGGTATTTTGATGGGACCTTGAAGTGAGTCTCACTAGTAGAGGTTTAAAACTTATTGAGGTCCCGCTTAACCTGGTTTCACTGTACATATATTTATTACTGAACCTTGCCAAAAAAAAAAGAATGAACCCTACTGCATGGCACTGGACTTGATATTTCTGGAATGATGCAAAGCAGTAATTTCAGATTTACAACTTTCGGATTTCATCACATCTGCTCCAGGGCGTTACAGACAACAATTTATTTTTGGTTTTCTTGCTTGCCAAGATTTCGTCACACTTACTTTTTGTTTATATCTTTATTCAACTTTGAAGATGTCAAATAAATACTGAACTCTTTTTACACCCTACAAGGAGGGTATATTCACTTTGTCTTTCCGTTTGTAACGCATAGAAGGGGGCGTGGTAGGTATAGATAAGTATATATATTATTGATCAGCATCACCACCTGAGTCGACATAAATATGTCTGCCAGTCTGTCTGTCTGTTGAAATCACGTTTACGGGAAAACTAAGCATGCTAATTCAATGAAATTTGGCACACAGGTCACACCTTCCTGCAAGCTGCTAGCATATAAAAATGGCCGAAATCGGGTCACGACCACGCTACCGTCCATACTCTATATAAATATACCTCAGCCCATTTTGAAAAAGTTGCCTTGATTTTGATGAAACTTGGTGATTTGATGGGCGTGGCACTTTTTAACAATTAAAAATTTTGATTTCGTATAATTCAAAATTGGCACATCAGATTTTCATAAAAATTATAGAGATGATACTACTATTGCAGAAATTGGCATGAAATTTGATGTAGGTGGTTAACTTGCTATAAGGTATGTCAGCATCTGATGCGGGCGAAATAGCACCACTGGGCGTGGCACCTACCATACAAGTAAAATACCTTAAATGCGATCGAAATATATGAGCAATCATACTGATATTTGGTATAAGAGGTTTGTTTATGAATCAAAATCAGTCTCGATTGTATCAGTGGGTGTGTCACCGCCCTAAATTTTAAGATTAATTAAGGCATATATCGCAAACTATACAAGCTATTTTGCTAAAATTTAGTATCTGGATGTCAATGACGAATATAATTTATTGAACCAAAAGTAGGCGGAATTGGAGAAGTGGGAGTGGCATATTTGGTTTTCTGCATTTCTATTCTATTTTTTCCAACATTTTCCACATTCTTTTGACTTTTCCAACTTTTTAACTTTTCCCAATATATTCCATGTGTATATTTTCCACTTTTTCAACCTCTTTCAACTTGATTCGACTTTTTCATGAATTTTGAATTGTTTCAACATTTTTCAACTTCTTGCAAATATTTTTTAGTTTTTTAACCACTTTCAACATTTTCCACATTTTTTCGACTTTTTCAATATCTTTTAACTTTCTGCAATGATTTCGATATATTTTCGACTTTTTGAGTTTTTTTTTTCAACTGTTTCAACACTTTTCAATCCCTTTGAACCTTATTACAATATTATCGACTTCTTCAACCTTTTCTACGTCTTTTTAACATTTATTTGGAAAGTACTTTTAGTGCAGTGTAGGGTATGTGAGTTTCGGCCCGGCCGACTAGTTCCTTATTGGATTTTGTGTGGTTTCCTTTTTATTTTCTGACGAACACTTCTCTGGCACCAGTTAAACGAACAAAATCAATTGCATTTTAAAAAACAGCGCAACACGCCAGCAAACGGTAAGGTACTTTTGAAAGTATACGAGCTCTCGGATAATTGAGCGTTTTAGCAAATTAGTTTGATAACGTTCACAAGATACCGTGATAGAAATCATTTAAGATGTTATTAATGCTGGAGCTGTTTAGACTTGTAGATTTTTTTGACTTTTGAAGCGAACATCGATGTCAACATCGGGTCATTTACATCGTTTGTGTAAAAACATCGGATACTGAACATCCATGCTAAAATCACTCGATGTTTTGGAAAACATCGATGTTTCAAAACCAACGATGTCGATATCGCAGCCCTACTACGTCGCCGGATACAGAACGTCTCGAAACATGTGGCCTTAACTGAATCCGAGAATGACGCAATCTTTCTTAAGATTCAGAAGAGCACTGTTGTAGGAGTACTGACGGGGCACTGTGTTATTGGCCCTATGGCCGCCAAATATTGTGCTCCCTTCAGAAATTTCTGCAGGAGTTGCGGAGATGAAGAAGAGGATAAGTCAGTTAAACACCTGCTCTGCGAATGCCCCGGGCTAATGATTAGACGAATCAAATATTTTGGTTCTGCGTTCTTTGTTGCTCTTGAGGAACTAGCTGAGTTGAAACTCACCAGCATCCTCAACTTCACCAAGGCTTCTGGGTGGCTCGCCCCCATTCAATAGGACTTTTATAGGAGAAGGAGGGGAACATTTTATATATTTATGTAGGGTATCACAATGGGCAAACTGCCTTCGAGTGCATCTTGCTATGCAAGCAACCCTTTTAACCTAACCTAAGTATGAACTGTTCAACTAAAGTAGATACAACCGTCGTTGATTCTTTTGTCGCAATTGAATGCAGGCCCGTACCTATCCGACTTTGCATGGGGAGAGGGGCAGATAAATTTTACTATACAGTATTGGTCAAAACTTAAGCCACTTAACTTAACTATAACTTAAACTTAACATTTTTTCCAAATCATAATTTTTTTGTGAAAACAACATTTTTGAACCATGCTGTGAATTTATTATATATATGTATGTACATATTTATACATTTATTATTGACAGACAAAAATTTTAAAAATTCAGTGTCTGATGAATAAAAAGTTATCATCAAAGCAACACTTTAAGCCAGAAAACTTAACGGACAAAACTAAAGCACCTTCTTTTTTATGGTAAATTTTTATATTTAAATTTCAAATAAATATGTAATTTATTTAACTGATTCTAACATACTAAGAAAATTCAATATATATTTTTTATAAAAACTAATGACAGATAATGAACTGAGAAAACAGAGATATCTTATTTTTATCAAGTGTTTTGAATATACAGTTTAAGATATAACATTTCTTCCTCGCCTCCCAACCTGTTATGGTGAATACAAGACACGAGGTTTACGAAGCCTTTGAGATCTGCGAAGTGGTGGACACTTAAATAAACCATCTGTGTTTTGGAAAGTCCGTGGAGTCTCCCAATTGTGTGTATCAGACTGATCCCGATGGATAGGTTGGGATATTGTTTCAATCGCTGGTGATATTGGTTCCGTTACTGGATGTTCGTTCGTATGCAAGGCTACATGTTCCCTTTGTGGTACCGCTTCCTTTTCATGCGCTGCAACAACTTGTGACGGTGCAGATTCTCTTTGTGGGTAATAGTGTAAACGGCGTTCCGATCCACAATGTAGTGGAACATGGTGTTGCGATTGGTGCCGTTGAGGTTGATCCCTTAGATGTACAGCTGATTGAAAACAAGATGACTTCTTCTCCGTTCTGCCATTTTTTACATATTTTTTCCTCATACTCAATTTCATAGTGTAGGTCACCTAACTGTTTCTTTACAGTTCCGCGTAGTCATTTGGCCAGACGTGGGTCATTAGATAAGAGCCAAACCGTTTGTCCTGGCTCCATATGACGAAAATTGTAGTCGAACTTTTGGTATTGTTTTTCCGCGACCGTAACTGACACATCCTGTGGGAATTCCAAATCGAGTCGAGTTCGAATAGCGCGTCCCAAAAATAACTGTGATGGCGACTGTAGTAGCGTGTGAAGCACGTCTAGACTGGCGAAGAAATTCGTTTAAGTTTCCATGTAGTGTGGCTTTCGAAGTACCCATAGCTTTCAGTGCATTCTTCACCGTTTGAAACGAACGTTCCGTTTGACCATTAGTTGCTGGATGGTTAGGTGCACTTAATTTATGAAATTCTACTCCAACTTTAACTAAAAATTCCTCAAATTCCGCAGACTTAAAATTTGTACCGAAATAAGGATTATTGGGACGCCATATGCCACAAAAAGTTCATCCAAAATAGTAATAGTTGCAGCTGAAGTAATCGTATTTGTAATTTTAACTTTTAACCATTTGCTGTAAGCGTCCGAAAGGATTAGGAGCATTTTTCCAGCGACTGGTCCGGCATAATCAATGTGAACCCTCTCCCAAGGTCCCTTCGGATACTCCCAATGATGATTTTTGCATTTCGGTGGGCTATTTGAATTCTTTATGCAGTTTTCAAAACTGTTTGCTATGTTTTCTATATCGGAGTCAAGTAATGGCCAATATACGCATGAATGAGCTAATCCTTTCATTTTATTTATCCCTAAGCGACCAGCATGTAAATCTTTTAATATTTTTGGACAGATTGATGGTGGAAATATGACTTTGTGCTCAAAAAGTAAACATCCTTCTAAAAATTGATAATTCATTTCTGGTGATTTGTATCCAAGTCTTTTTAAATTTTTGCCACCTTCTATTTGCCTTGCAATCTTGCCTAGAAATTCATCTTTACCGGTTTCGTTTGCGATCCTATGTGCTTTTACTAGTAATTGTTGAATTTGCTTTACTATAAAGTCCTGGAATTCATCGCGCTCCATAAGCATCTGCTCGTTTGTTTCCGCTTGTGTTATTTTGTTAGTTGAATTTTTTGTCATTATACGTGAACAAAAATCTGCATTCACATTTGCCGTCTTTGGTTTAAAAATTACTTCAAAATCGAAATTTCCTAAAAAATCTGCATAATTGGCCATACGGCTGATGCATAATATTGGTAATGTTTTATGTGGGTGTAGAATTTGTACCAACGGCTTAGGATCCGTCATTAGAGTCCAATGCCGAGCATATAAATATAAGAAAAATTTTTGAACTGCCCATATTATTGCTAAAGCTTCTTTATCCATCTGTGGATATTTTTGCTCCGTAGGGGTCAATGTGCGACTAGCGTATGCTATAGAACGTTCCTGTCCATTATCCTGTCGATGGGACAAAACTGCGCCGAGGCCTACCTTACTTGCATCAGTCGCGAGCAATAATGGCAATTTGAGATCATAGGGCATCAACACTTTCGATGAAATTAACGCATGTTTTATGTCTTTGTAAGCCATGTCTGCATCAGTTGTCCATTTGAATTCTGTTTTCTGCAACATATATCTTAATGGCTTATTCCTGGTAGATAAATTTGAAATAAACGAACTGTAGTAGTAGCTTTACCTAAAAATAGCAGTAATTCTTCACACGAAGAAGGTTTTGGAGCATCTTGAATGTCCCTAATGTATGGGTCCGATTTATGAATTCCCTTACAATCAATTTTATAGCCCAAAAATTCAACAGCAGGAGCAGCAAATACGCATTTTGATCTATTCAGTCGTAATCCTTGACTTCTTAAACGCTCTAATGTGTCCTTCAGTGATGTTAACAAAGATTCAAAGTTTTCCGCATATATGAGAATGTCGTCGAAGAAATTGCACACATTTGTTAAACCTTTTAGTACGATTTCCATGTGTCGTTTCACAGCTCGTGATGGACGTATCAAGCCGTGTGTAAGTGTGTTAAGTGTGAGTGCAAGTGCAAACTCTTCATTTATTGTTAGATGAGAATAGGCATCGGTTATATCAAGATGGCAAAATAATTCAGCTTTATTCATCTGATTAAGTAACATGTCCACTCTAGGGATTGGGTGTTCATCTATAATCATTCGGGGGTTGAGTGTGGGTTTGTATTTACCATTGATGCGAATCCCATTTTTCTTCGTTACTACATGAGTTGACTACCCGTTCTGAGTATTTCTATTTCTCTAGCATATATATCCTTTAAAGCCAGTGGAATATTTCTAGCCTTTGTAAAAATAGGAGTGGAATCTGGTCGCTGGGGGGCCCACCAGTTTCCCTGCTGTTTCACTCAATATATTCTCATAACTTATAAAAACTTCTTGGAGTTTCTTTTGCTGTGAATTATTAAGCGTCAGGGTAGCCAATTTAATTGTATTCGCTTGATTTGACGGTGAAAAGATATTGAACCAAATTATCTCATTAGTAAAATGGTTTATCCATTCTCGCCCGAATAACGAATCAAAATGTCCATCCATTACATAAATATTCAACTTCCCACTTTAACGGAAACTGGTATGTATCTGTGCGTAGCTGGTGAAATCTGTTTGAGGTACCTTACTGAGTTTGAGTGCCAGCTCAAATCGCTTGAAATACTCCTCTACCGCTGCGCAATTACCTCAACATTTTGTTCTGTGGCTTGCATAAAATCTGCTAGAATTTTGGCTAGCTTATCTAATTCTTGTGACATGGTTTCAAACCGCTTCTGACACCATTTTTATATTTAAATTTCAAATAAATATGAAATTTATTTAATTGATTCTAACATACTAAGAAAATTCAATATATATTTTTTTTTATAAAAACTAATGACAGATAATGAACTGAGAACCCAAAGATATCTTATTTTTATCAAGTGTTTTGAATATACAGTTTATGGTATAACATAAATAAAAATTTTTGAAATTAGTACTTTGTTGCAAACCCTTTATTCTGGACGACACATGCACATCTCTTTGGGATAGAGGAAACTACGTTATTTATGATATCTTGCAATATCCCTTCGCAGGATATTTTCAAGGATTGAAAAAAATCTACCGTGTTTTTGCAATTTTCAATCTTGATTTTCATGTTAACGATCTCCCACAAGTTCTCAATAGGATTCAGATCACGGCAGGCCAACTATGAAATTCAATTCTATTGCTCTGAAGCCACGCCTTAAAAACTTAAGAGGTGATTTTGGATCATTGTCCTGTTGGAACATCCTCTTAAGTTGCATCTTTTCATCGGCATATGGCAGCATCACATCTTTTAGTATGTCATTTTGAAATTAATCGAAACTCGTTGGGATGGCCATTTACGTGCTTCAAAATCTATCTTTGAAAACTATATCCATATTATGAATATAATAGCAGTCGATTTGTCACGCGTGATGACATCGTT
Organism: Meiosimyza platycephala; assembly: GCA_963662105.1. Classification (NCBI taxonomy): domain Eukaryota; kingdom Metazoa; phylum Arthropoda; class Insecta; order Diptera; family Lauxaniidae; genus Meiosimyza; species Meiosimyza platycephala. The sequence continues at coordinate 63,334,454 of OY759208.1, forward strand.
GGAATTTGTTTTCGCATTAGTGTTTATGAAGGATTTATTGCGGACGATTGAACTAGTAACGAAAGCGATTCAAGGCCGAGCGATTGGATACAAAGATTGTATGCCACTCATTAGAGCTGTTTATACGATGCTTGAAAAAATGAGATCACAAAATAGTTTCGATAAATACTATTCTCAAACGACAGATCTGTTGGAAACATTAAAGCCCTTCGGCCGTTGCTCAGGATTTACTTCCTCTAGTATATCCAACATTGACTTCGCGAGTCAGTCTATATTATCCAAGACCGGTTTTGTAAAATACCAAACATTTTTTGTTTTGAGCAATGTGCCCTCTTATTTGGGTATTATGTAACTTTTTTCCAAAGCTTTGGGCTTGCTTCATTTGGGCATTGTGACAAATCGATGGTGGTATAACACCCAAAAATGTCATAGAGCCCAATATTTAAAACGAAAATGTCATAATGCCCAAACAATTCCGCAACAACAATTTATATGGAAAATGTTTTTGCGTTTTGTCTTGACCGAATTTGGGCATTATGGTTTTGAGCGTTATGATATAACGCCAAACTTTCCCTTCTCAAACGGAAGTATGCGAATCGTCATTTTCGGCATTAACACGAATCATGCGGTCACAACGGATAGACATGTTGACTGATAGATTGAGTCTATAGAGCTAGACATGGCTTTAAAAAGATTTAATGCAAGATCGCTGAGTACATTTATTTTAGAAAGATATTTATTTTTATTGTTTAGAAAACAAAACTCTAAACCTAGTATAAACAATAAAAACAATTCTTAATTGCTTTTGTTTTTAATTTTTCCTTAAGTTTTCCTAAAAAACCGACAAATCTCGTAAGGTTGCATTGCATAGTAAAAATATCTCGATTACCGTTAGACATTTTTAATGGAACTACTGTATCTATCGATATTGTGTCAAAACTTGCTCTGTAATTTCGTAAAAAATGTTTTGTAATCAAATTGGAGGAATAGGTGTCCTCTTATTCTCTCTGAAAAACAAGATACCTTAACGGCAACCAATTCCGTGATTTGAAGTCAGGCAGTCTGCTTGATTTGAAATGGATTCGGTCTCTATATTGATACGTATTTTGCAAACATAGAAAATAAATACATTTTTTTGGACTTTGAATTACAGTGCCCCAATGAAACAATCTGGCCCAGGTTACCATTTCCTTTAAAGACGGTCCTTGGGGCATTTCGAAAAATAACGAACACCCTCATATATTCCTACAAATATAAATGCGCATTAAATAATAATTATAATGATTTCAGTCACTTGGTGTTGTTTTGTACGTGCTTGTATGTGGAGCGTTACCATTTGATGGTTCTACTTTGCAATCTTTACGAGATCGTGTTCTTTGTGGACGCTTTAGGATTCCATTTTTTATGTCAACAGGTAATATTATGATAATTATAAATTATAGTGCAACAGAATTAAAATATTGTTTCTAGATTGCGAAAACCTAATTCGAAAAATGTTGGTACTGGATCCAACACGACGACACACAATTCCACAAATTAAACATCATAGATGGTTTTTTCCTCAGATGTTGGAGTCACTTAACGTGTCCAAGTGCTCCAAAAACTTGGAAGGGACTTCTAACATTGAACCTGATGAAAAAATTCTACGGGTAATGTCTGAATTTGCTGGTATAGCTCCTGAAAAAACCCAAAATAGTTTAAAAAAAAATAGCTACGATCATATCGCTGCAATTTATTTGCTATTGCAAGATCGCGTTAACAATAAAAAAATTACTCAGGAAAATTTAGATCGGAACATGTCACTGCCATCCACTAAACAAGATATTCAGAATTCATCAAAAGAACTGTTTAAGCATAGTCAATCTGTGAATAGCAATATAATTAAAACAACTATAATTACTAACAAGACAATAAATTCTAGTCATAACGAACAAGCGGAGCTTGAAAACAACTCTTCAAATCCAGGATGCCACACTGTAACCGAATGCAACGAAATTCCCCCAAACTTTTTCAATAATGTATCGTACAATAAGTACAGCGAATATAAAGATCCTAAGACTAAAAATAAAAGTGATGTAGCCAGTAGTCAATTCGTATATGAAGATGACAATAATCAAATAACTAAAACAACTTCCAGAGATACTATATCGACAAATCGAAGTGATCGAAAAATAGATGACTCCCGAATTCGAATTAATACTCAATGTGTTCATAAAAAAAATATCGACGTTGCTACCTTAAAACGAAGTACCGAGGATTGCCAGTTTATTCAGCAACAGGTAATAATTTTAATTTAGAATTCGTCAGAGCGATATCGCATTACCGCAAAATCATAAGCCTATATTATATAATCGGTTTGAAGAAAATTCTCCCAAAATTTCTAGATCAAACCTATGAACGACGCAAATAGAGTTTGTATGTGGTTTTCACTTTGTTGATCCTTCATGGTGTAATTTTTACTATTTAATACTTCGTCTGTTAGGATTATCGTCCAGGAATTCTTCAGAAAGCTCAGCTTCTGTAATAATATTATGAAATGTAAAGTGTAAAATGGAGAGATATTTTCACCTATCAATAGGGCAGTTCACATTATCCTTCATGCTGTCCAATATGGCTTGACAACACGAATAACTGTAAATATCGTTTTGCATTCACATCATAGAACATCCTGTCAAACATCTCTTGCAGAAAAATTTTGAAGCGTAGATATCACTAAATTTAAGTTCTGCTTTAACCTCTGAAGAGAAAACATTGCAATGTCGAACAAATTATGTTGTCGTCTGATTCTATGTCAATGAAGGACACGCCGTCCAATTGCTCTTATTGGTCCCTTAAAAAATCCAAATTTTGAAAACACCAAAAGCTCCGGACGTAGATGTCGTCTACACCCGAGCCAGATCTTTCACTCTTCTTAAATTTTTTATGTTCTCTACGGTAGCAAGTTCTTAAGGCGTTGATCTTTTTTTTTTTTAAAAAATCAATAAAATTGCAAAATCTTTTATAAATTTTGAATAGTAATTTACCATTCCCAAAAATGATATAACTTCAGATACATCTTTTGGTACTGGTGCATACGAAATAGCTTCTACTCTTCCTTCGGTCTTTTTCAATCTTTCATTTGTTATGAATTGGCCTAAGAATCGCACTGAGTTCTGCATAAATTTACATTTAGCTAAATTTAACTTGAAACTAGCGTCTGCTAATCTTTTTAACGTAGCATCCAATGATTCCAAATGCTCCTGATCGTTTTTACCATAGTCCTTAGACATTCGTCCGCTCTAACCTTTGTCTCATAAATATAAATGAATTAATAGGGGTGGTTTTACGCCCTCCAAGCCACCCCAAAAAGTAGCCGTCGCGTAATAATTAAAAAAATTAGCTTTGGAAATGTGCTCTATTAGGTTTTTTGGTCGCTGATCACGACTCCGACGTAAAAATGGGGGTGGTTCCACCCCCTACCCCCCAAACACCACCAAAACGTAGCTGTTGCGTAAAAATTAAAAAAATTGAAATTTGGTTTGGAAATGTGTTCTATTAGGTTTTTCGAATCGCTGATCACGAATCCGACGTTAAAATGGGGGTGGTTCCACCCCCTACCCCCCAAACAACCCCAAAACGTAGCTGTTGCGTAAAAATTAAAAAAATAGAAATTTGGTTTGGAAATGTGCACTAGTAGGTTTTTTGGGTCGCAGATCACAAATCCAACGTCCAAATGGGGTTGGTTCTACCCCGTACCCCTCCCCCAAACCACTCCAAAACGTAGCTGTTGCGTAAAAATTAAAAAATTTTAAATTTGGTTTGGAAATGTGCTCTAGTAGGTTTTTTGGGTCGCTGATCACGAATCCAACGTTCAAATGGGAGTGGTTCCACCTCCTACTCCCCAAAACAACCCCAAGGGGGGTAGTGGATCAGCGTCTGTCTGTCTGTCTGGTGGGCGTGGCACATCACATATAAGCAAAACACATTTAATGCTATAGATAGTGTGCAATAAGAGTAATCTTCATAAAATTTGGTGCATAGATGTCCATTATTATATATATAATAAAATTAAATAAATTTTGGCGGGATTTAATCAGTGAGCGTGGCACTTTCCATATTAACATAAAGTTGGAAGTGATATTTTAAGAGAACTATTGCAGCAATTAGCATGAAATTTGATGCAGGTGGTTAACTTGCTATAAGGCATGTCAGCATCTGAAGCGGGCGAAATAGCACCACTGGGCGTAGCACCTCCCATACAAGTAAAATGCCTTAAATGCGATCGAAATATTGTATATGAGCAATCATACTGAAATTTGGTATAAGAGGTTTGTTTATGAATCAAAATCAGTCTCGATTGTATTGTATTGTATTGTTTTTTGTTCAAAACTACAAGAATCGTCTGATCTCTGTATTACATTTCATAGCGCAATCTGTAAACAGAATATTTTATACAGTAATACTTGCTGCAACCATTTTGGTAGCTCTTTTAACTCTTGTGCGCCCTGTGACTCTAACTGCTTTATAATTGATAAAGTTGATAATTTTAAATACCTGGGAATCACAATTGATAGTAATTTAAATTGGGATGAACATAAATCTAATTTAAGAAAATATTTACTTGCATCAAATCGAATATTTTACAGTCTCAGAAAATACGTTTCAAACCATACTTTAAAAACAATATACTATGGAATATTTCATTCGAAATTAGAGTATGGAATAAGCTGTTGGGGCGGTGCTAGTTTCAATAAAATTAATCAGTTAATTGTACTTCAAAAATGTGCAGTTAGGAAAATTTTTAACTGTTCGCGCTTTGCCCACTCCATTGGGCTGTTCAGAAAATGTAATTTTCTTCCAGTTCGACATTTGTTCTATTACAAAGTCTTAAAAATTTTTTTTATGAGAGGTGGCTACCTGCAAAATCCTATACGCGATACTTATAGTCTGCGTAGTAACCAATGCTCATTTGTTTCTTTGCCTGTTTTTCGAACTTCATTGTTTAGAAGCTTCTACACTATTTTATCCTGTAAACTGTTCAATTCCCTTCCAGAAGGCATACGAACTATTAGATCTTTAGTCATGTTTTCAAAAAAAAATAAAGATTTGGCTACTCGAGTTTGATACCAACCAGATCGAGGTTTTTTTTGCGCTACATAGTATAATACAATTATAAATTCACTGCTTATTACACTTTTGAATTATTCTAATTAGTAATTTTGACAGATTGTTTTGCTTTCCATTTTGTTTATTTCAATTCATTTCATTTTATTTTTTATTAATTGTTCACCCCACAACTTATAAACTTATAAATATGAAAAATTTCTATAAAAACATGATGTGATATGTACCACTATTTTTGTTATTGAAGATACAAATATCACTAACTATTCTCAATTGTAATTAGTAAAATTAAGCTATTCATATATGTATATATACCTTCTGAGAATAATGAATAAATAAATAAATATCAGTGGGTGTGTCACCGCTCTAAATTTTAAGATTAATTAAGGCATATATCGCAAACTATACAAGCTATTTTGCTAAAATTTAGTATCTGGATGTCAATGACGAATATAATTTATTGAACCAAAAGTAGGCGGAATTGGAGATTGGAATTATTTTTTTATTTATGTGCACTTTTTCATTTTGGCGATAGCAAAATAGCTGTCTCCAAATTTTGACATTTCTGGATACAACTATAAGAGACTGTCGCCAACCATGTAGAGAAAAAAAGTGTGGAAGACATTGCCGCGGAGATACTTCGCCAATGTCGCCAACCGTAAAGCCAATTTTATCTCGGCGACTAAAAAGGCGAGATTGTAACCAACCATGAAGGTGCTGTATATTTAACAAAAATAGTTTAAGCCCAAAAGATTTTGAATCGTGCTAAATGGAATGAAACCGTGTAAAAAAATTTAAAATTAGTTTATTTTCAAACCGTGTTAAATCAAAACCGTATAAAAAAAGACCGTGTAAAAACAGAATTTGGTGTATTCAATTTCTTTTATGTATCGATTTAAAGTTACTTTGTAATCTCCGCAGATTCTAATAGCACTTGGCTTAAAAACTGGAACCAAAGGCGTGCCCCATTCACTAGTTTCTACTGGAGTTAAGATACCCTTGCTTACTAACTCACCTAATTGCCTTCGACGTCTTTTTTAAAGCAAATGGTATCGGGCGTGGTTTGCAAAAAACAGGTTTTGCATCTTGCTTGAGTTTCAAGTTTACTTTTCCATATTTATACTTCCCCAACGAAGCATCAAACAAAGCCTTATGTTTCTCTAAAATCGATTCTAACGTTAAATTTTTATTTTCACTGTCAGAATAAACTTTTGCATCACATCTTGTCTGATTGTCATTGATTGTCTGACTTTATTTGGTTTACCGCTTTTAGTTCTAAATTAAACATTCGAATGAAGTTTCTAAAATTTGTGGAATTCAACTATTCATTTCTTTGAATCAAAGAAAAAATTTGCAAAATCAAAACCCTTTGTTCTTTAGATTCGCAAATTCAAATTATCTGATTTTACAACAAAATATTTTAGCGTAATCAGCAAAATATTTCACTGATATTGCAAATAAAAAAATTCCATTGTCTGATCAGGGAAGCTTCGGTTCAAACCCCTTGACGACATAATTTTTTTTTTTATTTTTTTAATTTAAAGGTATTTAAAAAACACAAAAAAGTAGAGAACTGTATTTGTATAAATTGAAAATATCTTGAAATCTCCTTTTATGTTAATAATATTTATTTTTTAATATAAAAGGCAGTTTTCAAGATATTTTCAATATATTTATAGTTCTCTACTTGTTTTTTTTGTTTTTTAAATAAAAAAAATAAAAAAATTATGTCGTCGCCGCGGTTTGAACCGAAGCTTCCCTAATCAGACAATGGTTGTTACATGCGCAGTTTAACAACATTGGGTAAGATGAGCATCTTTGAACAGTGGCATGGCGCAGAACACAGGTTCAATGCTCTGATCGGGGTGGGTGGGTGACTGGTAAAAAAAAATTTAATTTCTCCTTTGAAGTTTTAAAAACGTATTACAATTAAAATAAGAATGACTGGCAATAAATAAGTACCAATAAATAAGAAAATAGAGGAAATAGAGGAAAAAAAAAGAAATAGAGGAGGAAAGTAAAAAATAAAAAAAAATAAAATTTTTTTTTGCGAATTTATTCTAAGTTTCAACAAAAACTTTAGGAAAATTATTAAATGTTTTTTTGAAACCAACGAATCTATTTTAAGTTTCAACAAAAACTGTAAGAAAATTAACAAATGCTTTTTAGAAATCAACTAATTTATTTTAAGTCTCAACAAATCATCTTTCGTTATATCAGAGAAACTGTTTCTCTGACTGAAAATCATACACAACATTCGTTGAAATCGGACCCGAAATTGTTTGATATCAGCGACTCTTTTTTTTCTGTGAAGTAAAACATATTTTTGAGAACAGTTTACGACCACGAACACCACTCGTTTCTTAATGTTATTATACGATACAGCATGACTGAACACACTGACAACCTGTAGAAAATTACCATCATAACACTGTTGCTTTGCTCCCAACTGATTATCCGCGAATAGTAATTGTACACCTCCATCGGCATTATTTACATTATTTACATGCTTATCTGAACTAACCTCGTTTTTAACATTAAAAATTGAAAAATCATTAAATTCACTTCCCTCATCTGAAATTGTATTTACAGATCTCTCATCATTATCGATGAAATTTGTCTTTTTCGCCTTAAAAATTTTAGCTAAATGACCCATTTATGACATTTGTACTTTGCATACTTGCAGTCTGTAGTTACGTGATTTGTCTTTCCGCAATGACGATATTTCTGCTTTCTTTTTGCTGCCTTTTCCGCAACATTTTTCTTGTACGCGTTTTTCCTGATGAAATTTACTTTAGTCTCTTGCTGAATCCGCGCGAACTTTTGAGCCATTTCCAACGCCTTTTCACATGAAAACGTTTCCCCGTCCTTCAGAAAGTCTATCAAAGGTTTTCCCTTTACAATAACCGGTTACAAATTTATCACGCATCAGATCGGTAAGACTAGTACCGAAATTACAAGTTGCTGCTAATGCCCTTACGCGTGCATACCATGTGGCTGCAGTTTCTGCTGCTTTTTTTTTAGCTTCGAAAAATTGCTTCCTTTCGCGAAAAATTACTTCTCTCGGCGGATATTGTTTTTTCATTAATTCGATGTTGGATGACATAAGTTTCTTGTCACCTTGTATGATTCGATTCCGACCACATTCAACAGCGTGGACACTTTCATTCGGTTGCCACCTATTTCATTAGAAATAAAAAAAATGGTTCAAACGCTCCTTGTAAATGCACCAATCATCGTTTTCTTCGAGATTGGATAACGTACCCAACAAAGCCATTTTTCCTTTTTTTCCAAGGACAATTTTTATCGAAGAGTTACTTATTGTAGAGGAATTACTACTTTTATTCGATTCTTTGTCTTCACCGTCGCTTACAGAAATGTGACTCCTTTCTTCTCTTCATCGGCTATACGAAAACAAGTTTAACTTCAATTTTCTCGTCGCCAGTGTAATGTATTAAAAAACGTGTTGTTCAATTGAGCTCTGCTCTGCACGAAATTTTCTATGTAGTCCTTATCGTTGAGATATAGATGCAAATGCGAAGGCCTTTATTAAGGCTGTTGTAAAGTCAAATATGCATATATTGATCAAATGCTGACGACAATTTAACTGTCAATATATTTTTAAAAGTATTAAATAAGTTTCTTTTAGTTTTTTTCTTTTTTTTTCCTTTTAAAATGAACTTTATATCCAGGCGCGGATCCAGGGTCACATTTTGGGGAGGGGGGGAATTGGTTATATTAAATTTAGGTCCAAAAAAAGTTTACTATACATATACATTTATAGTAGAATCCGGTTAAAGCGACATCCAAGGGAGCGAAAAATTCCGTCGTTATAAGCGGACGACGTTATATGCCGGTTGCAATACCATATAGAAGCTTGTATGGGGACCAAACTTATGGGTGCGAATCAGGGATGATATTGGCATATATGTAAAAGGGCCAAAATTTGAACTAAAATAGGGCTTTTTTGACATAAATACGGCTTCTGTAAGTCAAATCGTATATGCATAACCATTTATATTATAACCAAATTTTTTCCTTTTATAAAATTTATTTTGTTGTTTAAATTTAATTGTAAACATAAATTTTACATAGTAAAAAAGAAAACAAATAAAAAATAATTTCAAGAACTAAATAGAAGTTTATCACATAAATGCTTATTATTATAAACAAAAGTATGTAAATAACCGTGTGATTAGTAATTCAATATTGAAGAATTTCCATTTTTATATATAGAAAATTTACAGCAATATTACTCGAAAACTTAGCCTAGGATCGCTACGACTCAATTTTTTAGTTCAATATCAGAACTTCAGCTTAAAATACCAATCATTTTACTAAGAATCGAAACTTAAATCCCTTCTTTTTTTTTGAAAATACACTAAATCCGAATTTTCGTTCTCAGCGCATATTTTATTTAGATGTTTCGTGAAATGACTGATTTCTGCAATATTCATTATTATTTTTAATCCAAATTTCTACAAAAATGTTCTCCAAGAGTTGAAAAAAAAGTTGTTATTGATGATCAAAAGTAAACATTTTTAAAAAGAGAGTTGTTCATATACATTAACTTTTATAAATTAAATCGAACAGAAGAGTCTTTAAAAAGTTTTTTTTGAAGATTTTTTTTTAAAAGTCTGAAAAAAATTTTATTCCAAAAAGTTTAAACTTTTTTTTAGTCTTTTGAGACTGCTGTTTTCATCTATCCTTGATATTTATTTGTTGCGCATTAAGACGCGTTATAAAATAAAAATTTCAAAAGACCCTTAAGTCTTTAAAGACATTAAAAAATATTGTAGCGAAATTTGGTTTATGCCAGAAAACTCTCGTAATAATTATTAAACGATATTAGCTAGCATCACTGACCGTAGAAAATTACGTGCATCACTGACCGTAAGAAAATACTTGCATCACTGATCATAGAAAAATACGTGCATCACTGACCGTAGAAAAATACGTGCATCACTGACCGTAGAAAAATAACGCCATCTAGAAGGCACTGGAAACGACATTCTAGACAACGGCAGATGGATCTAGAACATGATGACTTGAGTATAAAAGGCTGTGATATAAGCAGCAGAGACACAGTTGATATTGAGCAGTGGAACACAGTGGATCTTAAGTGAGAACATTTGAATTTAAGTACTAAAGTGATATAGTGGATTTTAAGTAATAAAGTATAACGTTTGTGTATACAATTTGAATGTAAAGAATAAATAAACAATTGTACTGTGTAAAAACTAACGTTTGTGATTTAAATAAACCATTTTATAATTAAATAAAGATTGCGTTTTTCTTGGTTGTTACACAATCCAATGATCGAACTCAGAAAAGTGTAAGAGATTGAAATTACTGTCAACGGGACAGGAAATTTCGTAACAATTGGTGTCAGAAGTGGGATTGTGTAAAAAGAATTAACAATCAAATAAAAAAAATAAAAAATGGTAAAGTTTGATGAGCTAAAAGTGAATCAACTAAAGAAGGAGTTGCAGCAGCTGAATCTGCAATCATCTGGCGGAAAGTTGGAGTTACAGAAACGCTTACGGCAGGCTCTTAAGGCTCAAGGGGTAAACCTGGAAGAGCATGAATTTTATAGTGATGCCTCAGAATCAACAGCGAAAATGGAGGAAGCTTCTGGAACGGCTGCAAGTGGTGAAGTTGTGGATATGTCAAAGTTCGAGAAAACGTTAATGGCGATGACGCAGGCAATGAGTCAGAACGCGCTACAGATGAATAACAATATCCAGGCCGTTCGGGAAGACATAGACCAGAAGTTAAGTCAGAACGCGCTGCAGATGAACAACAATAGCCAGGCCGTTCGGGAAGAAATTGGTCAGAGCTTAAGTCAGAACGCGCTGAAAATCCAGGCGATTCGGGAAGAAATTGACCAGAGCTTAAGTCAGAACGCGACGCAGATCCCCACAATGAATCAAAATATGGAGGCTGTTCGAACGGTGGTTGCCAAAATGGTAAATGGCCTCGATGCAAAAGTGATTGAGTTACGAGACGATGTTGAATCATTCAAGGAAAAAGCCCAAGATAAGCTTGAAAAAGTTCAAAATAACCTTGAAAAAGTTCAAAATAATTTTGAAGACGTTAGTAAAAGGATTCAGCAGTTGGAAATAAGCGGACCAACCACTCAAGTAATAAGAGAAATCAGCGCAGAGAGGCTTAAGGCACCCACGTACGATGGAACAACGCCATTTAGTGTTTTCAAGCTCCAGTTTGAAACAACATCTGCTCATAATCGCTGGGATAACGATAGCGCAGCAGCAGCGCTAATTGTCGCATTAAAAGGCGCAGCTGCAGAAGTATTGCAAACGGTTCCAGTGGCGGAGCAAAAGAATTACAAGGCAGTGATGGATGCTTTACAGCAAAAATATGGCAGTGACCACATGAAGCAGATTCACAGACTGGAGTTGAAAAGTCGTGTCCAGAAATCTGGTGAGTCCTTGCAGGAGTATGCTGCAGATAACGAGCGATTGGCACACCTTTCCTATCCTGACGAGCTAAGTGTCGTAGCTGAAAAATTCAAAATAGAGGCGTTTATTGACGGCATACGTGACACAGACACAAAACGCGAGACAATGAGGAACCCGAAGACAACATTTTATGAAACAGTAACGGTTGCCCTCACTGAGGAGGTGATTGCGTTGACATGCCGTCCATCATTGAAAACTCGTCGGATGGAGGTGGAGGCTGAGAACAAAAATTCGTCGTTCGCCAGCAGTAGCTTCAGCGGAAATTGTTTTAACTGTGGCAAGCAGGGACACATGGCACGTGACTGCAAATCACGTCGTAAACGGTCCGCATCACGTTCACCAAGAAGAACAATTGGAAATAGGGTGAACGATGGTGAAAGTGGTAGTGAACAGCAGTCGTTAAAGCGAGTCAGTACAGCGGGGCGTGAGCTGACTTCCACTTATGATTGTCCCAAAGTCTTAGTTTCGAAGCTCTGCCGAACTTCCAACTGTCTTACCATCGGTGGAAAAATCAACGAAAGACCATGTGAGCTGACTTTGGATACAGGCGCATCGCACTCAATTGTGAGGACAGATTTATTTAATAGACGACGAGTAATGCCATTAAATGGGATCCAATTGAAAACAGCGACAGGAGAAATTGCGCAAATAGTAGGAAAAGTTACAGCAAGTGTTCTTATCGGCAACAAAACTGTGGAACATGATTTTATTGTTGCAAACATCACCGATGAGGTTATCATTGGCGTGGACTTCATGATTCGACACGGGTTCAATTTGGATCTAAAGAAAAAGACGTTAAGATAAGCCAATGTAGAGTTGCCTTTGGACGTTGGCTGCAGGAGTCTAGTACATAAGTCGGCTCTGTCGAATTGAACCCAACACTGAAGAAACAACAAGTGAAGACTGTGGGATAGGCCATCTGTGGGTAGTGGAAGCAGATGAGAAAATTTTAGGGAAAGACCTGATGATTGGAAAGTCCCCAGTAAAAACAAGAGCGGACGGCGAAATACCGGTGCAAATTTTTAATTCAACAAATGAGCCGAAATGGATGCAAAAAGGTGAACTATCTGAGAAAGTTACGGCTGTTATAAGTTGTGAAAATGACCAACAGGACACAAAAGGTACAACTTTAACAAAATCGTCGGCCTTATTGACGCAAGAATGGACGAAGGAGTTGTCTGCACAGAGCAAAAATAAAAGGAAAAGGTTTCGGCAAAAGAATTGGCGGGTATTTGCGTCCAAAGGAGAAAATAATGGCCAAACATCAGTTGTCAAGCATCGCATTGATACAGGTAACTTTCAGCCAATTCGTCAACCTCCAAAGAGGCTAGCACGCGCTAAGAGAGAGGAGTAACGGGCCTAATAGAGGATATGGCGCGAGAAAATGTCATTGCACAATCAGAAAGCCCGTGTAGTTCACCGGTCGTTCTTGTCAAAGAAAGTACGGAGTAAACGTTGTCCCAGAAATGACCAATGCTGACGGTTACATGTCGCGGAAAAAGAGGAACAACGAAAACGTGAAATTGAGGCAAAAGAAGCGTCTGGAGAAGAATTGGAAAAGGAGGCGCAAGCTATTGCAGAGAGACTCTTGTTCGGGACGAACAAGTTTAAGCGGAGGGCAGTGTAGCGAAATTTGGTTTATGCCAGAAAACTCTCGTAATTATTATTAAACGATATTAGCTAGCATCACTGACCGTAGAAAATTACGTGCATCACTGACCGTAAGAAAATTCTTGCATCACTGATCGTAGAAAAATACGTGTATCACTGACCGTAGAAAAATGCGTGCATCACTGACCGTAGAAAAATAACGCCATCTAGAAGGCACTGGAAACGACATTCTAGACAACGGCAAATGGTTCTAGAACATGATGACTTGAGTATAAAAGGCTGTGATATAAGCAGCAGAGACACAGTTGATATTGAACAGTGGAACACAGTGGATCTTAAGTGAGAACATTTGAATTTAAGTACTAAAGTGATATAGTGGATTTTAAGTAATAAAGTATAACGTTTGTGTATACAATTTGAATGTAAAGAATAAATAAACAATTGTACTGTGTAAAAACTAACGTTTGTGATTTAAATAAACCATTTTATAATTAAATAAAGATTGCGTTTTTCTTGATTGTTACACAATCCAGTGATCGAACTCAGAAAAGTGTAAGAGATTGAAATTTCTGTCAACGGGACAGGAAGTTTCGTAATAATATTCTTAAAAAATCTTAAATCTTAATCTCTGGTCTAATTATAATGTACAACAAATTTGGGCTCTGCGCAAAATGGCCCCAAAACGATTAAATATTGCTCCACCACCTAAAATGATATTTGGCCCAAAAAAAGAAAACAAAATTTTTTTAATTTTAAAATTATGATTTTTTCATATATTTCCTTGTGGCTCACGGTGCGTTTTAAAGATTTTAAATGAAAATCATTTGTCACCGAAAATTTTCTTTTGGATATTGTTTGTTATTCCAAATGAAACATTTTCGCGTGAAAATGAAAATCACTTAACGTAGAGATTTTTTTTTATCTCATTTTTAAAAAAATATTAAATTTTTGTTACGTTTTTAAGTACATTTTTGATAAAAAAGGTAGGTAAATAATCAAATGAGGCGCTCAGTTTCAAAACCGGCCAAGTGCAAAAAAATAAAATTTTGAGATATTCTCATATATCAAAATCTGGATCATGCTTTATCGTTCTACTATGTTTTTAGATTAAAAAAAAATTTTTTGACAGATATATAAAACTTTTTAAATTTATTTTGATGATTTGGTTTCAAAACCGGCCAAGTGCAAGAACTTGGTTTCAAAACCGGCCAAGTGCAGTACCTTGGTTTCAAAACCGGCCAAGTGCATGAACTTGGTTTCAAAACCGGCCAAGTACATGAACTTGGTTTCAAAACCGGCCACGGTACATGATAAAATTTTTTTTGTTCAATTTAGCTGAAATTTTGTCACAATTGGAATTCTTTCGAAATTAAGTTGTGAACCTATATATGGGTATTTCCACAGAATGATTTGTGGAATTTGTTGCTGTAAGGATACTTTCCTTGTTCTTTGAAGTATCCCGGAGGTATTCACTCCATAAGTGACAACTCATCAAGGTGGTTCACCCGGAGTCACTTTGGGTCACTTGGAGTCACCAAGGTGAGTGAAAATTGTAATTTTGTGGTATAACACCTATAGCCACGTTTGTACAAGAAATTATCGCAAATAAGTTACGTTTTTTGAATTTTAGTGGATTTGTTTAAAATTAAGTATATCGAGTCCTCTGACTACAGGAAGCAATGTAACGAAATCAGCAAAAATAAAAATAAAATCGCACGCACCGCAAAACGTAGTTATGTGCGATAAGAGTTTGCACTAACGTGGCCTATAGGTGTTATAGTGGAATTCGTTAAAAATCGCACGCTAACTACAAAATCGCGATTTTCACTCACCTCGGTGAATCCTACAATATTTCTCACGTTTACATATTATTTCAATTGAATTGTATTCAAAACCGGCCAAGTGCAGTACTTTGGTATCAAAACCGGCCAAGTGCAGTACTTTCGTATCAAAACCGGCCAAGTGCAGTACTTTGGTATCAAAACCGGCCAAGTGCAGTACCTTGGTATCAAAACCGGCCAAGTGCTGTACCTTGGTATCAAAACCGGCCAAGTGCATTTTTTTCAAACAAATCTTGTTGAATTCTGTTTCAAAACCGGCCAAGTGCATGTTCCATGGATCAAAACCGGCCAAGTGCAAAATTGTTTCCTCAAAAACATCGGCAGATGAAACTAGAAAAGTCTGATCTGACGTGTTTTGAGTAAGAAATTTTATAAGCTATTATGTGGGAAATACTTTTTAATTTTTCAATGAACATAGATGAAGATAAACGTTTTTCGTTGTTTTTTCAAAAGTAAGAAAAAGGCACTTGGCCGGTTTTGAAACTGAGCGCCTCAAATATATATATATATAAGAAAATTAAAATATATTTTACATAATTAATAATGAGTAGGAGAACCTTTTTGTTTCATAAATGATGAGAATCGGTTTGGCATGCTGCCTGCCAGGCGTGCACATTGGTCTGGAGTAATTTTATGCCAATTCTCTTGATTAACTTGCCACAAGCTGCTTTTCTCGCGGGTTTTCGTGCTGCTACGACCTGTTTGATTATGCCTCATAAGTTCTCTACAGAACTTAAGTCGGAATTTTGAGGTGGCCACTTCAGAATCTGGGTGGGTTGTGTGTTGAGCCAAGATTTGACAAGTGGAGATTAATGTTTTGGACCATTATCAAGCTGGAAAATCCATCTAATCGGAAAATTTTTGGTGTAATCGGTGGCCAAATGTTCTCTTAGTATATTCTTATATAAAAAATTTTAATGTGTGGGTTGCCAGGGCAACAAACAAAGAAACAAACAAAAAAAACATCAAAACAAGTCTTCAAAATATTTGAGGTTATATTACGTACATAAATCGACAGGTAATTTTAATTTATGAAACTATTAAATGGATCCAAAAGAACTACTCTTTGTCTTTAAAATTTGAATTAAATGAGTATCTTTCTTTTCCTCCCAAAAATTTTATTTCAGGTGAATTTTTGTCCAATTAGTATGTAATGAGTATTTGTGACTGAATAGTTCCAGAGGCCACAAAAATAAGTGATACCATAAAAGTTTTTTGGTAGAAAAATGATGGAATTCAATCTTAAAATTTCATAAACACAAATAAATCCCGAAACTCTAAAGTCTACAAACATACATACATACTCGTATACACGGTACGCTTGAAGAAAGATCAAGATCGATAAAATTGTCAACCAAATCTGACAATGCACAATTATTATATAGTGTCTTGAGATTCCAAATATGTACATAATTCACGAAATCGGATCTGCTCATTTACTCGTTTTATGGCCATTTTAAGGTTAGCACTTTGGCCGACACGGTTCGTTTCAAGTATAGTCAAGATCGGTAAAAATTGTCAACCAAATCTGACAATGCACAATTATTATTTAGTGACCGAGTGGTCATTTACTCGTTTTATGGCCATGTGTAGTTTTTTATGTTTTTAAAATCAAGTGAAATTTTAATATATGCTTTGTAACTGTTGTTTATGTAATTTGAGTCGCTAAACACGATGAAATCACTTATTTTTGCAAATTGTTAGACGCTTTTGTGTTATTCACCATTTTTCATGGAAAAAAACCGAAACACAAAAAAAATTTTTTTTGTCAGCCGATAAACTAGTGAAAAATAAATTTTTTTTTTTTTCTTTTGTGGGTTTAAAAAGTATTTTTGACAAAAAAATTTTTATATATGTTATGCCATTCATCATTTTCCATGGAAAAGAATTGAAAATATAAAAAAAAAATCTTTTCGGCTCTAAAACTAATGAAAAAAATTTTATATTATAATTTTGTTTTATAGATATTTTAGGTATTTTTGACTACAAAGCTCACCAAAAAATAATAAAAAAAAATTTCATTTGTTGTGTTAACCACCGTTTTTCATGAAAAAAAAAAATAAAAAAAAATTAAAAAACACTTTTGGGCCTAAGAACTAATGAAAAATAATTTTTATATATTTTTGTTTTATGGGTTTTAAAAGTATTTTTGATTACAAAGTTCACAAAGAAAAGAAAAATAAAAAAATTTAAATTTTTAATGACTTATTCACAATTTTTCCTAAAACGCATTTTTATCAATATTATCGGTAAAAGCGTTTACCTTAAAATGGTCATAAAACGAGTAAGTGATTAGGTACGATTTTGCGGATCATATTTTTGGAGTCTCCGAACACTAGATAATTATTGTGCACTTTCAGATTTGGTTGACAACTTTTACCGATTTTAATCTTTCTTGAAACGATCCATGTCGGCCAAAGTAAAACCTTAAAATGGCCATAAAACGAGTAAATGTGCAGATCCGATTTCACGAATTATGTACTTACAATCTCAAGATACTATACATATAATAATTGTGCATTGTCAGATTTGGTTGATAATTTTATCGATCTTGATCTTGCTTCAAACGCACCGTGTATATAGTTAACAGAAAACTACGAACGACAAGAAGAATTTCAGCACCGTTTCTCGCATTCACTATGGCCACTCATAATTCCGCTTCTTGTATGAAAAATCATTTTTCTGCTCGGCTCGGTTTTGAACGTACACTGTGGACGCACACAAACGTTTTTGAGTGGAACTCGAACAGCAAAATTAATTTTTAACTTTGAGTGAACAAACTGAAAAATTACACATATCTGGCATTACTTACTTACTTACTTACTTGGGTGGCCATAACAACCCGTTACCGGGTTACGGCCGACCTCAAAAGCTCTCTCCAGGCGCCTCTGCTTCGCGCGCGCCTTCTCCAATCAGGCACACCAAGCGTGGATAGGGTTTCTTCGGCTTGGTCTTTCCATCGGAGGCATGGTCTTCCTCTCCGTCGTCGCCCAGCGGCTTCCGCATCAAACACCTTTTTCGCCGGAGCTTCTTCGTCCATACGCACAACATGTCCCAGCCAGCGCAGACGTAGGATAGTGATGCGCTTGACTATGTCGATGTCATTGTAGAGCTCGTACAGTTCATGGTTCATTCGAATACGGTAGTCGTCGCCGACGCGAACAGGACCGAAGATTTTGCGAAGAATTTTTCTCTCAAACACCCCAAGTGTGGCTGCATCGGTCTGCGACACAACCCATGCTTCTGCACCGTAGAGTAGCACGGGTAAGATGAGCGTCTTGTAGAGTGTCAGTTTTGTCGGGCGAGAGAGGTCTCTACTACTCAATTGCTTACTGAGACCGTAGTAACACCTATTAGCAAGAGTGAGTCTTCGCTTTATCTCCAAGCTGATATCGTTTTGAGTATTCACGGCGGTGCCAAGGTAGGTGAATTCCTTGACAACTTCGAAAGTATAGCTGTTCGCAGCAATGTTGGATCCAATGCGCCGCGTCTCCCTGCTTGTGGACAGCATATACTTTGTTTTGCCCTCGTTCACCGTCAAACCCACCTTCGCTGATTCTTTTTCGATAGCAGAAAATGCAGCAGTAACATCTCGCTTACAACGTCCAATGATATCAATATCATCGGCATATGCAAGGAGCTGGACACTTTTGTAGAAAATAGTGCCATTACGATGAACACTGGCTTTTCGCAACACCCCTTCTATCAAAAAGTTGAAGAGGTTGCAGGATAGTGGATCGCCTTGTCTGAAACCTCGTTCGGTATCAAATGGTTCGGAGAGGTCCGTTCCTACCCTGACGGAGCTGGATGTGTTGCTCAACGTCATTCTGCAAAGCCGCACTAGCTTCGCAGGTATACCGAACTCAGACATGGTGGCATACAGGCAATCCCGTATCGGGCTATCGAAAGCAGCCTTAAAATCGATAAAAAGATGATGGGTATCGATCTGTTTTTCGTGGGTTTTTTCCAGGATTTGACGTAGTGTGAAGATCTGGTCTATGGTGGACTTACCAGGTCTAAAGCCGCACTGATAAGGCCCAATCAGTGTGTTGGCGAACGGCTTAAGTCTTTCACACAGTACGGTCGACAGGACCTTGTATGAGATGGCAAGAAGACTGATTCCCCGGTAGTTTGCGCAAATTGTAGGGTCACCTTTCTTCAGTATAGGACAAAGGACACTGAGATTCCAATCATCGGGTATGCTTTCTGCTAGCCATATTTTGCAGATGAGTTGATGCATGCACCCTATCAGCTCATCGCCACCGGTCTTGAACAATTCAGCAGGCAGGCCGTCAGCACCGGCCGCTTTGTTGTTCTTAAGTCGCTGTATCGCAACTCGTACCGCGTCATGGCTAGGTGGTGGTACGTCCACACCATCGTCGTTGATTGGTGGCATCGGGTTAGTTTCTCCAAAGGCGGGATTGGTGGAGTCATCGCCAGCAAGCAGCTTGGAAAAGTGTTCCCTCCATAATCTCAGTGTACCTTGCGTATCCGTAACCAGATTTCCGTGTTCATCTTTACAGGTAGATGCTCCGGGCTTGAAACCTTGGGTCAGACGCTTGACTTGTTGGTAAAATTTTCGAGCATCATTCCTGCCTCGTAGCACTTCGAGTTTCTCACGCTCACGCCTTTCCTGCTCTCGTTTCTTGCGTCTGAAAAGGCGCCTCTCTTCCTTTCTCTTTTCCCGGTAGTTTTCGCGTACGGCTCGCGTTGCGGCTGACTGCAGTGTTCTTTTGTATGCGGCGTTTTTCACTGCAGTAGCTTCGCGACACTCCTGGTCATACCATTGATTTCGCGGAGGTGGGCGTCGGAAACCAATTACTTCCTCAGCGGCAGAGCGCATGGAGCGGGAAATATGCGCCCAAAGTCCACCGGCATCATCGGGTAGAGAGTCAGGTTGAAGGAGCAGTTCTGAGAGGTGAGCGGAATAGGCTTCGGCCGTCCGATGTGATTGCAGTTTAGCGACGTCCAGCTTTCGTTGCATACCAGAGCGTACATCCTTTGCATTGCACAGCCGCATGCGTATCTTGGCTGCAACAAGATAGTGATCGGAGTCAATATTGACTCCACGGAACGTACGAACGTCTAGCACGCTGGAAGCATGCCTTCCGTCGATCACAACATGATCGATTTGGTTTTGTGTTTTCTGATCAGGGGACAGCCAAGTGGCCTTGTGGATGTCGAGGTGTTGAAATCTGGTGCTACTTACTACCATGTTTCTCGCCGCGGCGAAGTCAATCAGCCGTAGACCGTTGTTTGAGGTGGTCTCATGGAGGCTGAACTGACCGACAGTGGGGCCAAATATACCTTCTCTTCCGACCTTTCCGTTGAAATCCCCGAGTACAATCTTAACATCGTGGGCCGGGCAGCGGTCATATACTTCCTCGAGTCTCGCGTAGAAGGCATCTTTGACAACATCGTCCTTTTCCTCCGTCGGGGCGTGCGCGCAAATCAAGCTGATGTTAAAGAATCGAGCTTTGACGCGGATCGTAGCCAACCTTTCGTTCACAGGTGTAAACCTGGAGATATGGTGGCGAAGTCTCTTGCTTACAACGAATCCGCATCCTAATTCGCGCCTCTCCGCATGGCAGCTGTAGTAGATATCGCAACTTGTTTGGTTAGAGCAACCTTGTCCTATCCATCTTATTTCCTGGATGGCGGTGATATCAGCCTTAATTTTTTTGAGGGCATCCGCCAATTCGATAGAGGCACCTTCCCTATTGAGGGTCCGGATATTCCAGGTGCATATCCTTAAATCATAGTCCTTTTTTCGTTTGCAGTGGTCGTCAACATTGAGGGGTTCTTTATCCGAGGCTTTTTTAGTTTTCATTGGATTCTTTTTTTTTACGTGGCGGGTACCAAACCCTGCGCACAACCCATTTTACTTCCAGGGAGGACGCGCTGCACACATTCGCTCACTATCTCAGCGGATGCAGAGATAGCTACCCAGATGGAGCCAGCGGGGAGGCTGTGTGTCAACTTGCTAATGGTTGGCTCAGAGATCGCTCTGGCAATCCCCAGGTGGAAAGCAGTCAGAAACTTTACTCTGATCAACCAAAAGCCAATCCATCCATCTGGCATTACTAGACACTTCAAAATTTTGTCTTTGTTCCTCAGATGTTGCATGGTTTTTTAAAACTTTGAAGTTCTCTAGTGTATTGTTGAAGCTGTTGGGGAGGGAATTTCCCTTATCGCCCCCCGTAGATCCGCGCTTGGTATATCATTTGTATACATGTATGTCCGAGAACACATTTAACTGTGTAAAAAAACCACCATCTTGTTAATGAACATGGTCCGATGTTTAAAAACTGTTTCTCTTTTGTGTACATATATATGCATGTAAATATGTTTATGTTTATTTAGTCTTTAGAATACATGTTCTTTACAGACTAGATATAAAAGTAAAAATAACTTAAGTAACTAGAATAACAAAATTTATATCTTATATAAACTATTCAACAAATTTTTAAAGCAATTGGTTGAAAAAGCAAAATCTAAATTATTGTTGCTCACAATCAAAGAATTATATAGAGCTAAAGCTCTAGTTAATGGCTCATTAAGAGCATAGTTTGTTCTATGAAACTGGATTGCAAACAAATCGCAATGTCGCAACATTCTTGAAGGTATATTAAAATTAATATATTGCAATAAAGGCGGACAGTCAATCGAACCTGAGATAAGACCATGAATAAAAGTAAGAGATTGAATCTTACGTCTAGTTTCAAGAGATTTTATGCCTAAAAGTAAGCAACGCGATTCGTAAGAAGGCAATGAAGTTTCAAAATTTATGGATCTAAGCGCAAATCTGGTAAATGATTTTTGAACTTTTTCAATTCTAAAAGAAGAAGTGCTGAAAAACGGACTCCACACGAATGACGCATATTCCAATCGCGACCTTACAAACGAGTTATACAAAACCTTAATGGTATGAGGATCTGCAAACTCTGAACTATTCCTACGCACAAAGGCAAGTAGAGAATAGGCTTTCGGAATAATATAATTAATGTGTTCGATAAACGTAAATTTCGAATCAAAAATAACACCAAGATCACAATTAGAGTCAATTAACCTTAGCGGCAGGCCAGCCAAAAAATAGGAAGTATTAATGATATTCCTAGACTTAGAAAAAGTAAGTGAAAATCATTTGGATATATTCAAAGGCACACCATTTAGAACACTCCAATTATAAATATCATTAAGATCACTCTGCAGTAGGGTAGAATCACTCAAACTGGAAATTTTACTAAAAAGCTTTAAATCATCAGCATAAAGCAAAAATTGAGCAAAACGAAAGCATTTACATAAATCGTTAATAAACAATATGAAAAATAGTGGACCAAGGATACTACCTTGCGGAACCCCAGATGAAGCAACATACTGATATGATTTAACATTATTTATTTCTACATAGCAAATTCTATCTAGCAGGCAGGATTGAATCCAATTCAAAAAAGTGGAATGGCAACCCATTTTCGCAAGTTTTGCAATTAAGGCATTATGACAGACCTTGTCAAATGCTTTAGAAAAATCAGTATAAATGCAGTCAACTTGATACCCACTTTCAAACGACGAAACACAATATTTTGAAAAAAGTGCTAAATTTGTCACGGTGGAGCGACCAGCAAAGAAACCATGCTGTTGAATACATATATGATTTTTAACCATGAAAAATAACTTATTCTTCACGATACTTTCAAAAAGTTTCGATACATTAGACAACTTAGAAATAGGCCTATAATTAGAAATGTTATTTTTAATTCCACTTTTGAAAACAGGCGTTATAGATGCAATTTTCCAGCATTGAATAAAGACCCCTTCAGACAGAGATTTATTAAAAATCAAGGACAATGGTTTAGACAAAACATGTACGCACTTTTTAAGTAATATAGACGCAATACCATCAATATCAGTCTTTACCGAACTTTTCATATTAGATATAACACTATAAACTTCAAACTCAGTAACTTCCATAGCACCAAGATCCAAAAAAGAACTAATATTCTTCAAACTAGAGTCATTAGACCAATCAATTACATCATCAAAATTCGATTTAAAATAGTCAGCAAAGAGGTTCACAGTATCTTCAATTAGCAAAGAGTTATTTCCATTATAATTCATAGATGTTGGAATACATGAACCATCTTTTTTTGATAGAATAAAATTCCAAAATGATTTAGGATTCTTTTTGACATTACTTTTACACCTCAAGATATATTGCTTATATAGAAATTTATTATAAAAATTAAATTCCCTCATATAATGAATACATTTAAATTTGAATTCAATATTATTAGTAGATTTCATAAATTTATTTCGCAAATTTTTTATTTTTTTTAGATTTTTAGTGTACCAAGGTAACTTATATACTCTTGGTGACACACGAGGGATATGGTCGCTACAAACTTTAAATAATTCAGATTTAAAAATTTCAAAAGAAGTTGCGACATTCTTACTCCTGAAAAGAATATTCCAGTCAATCCGATTGAACATAATATTTAAATTTTCATAATTACACAATCTAAAATTGAAATAATTTATTGGAGGTTGAAGATTTGTAAATTCATAAAATTCAGTTTCAATAACAAGTGGAATGTGATGCATATTAGATGGAGCAATAGGACAAAAACAGTCACTTAAATTGGTTTTAAAGTTTTTAGATACAAAAACTAAATCTAGAATTCTATTTAAGCCATTAAATATAGAGTTTATTTGCATTAAGTCCATACTAAATAAGCTATCAATAAAATTTATCTCATACAATTGATTGATATTAGAAGGCAGCAGTTCATTGTTAAATTGATTCCAAACGATTTTACTCAAGTTAAAATCACCAACAACACATAGGTGATTATCAAAATTACTTAAAATAGATTGCAAATTAGTTATATTTTCAACATGAGCTGTATAGATATCATCACCACTATTTGGAGGAATATAAGACGCGCAGATATAAAGCGATCCCTTAGGATTATTTATTACGATACATAATTGATCTAATAAAGAATCAGAATTCTGCAACAAATAAACATTTGAACACAAGTATCGCTTAACAGCTATGAGAACACCACCACCACGATTCAATCCAGTTTTGACTGCATCTCTATCCTTTCGGTAGACTTGGTACAAATTCAAATTAAAAAATTCAGCATCAAAGAAATCAGGGTTCAACCATGTTTCAACAAATACAAAATCGTCGAAGTCTCCTTGAGAAGTCCAATTAAAAATTGCAGAAGACTTAGTCCTCATTCCAGATAAATTATGAAAGTACAACTTAAGCTTTTTAAGATGAATACCATTTGTTGGAGCAGCAGCAACTACTTTTCTTTTGTATTCACTCCCCTTTTTTGAAAATTTATGAAAGGCCTCACTTTTACATTCTCTTGCCAAAGAGAAGCATCAAGAATATTAGTATAAAATTGTTCAGAAACACCAAGCTTAAAATTTATACTCTTAATATTATCTTGTGCAGCACCTTTCTTTACAAGTTTAAAACATGCAAAGTGACCTTTATCAATATTGGTGTATTTATTAGCATACGCAATAATGTCATCTTCAGAAACGTTTGGTTTAAAAGAGGCCAAGTGTACAAATTTTTTACGTACAATAACATCCAAGTCACCACTTACTTTTTGACCAACAACAAATTTGTGTTTATTTATTAATTTCTTTTCTTTATTTACTGTGATCCATGGATTTTTATTCTCAGAGTAGTTAGTAGTAGTTAAGCCAGTTGACAAAAAAACAGGTGAGAGCAAAGTAGAAGTAGCATTAGCAGCAGAAACGGCAGCAGCATAAGACAACGGTGCTTGCAGAGATTCAGAAGCCTGCGAATGATGGGAGACAGCATTAGACGGCGAAATCGCAGCAGTAGCCGCAGCAGCGGCAGCATGAGATGTAGAAGCAATACAATCATCTGTAACAACAACAGTGTCATCAAAACAAAGATCAACTAAGACAGATGACGGCGGAACTGCATTAAGAGAAAGCATGTGATGGCTCTTCGAGAGCGGAGCAAGTTTATTATTTCTTGTTTTAGGGCTATTCAAAACACCACCAAAATTGTTTTTCAAAAGTTTAACATCTTGTGCTAGAAGAGCAAGTACAGAAGAGACATCATTGTTACTAAGTTGAGACTTCAACGAATGTAACTCCAATTGCAAGTCATCAATTTTTTCAACAAGCACTTTTTTATCATCTTTTAAAGAGATTATCAAAGATAACGCGCGCGCATTTTCAGCTCTAAGAGCAACGATTTCATCGAAAACTAATTGCAAAGTAATGTCTTGTTTATTAGAATTTTGCAGAACAGGTTTTACTTGCTGTTGTTGCACTAATTGAGCATTAGATGACGACATCATAGAGACCGAGTTCTCACGAATTTTCTGAGGCGGACTAATAGAGTTTCGACGAACTACAGAGCAATTTTTACAACGATAAGAATTATTTGATTTTTGCAAATATTCTAAATCAGCTGGTAAAATGTTTATGCAAACCAAGTGAAAAAGTTCATTGCACTTAGCACACTGCGTTGATGGCTGACCTCGATCAACCTTTTGTCCACATTCACATGGCATAGCATATGAAACAAAAAAAAAGAGTAAAATTAAAATCAAATTTGATAAATCACAGAGTAAACTCAAAACACATCCGCACCGTATGAGATTTAAGACGAACTGAATATATATATATACATATACAGTGGACCCCGCTTAAATGATCTTTTAACGGCGCAAAAAATTTGGATTCATTAACCGGGGAATCAATAAAGAGGGTCCCGCTTTTTTGATCCAACGGATCATTTAAAAGAATCTCGGATAATTGATCGATTTAGTCAATTAAGCGAAGAAAAGGTAGATATGTATTTTACTGATCTTACCTCAAGAGCACAAAATAATAATCAGAAAAAATTATATAAATATCGCGCAGTTTAAAATTAAAATTTTTTATTTTTTTGTAAAAAAAATCTGTAGTCTTAAAATAAAAATTGAAGACTTCAGAGGCTATTGTTCACATTTTTTCAATTTAATTTATTTCAATTTATTGACAGATATAATTAGTACATAAGAAATATTTCTTTTAAGTACAACAAGCAAGTTCATAACTTGACAATTAGGATATATTAATTTAGGAATAATATAATATAAGAACTTATAAACTAAACAATTTTAATACCTATTAGAGTAAAATCAAAGAGGAGTAAAGATTTTAAGAAAAATGACGAAATATTAAATGCTTAAAGTTTATCTTGTTAGACACACACTTTATGTCTCTTGGTAGTGAATTCCACAGACGAATAATTTGGAAAAGTTAAGGTATTTATATGTTGGCATAATTATGCTTAAATTGCGTGATGATTGACAAAAACGTAACTTTTCGTATAGATATTGAGGTGTTTTCGTGTATATAATATTGTGCATGAAGATACAGTTTCTTAAATCCTTTTTAATACTGTAGTTAAGTATCCGATAGCTGAAGGATGAAATGTGATCAAACCTTGTAATACCATACACATATCGAGCTGCATTATTGTAAGCGACTTGCAGTTTGTGAAGTGAGCGCGAATCTAATCTGCTATAAACAACTTCCGAGTAAGTAATTATTGGAACTATAAGCTTCACAACAAGACGCCTTCTAGTCTCAATAGGTACAAATGATGATTCTTAAATTCCGTAGCGTGCAGTAAATTTTACTCACGATAGAGTTGATGTGGTATACACAGCTTAATGAAGAATTAATACGAAACCCTAGGTTCACAGCTCTCGTGACAAATTTTAGCTCAATGCTATTAAGTAAAATTGATGGAAAATCGCCAAAAGGATAGACTGCTTTCGAAATTGGTAAAACATACGATTTTGTCGGATTTAAACTAAGTTTGTTTTGAATAGCCCATTTATTTATTTTGACCATATCTTCATTTATTCTACTGCATAAGTCTTCAATAAGACCAAGCGGTCGTGAGAGGTAGAGTTGCAGGTCGTCTGCATAAGCATGCATAGTAACGTTTTTACATACAGAAAAAATGTCATTAAGGAAGAGGGAAAATAAAAGAGGGCCCAGAACTGAGCCCTGAGGTACTCCACAACTAGTGTAGAGGGGCATTGAGTATTTGTTCCCAATTTTAACTCTTTGTGTTCTGGCATCAAGGTAACTTTTAATAAACCGACTGCAGCATTTGAAAAATCAAAATAACACTTCAATTTTTTACATAACAATGCATGGTTTACACTGTCAAATGCCTTAAAAAAATCTAAGAGACAAAGCATTGTAAGGTATTCATTATCAAATGAGATTCTGATATCATCAAGAATTTTTACTATTGCAGTAGAATAGCTATGCCCTGGACGGAATCCAGACTGCAACGGTGAAACAAGATTGTATCTGTTTACATGAGCAAGTATCTGATTAGCGATTAAGGACTCACAGAGTTTAGATATGGACGACAGTATACTTATAGGTCTAAAGTCATTTGGTTCCAATGCTGCAGACTTTTTAGCTATGGGAATAATTGTAGCCACTTTCCACAAGCTTGGAAATTTTGAGCTTGTAAAACAGTGGTTGATTATGTGCGTAAGAGCACCAAGAGCAAAAGGTAACACTAGCCTTACGAACCTAAGAGAGATACCATCTTCCCCAATAGCATTTGATTTAATGCTTTTTATAGCTCTGTCAACATCAGATTCACTGACTCCATTAAATTCAAAAAGACTGGAGAAGTTTCTACCTTCTAGCTCATCTTGTAGGGATTGTACTTCAGGAGCAGATTCAATAACAAAATGTTCATTTAAAAGATCAGGGTCGATTTCACATTTTGCACTGTTTTTATTGCAGATGCCTATATTTTTTAAATTTTTCCACAGATGCTTAGTTTGCAATGACGTATTTAATTTTGATGCATAATATCTTTGTTTAGACAGTCTGACAGCAGAGGTGGTTCCATTTCTGGCAATTCTATATTCCTCCCAATTGCTGGCTGTATGATTTTTTTTCCATATTCCATTGGACTTATTCCTTTTTTTTAAGGCAGATTTTACAGTACTAGTAAACCAGGGACAAGATACATTTGTAATCCTAGCAGTACGAAGTGGCACATGTATATTAAAAACTCTATTTAGCGTATTGGTAAAAAATTCTAGTTTTTCGTCAACTGTATTAAGATACCAGCAAGAATTCCACTGCATCAAAGAAAGATCATTATAAAGTGAATTAAAGTCAATAGACTTATAGTCTCGATACGTAAAAAAATCAGGGGTAGAAACTGAATTCAGACTAACGTTAAGCGTACAAAAGATAAGGTCGTGGTCAGAAATAAAAGAAATTTTATCGAATAATAAGACAGTTGAAACATCAGACACAAGGAACAAATCAAGTAGACTAGGGCTTACAGAGCAGAATTTTGTGACTTTCTTTTTGTTTGAATTACTGTTTTCAAGTTCGTTGTTTCTTTTTATCTGTTTTAAACAAATGTTTTTATGGAAATAAATGATTTTGTTTAGCGAAATAATAGCTACAGTGTTGTGAATGTCTTTAACTCGTATATATTTCTCTTTTCAGGAACGTAACCCCCTAAATCACATGAAGTTCTCACTTCACTTTACGCGGTTTCGCTTTGCGCGACACTTTTCATTCCCCTAACCCCCACAAAAGCGAGGGACAATTTACTACTTATAATAAAAAAATTTACTTTGACACTTCAGCCAGCGTTGCCGATAACTACTTTGTGATCAATGTTGCTTTTAACATCTTTGGTCTCTTAAAAGGGGACTTTTTCATGTATTTTTAACTTGGAAAATATTTTTTCTGGTTATTTAACAGGGGAAATCAAATAAGCGGGAATCATTTAACAGGGGATTTGTGTACATAGTTCAAATGAGTGAAATTTCATTGGGTTTTTTTAGACCAGTAATCCGGGGAATTCAGCTAACCGGGGTCCACTGTAGTTCTTAAAGAACGGTTATGGCGTGATTTTGCGTTCACAATTCTAATTTCATCATGCAGCAAATATTAATTTATGAAACTGAAATTTTCTTATTTTTTTTAAACAAAAAACATTTTTCACTTGTATTTAGTTGTTGGTATGCACATTATTGATTTCCACTCTTATTTAGGTATGTTTTTGTGTAAGTATAGTTTTTTAATTTTTTGTTGTTTCTTTTAAAATTACACTCTTATTTAATTGGTTTTTCTCTACACCCAATTGATATCTCGGGGGTAGAAAGGGTGAAAAAAGGGCAACAAGGACAGAACATCAAAATGGTAAAAAACACTATGGCCTTGATCACGAAAAGGACGAAAAAAACTATCACACTAATTATTGAAATGGTCAAGGGTACGGATCTTTAAACTACATTTCCTTTTTCAATGCACTTGAACCTTCCACAGCTTTGAAAAAAACACGTGGAACGGGTCCGACGCTAAGACCCACGCGAGCTACCACACACGAAAACACGTCTGTACACGTTCACGGACAAATCGAAAGACCGAAATTACATTTTATTATTTCGTATTAATTTACACTTGTTTGACTTTAAATTTTTCTATTCAACTATACAATAGCCGTGTTTTATTCGTTTTGGTTAAACCAAAATTCCATACAACTGCGTGAACCAGCTCAATTTCTAGTTCAATTGATTGAACTTTTTTTGTCTATGCTATGCTATGCTGAATTCGAAAAATAGATGTCGCACATAGCAAGTAGTTCTAGACACAAACCTAAAATAATAAAATTGTTTTGGCAGCATTGCTTGAATTTTGCAGTTACGATTTTAGGACACGCGGGGCCTTATGCATGCGGTAAGTGCTGGGCCCAAATATTAAAATAAAATCACATAATAAAAACAAAAACAAAGATGAATCAACAGTCATTAATCGCTGCTTTGATTCTGCTTTCATTTTTCCTTTTTAATATACATAACGTCAAATAGATTTGTTCTTCATCTTTTATCGTCGATTTTTTTCTATCCTCGGAAAACGAAAGAAAAACATTGGTATAAGCGTCTGCGACGCTATAGATCAGTCCAAAAGCAATTGGTACCAATTTCTTGAAATAAAGAAAAATATGTAATGACGAGTGAGGCCCCTTACCGTGCTAGGCCCCTTTCAACCATACGAGTTTGCCGGCTATCAGAACGGCTCTGATTTTAAAACAGAACACTGTCATGCCACCTAGTGGTCAGTACCAGAATTAAAAAAGTTTAAACTTTTGCGTTTTATTCACTTTTAGGTTTAACCAAAGCGAATAAAACTCGGCTAATGTTGTCATACTATACTACAGTTATAACCTAAGGAATGCCTGAATTCGGTAATATGGTAGTCGTGACTAAGTTCGAAATTACTCCTGGATTGTAAGAAATGACATCTGAGGAAACTGAGCTTACACAAGTTAACATTACGACAATTTTTCTCACATCAATTCTTTTACTTTTTTGACATTTGCCTTTTTACTTAGGTTGAGAATGCGCTTACTTGTTCTGCTGCGGCAAATAAGTAAACGAGCAAATGTCAAAAATCACCACAAATTCGCTGGTACGGTCAAATGTCGACTATCACGTTTGATTTCCCTTCGCTTCGTATAAATTGGAACCAACAATAAATTTTGAACACTAATGAACGTAATGTTATTTTCTATCAACTCAATTTCAATTTTATTGAGTTTTCTTCAACAATTATAATACAGTGCAATCTCCGTCAACGCAACCCAATATAAATGCAACTCCTCGATGTTCCCAACAAGTGGATATCTTCTATTACAGACTCATTAAGTGCAACTTTCAAACTAATTTAAGTCACTTATTGCATTGTATGTAGTTTGAATACTCGTATTATGTACGTAAATCCACAATATGTCGATTTAGTCATAAGAAAGCTGCACTAAAAAAGCTAATTAGTAATACCGCAGCTGGTCTTGGAAAACGAACAAGGTTTAGAGTTTGTGAATACCCCAAGATGGAAATATGTTTGTTTCTTAATAAATATCTACACCCAAATACCTAAGATTTTTTGACTTCATTATTGCAACTACCGCGGTTATTACAACTGGCTTAGTTTTTATTAGTTGCGTTGACCGAGGCCGCACTGTAGTACATTTGCGTTGTTTACAATATTAAAACATAGGACTGTAATGTATGGCCCTCTTCCTTATACAGAGAAATACAAAAAAGGGTCGAAATACATGCACTATACTATTAATAACTCTTGCGTTCATGTAGTTTTTTATCAGTTGCTTTGAAGTTTGTGTCATATAGGGGAAGGTGGGGCAAAATGGTATGACTAACGGGAAAACGAAGTTTTCACAAAAAAGAAATTTTTTTCGCACAATTAAACATGTAAGTTATTAGATCGATCTATATTGAATCTATTAGGCTCATTATTTTCTCAACAGAAGATGTTTATTATTACGATGCAAAAAAAGTACGTACCCCACCCGTGGGGCAAAGCGGTATACAAAGAGCAATACCACTCTGCACCATGACCTATGTAAACATACAGACTCGCGAAACAAAAATGTATTAACATCAGCGTTGCCATATTTACAGTTTTAACTGCAAATACAGTTTTTTAGACAACCGCGCAGTTTTTTTTATATATTACAGTTTTTTTTGTAAAATGCTGGCCGACTTTATCCTAAATAATATTAGCCGTGTTTTATTCGCTTTGGTTAAACCTAAAAGTGAATAAAACGCAAAAGTTTAAACTTTTTTAATTCTGGTACTGACCACTAGGTGGCATGACAGTGTTCTGTTTTAATATCAGAGCCGTTCTGATAGCCGGCAAACTCGTATGGTTGAACGGGGCCTAGCACGGTAAGGGGCCTCACGCATCATTACATATTTTTTTTTTAAACAAATTGGTATCAGACGCTTATACCAATGTTTTTCTTTCGTTTTCCGAGAATAGAAAAAAATCGACGACAGAAGATGAAGAACATCTCTATTTGACGTTATCTATATTAAAAAGGAAAAATGAAAACAGAATCAAAGCAGCGATTAATGACTGTTGATTCATCTTTGTTTTTGTTTTTATTATGTGATTTTATTTTAATATTTGGGCCCAGCATTTACCACATGCATAAGGCCCCGCGTGACCTAAAATCGTAACTGCAAAATTCAAGCAATGCTGCCAAAAAATTTTATTATTTTAGGTTTGTGTCTAGAGCTACTTGCTATGTGCGACATCTATTTTTCGAATTCAGCATAGCATAGCATAGACAAAGAAAGTTCAATCAATTGAACTAGAAATTGAGCTGGTTCACGCAGTTGTATGGAATTTTGGTTTAACCAAAACGAATAAAACACGGCTATTATGAATCAAATTTTAAAAATCACATATAAAAAAAACTATCAACTTTTTCGTACAAAAAATTGTACTTAAACTTTTATTATCAAGCAAATAGCAAAGTTGATTAAACTGTCATGTTCAGAATAATTAAATAATGTTTCATCTAAGAAAATTTTTTCAAATCGGATAGGTTTTGAAATGTTATTATAAAGAATTGTTTGCTTATTTTTTTTTATTTTACTTTCTATGCAAAGAAAATGAACCTTATTTGTGTCAATGAATATGTACATATATGGGGAAATCCACGAAACCTTTGACTTTTTTGATACTCGGTTGTCTACGCATGAAAAACGAATTATGATAAAAGCATGTACCAAGCCTGTAGATCTCTAGTTCGCCTACACGACTATCCGATCTGATAATATGCATAAGAACGACAGTTGATAAAAAGTTTCTGGAAAGCTTTCAAAAATGAAAAACCTCGAAATTTACACTTTTTTAACCTTCATCTGCTCCTAAAAAAAACTTACGTTGTTTCCCACATATGAGATTTCAGTACATTTTCAGTGAAATATTTAATACGAATACGAATAAATAGTAACATTTATAATTAGATGTTTTGAGAAAATGAACTATAAAAGTGAAATTAATTTACAATATCTTTTTTTTAATGCATTTTACACAAACGTTTCGACTTCATTTTTTCTCGCATTTACAGTTTTCAATAAGTGACTTTTTATATGAAAATTAAAAGACTCTTTTTGCAAGGCAAGTTTATTAGATACATTTCTGATTTTTTCACACAAATTAAAACATGAAACGGCGGGTATTTGTGTATAATTAACTCAAAAACA
Source organism: Meiosimyza platycephala (assembly GCA_963662105.1). Lineage (NCBI taxonomy): Eukaryota > Metazoa > Arthropoda > Insecta > Diptera > Lauxaniidae > Meiosimyza > Meiosimyza platycephala. Next base: position 63,367,619 of record OY759208.1, read on the forward strand.
AATTTTTTTGAGTTATGACGGTCTTGCAGCAAACGCCCGATATGTAAAATGCATATGTGTAGAAAGTTACACAAAAGGGTCACTAACGTAACTTTTTGAATAAAATCTCCAAAAAAAATTTTATTTTAACGGAAAACCCATTTTTGCTTGTTGAAAAAGTCATAAATTTTGGTAAGTTTTTATCTGATGGTTTTAGAAAAAATCAAAAAAAGAATCTCTTTTGTGTAGTTTTCTACACAAGGAGCAGATGAAGGTTAAGCGATATTCTGCAAATAATTTTTTTCGAGATAACTTTTTGAGGCGTGAATGAATCGTGCTGAAATTGTAATGAGACTTTACTTTTTGCAATGAAAATTCAATTCATAAGCGTAAAATCAGTGTGCCAATTAGCACTCAAAGTAGCGATACTCGATTTTGTGCAATCAGCAAATTTCGCAGTTTTTTGTGTGTAGTTTTTTGAGGCATTTACATATTGAAATTTAGGTTGGACCAAATGATTCCACATGAGTAAACAAAACAATTTGTTGTTTTAAAATAGATGTGCCATCCCAAATATTGAAACTGTAGGCACCATATTGAAGCACAACGTCCGCGAAACTTTTTTTCGAAAACATTTTTTTTTTTGTTGGCACAGCAATAATTTTATGTTTTGCACTTCAGAATCTGTTGTTATCTATTACTCTTCACTTCGATAATATATTATCAAAAACCTCACCTTGGCGGATGAATGTATCAAACGTTATTGAAGTATACGTGAGTGACAAGTACTCCGCACACTGAGCCGAAAAAACTGAAACGCTGCTATAAATCGCATATAGATATAGGGTAACTTTTTGAGGAATGATTAAAAACGAGAACCGCCGATATATTATTGCTTCAAAACGTCTAAGAAACATGTCTACCAAAGTTAAAAATGTGTGCCTCAAAATTTCAAATAGAGTTTCACTTTTGTGAAAAATCGAAGGTTTCGTGGATTTCCCCATATGACAAATCATTTTTGGAAAAATGAGGTTTGCAGTTATTAGTCGATTCTTCTGATGTATTTTTGGATAGAAATTTAACTAAATGATTAACAAGGTAGACGTGAAGAGGAAGTAATTGAAGTATAGAATAAATTTAAATGCAAGTAAATTATTGTTATATGCTATTTTTATATTTTATATTGCTATAAATATCAAAATAAAGTAGTGTTTAATATAATAGAAGTGTAATAGTTTAATAGAAGAAGAAGGGAAGGAGAGGGAGAAGTACGGGCGTACAAAAAAACCTGTTTAGTTAATTTATTTACAAAGCGCTGAGCAGCAAAAAAAGGTCATAAACTTTTTTCTATAAAAAAAGTTCAATTTTACTAAAAACGTCTTCGTTTTGGAAGATTTTACAGTTTTTTACAGTTTTTTTTTTTGGGAATTTGCAGTTTTTCGAAGAAAAAAATGTGGCAACATTGATCAACATAAACAAATCGTTGTCAATAAAAATGAATGTCACTAATATATAGTACGACGTTTTTTAAATGACTCATATGAAATGAATTTACTTAAGTCGAAAATCCTCGAATTACATCGACTGCACTCATTTTGATGAACCTCGTGGCTCTCCAAAACAGAAAGTCGAAGTGTCGCTATAACCTGGCAGCTTCAAGAGCACTACTCAAGCACAAATTCTTTATAATTACATTAGATGGCGTTCTAATGCAAGGATAAATGTACCCTTTGTACCGCTTTGCCCCGTCTACCGCTTTGCCCCGCCGCCCCCTACTAATAATATTATTTTCTATCGTTCAAATAAATAAATTTACAAAACATACAAAACGTTAAAGTATTTATTAAAATCGACGAAACTTCTTTTGCAATTTATCTGCCAATTATCTAAAACTGTTTACGTTAAAAGTGAAGTAATTTATACAGTAAAACCATTAAATGTGAAAAATTTTTGGAAAAATTTGAATTTTTGTACATAAAATGGGCAAATTTAGTAGCAAACAAAATGGAGCAGTAGAAGATTAACAGAGTTCGAACAACGCCTTTACTTCGGTAATCACTTTATACTTCGATACTCCACAACTCGAAGCTTATCTTTTTGGAGAAAATGCTGACTTAAATTTCCTGGGTCCTACTGCTTTTCCGTATCCTCCACCATAATCCAATGAGTCAACCAAAACTTTAAAGAGTTTAGTGAACATACGCAAAGAGTCGGTACGATTTTTGCGTGTGCAGAAAAAGCTTGAAGAGGTTGATGGCCACGTGCTATGCATTGGTGGAGTAGGTAGAACCAACGGCGACGACACCGATGGTACAGAACTGTATGCAAATTGCGCCATTACAATTTACTACTTTTGTACAGATGAACAGAAGTACCGTGACTTTAGTGCCACGTGATGGTTTATCCTTTGAGTCTTACCACTTCAAAAAGGGCATGAATCAGTTCTTCTCATAACAAACACATCTTTTTAATCCACAACTCATACCTGAAAATGTCGTTAGACGTTAGCATTGGTTTTGCCTAACCAGTACGTAAGTGCCTTGTTAAAAGTCCAACGAGAGTCTAATAAGACGGGCGTTGGACAGACCTATTTAGGCGAATTTGGAGTACACCATTACTATCCAAATTAGGTTGTCGTTGGGGTTCCACACTTGGCCCTAATGTTCTGGCTAGGCAAAACCAATAAGGACCTAATTTTTCTAGTCAGATGATAACAAAAGAAAAAAACAACAACTCTAGAATATAGGCATATGTTTCGATTCTTAATATCTCATCAGTATATTTTTAGTTGATGCCAAGGTTAGGTTTGGTAGGAGTTACAAAACAGACTCACTTAGACCAAATGTGATCCATTCTGATCACATAGGGTGTCTGACTATACCCTTTCGTTGAACCAACCAGATTTCGCAATAAAACTAAATATTGTAGCGAAAATTGCTTTATGCCAGAAAATTCTCGAAATAAAAATTAAACGATACTAAATAGCATCACTGACCGTAGAAAAATACTCCATCTAGCGGCTTCTAGTGTGTTTTCTGTACTAGCTAGTATCACTGACCGTAGAACACCATCTAGCGGCTTTTTCTGTACTATAAATGATAAATTTTGAGCATAAGGGTAGTATCTAGAAGGTACCGGAAATGTCATTCTGGATACTGATGGATGGTTCGAGAAAATGGTGACTTTACTATAAAAGTTAGTCATCTGAGCAGTTGACACACAGTTGATGTTAAGCAAGACAGTTGAATTTAAGTAATAAAGTGATACAGTGGATTTTAAGTAATAAAGTGAAACGGGTGTCTATACAATTTGAATGTAAAGAGGAAATAAACAATTATACCGTGTAAAAACTAACATTTGTGATTTAAATAAACCGTTTAATAGTTAAATAAAGTTTGCGTTTTTCTTGATTGCTACACAATCCAGTGATCGAATTCAGAAAAGTGCAAGAGATTGAAATTATTGTCTAAGAGACAGGAAATTTCGTAACAATATTATATATTATATATTAACATGTCTAAGGTCATCCAGGTCATCAAATAAAACGAACCAAGCGTATTTTGGCGTTTTCTAGCAAGTGGGGGGCAGGAGCAGAGAAAATGTTTAATTTTTCCTCTTCTTCCACATCTCCACAACTTATACAGAAGTCAAAGGAAGGACCTTACAACTAATCTCTCCGCATGTCTGCCGATGAGGCAGTGGCCAGCTATGACTGCAACAACTGACGAGACACTATCTGTTGTGCGAGAAATCAGCCATGACGAACGCTTAGCATCCCATTTCTGCCAGATCTGCTTAGTTATAATGCAAGTTGACCCTTGAGTCCATCTTTTATAAGCATCTTTTATCATCTTTTCTTTAAGCAGTAATTTGCAGGTAGCAAGTGGCATGCCCACAGCTTCCTTGTCCTGAGGAATTTGTGCAGTAGTATCTTGCCTAGCAAGTTCATTCATCCTCAGCCAGGATGTTACCTCTTTTATCGCTATAACCTCTGCCTGAAAAACGCTTTAATGGTCTGGTATCTAGCAGCGATTCTTGTCTTCAGTTCTTTAGAGTAAAAACCATAACCCACCTGGTTATTTAGCTTGGAATCATCTGTGTAGAAATTAATAAGGCCCCTTCTCCCCGGGAGTCATTCCTACGTAATCCCTATTGAATGAGATTACTGGAACAATATAGTCCAAATTGAAGGGTACAGAACTCAAGCTATGAAGGATAGTTGAGTGTCCTGTTCTACCCTCGGACCAGCAAACAGTTTCCCTGAGTCTAATGGCAGCACAAGTTGCCATCCGTTTACCTAGCAGGTCAAGAGTAACGAAATGAAAAAGAACCTCCAAGGCGTCAGTCGATGTAGTCCGCAAAGCACCACTGATACAAAAGTAAGTTGCCCTTTGAACCCTTTGCAATTGTTTGTAATAGGTGACCTTATCTAAGACAGGCCACCACACTTCAATGCCAGAATCGGTCGAAAGGCCGCTGTGTAGAGCCAGTGAATAATACGAGGTGATAGCCTTCGACCTTCCACCTATCGCTTTTTGACAAGAGTATAGTGCTACTAACTTTCTTCAACATTAATTTTCCAACTTAATTTCCTATCCAATACCAGACCAAGATACCTTGCGCTACCTTTAACCGCAAGAGATTCTGCAAGATTCCACAATAGAGGAGATAGTACACCCCCTGCGGCGTTCCTCTGCAAACAAACCTATTTGCTTTGGATTTACCAAGATTTGAGGTAATGCTTCTGTTTGTCAGTAGCTTTTTAATCAACACAACTAGGGAACTGTTAATGCCCAGTTTCTGTAGTTCAGATATAATAATACACAACATTTTAAAAGCTCCTTCAACATCTAGGAACGACGTCAGTGCGAATTCCTTATTTGCAAAGGTTTCTCAATACTACCCTCTAGTGTGTTGTAGACAGCAGATCCGTTTGATACTGCTTCGAATATAAATTTCTATAAGTCTTTCCAATGTTTTTAAAAGAAAGGAGGAAAAACTTATTGGCCCGAAATCCTTTGAATTTATGTAGGAGCTCTTCCCGATTTTGGAATGGAGATAACTTCGGTCATTCTCTAGAGGAATATAGGATTAAGATTAAGACATCCTTTGAAAATAGCTACCAACCATGGTGTAGTTAAACACGCAGATCGTTGCAATTCAACTGGTGTTACACCATCAGGTCTTGGTGATTTGTAAGGTTTGAAGCTACTTATCGCCCAACGACTTTTGGTTTCCCAAATAATGTCCATAAGAGAAGACGTTAGGGTTTGAACATTTAAATCCTCTGGTCCATGCAAGGAGTTACCAGGGAAGTATGTATCTAGTAAGAGGTTTAAGGCCTCTTTGTTAGACGTTGTGCAGGAGGTATCAGGCTTTTTTAAAAGACCTAGAGTAGTGGGTGAAGTTAGATAGAATCTTCCTCAGTCTAGAAGATTCTGAAGTTTCTTCTATGTTTACACAGAAGTAACGCCACGAGTTACGTTTTGCCTTTTTCAACGAACTCTTCTATATTTTAAGACAAGATTTATATTCGTTCCAGTCATTTTCTATAACTGATTTCTTGGCTTTGTTAAATAAAATCCTGCTACTACGTCTAAGGACTTGAATCTCCATGGGAGTTTTTTCTTTCCTCTGAGTTTACTTAGTGGATAAGACATCTTCAGAGACTTATTTATTTATTTCAAAAAACGACTCACCTCGTTAATTTACATCTGTGCTACCACAGACAGTGTGGTGTGCATTTGCGTCACTGACTATGACTAGCCTAGTTTTGTTTACTAAGGCCTGCTATATTGTAGATTTTAACGATGTTGGTGGTAGGTCATCTGCAATGTCGTGAGCCATGTTGGGCGAAGCTAACCAGAAGCATCCAGCTTCAATCTCCAGGCTAGAAACGACCATATCTCGGTTACTGTAATTAAAAAGCAAAAACAAAAGCTGGCAACCTTGTGTTGAAAAGTTCATTTCTTGTCAGTGTTAAAGCATATCAATTTTTCAATATATTTTCGGAGGCTTAAACCATATTTTCTATGATAGAAAGCTTTGTATTAAGTCAAGCAAACAAGTGCGATTCACGTCATAGTCAAGAATGGTAGGTGCTAACCGAAAATCTAATATAAATAAAAAATCAATTTGCGAGCAATGCAAGTTGCAAATAAAAGAAGGAGAAGATTTTATTGAGTGCGATAATGCGCCAAAAAATTTCACTCTCAGTGCACTAAGTTAGACAAACGTCAATTTGAATACTTAGTTAGTAATGAGAACGAGGTTTACATTTGTAACTTAGGCGAGGCGGTGAAGGAGAAGTGAAAAAAGAATTGCAAGCAATTAAAATAAAACGAAAATATACTTATATTTGTAGCCCAATTATGCAAATAAGATTGTTACACTGGTACCGTATGTTATTGTTCATATACAAACCTATTAATAGTATCGGTTATCATACTACTATTTTCCAACTGAGTCAGTCAGTATTCAATACAAGGAACCAAGAAAATTTAAGAGTACCCAGGTGCAGGCTAGAGACCACAAAGCAACGTATGGAATATTTAGATATTGTCGAGTTTAATATACTACCAGCATTGTTACAAAACCAAATATTTAAATTTTATATCAAAAATCACTTACATCAAAATCTTGAAACGCTTCTTCTGTAAGTTATAATTAATTTAATTCTGATTTCTTACCTTTAATTCTTTATCAAAAATTCTTTTGTAAAAAATAAATAACTATGCTTATGCTAACCTTATTGTGTACTTTATGATTTGTTAGCTTGCCTCATCTATATCTTTCGGCGCTGAAGCCAAATATAAAATAGGAATTATTCTTGTACATTTAAAGTAAAATAATGAATAAATAAATAAATAATAAAAAAAAACAAATTAAGATTGGTCTTTGTCAAAATGCATGCCCTGTGGTTACTTTCCACATTCGCCACCAGCAGCCCACACACCCTCCCAGCATGAAAAGAGGACTACTTCATATCCGCTTTTACTTAAGTGTATCAGTAAGCCAACGGACGTCGCTTTAGAGTATTGGAGACTCACTTGGAGTATCCTCATCGGATTCCAAATAACCTCCCCCGCTACGACGGTTATGTTCGCTTCGTCTTCATCGACTTCTTGTTGAAACTGTACTTAATGACCCCCTCAGTTACCGCCAGTGGTTCCACGGACTCCTTATTTAGAAGAATCATAGCATGCATGGATGGTCCGACTGGTGTTTAAAACTTCCCAATATTCCAGTTGTGAATTGGAAGATTAGAATTGCACAGTTGGAGCATCCGCAGAACTGCGTCCTCTCCTGATGGGGTACTGGATATTAGGGTGTTTCAAAATACCATCATATCTTAGAATTAAATGACGAAACAACATTTTTTCAATCTCTGATAACGGCCTCTAGTTTTGTATGAAAACAATTTTTTTTTTTTTTCTAAAATTCATGTTTTTAAATTGTCTTTTATTGTGAAGGGTGCGTCATTTAGTTCTAAGATATGATGGTATTTTGAAATACCCTACTGTGTATGCAGACGCGAGCCCGATTCGTGATAGGAATTGCATCCTTCTCGACAGCCTCTAGTCACACGCCTGGGTAAACCTCCACTAACCTACACACGGCTGAATTGTATATGGAAGAGGGTATTTGCTTAGGCAACATCTACCTACTTCCACTGAAACGGGACTACCAAAACTCTCCCCTTACATCCTTTTACAACCTCACTAAAAGACAGAGGTTTACCGGTTGTCTTTTGCCGTTTGGCATCAGACATCTCGTCTGGAGACCTCTGCCTTTTAGGTAGCTTTTTTGAAGCAGCCTTTTGAACAAGACCTTAGGGCCTTAAGTCAACCCCCTTCGCCCATCGAAGGGAGTCCTTATCTTCCTGGAGCTGGGATCAGCAGCTTCTAAGCGTCGGCGAGTTCTGATCGCCGCTTTCTTGTCCATGAACTTTCTTTTGGAGGGTCGAGAGAACTTACTCTCTCAAGACAGGACCCGAAGGCCAGCGCTGGTCTCTCCTGAAGAGCTAAACAGAATTGGGATGTGCAATATCGTCCAGATTTTTCCTATACGTTTGTAGTGAGTACAAAATTGATACTAGCAAAATTTATTGCAGAGAAATAGAACAAATTCTATTTTTTTTAGCGATTTGACACATAAAATAAATCGCACGTCCCAATTCTGTTTTTAGCTTCATAAGGTGCCGGCGTTATCGCCGGTGCCGTGACATAATCCCCACGGACATAGTCTTCATTTCGTAAATGGGGATTATGTCCGCAAATTATTCGGTATGGGGGTTATAACCGAAAAATTTGTGGATATAATCCCCATAAATTAGCGGACATAATCCCCAAAACTATGGGGAAGCAATACCGGCTTCCCGGCGGCTTCACTACGGATCAGTCTATAATATATTGAGCACCTAGTTCGCTAGCCACAGTAATTTTACATAAGACTAGGGTGTAAGTGGGTGGCCTACGGCCGCATCTCAGCATTTAAAACTCCCCAAAATCCAACACCGGCTATGTCCAACCTTAGAAGTTGTCATAATCCCAAAACGAAGTGGAGATTATAACCGAAAAAAAGACGGGAATAAGACCCAAAACTGTTTTCATTAATTAAATTTTTCGCACATAACCCCCATGGGGATTATGTCCGATAAATTTTCGGTCATAACCCCCATACCGAAAATGGGGATTATGTCCGAATAATTAGGGACATAATCCCCATATCGTAAATGGGGATTATGTCCGTGGGGGCTATGTCCGGTAACCGTCATCGCCATTTTTCAGCTTTTTACGCGCTCCGAACTCTTAATTTTTGTTTGTTTTTGTTGATACTCACGTTAGAACTCAAGTTACACCCACCTACTAATGCAAACATAACGAAAAACTTATTTTTAATTTAAAGCAAATGTGGTAAATTTTTAAGTTCGTTGAAATTTTATTCAGCTGTTCAGCTTTTTTGCTTATGCTATCAAAGCATGACGTCACATGAGTTAATTTAATTGCAATTTCCTTTGTTATCTTAGTTTCTTAGTTATTTGTTTATGTTGCAATTCACGGCCGTCGGCTGTGAAAGACTACTTGCTCACAGTTATGCGATCCTAGCGTCTACTTGTAAAATTTTACTTGAGTGTTGAGAAACTCTCTCTTACTTGTCAGCAATAGCTAAAAATTCAGTCTTGGCTGATTACAATAAGCGAGATAACTGAATTTTCGATCAAATTTAAAATCTCATGTGATAGAGAGGGATGTAAAATCACATGTATACAAAAGTTTCCATCGGAATTTTTACACTGCTCTTCAGAGACTGATTAAAATTACTGAACGAAAACGTTATCAGGGAAATATAATTTTTTTGGGGTAAACTTGAACGTTTTTTTTTATTCGTTCAACAAATTCTTAAAGTCCTTATAAAACTTTGAAGTTCATGTCACAAAAATCGTTCAATTCCCGGAAATTTCAGAAGTTTTTGAATTCCTACCATACCCCGGCTTTGACAAGAAATTCCGGGCTTAGCCGAACAAATCCCGGCCACTTGGCAACCCTGTCAGTACATTTAGTTCGATGTGTTTGCTCATGGCTCGTTATTTTTCTTCTATTTGAGCCTGCGCACTATTCGTTCAAAGAAAAAAAAAATAAAATTGTGATGCGCCATACAGTGGGGAAAAGGTCGAAAATCGAACAAACGAGTAACTCGAAACTTATGAGTTGCACTAGTATGAATCGTACAACGAACAAACTAAACATAAGTTGAGTTGAACGAGTCGAGTTGTTCGAGTTTGACTCTTTGCGTATGGCAAAAGTTCGAACATATTCGATGAGCTTGTTGCTCAGCCTTAGTCACAATTTGTATAATCGAGATCATTCATCATTTCAACTTTTAAATTTTGTTGTTAGGCTACCGAAATCGCAGATATAAAACCGTTTGCAAATGGTTCTAAAGAGGAACTTCCTACAGATCATGAAGTAAGCATTAGTGACGCAAAATCCGTTTCAACTTCAACAAGCTTCGATTCATCGTCCAATTTGTGTCTCAATCTAGGATTGCGTTTTAAAATGTCTGCGGAAGCAACAAAACTCTTTCAAACACTCCAAGAAAGTCCGCTTCCCGTTCAGGTGAATTATTATGTTTACAAAATTGTATTCCAGCATTTTAAAGTAATATTTTTTTTTTTAGAAGGAAGGTACATCGCAACATCTTGTATCGCAATCACAACTTTGCCAAAGTAATCACGACGAAAATATAAGTAGAACTTATGCTTTTTTGGATAACTATAAAAAAACTAAAGACAACTGTAAATACAGGTAAATATTTTAATAACATATGTTATTTATATATATATATATTTTTTTTTTTATAGGTATATATATTTTTATATTTATATATATATATAAATTGAATCGGTGAGCGATGACAAAGCTGATTTTATTTTGTTCTATAATATTTTTTGCTAGCCAAACCAATTTGAAAGATTAACAGGGCTATTCTGGCAAAGACAGCTAAAAGTCTTACAACAATATTTTGTAACACATTTTCGAAGACTTTAGGTATTCTAGCGCAAAAGTCTTTCCTATAAAGCTTTTGAATTCCCCACACAAAAGCTTTCGTCGTAAACTTGTCAAATTTTGACTTTTCTAATTTAAATTAATCAAATAACAAAAATATATTTTAAAAATTTCATGATGCTACAGACTTTTTTTTTATTTTAATTTTTGTATTCTAGTTATTGTAGTATTCTAAACATTCGACTACGACTGCTCTTTACTCAATTTATAAAAATGATTTGCCAGCTTCTATTTACAACATCTCCATCTGTTCGTTTCCCCAACCCTTTTATATTCCGTTCCATCATCAAGCTGTATCCAGTACGACCTAGGTCCATCGTCTACATTTGTTATGGTTGCCTTAACCCAACCATGTTCATTATGCCGATACCATACCTTCTTTCCCTTAAAAAAGACTGTCTCTCTTTTGCATTGCGATTACGTCCTACAAGTTGAGCTTTTTTATCAAAGTTTTTATTTATTTTCGGAACGAATTTAGGATAAGATAAAGTTGTTCGAGCTGATGCAAGTGTTCTAGTTTATTTCCTCATAAGAAGTTCAACGGGTGCTGCATCAACTTCCTCGAGGGAAGTATTTCTGTTTTTACCACTTCAAATAAAAACCCCTCAAAAACTAATAGTTCTGTTTGGTTTTTTTACGCTAATAATGTTAGCAATATAACTAATAGATTAAAGACCTGCTCACGCGTTTTTTAGGAAAACTTCAAAATCAAAAGCAATTAGAAAATTATACATATTTATAGTTCATACTACTTAGGTTTAAAGTTTATTTTTTTTAAACAATAACAATTTAAAATAGCTGTACTCTGCGATCTTTCAGGGTATTGAATCTTTTTAAAACCATGTCTATATCTATGGACTAAAGACGTTTGTGCTCGAAAGTCAGGAACGATGAATTATTCAGCCTATCAGTCAACATGCCTATTCGTTGTGGCCGTATAATTCGTGTTAATGCCGAAAATGACGATTCGCATACTTCCGTTCCAGCCGGGAAAGTTTCGATGGTTGCTAAAAGATTGTACACTTTTTCCGTTACTTGACGCACCTTATACAGCTCCGTCAGCACCACCGTCTTAATTTTTTTTTGTTCCGGCTTTTTAAATTTGTTTAATTGATCATTCTCCGAACGAATTCTATCTATATATTCTTTGGCAATTTTGAGCTCAATTTCACTTGGTAACTGGATGCCCAAATCGCCCAATGGGTACAGGTTTTCCATATCCATTTCATCAGCAGCATCGATAGCTGTGAGAATGCCATTGTTTGTAACAAAGCGATTGGTCATTTGAATTAATACGATATCGATTGTTTCGTAGAATGTTGATTTCAGCATGATGATCGATTCGCTTTGTTCACCCAGTGTTTCTTCAACAACTGACTCTTTCAGCATTTTTGACTGCTGCCTATTCCGAATTGGACGATTTGAGGCGTGAGCTGATTCTGTGGGCTTTAATTGAACAGATCTATAGTTTGAAAATAGTATTGATCGAAACTATTTTGTGATCTCATTTTTTCAAGCATTGCAAAAACAGCTCTAATGAGTGGCATAGCATCTTTGTATCCCATTGCTCGGCCTTGAATCGCTTTCGTTACTGGTTCAATCGATTGCAATAAATCCTTCATAAACACTAATATGAAGACAAATTCCAATGATATCATCACGTGTGACAAACCGAATGCTATTGCATCACCATCGAATCGTTCGCCAACCATTTGAGGCAAAGTATTCATAATATGGATATAGTTTTCAAAGATGGATTTAGAAGAAAGTAAATGGCCAACCCAACGAGTTTCGATTAATTTCAAAATGGAATGGCCTTCATAATGTTGTTGTACTTTGTGGCAACGGAAAAATTTCGCAATATGTTTTGCCCGAAAATATTAAAATACGCATTAAGCACACTAGATATTCATATAGTTTACACAAAAAATATATTTATACTTTTTTCTATGAATTTTGGGGCGTAGATTCCAAAAATACTAATAATTTTTTTTCTTCTTAAGAATCGTTTTCGAGATATCCACAAAAAAAATATAAATATGTATATACATTAGGCTGTATCGAAAAGTTAACACCCAATTCAAGGCCCAAATAATGAAATAGGAAGAAAAGACAAGGCAGGAGATATAATTTTTTTTGATTCAAAATATATTCCTAGGTCCCCAAATAGCTGTTATATATAAAAAACCGTGTAGTTTTGTACTGGAACCTATCTAATGGTACAATTTTTTCCAAAAAGTATCACAGAGCTCGATTCATTGTCAAAAACAACTGAAGTATGCAAATTTTCAGCGAGATCGAACGACGTGCTGGAACGTCAGCAAAGGAATAAAAAACGATTATTTTGAATCAAACCAATACTTTTTGCTCTGGAGCCCATCTAACGGTACATTTTGTTGAAAAAAATATAACAGCAAGCGATTCATCATCAAAAATAAGTTATGCACCCAAATTTTGAGAGATCGAAGGACGTGTAGTAGTGTCAGCAAACAAATAAATAACTTTTTTTTTTATTTGTAGCACATTATTTTTCAAATCGCTTTAGGCAGACTCCTAAAATTTAATCGATTTGCTTGAAATTTACAGATATCATTCTACTTTCAATTTTAGGGGACCCATATTTTTTTATTTTGCTAATAGGTCCTAATTTTCAAAGTTATCATCGTTTGAACTTTGTCTGCAAAAATTATAAAAAAAAATATTTCTGAAAGGACTTTTTTTAAATTGTCGATATTTCCTTAATAAGTTGCGCAATTTCATAATTTTTTTTTTCAAAATTTTCATAATTTAATGGATTTTATGAAAAAATTACGGTTAGCCTAAAATAAAATGTTTTGTGGGAGATATTGAAAAATAATGTGCCACAACTAAAAAAAAACCCGTTATTTATTTGTTTGCTGACACTACTAAACGTCGTTCGATCTCTTTCAAAATTTGGGTGCATAACTAATTTTTGGTGATGAATCGATGACTGTAATATTTTTTCTAACAATATGTTCCGTTAGATGGGCTCCAAAGCAAAAAGTATTCGTCTGATTCAAAATAATCGATTTTTATTTCTTTGCTGACGCTCCAGCACGTCGTTCGAATTCGCTGAAAATTTGCATATTTCAGTTGTTTTTGACAATGAATCGAGCTCTGTGATGCTTTTTGGAAATAATTGTACCATTAGATAGGCTCCAGTGCAAAACTACACGATTTTCATATGTAACAGCTATTTGGGGACTTAGGAATATATTTTAAATCAAAAAAAAATATATATCCTGAATTGTCTTTTCTTCCTATTTCATTATTTGGGCCTTGAATTGGGTTTTAAAAATCGTCCATATATTTCCATACAGCCTAATATACATACATATATAATTAAAGAAATAAAAAAAAACAAATATGCACCGTCTCAAAAGTCTAAGCCTAAATTTAACAGCACTGTTGGATTTATCTTTTATAAGGAACAATTAAATAAAATATCTTTTACGAATTAGTTCCTTATTTAATTACATAGTCAATGGCCTATAAGCGGGAATGCATGAAAATATGGAAATTTCATTGATTTTAGAATAGCACTCACAGATTTTGTCCGACTTGGAAAAATTACACTTCAAATATTTGTAAAATAATATGTTTGTGTTCAAACGGAGTAATTGAAATTTAGTGACTTTTAAAAAAGACCAGAAAAGTAGCTTTTTGTGAACTTTGATCGCTTGTAACTCCATCCAAAATTTTTTAAAAAAAAACTTTATATATAGTAAAGTTTTTTGTGCCCCCCCAACAAAGTCGGGTAGGTACGGGCCTGCTCCCCACACCATTACACCACCTTTACAGCTATGGAAGTGATTCTATTAGAGTTCTTATTTTCGCAAGATGTGAAAATTAGAACTATATCTATCTGGTCCATCTATATATTTTTTTTTCATCAGAAAAACGACGTGTTGCAATTCCTGTTTCAAAGTAATATGGTCATAACAAAACTGAAGGCGTACTTCTTCTCGAGTGGCATTAAGTAGTGGTTTTTTCTTCAGTTTTCCTTCTTTTCTTATTTTTTCCGTTCCGCTAACAACAATTTGGCTTCGGTCAATTTTTATTGCGATATGACGATGATTTAGGCCGGATTCGCGAAAGACTTAAACATTTCCTTTTTCTACTTACGTCAGAAGTTTGCCGCGACCAATTTTTTAAACTAATGCAGAAAATTAATTGCAAATGTGAAATTTGAAAAAATTGCAACGATTTGACCACGCACTTTTACACCAATGAACCCATTCAGATGAGCCAAAAAATTACCATGCATTATTGGCAGATTCAAATCAAAGCAAAACAACATAACAAATAATTGTTGATTTTTCCCGTTAATTTTTTCTCTTGAATTACATAAGTATAAATAAATGATCTTTTAAAAGTAATAAAAAAACTAAGTGTACCTAGACAAAAATTAAGGGAGACAGGCTAAAATACGAGAAACATGTTGAACCTATTCAGTTGAGCAGGAGTGTATGTATCAGTGATGGCATTTGGATTTTGTGAAAATGTATCGAGACTTGAAATGTACTTTTTAGAGGCCGAATGTACTTTTTTTGGCTTGAGCGTCCAATTTGACTAAAATGTACGAAATTTTTGTAAAGTTTTTCAATAACTAAAAAAATAAAAGGTCCTCACTTTTGGCATCTCAAAAACCCTAGGAAAATAAGATATATATGAAATTAATTTACAAAAACTCCACTTTGCAATTATTTATAAAAAAAAGGTAATTATTTATATCTTCACATTGCAATTATTTTAATTTAATTAAATCGAAAACAGGTAATTATTATAAATTGTTCAAATGTACCGAAAATGTACTGAAAATGTGCTGAAAATTCGCCGAATGTACTAAAAATGCGGCATATGTACCGAATGTACTGAAAACTTGTTAAATGTACTGACGACAGTTTTTCAGGACGCAAATGTACCGAAAAAAGTACAAATGTACCGAAAATGCCATCACTGGTATGTATGTGTTTCAAAACTCGTCAGTTGATGTTATGTGAGATCTGGTGCAGTAATGAAATCAGTGATTGTTACCTAAATGTACCTAATTCTAAATTATTCAGAAATGATAGAACTAAGAAAAGAGGAGGGGGTGTTGCAATATATTGTAGCTCATACCTCAATCCTACGGTTGAAGGTAAGTCCTGCAATGAGTTGATTGAATATATCAGTCTGGAGCTGTTTGATAGCAACATAAAAGTGCTGATTTCTTGCATATATAATCCAAATAGATGCAATTCTATGGATTCGTTTTTTCGAATTTGACCATTCGCCTCATAGACTATGATCAGTTAGTACTGTGTGGTGATTTCAATTTTAATTTGCTTGTATGAGACAATTTTACTGAGAGGTTTCATGTTCTTGTGAGTACTGCTAGCTTATCAATTGTCAACTCGATATAGCCTACTTGTTTTGCTGCTAATGCATGTCCTAGCTTACTGGACCTTTTTATGGTATCAGATATCTCTAAACTTAATATTTTTCCAAATTTCCTTTATATCGGATCATGACCTAATTTGTTGCACTGTGGATCAGTGATGACATTTGGATTTTGTGCAAGTCTACTGCATCAAGACTTGAAATATACATTTGCTCACAAAATTGAGCATACAGGCTTCATTAAAACACACTATTGTTTGTTTTGGCAAAAAAAAATGTAATTTTATTTAAAAAAAAATGCAGTTCGAAACGTAGACATTTCATTCACAAAAATAAGTAACAAAACAAAAACTTAATTCACAAATAAACTTTTTTCTTATACCAAAAAAAAAAAAATATACTTAATTTTATGGCACAAAATTGAGCATACATATGAAAGAAAATAAATAAGTAGCATTCTAAATCCTGCCAAAATACTACAAAATCAATGCAAAATCAAGCTCTAGTATTTTGTGCTGCCTCCTTGAGCATTTACGATAGCTAGCAACTACCGGGGCATACATTTTACCAGTTTTTCTGTGAAATCGGAATACTGATCCAAACTTTGATTTTTGATTTAAGCACTTCTTTGTTTGAACAATGACTTTCTCTTGGTCTCATTTTAACTTTATGTCATAAATGGTCGATTGGGATAAGATCGGGGAATTGCGGAGGAGCTTAAAGCTGCTTTGGGGCATTATATATCAACCATTCGCGCACTTAATGAGATGTGCACTTCGGATCGATATCCTGTTGAAAGTAATAATTCCCAGGTAACTTTAATTTTATGGCAGAGCTCCTCATATTTCTCTGCAGAATATTAAGGCACATCACTTTGTCCATCTCACTTTCAAAGAACTCAAAAAATCCACAACCACTTGAAGCTATAGAACCCCACAACATCACACAACTTCCTCCGTGCTTTCTTTTTGAGCGCAAAAACGACCGTATGTACATTTCGTCAGTAGGTAAATAAAAAAAACGATTTGCTTGGCAACATGTGAATCAACCAGAAGGTTTCTGGGTAGGTGTTTTGTGGTCCGACGAAACAAAAATTAGTTTATTTGGGCCCGATGGAAAACAATTGCTTTAGAGCAGCGATGGGCAAGCATAGGCACTTTCTGCCCTCGGTGCCCTTTCCGTTATTCGACGCACAAGCAAACAAAAAAAAAATTCGCTGAATTTCAACGCCATCGGCGCATAGCGTTGAGTTGAGTTCTAATGAAAACAAAAACAACACACACAGGCATTAGCGACGGCACCGCGTTGTGTTTGGACGAATGTAGCAATTGTTTTTTTTATAGTGCAATTGTTTTTGTTGGCGAATTTGGAAATGAAAGCAAAAAAAACTTTAAAATTTAGTTTGTTGTTGCTTGATGTTGTTGTTGTGCCCGTTTGCTAGATTTTCGTGCGTACCACTGCTTTCGAGAAAGCCTAATACGGAATTAGAAACAAAGCACATAAATTCAACAATAAAGCACGGAGGAAGTTGTGTGATGTTGTGGGGTTGTATAGCTTCAAGTGGTTGTGGAATTTTTGAATTCTTTGAAAATGAGATGGACAAAGTGATGTGCCTTAATATTTTGCAGAGAAATATGAGGAGCTCCACCATAAAATTAAAGTTACCTGGGAATTATTACTTTCAACAGAATAACGATCCGAAGAACCCATCTCATTTAGTGCGCGAATGGTTCATATATAATGCCCCGAAGCAGCTTAAAACTCCTCCGCAATCGCCTGTAGTGTACAAATGTGCTTTATTATCTAGTGAAATGTTAGTGTTATATTCTCACAGTGTATTCAACTAGCAACGTCTGCATTATGCAATAATGCAACGTGGTTGAGTCCACTTGATGAAATATAATACTATCACCGTTCGTCTGACGGCAATGAATTCACTTTGCTAGCTCAGCACTAATGTTAACATATATGCGCACTACATGCTCTGATCGAAATATAAATAAATAGCAAAGACATTGGTAGTTAACCAATTCAAGAGAACAGATCGTTTGATTTAATAAAAGAGAATAGATGACTACATGGCGACCGTGACAGAACAGTTTCGGTTTTTACAAGTGTTATCATTTAATTGAACTTCTGATCAATTTTTTAATAAATTTCTTAAGGAATCGGCCAGTTTCGTCCCATTTAATAAAAATATTAACGTTTTAGTGGAACATTTGAGAAAAACTATGAATTCTATTGAATATTAACCAACAAAAGTGTTGGTGTTAAAAGTGTTTCAATTTGCAAATAAAAGAAAAACAACAAAAAACGAACACAAAGCAAACATTTCAATGGAAAAACTGAAAAAAAACTATGCGCAATAAAAATTAAAAGACAATTATATGCATGCACGGATTTATGCTATTTCCAACTTATTTAATGTTGAAGAAGGTTCCATTCCAAGGAACCCCACACGCTCCGACGAATGGAAACGGAGGTCCAAGGTGAAAATTTCATTACTACGTATCATAATATTAAAATTATATATGCAAAAATATTGCAAATAGTTATTTCAACTAGGTTTTGATTATTTAATATTAAATTATAATTGTATAGCTTCTATTAAAGAGATATCCTAACCTTATGAAGAAAATTTTCGAAACAAGCAATAGGTAAAAAACAGTCTAAACTTGAAGACACTCAGGCAAACTTTATCAATGAGGTAGTTGTAGCAGGCCATGCTGAGGGTTTGGAATCCATTTGGATTCTTTTATTGTTAATTACAATATTAAATTCTATTCTTTTACTTTTAAAATTATACACAATGCGCAAGAGAAATTTGAAGAAAAAATATCTAAGTCGCGGAAATGATCTTGGTATAATACTATACAGTTTAGAGAAGTAAAAAAAAATCAAGTGTATGTATGCTGTTAACAAGTGATTTAAAGCCCTCGGTACCAAATACGGTTGAGTTTTTGAAAATTTTTGTACTTTGTTGTCATGTGTTGGTATGTTCATAGACTGGCAAACAATTGTAAATAGAATACGACCATTGAAGGAAGCGTTTGACATATCATATAAATGTCTTAATGTAGACCGATCAATAAGTTCCGCAACCTTACACAGACACATTACAGTGTTGCTAGAAAATCAAGAAAACCTTAGAGTAATTCTAAATGTGAATTACCATAGGTTAACACCTAAACACAAACAACAAGTTGAAGAACTCTTCAACAGCCTTAAAAAAAAAAATAATTAAAATTTCTATAAAAAAGAGATTAAACATTGAAACTCCAACAACTATATTCGAACGAATAACTATAGAAATAAAAGAACATACAATCATGCCACAAACAGCTCTAGAGTTTCTGAGTATCGTCTCAAAACTCATTCCTGAGTTTGATGGCCGTGCAGAAAATTTACAAAGTTTCACGTCAGCTCTAGAGCTTGTAAAAAACGTATGCAAGAATAATGACAGCATCGCTATAAATTTAATTAAAACTAAACTCAAGGGCACTGCTATTAACCTATTGAAAGGAACTGAAAATAGCTTAGATCAAGTAATAATCTCAATAAAGAAAAACGTGGGAGGTGAATCGGTGGATGTCATTGCTGCGAAATTAATGAACATTAAACAGGCTAGCAAAAATGCGAATACCTATATAAATGAAGTTGAAGAACTAACAAAATCTCTTCAGTCGGCATATATCACCGATGGTCTAACACCATCCTTAGCAGATCAGTATGCTACAAAAACAGCAGTAAAGGCGATTGTAAAGAACGCCAATAATGAAAAAGTTAGACTGATAATGCAATCAGGTAAATTTGAGAATTTGAACGAAGCGGTAGCAAAATTTGTTGAAGGTTGCATCGAAGTACATGGACAACAAAATGGAAGCCAAAGGCAATCACATAACGGTTACAGGGGGCGTGGAAGAACCCGTGGGAACTTCCGTGGAAACTTTCGCGGAAATTACAGGGGAAACCGCTCTCGTAATGGAGGCAATTCCCAATACAATAACGGCAATAAAAGACACGGCAACAACCAAGTGGGACACGGAAGTAACCGTGGCGACCAAAACTACAGTGTCGGATTGGTTAGTGACCAACCAAATGTCTCGGAAAACTAAAATATGCATCTGAGGCAGTAGGTAATAAAATATATAACCTTAATCTTAGTCTGGGCGTTTTTGTAAAAATGTTTAACACAGATAATGTTTTGTTAACACTTCTAGTAGATACAGGAGCAGATATATCTTTGATAAAACTTTCAAAGATAAAAAAGATAACTTTTTAGATAAAAATGAAACAACAACTCTTACTGGTATCCAATCAATCGGTAGTACCAAAATCGACCTTAAAGTTGAAAATATTTTAATAATGCATAAATTTCATGCAGTGCCGATAGATTTTCCCATACCATGCGATGGAATCATCGATACAGACTTTTTTAGAAAAGTTAATTGTAAACTTGACTTTATGCAAAACAAAGATTGGCTCGTAGTACGGCCACGAAATTTTCAACCTTTTGCGAAACCAATTTCAAACAATTGTATCAATAACTCAATTGTACTACCAGCTAGATCAGAAGTAGTGCGAAAGATACTACTTAATCATAAAAACGAAGATTTATTGGTACCAAATCAAGAAATTCAACCTGGTGTGTATATTGCAAACACAATAGTTCAAGGCAACAACGCATGTATAAGAATACTTAACGCAAACAGTAGGGATACACCAATAAAATTTGAAAACATAGTTTTTGAAAGTTTATCAAATTATGATATACTTCACAAAACCGAAAGCTCCAACGAAAGAACAGAAGAAGTCCTAAAAAAACTAACAAAAATTTTCCTGCTCAGTTCAAAAAAGAATTAATAACACTCTGTACAAAATACAGTGAAATTTTTGCATTAGAAAGTGAACAAATTTCTATAAATAATTTTTACAAACAACGCTTACGACTAAGTGATAAAACACCAAGTTATATAAAAAATTACCGAATACCTCACGCGCAAAAGGTAGAAGTCGAAAGGCAGACAAAGAAGCTCGTAGATGATGACATAGTAGAACCATCAATGTCAAACTACAACAGTCCTTTATTGCTAGTACCCAAAAAGTCATTACCGAACTCTAACGAAAAAAGATGGCGGTTAGTTGTAGATTACCGTCAAATAAACAAAAAAATTAATTGGGGATAAATTTCCTCTCCCAAGAATAGAAGATATTCTTGATCAGCTAGGTCGAGCCAAATACTTCTCATGTCTTGACCTAACATCTGGATTACATCCTTTTCAACGTAAAATGGATCTTACCGTTTTAAACGACTCCCTTACGGACTAAAAATTGCTCCAAATTCTTTTCAACGCATGATGACCCTTGCGTTTTCAGGCTTAACGCCATCCCAAGCATTTTTGTACATGGACGAATTAGTAGTACTAGGATGTTCAGAAAAACATATGCTAAAGAATTTAATGGATGTTTTTGAAGCATGCCGAAAACACAACCTTAAATTACACCCTGAGAAGTGCTCATTCTTCATGAATGAGGTAACTTATCTCGGACATAAATGTACCGACAAAGGCATCCTACCAGATGACAACAAGTACTCAGCAATCAGAGACTATCCAGTCCCTACAGATGCTGACGGAGCACGAAGATTTGTTGCTTTTTGCAACTATTATAGAAGGTTCATAAAAAAATGTTCTGATTATTCTCGCCATATAACGAAGTTAACTAAGAAAAATTTTCCATTTCAATGGACTCAAGAATGTCAACAAGCATTCGATTATCTAAAAAAAGCACTCAGGAAGCCAACTATTTTACAGTATCCAGATTTCAAAAAACAATTCTGTGTTACTACAGATGCAAGCAAATATGCTTGTGGGGCAGTACTCAGTCAAGAGTACGATGGCATACAGCTTCCAGTCGCGTATGCCTCAAAGACTTTTACAAAAGGTGAAAGCAATAAATCTATAATAGAGCAAGAGCTCACTGCAATTCATTGGGCGATAACACACTTCAGACCTTACCTTTACGGTACAAAATTTTTGGTCAAAACTGACCATCGCCCAGTTTCTTATTTGTTCTCTATGAAGAACCAAAGTTCGAAATTAATTCGAATGAGGCTAGACCTCGAAGAATATGACTTTACGGTAGAATATCTCAGAGGCAAAGAAAATCATGTAGCGGACGCGCTCTCAAGAATAACGATAGAAGACTTTAAGGAAATGTCACATACTATAGCAAAAATAATGAGGGTCTCTACAAGGCTCTCAACAAAACAAAATAAAGGCATGGATAACCCATCAAATCAGCAAATTTTGTGCGATAAGCCCAACATATACGAAAACATAAATTATATTGACGTCAAAAAACATCCAAAATTAAAAATGACTTCCAGCCATTGTTTTTTAAAACATGGAAACAAAATTATCGATACGTTAATAATAGACGACTTGTTTGTTAATGAGAAAATCGACATAAGTCTGTTCTTCTCAAAGCTAGATGCATTAGCCGACTGACAAGGAATCAGAATAGTACAAATGGCACCCAGTGAGCAAATGTTTGAATTTGTTTCAATTAATGAATTTAAGGCCATGAGCAATAGAATATTAAAGAAATTAAAAGTAGCGCTACTACCAAGGGTGACCAAGCTAAAAAAAGAAAATGAAATAAAAGAAACCTTAAAAAACTTCCATGATGATCCAGTGCAAGGAGGTCACTGTGGGATCACAAAAACTCTGAAAAAAATTAAAAGACATTTTTATTGGTCAAACATGACCAAAGACATATCTAAATATGTCAAGTCATGTCAGAAATGTCAAAAAGCTAAAATTACAACTCATACAAAAACACCAATGACAATCACCGAAACACCAACTAACGCTTTCGACACTGTATTGATAGATACAATTGGTATATTACCTCGAACGGAGAATGGCAATGACTATGCAGTCACACTCATTTATGACCTTACAAAATACTTGGTAACAATTCCAGTGCCAAATAAACAAGCGCAGACAGTAGCAAAAGCTATTTTTGAAAACTTCATATTAAAATACGGACCCATGAAAACATTTATTACAGACGGAATACAGAAATTCAATTGTAGCCGATCTATGTAAATATCTCAATTTTAAAAACGTTACCTCAACAGCCTACCGTCATCAAACTCTCGGTTCTGTAGAACGCAGTCACCGCACATTCAACGAATATGTACGTTCTTACATATCCGTAAATAGAGATGATTAGGACGCATGGTTGAACTATTTTACATATTGCTTTAATACTACACCTTCTGTAACACATGGATATTGTCCATATGAGCTTATCTTCGGAAAAATCCCTCAAGGATTCCATAAATTTAATAGCATAGATAGAATAGAGCCATTATATAACATAAGTAGATGACTACAATAAAGAAGTAAAGTATAGAATAGAAACAGCTTACACCAGAGCTAAAACACTACTGGATAAGACAAAATTAAAGCAAAAGCTGTTTTATGATAGGAATAGTAAGGAATTAGACTTAATAATAGGAGATAAGGTATTATTAAAAAATGAAATAGGTCATAAGCTAGATAGTCAGTACACAGGGCCCTATAGAGTAGAAAGTATAGACAATAATGAAAATATTGTCATAAAAGACAATAAAAATAAAAAAGAAAAGTGCATAAAAATAGAATAAAGATTTTATGTACTAATGCACAATAAAAAAAAAAAGAAAAAAAACCAAAATCATAATCAAAATTTCTTATAAAAGGAATATATTTTCTATAATTACAATATACATATAAGAAATTAACATACAATTTGTAAAACAAAAAAAAAAAAAAAACTTATTATTATTAAAGTTTTTTTTTTTCAATTATAAAATTGAATAATTACATAAAATTTATAGTAAAATTATTATTACCTTATTCATTTGGAAGTGGAGGTGTAGTGTGCATATGTGCTTTATTATCTAGTGAAATATAAGTGTTATATTCTCACAGTGTATTCAACCAGCAACGTCTGCATTATGCAATAATGCAACGTGGTTGAGTTAACTTGATGAAATATAATACTGACGGCAATGAGTTCACTTTGCTAGCTCAGCACTAATGTTAACATATTTATATGCGCAGTGGCGGATTAATAGACTAGGGGGCCCTAAGCACAGCGGCTGCGTAGGCCCTTTGTTGCTTGGATTTTGAAGGGTGAAAATAAAATTAACCGAAATAAATTTTTCATAATAAATAAAGTTTATATTAAGTTAGATTCTATTTAATTTCCAGTAGGTAATTTTAGATTTAAAACATTCTTTTTCTTGCTTTATTCAGAGCAAACTCCGAGATTACTGGGGTTTCTCTCCCGGGATTTCCCGTTCCCGTTTTCCCGGGAAATCCACAAAAATATATATTCCTGATTTCCCGAGAAAAATATTCAATTCCCGGGATTATTTTAAACATTTATGACATACATAGTATAACTGGAAAATAAATATTTCAAAACTATATGTGTTAGTGATTTTGCAGGTGCGCAATACAAGTTTTTAAAAATCAGAGCCTGTGTGTATTTTATTGTCTATATTTTAAAATATTAAAACAAGCAAACATTTTAATACCACTAGTTTACAAATTTGGACCTCATCTCGAGACCTGGTTTCTCGGAGATTCAGAATGTAAGACTTTACTAACAGAGTTTGATTTTTTTGAAGCCAGTAGAAAATTAACAACAATGCTCTAGTTTGCATTAAATCAACTTCAGTGGAAAGGGAAAGAGAATTTTCGACTTCTGGCTTTTTGTCAGCAAAATTAGGACACGACTCAACGACAATTCAGTTAAAGCACTAGATTGCCTCAGGACTCATTTTAAGAACTCTTCTGATAACTTGATTTTTTCGGTTCTGTTAGTTCAATGGATACTCACAAATTAGAGCTTGTAGCTCTAATTTCAGAGTTCTTTATTTTTAGGTTTTTTGGACGTTGGAAATTCTAATTTTTGTCTTATAAACTTCAATATAATAAAACTAAAAACGGGGAATCACCATTCTCGTATTTTTTTGTCGCACTCTATATACGTATAATTGGTCATACGCATATGAATGTTTATTACACATTTAAATATTAGAGCAGTCTTGATTAAAAAGTGAAAGCGAAAGCTTATTAAAGTGAAAGTGCTAATTAAATATGTCTAATAAACGTCAAAAAATTGAAAACTAAAGGTTTTTTTTTTTAATTAAATTGGCTCTCTTTCTTCACTTTTCCTATGAGAAAAAAGACTTCCAGAAACTAAAACATTTCGGATATTAGAATTACCCGAAAAACAAAGTGGCTCTAATTTGTGAGTGTTCACTGTAATTTGATTTTTTTTTTTTAATAAAAAAATAAATGAATATTTTAATTGTTTTTTT
Organism: Meiosimyza platycephala; assembly: GCA_963662105.1. Taxonomy (NCBI): domain Eukaryota; kingdom Metazoa; phylum Arthropoda; class Insecta; order Diptera; family Lauxaniidae; genus Meiosimyza; species Meiosimyza platycephala. The sequence goes on from OY759208.1 coordinate 63,392,951, forward strand.
AAATTAAAAATTTCATTTAATTAGTGCCTAAATATTAAATCCCGGTTTTCCCGGGAATATTATTGAAATATTCTCGTTTCCCGGGATTCATTATTTGCCGGGAAATGAGAAACCCTAGACATTACATCGTCAAAATTTGTCTGACGAAGTATGTCAGCCTCAATACACATTATTGCTAAAGAATTAAGCTTATCTTGGCAAATTTTTGTCCTTTGTGAATTCTCTAGTCTTTTTAATTGCGAGAAGGATCGTTCAGCCAAGCAGTTTGTGATCATTAAACTGTGAAATATTCTAAATGCCACTTCTATGTTTGGGAAAACGCACTTCAATTTATCATCAATGATTATTTTATACAAATTAGAATGAGTGATATTTATTTCTGACGGCTCGTATTTCACCCGAACATATTTATGGAAATGATTCAATTCGCCAAGGAAATTATCATCTAATCTTCCGGGTAGGCCGTTAAAAGCGATTCAATATCTTTTTGATATTTTGTACGTGACTTATCAAGATCAACAAGGAATGAAAATTTTTTTGAGACGTCATTGTATACGTTACCTCTTATTTGCATTTGAGAAATAAGTGTGTCAATTATTACATTGAATGTCTCGATGCGGAATTTATCTCTCGGACTCAAATCAACTTGAGCTGCATTTCCATCATTTACTTGTTTCTTCCTAGTACGTGCCCGAACTTGCTTATATAAAACACGTTTTCTAAAAAACGCTACAGTAGGTAACGGATATAAGCACAATTAATATAAGAAAGGAACGCTTATAAGAAACATTTTCGAAAACACCGCGTTTTTTCCCAATGTTTTGAGGTAAAAAACACTCTATATAAGAAACTTCTTATAAGAAAAAAACGCATAAAAGAAAGCTTTTTCCAAGCACCAATATGAAAAATCTTAAGAAAAAAATAACGCTTATAAGAAATTTTTTCAAATCGTAATTTTCGTTCTTTGGTCAAAATTGAAAATACGCGCCTTCTTTATGTCATCATTCTTCGATCAAAATTGAACTAACAAGTGTAACGATTGCAGTTGCTGAAAGCACTTATTACTCATTGCTGATTTTTGTGCAACTCGGATATAAGAAATAAAGTTTCTTATATCAGTAGTACGTATATAGGAAATTTTTTTCTTATATGCGTGGTACTTCTATAAGAAAAAACTGATATAAGAAAGAAAGTTCCTGGATTTTTTGACTTTCTTATATCCGTTACCTACTGTATTACAGAAAAGGAGGCGGGGGCCCCAAGCACGTGCTTGTTGTGCTTATACGCATAATCCGCCACTGTATATGCGCACTACATGCTCTGATCGAAAAATAAATAAATAATAATGTAGTTAACCAATTCAAGAGAACAGATCGTTTGATTTAATAAAAGAGAATAAGTGTCTACACGCCCGATCTTATCCCAATCGACCATTTATGGCATGAAGTTAAAATGAGACCAAGAGAAAGTCATTGTTCGAACAAAGAAGTGCTTAAATCAAAAATCAAAGAAGTTTGGATCAGTATTCCGTCATATTTCACAGCAAAACTGGTAAAATCTATGCCCCGGAGGTTGCTAGCTATCGTAAATGCTCAAGGAGGCAGCACAAAATACTAGAGCTTTAGTTTGCATTGTTTTTTTAGTATTTTGGCAGAATTTAGAATGCTATTTATTTATGTTCTTTCATATGTATGTTCAATTTTGTGCCTATAAATTAAGTATATTTTTTATTTTGCTATAAGAAAAAAGTTTATTTGTTCGGTTTCGGATACGGATATTTTGATGGACTTAAGGGAAGTGGTAGTGGTCCCACTATTGAATTGGTCCCGCCACCTTTACGTTAAAATTTTTTTTCACACTGCTTGCACTTTGCTAAATGACTATAAATTTCAGTGAAATATTTCCAAACCTTGCTCGTTTTAGGTTTCACACCAATTATATGAAACAATTAAATATTAAACCGTAGTAAAGTAAACGCAGACTTTACTTTTAATTTTGAAAGGAATGCAAGAGAAAACGCGAATATTGATTTTGCCTTTACAAAATGGGTCAGAATTTACGAACTGGGCCACTTTTAAAAAAAATTTGTTATTTTGTAATGAAATTTTGTTATTTAGATAGTGGTATGTGCTAGAAATTAAAATGTGAAATGATTTTTTTTTGTTGTTGTTATAGGCAATTGAAATTCGGGGACAAAACTTGTATTTTTCAATGTTTAAAACATGTTTATTTATTGTTAAATGTTAATGAAAAACAGCATTCCCTTCCGGTTGACCAAAAACCCATTTAAGAGCATGGGGCCACTTCCAAAAAATTCTAAGCACCGCCATCGTGTTCAGAATCCTCGAAAATGGGGGGTGACAGATATTTTACCTATTGAAGACGCGAAATATGCGATTCCCCCATTTTGAGGCGGTTTTTGGCCATTTTAGGGGTGGGGTCAGCTCCAACAGAATTTTAAATACCACCATCGTGTTCAGCATCCTCAAAAATGGGGGGTGGAGGTGGTCTGGTTGCTGCTTTAAATGATTGTATTTTTCAAGTTTTTTTCCGACTCTTAGAGTCCACTAAAAGCCCATTGTGCAAATTTTCAAATATATAAATAAAAATTACGTCAAGAGCGATCCACCCTTTTCTCAACGGAATATTGTACTTTAATATTTTTAGCATTTATATAATTTTTTTCGTTTTTCGATCGGACAGGGAAGGCTGTTTTTCATTAACATTTAACAATAAATAAACATGTTTTAAACATTGAAAAATACATTATTAAAATCTCACTTATACTCTATTTCAATACGAATCGAACACCGTTTAATTTATAAAAATGGTCGCATCCGTTCAAAAGTTTTAAGCTTTTGAATAAATTTGGTCCCCGAATGTCAATTGCCTATAACAACAACAAAAAAAAAAATCATTTCACATTTTAATTTCTAGCACATACCACTATCTAAATAACAAAATTTCATTAACAAATAACAAATTTTTTTTAAAAGTGGCCCAGTTCGTAAATTCTGACCCAAATATGACATTTTATTGATTTACAAAGTCGATTATTGGGTAAACTCAGAAGAGTTGTGCTGTAGCAAAATTGTTACAAATATGATTGCACAACTGTTTATATCTGGATATGATATTTCGGTTTCGGTTACGGATACGGATATTAAAAAATCTTTGTTTCGGTTTCGGTTACGGATAGTGTTTTTTTCGGATATCCGGTGGTTTCGGTTACGGATACAATTAGCCATAACATCCCTACTTATTATTGTGAATGAAATGTCTACGTTTCGAACTGCATTTTTTTTTTTTAATAAAATTAAATTTTTTTTTACCAAAACAAACAATAATGTGTTTTAATGAAGTCTGTGTGCTCAATTTTGTGAGCAACTGTACTTTTTAGAGGTTGAATGTACTTTTCCGTCTTGAACACCCAATTTTACTAATATGTACGAAATTTTTCTAAAAATTATTATTAATAAAAAAAAGGTCATTAATTTTGCCATTTCAAAAATCCTAGCAATATGAATTTATTTCATATTAAATTACAAAATCTACACATTGATTATTTTAATTTTTTTATTTACTAAAAAGAAAAGCTAATTATTATAAAAGTTTACACATTGCGGCAGTTTTCATTTACTAATGTAGTGAACCTGCGTAATCACCATGACCACCACTAACACCTTCTTTAAACTCAGACAGTAAGGGAACCAAACTAATTAAAGGTTCCCACCGATTTCCATTTAATTTCCAATTTAACTTAACCCACATTCTTCACACCAAAATAAATCCACTCAAATTTAAATTCTTATTTTTGATTTACGGAAATCAAAAATAAACAAATTCATATGACACTTTTCGGTCAAGCAATTAAACGTAAAATTTACGACTTACATCTGCAAGTCATTCTCATTTTTCCTTTTGCTTTTTTTTGTGCTCGTGCCGCTAACGCCACTCGCACAAACAAAAGCAACAACAAATAAATGCAAGCATTATGTTTCACCCGCACGTCATTGACTTAGTGCATTCAAGGCAACGTCTTGCCTACCTCAACTGACCAACAACAACAACAATAGCAAACCCAAATTCACTTTGTAAGAAAACACCCTTATGCCGTATTTTCAATGCTGGGAACAAGTGACTGAAGTCAATTAGATTTGTGACTCTTGCACTCTTACCAAATTTGTATATTGGTGATCGAAAATGATGACGCAACTAAAATTGTGCGATCAGCGGGGAAATTGAATAGAGGAGGAGTCATGGTAAAATAACGGGAAAAATAGCGTTAAGAAATACTAGTTTTAATTGTATAAATAGTTTAGAATTTGATAATAAAAATCAGATTTAATTTTGGAGTTAAGAAAGCACAAGTTGTTTCCATTTTTATTTTGAAAGATAGCCTTGTGGCTTAGATCAATGCCAAATAGCCTTTGTGGCTTGGATACCAAATAAAGCTTGCGGCTGCAATAAACGGCGTGTGCGCCTGAATAAAACACTAGCGACAGGCCAATCCTTGAACTCCTACAATTAGGCACACTTTAGCTACACCACAAGAAGGCCCAACACTATATGGCGATCCTGCGAAATACGTAAAGGACTACACAAAATGAATCAATTATTTTGAAGAGCGTAAGCAGCGTTTGCAGAGTGCTTTCCAACAATTTGAAGCCACAGATGATCAGATTCGGTCACTACAAGGAGTACCAAACCATCATGAATATTTCACGACCGGCTACTACGAAAAAATTGTCGAGTTGAGTAAGCAGTATGAAGAAATATTTGACAAGGCTATACAATCTCTGATAGAAACGCCAGGATCCTCGCAGCAGAACCAAAAGAATACCGGCATATCGACTGCTCAAAACAACTCTGATGACAGATTCGCGAACATAAGAACGGATTCATCAAAAGCTCAAATGAATGCTGATGACAAAATTATTGCGATGGTAAAAAGGCAAAAAAGGTTACAAGAGTCACTGCAACGTCTCTTGTCAAACATATCCACCAAGCCAATAACCGAGCAAAATCGTTACTTGGAGTCACTGAACAATTTGTGGCTTCAAATATAAAACATTGATCTAACCATTTACGAGCAGTACGATGATCTGCAGAAATATTGCTATGATCTTGAGGCTTACATAACACTGAAACAAGAGGTTCAAGATCAGCGGGCTACTTCCGCAGAACAGAACGTCACTAGGCGGCAGCAAGGTGCGGCTACAAATAACAGCCTCAGCCTTCAACTCCCAAAAGTGACAATGCCAAAGTTTGACGGCAATTATGCAACTTGGCAGCAATTTTCTGATTTATTTACGAAAATTATTCATGAACAAAAGCTGCCAGACATACAAAAAATGTGGTACCTGAAAACGAATATTTCAGGGGAAGCAGAGAGATTAATACGACATCTCACGTTGAGCGAAGCCAATTACTCAACAGCATGGAGATTGATGCAAGAGAGATTCAACAACAGAAGAGTCCTTGTATCGCTAGTTATTCAAAAATTAGTTGACCATCCAACAACAACCTCTGACGCTAAAGCCATTAAAAACTTCCACGATTGTATTTAGGAAAATTTATTGGCCATCAACAATCTAGGCATCAGGACAGATTCCTGGGATCCACTTTTACTTCACATATTGGTAAAGAAGTTGGATCGTCTCTCATATTGTATGAGCAGGCCCTAGAAAATCCCAAAGAACTGCAGACAATTCATATATTTCTGCATTTTCTAGAAAATCGGTTTCAAACGCTAGAAACTCTGGGAAGCAACCAATCGTCAGTTCATGCTAAGCCAAATTTTGGTATAGCAAAATCATTGACTACGTTTACAAAAAATAGACAAACAACGACTTGCCCAGCATGCAAGCAAAATCATCCAATTTTCAGTTGTGAAATGTTTCTGAAAATAACTGCCAACCAACGACTCAATTTAATACAACAATCAAAAAGATGCGTTAATTGCCTTAAGGTTGGCCATTCCGCGAAAAACTGTTCTTCAAGAAGCTGTCAAAAAAGACATAACACTTTGCTACATTTAGACCTGAAGCAGTTTACAACACCACCAAAAGATGGTTATACAGGGGCCACACAGCCAGGGAAGGCGCATACAAAGCAGGATTCTATGGGAAATTCAGTGGCACTTACAGCATCAAAAGTTGAACAAACAATAAACCAACAGAGTTATGTAATGCTTGCCACAGCCAAAGTAAAAGTGACAGCACAGAACGGGACTTGCTGCGAAGTGAGAGCAATTTTAGACTCAGGCTCCCAAGTAAATCTGGTAACAGAACAGATGGTACGAAAACTAATGGTAGAACCAGCTCGTACGTCATTATGCATTGAAGGTATATGGAAAAGATTTCAAAATTGTTCCCAACGAGTAACAGAACAGTTGGTACGAAAACTAATGGTAAAACCAGCTCGTACGTCATTATGCATTGAAGGTATAGGGAAAAGATTTCAAAATTGTTCCCAACGAATAACACTCAACTTGGAATCAACTAAAGGCTCGTACACAACAACAATGGAAGCTTTTGTTTTGCCTCAAATCGTGCCAGCACAACCAGCATGCAAAGTAAACACTACTAAATGGCACATTCCTGATAACATTTTGTTGGCAGATCCAACATTCGGCCAGCCAGGACGAGTAGACATTTTACTTGGTGCAGAACTATACTTTGACTTATTAAAAAGTGGTCAAATTCATTTATCTACATTGGCAACACTGTAAGTGGTGACAGTTCTTTTCGCGAATAAAATTTTGTAATTTTAATTTCGGTAATTAATATAAAGTATAAAGCGCGTTTTACGCAACTCATCGTCCGCGGAGACTCAGCGGTTGGCAAATAAGCTGAAAGTTAGCTGATTCTGTTGTGCTAACAAAGCAAACAAGCAGGTATTTTCCTCTTTCAATATATAAAAACAAATTGAGTAGAATATTGCGAGTTGGCGTTCCGTCAAAAGCAGCTAGTAGTCTGTGGTATAAAAGCTCCAGCCAAAGCCAGGGAAACCAACATTTGTTGAAAGACCCTAAAAGTCGGCAACAAATTGTGTGGATAACAGTAGTGGCTAATAATAAAGTCTCTGTTTAAATCTTACTTTACTTTGTATTATATACAATAAAATAAAATCATTATTTTTATTACATAATGACTTTGGGCCGCTCCTCTCCATCCGGAGGGAGCCATGGACCACTGCCACAGAAACAACAACAGTTGCTACAACATCAACAGCTCCCACAACAACAACAGATTTTACAACAGCAACAGCAGTCGCAACAGCTACAAGAACAGTAAGAAGCTGGAAAAATGAGCTCTCCTGCCATGAAGCAAAATGGCTTTTCAACGCAGATGGTAAATAATGCCTCAGCATTACAACCCATTTCTACCGGCGCTATCCCTAAAGCACGAGCAAACGAAGAAAATAAAAAAGTTCAAACAGGTATAGATCGTTATATAACTTTGAACTCAAAGAGAAAGCTCAGCCCTCTAAAAGGGAATACAGGAATGTCAAAGTTAAACAAGACTAACAAATTAACAACACCTTCTAATATTTTATCTAGCAATCGGTTTGCAGCGTTAAGCAAACTTGTCGAAAACAAGGCTAGTGAACCACCCAAAACTTTTGAACCGCCTCCAATTTATTTGCGTGAGGGAAGTTCAAATGCTTTGGTAACAAAGCTAACACAGCTTATTGGGAAGGAAACCTTTTTCAATGTCCCCTTAACTAGAGGTAATCTTCATGGAACGAAGATTCAAGTTAAAAGTGAGGAATATTTCCGCATTGTTTCAAAAAATTTTAACGACAGGAAAAAATCTTATTATACATACCAGCTTAAAAGCAGCAAAGGTATTACTGTTGTTATTAAGGGAATTGAATCCACTGTTGACCCTGCTGAAATCAAAGAAGCTTTAGAGCTGAAAAATTTCAGCACTAAAGCAGTAATAAATATAGTTAACAAGGACAAGGTTCCCCAACCTATGTTTAAGGATGACCTTCATCCTGATTCTACTAAATTAAAAAAGAATGAGGTTCACCCTATTTATAAACTTGAATTCTTGCTTCACCGTCGTGTGGTAGTAGAGGAACCCCATAAACGGAACGGTCCGGTACAGTGTACTAACTGCCAAGAGTATGGGCACACAAAAGCTTACTGTACCCTCCAACCTGTATGTGTTGCTTGTGGAGAACTTCACCACATTTCTAAATGCACTAACAAGTTGAAAAAAGATATTAATTTAAAAAAGTGCGCTAACTGTCAAGGATATCACACTGCTAACTACAGGGGTTGTCCTATTTATAAAGAGCTTAAGGCTAAGATATCTGAAAAAAGGCAAGTAAACCGAAATCAAAATATATTTGCTACGCATAACTTTGTCCAGCAACAAAGCAATGCATACCCAGTAAATCCAACTATTTCATATGCAAGTGCGCTCAAATCAGGAGCAACAAATTCTCAACAAAATAGCTTGGAAAAACAAATCACAAGCTTAACTCAAACCTTGAATCAATTTATGATTTCAATGCAATCAACTCTACAAGATTTAGTTAAAACGCAAAACCAATTATTTCAAATCTTGATTGCGCAAAAATAAATAAGCTAAAAATTTGTGTTTGGAATGCAAACGGCATCAGCCAAAATAAAAATGAAATTTTTCATTATTTAACTCAAGGAAATATTGACTTAATGCTTATTTCAGAGACTCATCTAACAGATAAGCAACATTTTCATATACCAGGATATAAATTTTACAAAACTAATCATCCTGATGGTAAAGCTCACGGGGGCACAGGAATTTTAATTCGAAATCGCCATAAACACTACTCCTTAGAACCCTTTTCAGAAAATTATCTCCAGGCTACCTCTATTTGCCTGCAAAACCACTCCAAAAAACTTACTGTTTCAGCAGTCTATTGTCCACCTCGATTCGCAATCAGTGAGGAAAAATTCAAAAAATTTTTTGACTCCTTGGGAATTAGATTCTTAGCTGCTGGAGACTATAACTCCAAACATACATACTGGGGATCTCGTCTTATAAACCCTAAAGGCAAACAGTTATATAACATGTTAATGAGACATAGCACCACGTTCGACTATGCTTCACCTGGTCAACCAACATATTGGCCAGCCGATCGAAGGAAAATCCCAGACCTCATTGACTTCGCTATCACAAGAGGTGTCGATAGATCCTTATTAACAGCCGAGGCAAATTATGATCTCTCTTCTGATCATTCTCCAATAATTTTTTGCCTTCTAGAAAAATCAGCTGATCTTAAGCCCCCAATGAGACTAACATAAGACCAATTGGCTTAAGTACAAAATATACATAAGCTCACACATCCACTCAAACTACTCGATAGAACACAACGAGCATATTGACGATGCTGTTGCTGTTTTTAACTCAATACTGTATTCAGCAGCAGAGCACTCAACTTCTGATCAGGCTGTGAAAAATACAAAAAGCCGTTTCCTTACTAACAGTGAAATCGAAATCCTCGTAGCCGAAAAGCGTAGGTTAAGGCGAGCGTGGCAGGTCCATAGATCCCCAGCTTCTAAAGCAATCCTAAAAATTGCTACACATAAACTTAGGTCTGCGTTAAATAACGAAGAAGACTTGGAGCAGCAAGAGTATGTCTCGAAACTTGCCCCCAATGCTAATGGGAAGAAGTCCTTGTGGAAAGCCAGCAAAAAAATAAGAGTCCCCACTGAAAATGAATCACCGATTAGAGACTCCCACGGAAATTGGGCTCGAAGTGATGATGAAAAAGCTGAGGCTTTTGCAAATCACTTAAGTACAGTTTTTCAACCAAATATGAACATTCAAGGTTTCATGCCTCCCCAACTGCCAATAAATAACGATACTATCCAAATGAGTTTCCACAGCAGCAACTTAATCAGTTTAATTCAAGAAATGTGGCCTAAAAAAGCCCCAGGGTGTGATAACATCACTCCCAAAATGATTAAGGAATTGCCTTATTCAGCCATTAACTTTTTGACCCGACTTTTTAATGCTATAATTCATTACGGATATTACCCAAAAGAATGGAAAAACTCTTTGATAACCATGATACCAAAACTTGGGAAAGATCGTGCATTACCATCATCGTACAGACCCATAAGTCTTTTACCTTGCTTGTCAAAATTATTTGAGAAATTAATTCTAGCAAAATTGATTCCTTATGTTACCCATAACAATTTATTTTCGCCTCACCAATTCGGTTTCCGAAAACAACACGGCACAATCGAACAGGTTAATAGGATCACAAATGAAATAAGAAAGGCTTATGAGCGCAGTGAATACTGCACAGCAATATTTCTCGATGTCGCACAGGCGTTCGATAAAGTATGGCATGAAGGCCTTATCAATAAAATTAAACACTTATTGCCTCTCAATGTTCACAAAACATTTACTTCTTACCTCGAAAGCAGGCTCTTTAAAATAAAACACAGAGATTTTATTTCTACTCACTTCAACATAAGAGCAGGTGTCCCTCAAGGTAGCGTACTAGGACCGTTCCTATATGTATTGTACACCTCAGACTTACCAATTAATGCTAACACGACCATCTCAACATTCGCAGATGATACTGCAGTTTTAAGTTGTAACCGTTGCCCATTAGAAGCTTCTCGAAAGCTCCAGCTTCATATAAAATCAATAGAAGAATGGTTGTCGATATGGCGCATAAAAATAAATGAGCTAAAATGTAAGCAAGTTACTTTTACCCTTAGGCATGATCAATGCCCTCCAATTCTTCTAAATAATACTTCAGTCCCACAAAGTGAAATTGTAACATATCTAGGTATTCAATTAGATCGACGACTTACATGGCGTAGGCACATTGAAGCCAAAATAACTCAGTTAAAGTTAAAAACCTCCAGTTTTCACTGGCTAATTAATCATCGTTCCCCTTTGAAGCATGAACATAAAATCCTTTTATACAAAACAATTTTTAAGCCAATTTGGTTATATGGTGTCCAACTTTGAGGTAACGCCAGCTCTTCAAACATAGAACTAATACAAAGGACTCAGTCCAAAATATTAAGATTAATTACAGGTGCACCATGGTACATAAGGAATGAAATTATTCACCGAGATCTATGCATCCCATTGGTAAAAGATGAAATAAATAAAAATAAACAAACCTACGCCATAAGGTTGATGCATCATCCTAACCCATTGGCTCGTAATCTAATAAACATAGAGAATCATTCCAGACTGAAAAGAAAGGATCGTCCTTCTATGGAAGTTGTGCATACTGCACAGCACCGAACCGAACTTATTAGCGCTAACGTCATCGTACAATCATCGTGAAGCAGATGAGGACTCAGTACCGGGACCTAGTTCGTCTCGGGCACAGTCCTCCAATACAATTTGACCTCGGCAATTCATCGCAGCCAGCTCCTCTTCCGATGAGGACGTGTGCACGAGACCTAGTTCGTCTCAGCCGCTGTCCGATGAATTGGAGAGTGCAGCAACAAGAGACCTAGTTCGTCTCGGCTATCATTAGAGTGAAAATATTTAAGTAACTGCTGCTTTCAGGCATCTACCCGACCAGATGAGGTCAGCCGTTAGCGCGGATACTTAAGTTACTGCAGCTTTCAGGCATCTACCCGACCAGATGAGGTCAGCCGTTAGCGCGGACACTTAAGTCAATACAGCTTTTATTCATTCTACCGACCTGACGAGGTCAGCCGTTAGCTCGGAAATATTCCATTTACATATATGTATTATTTTACATACTTTCGCAATTTATGAGGGCTTATAAGCTCAGTAATGTTGAATAAATAAACAAGTCCCTGCTTTTTGTTTCTGGAGACGAGTTCATTATTAAATTATACATTAATTATACATAATATTAATCTATAATAATGTTACTTAGTATAAGATTTTAAAACTTATTGTTAGTCTCTAAAGAGAAGATTCAATAAATAGAAAGAAGTTAAAAAAAAAAACAAAAAAAAAAAAAAGAAGAAATTAAAAAAAAAAAAAAAAAATTATCTACAGAGCTACCCACTTTACAAAACACAGCAATTTGATGGGTAGTCGACGGCAAGATCAGCCGTCAGCAAGTTGACAAGGCAGTATGTGCAGTTCTAGATGGAGAAAGAATAGACAACTTGCTACAAAATGTTTGGAAGTTAGACGAACCTGAAGATTCTGGGCGAAAATTACTTCATCAATACAACAAAAAGAAATGATGATGGACGATTTGTGGTTCAACTGCCATTTCAAGAAAACCCATAAGCATTAGGAGACTCAAGAACTCAAGCTCTCCGCAGGTTCCTTTCGTTAGAAAAACGGCTAGAAAGGGTACCATTCATCAAACAAGAGTACATTAACTCCGTGACACAATATGAAGACTTAGGACACATGATTAATATCAATTCAGAAGAAATTATGTGCCCACAATACTTTATTCCTCATCACTATGTACTTAAGCCGGACAGCAGCACTACAAAGCTACGCGTTGTGTTTGACGCATCAGCAAAATCGTCGTACGGGCGATCATTGAATGACCTATTGCACACTGGTCCTACAGTTCAGAGTGAACTATTTACAATACTGCTTCGTTTTCGATTACCCAAATATGTTTTCACTACTGACTTGGAGAAAATGTATAGGCAAATTATGATCGACGAGACCGATCAAAGGTTCCAATTAATTTTTTGGAGAACGTCACAGAACGATCCATTAAAAATATACAAACTAAAAACTGTCACATATGGAACTTCAGCTGCTCCATATTTAGCGACCAAGTGCTCGCAACAACTTGCAGAAAAGAATAGAGCTAGCTACCCATTGGGAGCGCAAGTTTTGCATGAAGATTTTTATGTTGACGATGGCCTTAGTGGTGCAGACAACCTCAGTACTGCCATAGAAATGCAGCAACAGCTAACACAGCTCCTGGGTAGTGCAGGGCTTAAATTGCGCAAATGGTGTGCCAACCATCCTCAATTACTTCAAAGGATACCAGTAGAACACCAAGAAGTCAACCTGGATTTTGAAGAAACATCAATAAAAACACTTGGACTCACATGGATGCCAAAATCAGACGTTTTTTGCATAAAAACAGGCAGCTTGGACAATTCGAGAGTCACAAAACGCACAGTAATATCAGACCTCGCAAAGATTTTCGATCCGTTAGGACTGGTAGGCCCAGTTGTTGTGTCAGCAAAAATATTCATTCAACAATTATGGCAACTCCAACTAAACTGGGATGATGAACTGCCAGGAGACTTAAGTACGACATGGCTAAAATTCAGAGAAGGACTGAGAGCTCTCAACAATAAGAAAATAGAGCGGCATGTTTTTAGCCAAGAAAAACCCGAATCTATTCAGCTTCATACTTTTGTCGACGCATCAGAAAAGGCATATGGTGCGGCAATTTACATGAGAACATTGTCCAAGAACAACACCGTCATCGTAAGACTTTTATGTTCAAAAAGTCGTGTTGCTCCATTGAAAAAACAAACTCCACAACGGCTAGAGTTGTGTGCAGCACTTCTTGGTGCACAATTCACAACAAGAGTATGCAAAGACTTGAAATTGGAAAATAATTCATCATTCTTTTGGACAGATTCCTCAATAGTATTATCCTGGATCAATTCCAAAACAAGTTTGTTTCACACATTTGTAGCAAATAGAGTGGCTAAGAATTAGGAAAACACCACAACAGGACAATGGCGGCATGTAGGGACCAAAGAAAATCCAGCCGATATCGTATAACGGGGACTTACTCCTGAGCATATACATGATAAAACTAAGTGGTTTTATGGTCTATTATTTTTAAGCGGAAACGAAGCACAATGGCCAAAACCACTTGATCACAATTTAGCAATTGAATGTGGCACGGAACGCAGGCAGCAGAAACCAATTGTCGCAGTTGCAGCCAGTATACCAAACAGTGCAGGCATCATTTACAATATCAGATCAGGAAATCCGTTCACAAAATTAAAGCGAATTGTTGGATATGTTCTCAGATTTATCCAACACGCAAGGGATCCAAACAATAAACAGTCATCTTTGGTTCTAAGCGTAATCGAACTAGAATCTGCACTGAATATTAGTATAAAGTCTGTTAAACCGAATTTAAGGAAGAAATGCACCAGATAACTAGCAATGGAACAGTGAACAAAAACAGCACTTTAATAAGTTTGAGCCCTTTTATAGATGACAATGGGTTATTACGAGTCGGAGGACGGTTACACTCATCAAGTCTATCTTACAATGATAAACATCCTATGCTGCTTCCTTACAATAACATAATTACAAAGTGTATCATTCAAAATTTACACGTAAGACACATGCATTGTGGACCACAGACGTTATTGGCACAAGTAAGATTACAATTTTGCCCAATTAAAGGAAAAATGATGGCGCGTTCAATAGTTCAACATTGCGTCAGATGCACTAGAAGTAAACCTGTAACCTTTCAACAACTTATGGGAAATCTTCCCGCCACACGAGTTCAACCTGCTCGTCCATTCTTAAATGCAGGAGTAGACTTTTGTGGACCAATATGGGTACATTACAAAGTACGAGGAGAACGGCCTCAAAAAGCGTACATTGCAGTATACTGCTGTTTTGCTACAAAGGCAGTTCATCTAGAAATTGTCAGCAATCTCACAACCAATGCATTTATTAGATCACTCAAAAGATTTATTGGCCGACGAGGGCATTGCCAGAATTTATACTGTGATGATGCCACAAACTTCGTTGGTGCCAGCAATAAACTAAGTGAATTAACAGAAATAATTCACTCAAAATCCGCACAGGACAATATTATAAAGGAATGCAGCGAAAGAGGTATTACCTTCAACTTCTTCCACCTAGAGCTCCACATTTTGGAGGACTTTGGGAGGCAGCAGTCAAATCAGCTAAACATCTTTTGATCCGCAGCGTATCAACCGCTTCAAGATGAGCACGTTGACCAGATGGGAACTAGTACAACATATTAAGCAAGAGTTTTGGAGGCGCTGGAATAGTGAATATTTGACTGAACTCCAACACCGAAATAAATGGAAAGATATTTGCAAAAACATCAAGGAAGATACTATGGTCATCATCAAGCAGGACTACATACCCCCGCTTCAATGGCCCCTAGGACGAATCCTTAAGGTGTACAAGAGAGATGATGGAATAGTGCATTTAGTGGATGTTAAAACATCAACAGGAACCATCAAGCGCCCTATAACTAGATTAGCTCCACTATTTCCAGCAAACGAAGCAAAAGTCTCGCAACAAGCACTAAGACGACCGCATTCAGATCCAGATCCCTGTCAAGATGACATGACAAATACGTCACCAAAAAAAAGAGTCCGAACAACCGCAAGCCCGATTTTACTAACGATTATCATGGCCCTGATGTTGTTACCTCAGGCGCTATGTAATCCAATAAATGTAACTAAGTTTGGCAGCAATCTTGGCATATTCTTTGAGTCAATTGGATCCACAAAAATTGCGACAGCTGAATGGAAAATGATAGTCTATTACGATCTTAAACCTTTTTGGACAGAAATGGATGCTCTTCATAATGGAACCATAGCCCTTCAGCAATTGTGTAAGGAATGGCAGCAACAATCAGCTTGCGATTCCCTTATCTCACATTTTGAGCATGCAAGTAATGAACTGCTTCAGGACAAACTATTAATGTCAACAAAACGCCATAAACGAGCTGCAGTCAATTTTATAGGAAACATAGCACGCTCATTATTTGGAGTATTAGATTCAGATTACGCAGAGGAAATGTCAAATACCATTATTCAATTGAAGGATAACGACAACCACGCAATAAACCTTCTTCAAAACCAAACATCAATTATTGATTCTACACTCAATATCATCAAACGGGATGAAATTCAAACTCAATCTAGAATGACACATTTTCAACGGCAAATTGATGAATTCACAAACAAAATTGGACAAGACACAGAACAAATTCGAGTGACACAACTTTTGTTATATTTAGCCGCAGAACTATCACTAATAACAGGATACCTTCAACGTACACAGTCAGAAATTCTAAATGTACTCACAGACACACATCATGGAAAAATTAGTCCAATGCTGCTCTCACCTCAACAACTAAGAAGTGAAATTATTTACATCAGGACCCATCTTCCACCATCACGATCCTTGCCGATTGCAGAAGAAAATCTTATTGAACTTTATAAGATTATGAACGTTAAGGCAGCAATAAGTAGTCATCATATTTTATTCCTTATGGAAATACCTTTAGTAGACCAACAACATTTCAACTTGTTTAAATTGATTCCCATTCCTACTATAATTAATGAAACCATGATAGCTATACGTACAGAAATAGCATTTCTCGCTGTAAACATGCATCGTGATCAATATATTCCATTTACCAGCGAAGAACTACACGAGTGTTCTGTGACCAGAGAAGAAATATACATCTGCTCAACCAAACAAATTAAATTCAGCAAAGGATCATCACAGCATGCCTGCGAAATTCAACTATTCAACAACAAAACATCTCCAAATTGCCATGTTTTACGAATTGAAGGAAACTTTATGTTTCAACAATTAAAGGACTGAATAAATGGATAACGAAATGTCAGCAGTTTGTGGTTCCGAACTCACTCAATTCACATTATATGGATCAGGACTACTCGCACTACATCCAACATGTACCATTAAAAATTGAGAAATCATGTTACACGGTCACTATGCAGTTTCCAACACAGTTACAATTTCATTCCCACGATTTGGCAACATTCTGTCCATCACATCTCCGAAGGAAAGAAAAACAATATTTAACACAACTGACACCAAGATAGAGACACAATTGGATCAACTCACTGCACTACAACACCAATTAAACGACGAACAATTCGTCTACCTTCCAACACAGTTGCGGTCAAACAGTATACACCACCATACTGTTAGTTATGTTGCTCTGTCAATTTCTTTGGCATTATTAATATTTTGCGCATCAAAAATCAAATGCCAACGACAAAATCCAATATTCAAAGCCAAATGCAACAATATTGAAATTTCCAGCCACGATCATGAAGTCACAGTCAACGCAACCGATCAACCAATTGCTCCAGTACCATTACCTCGCCAGCAAAACAACAAATTCGCAGTAATTGTTTAGAGGTTGGTCGAATATACACCCAACGGGGGGGAGAATGTTGGGAATTAATCTCCAACATTTAGTTAAGTTATCAATTTGGTTTCAACATATTAAAATTAATTTAACTTCATTAACATTTTTAGTTGAGTGTAACATAGTGAACAAATTGTTCAAACATTCTACTGAGTTGCACTTACTACCTTAGTAGAGCAACGACTGACATATTTGCACTTACTACCTTAACATGGCATAGTTTAATAATTATTTAGTTCCTTATTGCTTGATAAGCAATATTTCGTTTATTTGTTTTTATATTGTACTTTTCATATTTTTGTTGTTATTTTTAATAATTATTGTTAAGCATTTTATTTGTATATAAACTTGAATATTTTAACCAATAAATCAGATGCAATTTGAAATTCAATAAACCGTTTTTGATTTGCTTCTCTATTACACGAGATCTTCAGGTTAAAGTGCTTGAAGGTTTCACTACACAATTCCTCTAAAGAACACCAGTTTAGGTTCATGTGCCTAAACTAGAATTACACAAAACATTTTGAGAAAACAGTAATGACAGACAAAAAAAATTGTACCGGACTTACGGAATCTTCATAAATTATACGACGTTACTTACTTTCGATCTTTAAACAAATCAAATAACCATTTACTTCGGCGCAAAGGAAACTCACCTCTCTCTCTCTCTTTCCAATCTCACTTCCCTTTCGTTCACATTCGGCACAATTAATCATGGTGTTCTCTTGATGGACCGATGTTTGATGTTGGGCTGCCCACCCTCGTCTGGTTCACACCAGTTGTCCGTGGTGACCTCGTGCCCGATTCTAAGGTCACCCCTTAAACGCAAAGTTACCTACCTCTCCGCTACCTACACCTTCGAGTCAAATAGTTTAAATTGCCATTTTTTTTATTATAACTTTCAAAAATTTAATGTTCTTTGAAATCCGTTTTAATACTAATTACAAATTTTCGTTTTCTTTCTTACAAATTTTTCCTTTCACACTTACAATTTGCTCACACTAACAAAATTTTGATACTTTTTAATAAAACTGGTTTTATTTTCGCCTGATTTATTTTTCTTTTCTACATATATTTAGGTATTAAGGTTTATTCACCGCATCAATTTATCCCTACTACCCAGTAGTCGCTTTTCGTTTATCTTCTATATATAAAATAAAATGATATACCTATCCCTATGCAGAACGTGGTACCAGATTCAGTAAGGGGAGGGTGTGGGTCAGAGGGCAAATTAATCTCATTTGCCTAAACAAAAATGAATATCAAAAATCTTCCGCGGCCGAAACGTGCGGTTTTAGATAGTGGATGACGCAAGAAGTTTCTGGTCGTTGCTGCTGAAGATGTTGCATACGTGCTAGTTGTTGTCGTTGACTCTTGATATTGCTGTTTTCGTGCTGGATCTGTTGCTGTTGAGGTAGATATAATGTGGCTGCATTACTGATAGGTTGCCGGTACACTACTTGGTGTTACTGTTGTTGGCCGAGCGTAGTCGTTCGATGTTCCGGTGATCCTTGAATATGGGTGCGTGGGTGTTGTGACCGGTGGTCTCTTTTTTTTCTAGTAGTCGTTTGGAATTTGCAATTTAACCCTTTATTCGCAGCACTAGGATTTGCAGTCAAGTCTTAACGGGCGGCAACATGAACCATCAATCTTACTGTCACTGGTTGCTTGACCATTTTTAAGTCCTATAAAGCTGGCTTTTTTTTTAAATCACAATTGCTATCGAAAGCTTTTTCATTCACTTATTGTCGTGAAAAAAAAACGTTTTATAAGTTTATATTTTTTGTCTTTATTCCGAATTTTTATTATTTTCCGTTAAATTAATACTTTTCTCTTCGATCGAATCAACCACACTGCCCATTTCTCCTTTTTTTTATTTCGCGGGAACTCCACCGCTCGCAGCAAAAAAACCAATCGCCTGATTTTTGCTATAAATTCTATACCTCTCTTTGACAATCGCAATTTAGCCATCACCACGCTTTTCAAGCATTCAAGCAATCTCCAGCAATAATGTTTGCCAACCTTAGTTGGTTGTACAACAAGCGCCGTCGAAACGTTCTGTTTGCCAACCTTAGTTGTGCAACGCCATCGCCCAACTTCGGCCTGAGTGCACACGACAATATATGACATTAAATTACAAAAAATACACCTTGCAATTGTTTATCAAAAAAAAAGGTAATTATTATAAATCTTCACATTGCAATTATTTTCATTTAATTAAACCGAAAACAGGTAATTATTATAAATTGTTCAAATGTACCGAAAATGTACTGAAAATGTGCTGAAAATTCGCCGAATCTACTAAAAATGCGGTAAATGTACCAAAAAATGTACTGAAAACTTGCTAAATGTACTGACGACGGTTCTTCAGGACGCAAATGTACCGAAAAAAGTACAAATGTACCGAAAATGCCATCACTGATTAATATGACATAATTGAAATGCACTATGGTAGTTACTAGCAAATTTCAAAATAGTTTTTAAGTTATTGCTATGAGATGACAATATATCATTAATTTCTTATAGAACAAGTAAACTTAACTTTAAATATCGTTCGTAAATAATATCTAAAAAAAGATGGCAGTATAAAAAAAATATAATAACTAATAAAGAATCTCTCAAGTACCAAATCGCATTGCTATCAAAACTAAAATAAATAAAAGGTAAATTTAATGAGCAAAATTTATAAAATATCAACATAATTGAATGCATGTAAAGCTTTTTAAATTAATTAATTGCATCACAATTTTTGAAATTTTTTTACCGAACCAATTTATCAGTTCCCATTATTATTAAACTTCTTGTATACTTATATATTTATGTAAACATTTGTAACCATTTTTAATAAATTTGTATTATTTTTTTAAGCCAACTTGAAGACGATAAGAAAAAGTCCAAAGTAAAGTTAGACGAAATAAGTAAAAACGAAGATTGTGAAGTTATACATGAAAACGGAGCTCAAGGTACGTGCTCAATTATGGCATATACATAAATAAAACTATTACTGTCTTAGAGACATTCTTAACACACGGGAGGCTTTAACCAACTTTTAATAAAAGTGTGAGTTACTACAAAAACTTTAATTGGGGATGATTTGGGATGTAGTTTGTAGTCGATATATGAAAAACATAAAAAATCCTTTTATTTTTAAATCCATATTTACCATTCATTTATTTTTCAATGATATCACATATGTAAAACATAGTATGAAATTTAAAAAGTTTCTGATTTTGTTCAAATTTTGACAGGTCAAAGCACTTTATTAGATAGCACCAGAATTTCAACTCTCTAGGTGGTCGGAGTCCAGAAAAAGAGCCATATTTTGCCCTGAAAATAGCCGTATTTGGACCGTTTTAAAAATTTTAGTTTTTAAAGCCCACAAACCTAAGTTTAAAGTTATGGATATCACTTTTTTTTATGTCATCTACTATACACAAAAAATAATTTTAAGCTTCTAGACCTTAAGACCTTTATTTGCGACCTAGTTAAGTGAAAATGGCCTTAGTAAAATATGACAACTTTGCAAATGGTGCCCCATATCGATATCTTACTCATAATACTCATATTATCCTTTACATTGTTAACATTTTTATACACTTCAAAATGAGATATCACACAGTGAAAATGGTTGACCGGTTTCAGAGATATTCGAAATTTAATTAGGCAGTTTTCGCAAAAATTGCGTTTTTTTCAAACTTTGACCTAATAGTACTTTGGACTCCGACTTTTGTGTTGTGAAGCTATCTTTTAAAATTCTTTGACGTGTCTTTTCAGCATGTTTATTAAAATTTAATTTCGGATGTTTTTTAAATTTCTTACGTGAGGTGCACGTATTTCATACGCATGTAATATTACTGAAAAACATTAAATATGGAATTAAAAAAAAAGCTTTAAGGATTTTTTTTCTTTTGATGTATATTGACTATAAATAACATCCCAAATAATTCCCCATTCAATTTTTTGTAGTAACTCAACTTGTCATTTAAACTTGGTTAAAGCCCACCGTGAACAACTATTAAATGAGTCTCTATAATTAAATAAATATGCTTTGATGAATTCAATTTTACGTTGACTATTTACCAAAACAAATATCGATATATTTGTACTCAGCAATATCGTTGCGGTCCTCTTAAAGCCGGTTTCACAGTGTTTAGTTATCCAATTAGTTACCTAACTAGTGTCTGGTATAGGGTTTATAGATGACCTGCTTGCAAAAGTGGTACATCTGAAAAAATTAAAAAAAGTCTCAAAATTAGTAATAATTTTCGTAATGTTAACAAAAAAATTTGGTGAGCAAAAAAAAAAACAAAAAGGCCCTCACTTTTGGTCCTTTATGTGACAAATTTTGGTGCAAGTTTAAAAATAAATACTATTTGTGGAAAGCTTAAAAAAAAAGGTCATCACTTTTAGTTGAAAAGTAGTACTGTTCGTGAACGAATACTTTTTTATAGTTTTAAGTGTCATCACTAATGCATTAATTATTCGCATTAAATTTATTTGCATCTCTAACAAGTGCAATGGAATAGCCGTTATATTAATTCATTATTTTTTGTCTCACTGCACTCTTATGGTTATTAGCAGTATAACAGTTTGCTAGCTTAAGATTCTAACAATGTTGTTTTTTTTTTGTTATTGTTAACTCTCATTAGAATTATGTTCTTAATTTTGTTTTTGCAAGCTAAACGGTAGAATGTTATGTTATTTTTGACTCTTTGAGCAACATCAAAATTTGTTAAACGCACTGACGATGAAATTGTCGTAAAATAAAGTCGTAACTTTTGCACAATTTTAAATCAAGGATTTTTTCTAATTTCATATTAATTTTTTTTTCGCATTCATCATCAAGTACATTTCACTGAAAAGTAGTACATTTCGAGGAAAAGTAGAAAAGTATTTCTACAGCGCAAAAGTAGTCAATGTAATACAAAAGTATGTTATCTGGTAACCCTAGTCTAGTAGTTAACTACCAAATTTATGTTGCTCAGTTTCACAGTTCATTGGTTAACTAATGATAATTTTTTGTACAAAATATGACATCACTGCACAAAACATATGTTTTTTATTTGACGTTTCATTTTTCCCGAAATGGAGTCAACAGTCAGAAGTTCCAATTTTTCGGCAGCCGAAATAAATTGCTTGTTGGGGCTGGTCGAGAAGTACAAAAACATTGTCGATAGGCACAAATATTGGCGGAAACATTGAAAAATTGTTTTATTCGTGGGAATTAAATTTCCCGCTTATTCGTTGGCACTTGTACCAATATTATAAGTAAAAAATGCCATTATAACTAAATATTGGTTTTCGAATATTAACGTCATTGTTAATTTAGTGCTAACAGTTTATTGTTAACATTCAATGCTGCGTTTTGTCATGAGTGACAACCGAAAAAGATTCAGAGGGGCAGTGTACCGCAAACGGGCGGCAGAAAAATCGAAGAAAAATGAAGAAGTCTTATAGTCCAGTAAATAAGCCGGAAAATACTGTCAAATGTGGAAAAGTGTCAAACAAGCACCGAATATAAAAATTTTTTTTGATACGTGTTCCTTAGACCTCCTAGAACATTCGTCCGGTCTAACCTTTGCCTCATAAACATAAATGAATTAAAGGGGGTGGTTTTACGCCCCCAAACCACCCCAAAAATTAGAAGTCGTGTAAAAATTAAAAAAATTAGAATTTTGCTTTGGACATGTGCTCTATTTGGTTTTTTAGGTCGCTGATCACGAATCCGACGTCCAAATGGGGGTAGCTCCACCCACTACCCCAAAACGTAGCTATTGCGTAAAAATTAAAAAAGTTAGCATTTTGCTTTGAAAATGTGCGCTATTAGGTTTTTTGGGTCGCTGATCAGGAATCCGACGTCCAAATGGGGGTAGTTCCATCCCCTACCCCTCTATCCCCCCCCAAAACGTAGCTATTGCATAAAAAATTTGCATTTTGCTTTGGAAATGTGCTCTATTAGGTTTTTGGGTCGCTGATTACGAATCCGACGTCCAAATGGGAGTAGTTCCGCCCCCAACCCCCTACCCCCCTCAAATAAATTGGTAAAATACCAGAACTAAATCAGCCGAAATGACTAAATCGGTTGGCAAGCGACGATAAGGACGCGGACGAATCAAAACCTCTCGTTGGTCCCAAGTTTAACAACTGCCGTCAGTAGCAATGGGATAATTCGTTGGAGCTGTGGCACGGTGACAGGTTCCTGACTACCTGCCCAGTGTTGTAGTTGTCGATTGTAGTTGTCCCTTTTTTATTTGAAAATCGAGGCGAACGAGGTCCCGGATTTTCACCTGGAAGCTGAGACGAGCTAGGTCCCAGTCCACCAGAATGGGGGACGCGATTACCATGAAACCGCTGTTTTCGTGGTCGCCGAGACGAACTTGGTCCCGGTCGACGACGTTGGGAAGAGCTAGTGGCCGGCGAGCAATCCTGGGTCCCTAGGTCCCGGTCCAGCACCCAAAAGAGGCCGAAAATGTGCTGCTCCAACGTGCTGCGGCCGCTGGCGAGCAAGATCCCGGTCTCGTGCCCTCATCGACAGAGGAGCTGATGGCGATGTATTGCCGAGGTCGGTTGGTATTGGAGGACAGTGCCCGAGACAAGCTAGATTGCAGTACAGAGCCCTCATCTGATTCACGAGGCGAACCAACTACTTCTTTTTGCTTCGCGGTGTAGCTATGTAGGATACTATTGTGCAGCTCGTTATAATAACGGCACTCCACTTCACTCCTACAACGTTTGATGTCATGGTCCGGTGACAAACAGCTGGAACATATGCGATTGATGAGCACCAAACGCAGCCTTTTTTCGACACTTTTCATGCGAAAGTCAGCACAATAAAGTAGGTGATGCCTACCCTCACAGACAGGGCAAGCAATGGAACCTTCACTGTTCTTACGCAATTTTTGTAAAGCGCAGTTGTATTTAGTCATATTTCTGTAATAATTAAAAAGCAAAAATTCTGTCATCGCTGTTTTTGATGAGTCTGTTTTATTTTTGTAGGATGGAGAGACGTAAATAAAGTTAAACAGAGGGCAGGGCTATAAGTTTGACAAGTTGTCGAGTCATTAACCCACGTTCAATTCGAAGGACCGCCAATCGAACTCGGTCATCTGTGCCCTCATAAACTTTAGTTACCCTACCTATGCGCCACTCGTTTAGGGCCAGATTATCTTCTCGAATGACAACCATATCATCAATTTTTAAATTGTTTCGTAAAATTTTTCACTTATACCTCTTGTGGAGTTCTTTTAAGTATTCTGCTTTCCAACGTATACAAAAGCTTTAAGTTTTTGCCACCTATTTACGATCGATACAAGATTTTCCGTAATTTCATTCTCAACAGGTGCCAAAATAGGACCTCTGACAATAAAATGACCAAGTGTCAGTGGTTCAAGATTGTCTAAACTGTCAGACATTGGGCTAAGTGAGCGTGAATTAAGACATGCTTCGATTCTACACAACAACATAGGAAACTCTTCAAAGGTAAATACAAAGTTCGTTCCGTTGTCAGAGTATATTTTCTCCGGACAACGCCGCCTCGTTGTTAATCGTACAAAAGCGGCCAAAAATGTAACGGTACTTAAATCACTTGTGGCCGTGTGGCTGGTATAAGTTTTTATCTCAAAAGGTCCAGAAAAGTCGATGCCGGTGCATGTAAAAATGCAGGATAAAGTCGTGCGTTCTGGTGGCAGAGCAGTCATTAGTTGGGTTTGAGGTCACTTACGATCATCTACACATACTTTACACTGATAAATAGTACTCTTGTGTGGAAAATCGTTCATTATACGGCAAATAAGTTGCCATGGCTAAACGACCCCCTACTCTGAGAATGCCTGTTATATCCATGAAAGGGTTAAGAGAAAGTATTCCCCTTTTTGTATCAATACGTTTCTTCTCTTTTCAACTGGTATACTCTTGAGAGTAAGAAACTTTTTGACACATCATAATTAATTTTTATGTGGTCAGCTTTATTTCTTCCGTTGTGATTTTGTCTGAAGTTGGAGTGAGGTTTTTCTTATGAATCGGATGCGATATGACTCCGAGCGTACGTGGTAAGGAAGACAATCTTTTCGAAATTTTATCATACTGGCAATCCAATGTGCCTGTATTGGTCTGGCTTCGATTGTGGTTTCAAATTCGGATTAAGTACCTGCATTGGGCCGTTGAGTACCGTCTTTGATCAACCCTGATGGTCCGTGCTACCATAATCTGTTTTCAGTCAGATTATGGGGATCAAAGCCTTGGCTCGCTATGTCTGCCGGGTTATCTTGGTTACTTTTTCAATGATTTTAGCCACACGGTTTGCCACAAAGGTAGTCCTTGAACAAGGTGGCTTGCGTAACAATGCCAAGACTATTGTGGAATCGGTCTACAAATATAAACTAGGGCTGTGAATCTCTAACTGTGGCAGAACGGAATTCATAAGTTTCAAGAGTAACAAAGCTCCGCACAACTCTAATCTAGGAACCGAAATAGTTTTGACTGGAGCAACTTTAGTTTTTGTTACCAGCAAATGAACAGACACCCTATCAGCAGTCTTAACATGAATGTATATCGATGCTGCATATGCTTTTTCAGACGCATCGCAGAAGCCATGAATTTCAACTTCACTACAAGGAGTAAAATCTAACCAACGAGAATTTTGATAACGCTTATACCAGAATAATCTGCTGCATCAATATTTTAGCAACCACAACCACTGGTGCTAGCCAGCCTGCTGAATTAAAAAGTTTGACAATGGAAGGCAGAACTTCGCGTTTGGTGAAGACTTTTTGTTCCAATGGCTTATAGTGAAAGTAGAACAAATCTGTTCTCGCATTCCATCGTATTCCTAATGTTTTTACATTGCTTGTATCTTCTAGCTGTAAAAGTCCTCTTGAAACAAGTGTGATTTTGGAAGTGCCCTCAGGATCTGCTCCGTATTTGACGTCCACTTGCGAAGTGAGAATGCCGCTGATTACAGAGTTCCCATAAGTTCATCTCTAGTTCGCATTGACGCCTCAATACCGTGATATCCCACTAAAACATCATCAACATAGATATGTCGGCTTTAGTTTATTCTGAATATTTGAATAAAATAAAGCTGAAGCTTCATGATCCCAAGCATTTTTGGGGATTTATTAATACAACCAAAAAGTCTGACGGGTTTCCATCTGAATTCAGAACAGTTGATGGGCTCACTAGCGGCCCACAAATTATAGCTGGGTTGTTTGCTAATTTGTTTAAAGAATCCTTTTCTACGGAATTATTTAGCCCTGAGGTCAACTATTTTTAATATATAGATAACGACCCTTTAGTTTCGTTTAATGAGATATCTTTCTCACGTGACCTCATAGAGAAATATATCTCATCTGTTGATGATGACTCAGCTCCGGATGGAATTCCTGCGACAGTACTAGTTAACTGTAGCTCTGTGCTGAGTTAACCCCTCAGTTTCTTATTTAATAAATCGATTAAAAATAGCTATTTTCCTAAATTTTGGAAAAATGCATATATAAGCCCCATTTTCAAGAAAGGGTGTAAAAATGATGTTTCTGTAGTTTGAAGCGAAGTTATCATCGATACCGAAAATTTTTGAACGTATTCTATACGATCAAGTTAAGGTGTGCTGTGGTGAAGTTATAACAACTCGTCAGCATGTTTATGAATTAAACACCAAAAAAAAGTGAGCCAACAGCACTTCAACTGCGACTCTTTTCAGTAGTAAATTAAAACACGGAATTCGTTTGAATAATACTTTATTATTGAATGATTAATTTTTAATGGCTCACTTATATACTAATTAAACAGTTACTAAAGCAACATTACAACAAAAACCCAAATTACCCGGTACAGTGAACCCCCAAGTACAAATGCAAAGACAAGCCAAAATAAAACTTTTTGGTTTACTGAACTTCAAAACATAAAAAAAAATGCATTCAAAATTGCATTGCAGGTATCATATTTATTGCTGTGCCTGTCTGTGCGTTTGAAAATTTTGTCAATTAAGCAAGCTAAACATTAAATTTTTAATTAAATATTATATTTCAGCTTGTCAGAATACAAGTACTACGCACCTTAACGTATGTTTGCTTAAACATACATACATATATATAGGTTTGTTAGTTATTATTATTTCTTTATTTTCTCTCTCATAAGTTATGTTATACATATAAACTGTTAATAATGCAGTTGCATAGAATTTTTGTACTGTGTTTCCGTAAGGACTTGAAACCTGACCCGCTGCTATCCACCCAAACACGGTGTTTTGTAGCCTTGGAAGATTTTCTGCCAATTTTATTTTGCCATTGGTCAATAGATCCAAGTAAATTTCTGCACCTATTAAGGAATCGATGCGGCCAGGTTGTGCAAAATTTGGATCAGATAGAACAATGTCGTTTGGAATGTTCCAATCCGCTATTTTTAACCGATGCGATGGCTGGTCGGAAACAATTTTCGGTATGACATGAACGTCCAATGAAGTAGCGAAATTTTTGTACTTGGATCGAAGTTCAATTGTGGTACGATGATGAATTGTTTGTTGTTCCAATTCCTTCTATATTCGTTGGCGTTTTACTTGCAGAGCTTCCAAGCTTCTTCATCAATTTTTATTTTATGAGGTTTACTTGCGAACATGAATCTAGTAATGCTCGACATTCTATGAGCTGCCCATTGCCAGCAACTATT
The DNA here is from genome assembly GCA_963662105.1 of Meiosimyza platycephala. Taxonomy (NCBI): domain Eukaryota; kingdom Metazoa; phylum Arthropoda; class Insecta; order Diptera; family Lauxaniidae; genus Meiosimyza; species Meiosimyza platycephala. The sequence continues at coordinate 63,420,752 of OY759208.1, forward strand.
GTACTATGGCGGATCCGAGTAACACGAATATTTCATCATTATCATCATTGTTGGCCACTAGGCTGGCCCTTTGTGCATCGTTGCTTACATTCGCCTTTTCTGAAGTGTTCTGGCGAGGCACTGCTATTGCATTGTTTTGTTGTGTCAAAACCTGTTGATTTTGTTGTGACACCACTGATGCTGCTTGAACAGGCCTTTCAAAATGTAGCAAGGTGTTATGCTTTTTTGTGCACTTTGTGCAATCTTGTAGGTGGCACGTGCGTTACCGGTGTTCTGACCTTAGGCAATTGGCACATAGCTATAGTTGTTATACCCACTGCCATCTTTCTTTGAAGCTTGCTTGTTCAATTTTTTTGCATTTGTATAATGGGTGGAATTCTTTGTGGCACACTTTGCACTTTTGTTCACTGGTTACAGCCGCCGCACACACCCTAGGCGATAATTCTGTCTTATATCGCACTTCTAATGACTGAAATCTGCGCTCTAAAAACATGAGTACTTCTTGAAGGGTTACCAGCCGCCTGTTGTAGTCCAGATCTTGCTCAAATCACGTTTGAGTGACAGGGTCCAATTTCTTCAAAATTATATGTACCACCATGGCATCCCAACGTTGAACCTGGATTCCTTGGGCCTTAAGTCCATGGATGCATTCTTGCGTTACATCATGTAATGATTTTGTCGCCGATGGAGACTCGATCTTAATTCATGACTGCGTTAGCAGCTTGTCCAGCAACGTTGTCACCAACAATCGTTTATTGTCGTCACGACTGGTCATTGCTCACCAATAAATATGTTTGTTTGTCATTTTAGTACCTTTAATTTGGTACCGAAAACGATTAAATACATCATTTATAGCTCGAGATATGAATTTTAAAGTGAAAAGAGGTCGAACAAATTAAAAATACACAATATCCCAAAAACTGTACCATAAAATAAAATTACTTTCATTTCAGAATTCAGCACAAAAAAGCACACAAGAAAAGTAACCTCTCATCAAAGGAACAAAAACAAAAAATTTTTTTGTATCGATTGTTCTCAACAAATTGTCGAAAAAATTAATATATTCAGAAAATTTGGCATTAGATTCTCTCATTCAATCGCATCTAACGTTGTCATTTTGTGGTAGATTTTCTTTTGGTGTATCTTAATTCTTGCGTAAAGGTATCAGCTTTACGAGCATTAAGCATAATTATTTTTGTTTATTTTATTTCTATTTTTCCGTGGCCATAGAATCAAATGTAAAAATTGATTTTTTTTTAAATCTGGCCTGTTTTCATCGATATCTTTTGGACCACTTACTCGATAGAATATGTAATTATACATGTTTATTTGTCTTTTTAATACCTTTAATTTGGTGCTAAGCACGATGAAATTGAACATTTATAGCTCAATATATGAATTTTAACGTGAAAGAAGGTCGAAAAAATGAAAAAACCACAATATCTCGAAAACTGTGCCATTCAAAATATTTTTATTTTCATTTCCGAATTCAGCAGGAAAAACTATATAAGAAAAGTAACTTCTTATTAATGGAACATTTTGAGTGTAAACTAGTGTAATTGCTTCCTACCGCTGGAAGATGCTTAATGAGGTTTTTAAGTTCACCATTTAAGGCTTGTGTTAAATAATGCATCTTTCTTGCTTCGTTGATGCGTGCGTTAAGGACTATTTCGGTGCATAAGTCCTTAAACGTTACCCATTGCAAATAATTTCCATTAAAAGTGGGAATAGAAATTTTTGGTAATAAGACGTCATTGTCTGGTTGACAAACTCCTCCTGCATCTAGAACTAATTGTTCGTCACTGCGAAGAGAGGCCTGTTGTCGGAGTTCGATGATGATTGACTCGACTCTTGCCTCCATTTCATAATACACCTCTGGAGTGTATTCTTGGATGTGGTCATCTGTCGTGGAATCCCACAATGCTGCATTGTTTTGAGCCAAATCTGTCATATATTTATCCAGAATGGCCAATTTGATGGGGTAATACGAAGATGGATGGATCTCCCTCTGTGCTATTATTTCGTCAACGTTCCGATTAACGGCCTTTAACAGTGACCGTTGGTTCCGTAGAATTGTTTGCACATCTACACTTAGTTCCGAAGTTTTGTGCTGTGGAATCTGCTTTGGAATCGCCCCTCCGCACGGTGGCTTGACAAATGATTATCATAGATAATCTCCTTCAATACTCCTTCATTGCGGTGGTCTTTAGGAAGAATTGAAAAGATTTATCATGGTCAGGATGGAGCTGTACGGGTAGCAGATGTTCGCACAGCGTCAGGGGTTCTTAAAAGACCTGTACATAAGTTGTCACCATTACCAATGAACCAACTGAGGAACTTACACAGGTCAATTCTGAAGAGGTAGATGAGTTACAAAAAAAATGCGCATGCAAGGCATCAGTTGCCAGCATCAAGACCGCATTGATCACTCTGATGATTACACTTCTAATGTTACCATTAGTGTTAGTACAAAACGTTAAAATACAGAAGTCAAACTTGCTACAAGCCAATGGAATCTCATTGTCTACTATGATTTAGAACCATTAAAAACAGACATCATCGCGCTGAGAAATGGTATTTCATTCCTTCATAATATATGTGACAGAATAAATCGACAATGTAGTTGTAATACCACTTTATCTCATTTTCAACATATGGCTGATGTGCTTCAATTAGACAACTCCTTTTTGCCGACAAGTCGTGTAAAAAGAGGTGCTATAAATTTTGTAGGAAATGTGGCAAATTCACTTTTTGGATAACTGGATTCCGATTACGCTGAAAAAATGTCACATACTATACAGGAAGTAAAAGACAATGAAGATTATCTATTGAGATTGCTAAGAAACAAAACATCAATCACAGACTCCACTCTTAACTTAATAAAGGTAGACCGAAACACTACTAAGTTGAAAGTCGAGCAAGTGGAAGATCAATTAAATCTCCTCACGAAAGCAATAGAATCTACCGAAACGTCTGAATAACAATTCCTTCTATTTCAAACTTTGACATCATTATCAGATCAACTGATACTTATTATTACCAACATACAGCGGGTGCAAGCTGCACTCCTTGACGTTTTGACCGACACACATCACGGAAAAATAAGTCCCGCTTTACTATCTGTAAATCAAATTCGCAAGGAGCTAAGAAACATCAAGGCCCACATGCCAGCCGACTTGGATATGCCAGTCGAAGATGATGACGCCATACAGTCACAGTGGCTCACAGCTTATTTCAGCTCTGCAACTTTGAAACTAATTGGAATATGAAAAAAGTTTTGATACCATTTGAAAGAACAAAAATTGTAGTTTTAAAAAAAATTTTATTTAATGTGAAAACATATTGCCTTGAATTTTTATAATAAAAAATCGAAGACTACTACTGAATTTCATGTCACAGCTTATTTCATCCAGACATGTATAAGTTGAAAAACCATTGTTTAAAATAATGATTTCATAATTTAAAGTATATAGTGTGGTAGCCTCTTTGGTTAACTACAGTTTAAAGACGGTTTGGCATCGATGCTGCAAATTTTTTATTGGTATCTGGCGAGTTTTAGCACCACTCAATTTTAAGTGCCTTTTTTAGGTCGTTTTTGCTTGAAATGTTTTGTATTCGGATATTTTTTTCCAAAATCGTCCAAAAATTTACAAGCACCCTTAGGTCAGGTGACTATGCTGACGGTGCCATCAAATAAGGGCACTTGTATATTAACCAGAATTGAGCTCAGCCCGCTTTGTATTTCGGGTTTTTATCTTGGTAAAACCGTAAATTTGTCTGCTTGGCAAGATTTTCGGCACTCTGCAACATACATATTTTACACATATGCAGCCCCTTAAGCATATCAAAATGCTTAGTATTGACAAAATGCAAAACATTGCAATTTATTTAAAGTCAATGCTCGCTTTTGCTTTATTGACAAAATGCAAACATTGCAACTTCTTTAAAGTTAATGCTCGGTTTTGTTTTGTTTATGGTGGCTGCATTTAAGTAGGTCACAATTTTAAATTAATTAAATTATGATTAGGTACATGATTTGTAATTATTGATTAAGTATATAATAGATATAAATTAAATAAAACTTTGGCATTACATAGCAACACAAAAAAAAAGGCAACACCTATTTTATTCTAAATTAAAGGTTTTCTTGGCTTTGCCGTTTTCTTGATATTTAGTGGCCAACATAGCAAGACACGCCCGACCACTGGTAAGGTACCTTGCTCTCATTAAACACTGTTATTGTGGGTTTATGTGCCTGCAATAACAACCAAACAACCTAAATAGTACTGGTTCAAGTGCCAGGACTATTTTTGCGTTATAGGCAAGTAAATTAACCTTTGCCGCAAAACATTGGTGACCCCGACGTGATTCCAGCATAAGGTGGACACAGAAGCCATCTGATCATTCAACAGTCGTCAGTAAAACGGTGACATATTTTGGCCAGGATACAGTCTATATCAGGACACTCCAGCCTAGCTAATCAAAAGGTGGACACAGCAGCCATCTAATTATTCAACAGTCATCAGTAGCAACAGTCAGCATAAGTTGGACACAGCAGTCATCTGATCATTCATCAGTCAAGCATAAGGTGGACACAGCAGCCATCTGATCATTCATCAGTCAAGCATAAGGTGGACACAGCAGCCATCTGATCATTAGTCATCAGTAAAACAATACAGTCTGCATCAGGACTTTCCAGCTTAAGTAGTCAAAAGGTGGACATAGCAGCCATCTGATCATTCAACAGTCAGCATAAGGTGGACACAGCAGCCATCTGATCATTCATCAGTCAGCATAAGGTGGACACAGCAGCCATTTGATCATTCAACAGTCATCAGTAAAACGGTGACACATTTTGGCTAGGATACAGTCTACATCAGCACACTCCAGCCTAAGTAATCAAAAGGTGGACACAGCAGCCACCTACTCAGAGAGAAGATATCCAAAGCGTTGTGAGGAACTTTAAAAAGGATTCCTCAGAACGGAAAGGGACATCAGACTACTTTCAAGAGCGTTTACGGCGACTAAGCCAAGCATGGGAAAAGTTTGAGGAAACAGATACAAAAATCCGCATATTGAACGACCTCCCAATGGAATACGACTACTTTTCAAAGGACTATATCACCCAAATAGTCGAAGTAGTCGAAACTTACACAAAAATCTTCGAGGAAGCAGCTGCAAAGATAGACGCAGCTAACTCAGTGAAATCGGTGATTCCACAAAGGTCTGCAGTCAGTCAGCATACAACTACAACATGCAGTCAGCAAAATTCGCAGAAATTTCAAATTGAATCCTCGGCCATCCAAGGTCCAGATAACACACGTACAGATGAAGCTGACCAGCAGCAAAGGGGGCTTATTCGAAAATTCGAAGCCCAAATGTCAACATTAAAAAGACACCTGGCCAACACTGAATCTACACGAACAAACCATTCACGTATCTCCAGTGAGTTGAAATTAAATACGTTCAAACAGCTTTGGGGAAAATAGAACAAATCAACGATGAAATCTGGCATCAAATGGAAGACCCATCATCAACAGGATACGATCTGTCCACGTTCATCCAATTGGAAGAAGAGGTAGTACAAAAGATAATCGCTCTAACTGAAGATCTGGAAAACTACTAAGGGGGCAATCCATGCACAATGCAAGTCAGCACAGCAAGCCTGCAGGGAGCTCTACCACTGCCAAAGGTTGTTCTCCTAAAATTTGATGGTGATTACATGAAGTGGCGTCAATTTTTTGATTTATTTCTTCAAATGATTCACAACCAAGCACTACCAAATGTGCATATTTTTCATTTGTTGTTTTCATTTTTTTTAAATTTATTGCAGAAGCTAACGTTATAGACTATTAAATGAAAAAAATTTGACATTGATCGGATCAATAGAACTGGAGATAATAGACTTCAAGTATGAGTACATTTGACAAAATCCAGCCAATTATCAAAATTGATATGTGGATATTTTCGAAAAAAAAAAAAATTTTCAGAAAAACAAAACACATGGGTCAACTGAATTTGTTAGAAGATGCAAGAAAAAAATGTTCATCGAATTTGGAGAAGTCGAGGTTTTTTTTTCCTGAATTTTGTGCGGTTTGTAAAAGAACGTCCCATGTGCCAAATTTTTGAAGGCTTCAGTTAAAGACAGGATGAATCATGTGATCAAAAATCGACTCTGTACAAACTGTCTCAGAAGTGGACACAGTACCCAAGCAGCACAACAAGGTCGTGCAGACGTCGCTACAACGTCGGAAGCTGATTATGTCCGACGCTTCCGACGTCAATACGACCACAGTACAACTCAATGTGGGAAAAAAACTTCCACTTTTGACCAAAAATGGACTAGTTATGACCCGACTCACTGCGACTAAATACGACGATAGTCGTAAATGATCTAAAGCTCGCCGAAAAATGAAGAAAGCTTTCCAAACTTTGCGACTCATTTTATTCTAGAACCGGTCGGATTTATTTAGTTATTACAATTCTTTTCCATTTTCAAGACTTATTTGATTCTAAAATTAGTCTGATGACATATTTATAAATAATATCTATTTATTTTCTTTTGCTAAACTAAATATTTTTTATGAAAATTATTAACAGAGTATGGGAAATTTCAATCAATAAAATGAAAACGCTAAAAATTTTATTGATACATTTATATGCGCTACCTCGAAAAATGACAATGCCCTTATCTTAAAATTACATAAAAAATATTGTTTTTCTAAAAATTGCTTTTTTTCCATACATTGCTTCATCTCTTTATGAATAAAAAATAGCGGATTCCCATTAACTAACCATACGACTAATTTTGAACCAAAAACGACTAATAGTCGCGTATTTGAAAACAAACAGACCATTTTTGAAAATACACCGACCAAATGTGTACATAAAATGACTAACGGCACTTGCCAGTTTTCGCTAAAATGCGACTAAGGAAATTTTTGACAACAAAATGTGGTTGAGAAACGCCAAAATCCGACTTGCCGAACTATTTTTCACTGAAAGCGGTTCACGATCGCTGCTAAGCATTTCAGTCGTGTAACTTCATCGTCGTCGTCGTTTTAACTTATCTATAATAAGACATGGAGTACTTTAATGTTTTTTTGTTTTTTATCATTTTTCAGAATCCTTTTCACTTCAACTCAATAAAATATAATGAAATACTACGGCTTTGCACGTAAGCGTCTTAATAAAAATACATAAGTCCAGAAATAATCGTATGGCGTAGAAATAAGTTCGCCAAGGTCGTTTCAAGTTCACTTTTGGTCGTAAAAGGTACAATGAATAGTCGCACTCCGACTTGTTTTGTGATGTCATTCAATGACCAGATATGACGTCAGAGTATGACTAAAATCAACTAGTCATACGCCGACGTCTTTGCGTGGTCTTAAAGAAGTCGGAATATGTAATGATACTTCAAAGACCAGAAATGTAATAAAAATGAAGCAAATCCCACTTCTCCGACTAAAATTGTAACAAGTTCTTACTAAATCCGACCGACAAAGTACACTTAAAGTCGGACTGTACTGCTTGGGTAACTCTAAATGTCATAGCAGATCATGCACCAGATGTCAAAAAAAATACAAGACATTGTTACATCAGGAATAATACGGTCAACACATAACTGCACCATCCTTTAATGAACAGAATTCAAACTCCCCTGTTAGCCTTACAACCTACAACAACACCCAAAAACAAAGGCTACGTGCTACTTAGCACAGCTTTAATTAAGGTAAATACAGCCAATGGAAAAATGATAATCTGGTTCCCAGATCAACATTATAACTAGCAGGCTTGCAAAACGTCTTGGTGTCTCAGGTCAGATGAGCTCAATGTCCATAGAAGGAACTGGAAGGAAAAAACAGGTTTCAACCCAGCGGGCCTACATTATTATTCAGTCCCGTATAAATGGATACAAAAAAACCATACGCAGTCTTCTTCTTCTTATGCAGCCTTCGCAATCGTTAGATACATCATCGTGGTCAATTCCTAAAAAATATTGAACTAGCAGATCCTTACTTCAACCAAGCGGCGAATACTGAAATTCTTTTGGGAGCAGAATTCTATCATCAATTGCTGACCATTGGACAAATCAAACTATCAAGTGATCTACCTATTCTTCAAAATACCGTTTTTGGATGGATTTTTTCAGGAAAAGTAGGCGACTCTTATCTTTCTAACAGGAACGAGTGTGCCGCAACGTGTGGCATATGAACAAAAACTGAGGAAGATCTAATCGAAATGATTCAACGAGTGTAGCAGATAGATGATCCGGAGCCCAAAAATTCAAAGTTAACTATGGCAGAAGAATTATGCGAGACACATTTTCAAAACAACACTCAAAGGGACTCATTGGGACGCTTCATGGTAAGGCTACCATTTCAACAAGATCCTGAAAACCTGAAAGATTCAGAAGCAATAGCAATGACCAGATTCTTTTCCCTTGAGAAAAGACTATCTAAGGATCAAAACCTCAGAGAACAGTACGTCAATTTATGAACGAGTATGAAGAATTAGGACATATGGAGCAGATAACCACTAAAAACGAATCAGCACCACATAATGTTATCCTGCATCACTGTGTACTGAAACCAGATAGCAGCAGTACAAAACTTAGAGTAGTGTTTGACGCCTCATGTAAAACTAGTTCTGGCACATCAGTGAATGACATTTTATTTACTGGGCCAACTGTGCAGAGTGAACTGTTTTCGATCCTTCTGCGTTTCCGATTACCAAGATTTTTTTTTTGCACCGATATTCAAAAAATGTATCGACAAATTTCAGTGCATCCAGCGGATAGGAAATTTCAAACTATTTTTTGGAGGAATCATCCTGGTGAGCCTGTCCGCCATTATCAGTTGAACACAGTGACATATGGTACCAGATCCACCCCATACTTAGCAACAAGATGCCTGCAACAGCTTGCAGAAGAAAATACAGAAAAATTTGAACTGGGAGCACAAGTCTTAAAAAATAATTTTTACGTAGATGACTGTCTCAGTGGATCCAATAAACTGTCAACGGTATTGGAGATGCAGAATCAACTCAAACGCATATTAGAACCTGTTGGTTTTAAACTTCGCAAAAGGTGTGCAAACCACTCACAAATATTACAAGATATTGATAAGGATGATCAGGAAATCGATTTAGATTTTGACAATGATGATAATACCTCCATAAAAACACTTGGGTTAGTCTGGCAACCAAAACAGGATAAATTTTGCATCAGATCTACACCTCATGCAACAAACAAAATCACGAAATGCACACACACGTTAGAAGTTGCAAAAATAATTGATCCACTAGGGATACTTGTTATAGTTATAGTAACAGCCAAGATCATCATACAAGACTTATGGCAATTACAACTTTCCTGGGACCAGGCAATACCAATCGAATTACAGTCTAAATGGGTGACCTTCCGAGACGATTTAAAGGCACTTAACAATTTACAATTAAACAATTAGCTTTGAAAGACACGTTTTTGGACAACATGTTGCATCATCTGTTCAACTTCATGCCTTTTGCGATGCATTAGAAAAGGCCTACGGAGCTGCAATTTTCATGCGTGCAACATTAAAAGATGGTCGCACAGTCGTAAGACTACTATGTTCAAAATCCCGGGTGGCACCTCTAAAAAAACAAACAATTCCACGCCTGGAGCTATGTGCAGCAGTCCTCAGCACAACATTAATGAAAAGGGTGAAGAACGATCTTAATCATAAGGGACAGATACACTTTTGGACGGATTCGGAAATTGTACTCCATTGGATAAACTCAAAATCATCTGAACTTTAAACGTTTGTCGCAAACAGGATCAGCCAGATCCAAGAATTGACAGAAGCAGATCAGTGGCGACACGTTTCATCAAGGGACAACCCAGCAGATGCACTGTCACAAGGATTAATACCATGGAAGTTGCCAGCCAGTCACTTGTGGTTCTTTGGTCCTTTGTTTTTGCATGGAAATGAAAATAAATGGCCAATTAAATTCACCAATGTAACTTATAGCCCACAGTGTCCAGAAATGAAGCAAAAATATTCCAACGTAACTGAAACAATGCATATCAATAAAGATGAACAAACAACATCCAACGTAACATCAGTGGCAATGGATTCACAAAGGGATTGGGTTTACAAAATCAATCATGGAAACTCATTCAACACACTTCAACGAGTAGTAGGTTACACACATGCTGTAGCACTGTTATTTGTTTATTTGTTTGTGGTAATCTACATAAAGCGTCTGCATTTAAGTTTCTTTTCCCAGGCTTGTAAATTATTTCAATATCATATTCCGATAGTTTAAGACGAAAGCGCACCAAGCGTGACGTTTGATCCTTAAGGTTTGATATCCCAAGTAGTGGCTGATGATCGGTGTATATTTTGAACTGTCTGCCCAGCAAATATGCTCTAAAATTTTTCGTTGCCCACACTTTGGCGAGAAATTCCTTTTCAATGGTTGACTACCTTTTCTTGGTATCGCTTAGTGCTCTACTGGCAAATGCTATTGGATTGTCTTTACCGACTTCTTCTTGAGACAATATTGCACCAATTGCATCATTACTGGCATCCATAGTTAACAGAATTTGCTGAGTAAAGTCTAGATATGCCAATACAGGTGGTGACATTATAGCCTTTTTCAGTTCCTCAAATGAAATTTGACATTCTGTTGACCATACGAACTTTGCGTCCTTTCGCAATAATTTATTTATCAGCAATGCTAGTCTTGCGGTATCTTTTATACAATGCAAAACATCAACGACTACAAAATCTCAATACGCAACACGGCGTACCTACAAGACACCATAAGTGATTACAACATCAAACGGCGCAATTGCATGATCATACACAAAACAAAAAGCAACCACAACAGAAGCGACTACAACATCAAACAATAAGACGAGCTAAACAGCGACTTGACTAGAAACCGATCGGATGGTATAAATAAACATATAAATTCAGCATCAAGATAGTCAGGCAGGGTCAGTCTTCAGTGTGTGCTCCGGCTGTCCACATCGTTCTTCGTCCATATTAACGACTTGGTAGACATACTAGGTGACTCCACGTTAATATAGATATCGCGTTGGCACTAAGCAGTGCATCGTGCGCTCAGACCTTCCGCATCGTTCTTCGTCCATATTAACGACGTGGTAGACATTAAAGGTGACTCCACATTAATATACGACAAAATTGCATTTTTTGTGTTTAATTTCAGATTATGTTGTCTTAATACCGTGAACACTTTACGTAGCCTTTCCTCATGCTCTCGTAAGTTTGTCCCTTATATGGCAATATCATCTTAATAAACAAAACACTCTAGACCTTGTAGTCCTGTGAGTATGTGATTCATGATACGTTGAAATGTTGCTGTGGCTCCTTTTAGACCAAACGGCATTCGGTTGAACTCAAAATAACTCAATCCTGTATTAAATGCTGTTTTCTCTCTATCATCCTCATTCATCAATACTTGATGGTATCCACTTGCTAGATCCAGCGTGAAAAAATATCTGCTATGTCTTAATTGATCTAAAATTTCATCAATTCGTGGTATGGGAAAAACTTGCTTGATTGTAGCTTCATTTAATTTTCTGAAGTCTATAACTAATCTCCACTTTTTCTCGCCATCTTTACCACTTTTCTTTGGGACAAGTAATAATGGTGAGTTCCAAGGTGAGGTGCTTGGTGAAATAATCCCTTCATCTAACAGTTCTCCTACCTGTTTATTAATTTCCATTTTTGGTTTATTGGGGGTTGATCCGCCAAAGTACGGATATCATGTTTTAATACTGGGGTATATGATAGACAATCCCCTTCTAATAAAAATATGTCATGGAATGATGCACATATATTTTCCATGGAAGCTTTTTCTTCCTTGCTTATGTGAGGATCTAAATTAATAGCTCCAAATAGCTTGTCTAATCTTTCCCTCACGTTTTGTTCCGATATCATATTTATTGCGGAACTTGTATTTATTTTGAATACATTGTAATTTGAAAATTCCGGTCTGAAATTTCTATCAATGATAACTTCGTCTTCTGACGAGTTTAAAATTGGTACATAAACTATGCCATCTTTCACTTTGCTGAGGTCTTCCCCTCCTTGTGAAAGTTCTTGTTTGTGTATAATAACTTTTTTTAATATTGTTTTAACACAGAAAGGTATTAGTTTTACAGTTCGAGCTTCTATTGCTGTTTCTGTATTGTATAGTACCTTATTTAGTTCATTCATCGACTTTAGCGTGAATGCTATTATTTGCTGACGGGTTTCATTGAAAAACGTCAGTATTTTATCTATTGCATTTACGACAGTTCGGTTCCACAAATTGTCTCTACCTACGATTCCATCAGCTGGAACTCCATGATCTAGTGACACTATGTGTAACTTTACACTTAGATCTATGTTCTGCTTGTGTTGAATAGTAGTGTTACCTAATGTGGTAACCTGTCCGCCAAATGCTCCACTCATATCTTTTTGATTCTTCGTGTCTAATTTTGGGAAATTCAACATTGCACTTTCTTTGACCAAACTTGTGTCGGCTCCGGAATCTACCAACAAAATAAGTTTTCCATATTAAGCCTCTATATATGGCACTTCTATAAACACGTCATTTTGATTTTCTTGGTAGAAAGTTTTGTTATGCCTGCCATACAAGATTTGTCTCCCAGATTCAGTATCTGCGTTTGTTACGCATTTTATGGGTTTTGCAAGGGACGCCTCAACTACAGTATTCTGCGTATGATTTGTTTTCCTTGCATTATTTTGTTTTAAGTTATTTCTTAAAACTTTATAATTTTTACTTTTAGTAGCTAACGTATCAACTGCATTTTGTTGTGGTTGAATTACTGTTACTACTTTGTTAAAATTATTTGTAATTTCAGATGTAGTTAACGTACCAACTGCACTTTGCTGTGATTGGTTTATTGTTACTACCTTATTTGAATTATTTTCGGAAATTTAATTTGTTTCATTTTTAGTAGATAACGTATCAACTGCACTTTGTTGTAGTTGATTTACAGTTACTACTTTATTTGAGTTATTTTTGGAAACTTTATTTGTTCCATATTTAGTAGACAACGTACCAACTGCACTTTGTTGTGGTTGGTTTACTGTTTCTACTCTATTTGGCCCTAATTTACTAAGTTTTTTGGGTTCCCAGACCATTGGCCGGTCTTGGGCCCCTCTTAGTTTCCCTGAGCTTTTTCGTAGTCTCTTTTGGCAAAGCAATTTCCAATTTCATGTCCAAGTCTTTTACACCAATGACATGTAGGAGTAATTTTCTCATCCTTGGCCTTGTGAAATTGTGTCGTTTGTTCTATCTTGATGAGGATATCTCAATCCAACTTCTGTTTTTCTTTTATTCTTCGTGCTTCTTTTGTCGGTTTCGTGACCGTATGTGAGGTTATCTTGGCAGTCCTTCGAGTCAAACAATCATCTCTGGTATGCCCTTTTTTTATAACAAATTGAGCACTTAATTGACAGCTTTCTGGCTAAATATTTATTTCTACTCTCTTGCTCTCTCAGTGGAAATACATATTTCTTTTTCTGAAGGAATCATTTGAAGTTGCGTAACACTTGAATTCACTGGGTGAGCTTCTTCGTAGCCAGACTGCATGGAGTTAACTCCAGATATTAATCCTAAATCTCCTCGTATTACATCTTCCATTTTGATTGTTTCCTCTAACAACTCATCCAAGCTGCTTGTGTCCTCCCATAACATCAATACCTTAAGCATTTTATTACGTAATCCTAACTTAAATGCTCTTATCACTGATTTATTCAATTCTTCTTTGCATATTACATCAGATAAATCTTTATAAGTTAATTTTATTATCTCTAAGGCTTCGTTTCTGAGCGTATTTATTCGTCTCGCAAATGTACGCAGTTATTCTTCAGGAAGTTGACAGGCGTTTGTTACGGATTTCTTTGTTCAAAACGTTGGAAGTACGTTAGGAAGTTGTCAACGCGATTGCAATTCGTTAAAAGATACAGTAACATACCACAATTGAAGTGCAAATGTCAAATTTCAATTTCAGCCACCTGCCGGCTACATTGGAACCTTCAATTGAGATATGAAAATGTTTAAAATCAGCCGATAAAATCGCCCAATTGCTATTTGACACCTCTTTTGACTTTTGTTCAATAGAAACGCACATTACGGCGTCTCTATTAACACCTTAATCTCCTGTTGAAGGAAAAAAGTTTCAAAAGGGTTTTGATTTTTATTTTTTTTACATTATTAGTATTATTCCCACTAAAATTAACGTAAAGATGAACAAATGTTACCACCCTGTATCCATAAGTATATTTTTAAAGAAAAAACTATATGTACCACGCCTGTCAAATAAAAGAAATGTCAGACAGGTCAAAAAGGCTAATGTCGGCACTAATGGGCCAAGGCTGCCGTTAATTTTTTTTACGTATGTATAGGTGTATATGTAGGATGGTAACAGATGGACGTTTGACAGGCGACATCACGCGATGAAAAGAAAGAAGCGAGTTGCTGAGTGGTTTTGGCGTACAGGCGTCAGTTGCCGAATAATTTCAACGCGTAAGGTCGCAAAAATTGCAAAAAAGTTGGCGTGAGATAAAAAGTGCGTACGGACGTGCGCTAGCGGTGGTCGCTGCTCCGCAGCCACTCAAAACTCGGGTTTGAGGCACTTAGTCCAATTAAAGCGATTAAAAAAAAATGATTTAAGTTTTTCATAATAAAAACACGGAATACGCTAGTGCGGGTTTGAACATATAATTTCATTCACAAAATAAAATTTGTTGCAAAAACAACATCGAAAGTGTCAAATAAAAAAATATAAATTTAATTCTTTGCATGATTTTTTTCTCTTTCTGTGAAGTAAATCCCAGTGATTCCTAATGACTTAGAACAAATCAGAAATACTAAATATACTATTTAATTGACAATTACATAAATAAACAACAAAAACAAAAAGTGCACCACATGTGAGCTAAACAAAGCAAAATCAATTAAGGCAAAGAGAAGATTATATAAGAAAATTTAAAGTTACAAAATTACAATACTAAAAAGAAAACCAAAGAAGAAGAGTGACCAAAAGAAGTGAAGAGAATTAAAAGCTTTAACATAAACAAAAATTAAATTGGTATAAAATGAACAAATACTTAACATTAAACATATATTAAAAAAAAAAGAAATAAATTAAAACAACGACCTCTACAACACCAGCTAAAACAACAACACTACAACGCCAGCTAAAACAAAAACAACTACAACACAAGCTACGACAAGTACCGGAAAGGAAACAACAATAAACAAACAGGGTACCCCAACGTAAATATCTAATTATCTTCTTAATTTTATTACTTTATTACATACAATATTACTTAAGCTAAAATAATATAAACTAAAAACAATTTGGAATATGAATAATTTAAGTTAAAAAAAAGAGAATAGTTATAATATTATAAAAATTTATAAATTCTTACTGCTTTAAAAAAAAAAGTATAAGCATTTTGTTTTTGTTAATTAAACTTGATACAAAAAAAAAATATTTTTATTCTATTAGAAATAGGAAAAATAAGAATTGTAAAGTATTGAAGTTCAAAATTAAAATTTTGTTTGAATTAAACTTAAAATAACTTTCTTTATAATTTAAAAAAAAAGTATGAAGAGTTGCTACACGGAAAAAACGAAACTCGAAATTATTGTAAATATTAATCAAAATTTAAGAAAAATTAGTAGGTAATTTAGTAATTTAGAAACGGTTCGAGTGTCTATTAAAAATTACTAAGCGTAATATAAAAATTGCATCAAGCAGGCATAAATTTTTCGAATGCAAGTTTTTAATTTTTACAAAGTAGATTTTAAAATTTCTGCAATAATTTATTATATTTTAAAAGGACTGTACTATTTTTTAAAAAGTACATTATAAAGTTTTTATGATGAAATAATAATAACTGAAATTGATTTTTAAAATTTTTTGTGTGTTGAACAAAATTGGGACGGCCAGCGAGTTTCCGTTGCCGCTTTCCCGACCCTGTCCCAATTCTGTTCAACACATTACTTCAAAGCCAATTAGTAAGAGTTTGGCAAGCCTTATATATTTATTTTTTTGCATGAACATGTTGAGAACTCAAACAGAGTACAAATTAAACACAAAAGAGAAATAAAATTCAATATAATAAAAATTAATAATCTTGAAATAAGTTTTCTATAACTACTTTTTAAAAATTATAAAGCGGGAATCATATATTACAATATGAAATATATAAAAATTCTAATGTGGCAATTTATTAAAATTTAATAACTTCTTTGTAAAATTTCAAAGTTTTTAGGTGATAATTAAAATGAAGAAAATAATTTTTAATATGCACTTATTAAAAAATGTAAAATGAAAATATTTACAAACTAGAATAGAATTTTTAATAAGGATTTTCTATTTATTACTATAAAAAAGTAATATTTGTTTTCAGATTTTAATTTTTATAATCTCCTATTAATTTTTAATAAAATTTGAGTTGGTGTTTTTTCCGTGTAGGCAGTGAATTTGGGGGAGATGCTGGGGTGGGTGGAGCCGTGATGCCATCGGTAAAATTTTAAGGGAAGGGACCTGGGGTTTTTCTGCTCCCCGTTAGGGAATATATATTTTTTTAATTTTACATTTTTTCTATGCGTACGCCCGTGAGTGTCAATGGGAAAACCGCGCCCTAGCCGGGATGTCTTAGTACTTGACATTAATGATGAGTGAGTTTTTTCTTCTCGATATTTGCCAGGCGTAACACGTTTCTTATTTGTTCTTGAATTAAATCAATAGATTTGGCTTTAATGTGTGTTATTTTTAACAATTTGTGTAGCTCTTCTAATGTCTTTAACTCAACGGATCTGATTAACTCAAATGCATCACCGTGCAAATGAAGCCTAACGCTTGCTATGAGTTCAGGTTCTTCTTCCGCTTTAATTTCGCACTGCCTCACATCCTTCTATGAATCTATATAGATCCGATTTCAACGTTGGTGAACTAGCCCCTGAAAAATAAGGTACTATATTTTTCACTAACTTCGAGATTTCTAGGAAACCCATTATAAAGATAAAGTACCTGGAAACCGATCATTGATCGGTCAATAATTTGAATTAAAACTTAGGCTAAAGTTCTTTATTTACTATAAAAAAATGTTTATTTTTTCCTACATTTCGTTACATTCTATTGGCATTATTCTATTTTCACTCACCTCGGTGACTCCAAGTCACCCAAAGTGACTCAGGGTGAACCGCCTCGATGAGTAGTTAGTTATGGAGTAATTACTTCCGGGATAATCCGAAGAACAAGGAAAATATCCTTACAGTAATAAAATTTAAATAATCGCACGCACCACAAAACGTTATTAGGTGCGCAAAGTTTTTACACCAAAGTGGGCAATAGGTGTTATAAAGCAATTCTACAAAAATCGCACGCAAACCGCAATATCGCGATTTTCACTCATCTCGGTGACTCCAAGTAACCCAAAGTGACTCGGGGTGAACTACCTCGATGAGTAGTCACTTATGGAGTGACTATCTCCGGGATACTCCAAAGAACAAGGAAAATATACTTGCAGCAATAATTATCAAAAAATCGCACGCATCGCAAAACATAATTAGGTGCGATAAGAGTTTGCACCAACGTGGCCTATAGGTGTTATAGAGCAATTCTACCAAAATCGCAAGCAAACCACAAAATTGCGATTTTCACTCACCTCGGTGACTCCAAGTGACCCAAAGTGACTCGGAGTGAACCGCCTCGATAAGAGTCACTTATGGAGTGACTACTTCCGGGATACTCCAAAGGACAAGGAAAATATCCTTACAGCAATAATATCCAAAAAATCGCACGCATCGCAAAACATAATTAGGTGCGATAAGAGTTTGCACCAACGTGACCCATAGGTGTTATAGACCAATTCTACCAAAATCGCACGCAAACCACAAAATTGCGATTTCCACGCATCTCGGTGACTCCAAGTGACCCAAAGTGACTCCGAGTGAACCGCCTCGATGAGTAGTCACTTATGGAGTGACTAATTCCGGGATATTTCAAAGGACAAGGAAAATTTCCTTACAGCAACAAGTTCCGCAAATCGCTCAGGACGCACTAAGTGGTCAAATATTAAAAATGACCACTACACTATTAACACTACACCACTGTAATTAAAAGTCTATTGGAAGAAAAAATTTTTTTTATTTTTCGTGCTTTCTCTATCGATTGGAACAAAAAATTTAAAAAAATTACTCCCATAGTACACTAAATAACATTTAACGTTTTTCGTATGTATGGGAGGTGCCACGCTCACTTACGCAATCCCGTTGAAGTCCATATAATTTCAAAGCTTATAGTAATCGACACCTCTACACCAAATTTAAAGAAAATACCTCCCATAGTGCACTAAATACAACATTCAACGATTTTCGTATATATGGGACGTGCCACGCCCATTAAAGAAAACTCGTCGAAATCCATGTAACTTAAAAATTTTTGGTAACCGACATCTCTGCACCAAATTTTATTGAGATTACTCCCATACTGCACTTAATATAACATTTAACGGTTTTTGTTTGTATTGGAGGTGCCACGCCCACTGAAGCAATCCCGTCGAAATGCATTTAATTTCAAAGCATATAGTAGCCGACAACTCCTCACCAAATTTTAAGAAGATTACTCTCATAGTACAATAAATATAACATTTAACTTGTTTTGCTTGTATGGGAGGTGCCACGCCCACTGGTACTATTGCACCCATTTTTCGTCTTGAGGTACCTTATAGCAAGTATATCCACCATATAAAATTTCAGAACGATTGTGTTGTTAATTCTCTTATTATAATGTTTATAAATATTGTGGCCTGTGCCACGCCCTTCAACGAATTTTGCTTGTATAGTGACATAGCATGTTATGATGACTGCTTTTAGTGGTATTATCTATAAAATTTTTATGAAAATCGTCAGTGCCGTTTTTGAGTAATATTGAATCAAAATTTTCAATTATTGAAAAGTGTGACGCCCACTTTTCTGCTTCCGCCCACTTTTGGCAAAATTTAAGACATTTATGGTCCGCATCTGTGTACCAAATTTCATCACAATATCTTGAATAGTTTTCAAGATATGACGTTATGAAAATAAAAGTTTAGGGCTGTGCCACGCCCCTCCAGGAGTCTTTGATAAGTTAATACCCAGCCCAATCTTAATCTTGTTCACATATGTACCTAACTCCCAAGTTTCATCAAAATCGCTGCACCCGTTTTGGAAATAAAGTCTGAAAACATATATATAAATAAATAAATATATATATATAAATATATAAATACATACAATTATTGCTCGTTTAATAATAGTAGATAAAACTTAATTAGTTTTCTGTTATGCTTAAGATTTCCGTTATAAGTAAGTCCACACAATTCTCCTAACAATTTTTCGTGGGCGGATTTATTAAATTCTAAATCGTTCATTACCTCATTCAAACCACACCAAAAGCGGAGTCAGCAACTTAAAACGGTTGTTGACTCCAACAAGAAGCAAGCGTTTTATGTTACGTGCTTTTTATATGTTTCTTTTTGCTGTACATATGCTCAAGGTTTTTAATTATCATAAGTGAATGGATGACCTACTGCCTTAATAAATTTTTGCTTGCAAATTTGTATACAGAATTTTTGTGAGTTTACGCGACCTACCCCAAATTTCGTTTAAAATTTTTTTGTAAATATACCACTGATTAGTTAGTGGTACGAAATGAAAATTGTTAAAATGTATTATTTTTTTGTTTGGAATACTTTAACCTTGATGGAACACGGACCTTCGCAGAACACGAATCTTTGGAATACTTGAAAGTATTCCTCAGAACCAAAATAAAATTCTGCAAGGCTTTATACAAGACTTTTTAATTACGTATAAAACAAACGTTTTCCCGCGAAAATAACGTTTTTAACATAAACAAACAAAAAAAAATTTTTCCAATTGGAATAAACTTGTTCTTGTACAAGTTGTTAAAAATGTTGCTCAATGTTCAAGAATTTTAAAATATCAAATTTCTCTCTAAATTTATCATTGTTTCCAAATTAATTATTTAAAAAAAAAATTCACAATTTAAACTAACTGAAGTCAATTAAAAAAAATTCTACTGTACAAAATGTACTTGTCATTCATGAAGTTACTAAATTGTAAACTTCCAGTAAGTTTACAAATTATCCAAAGGAATTATTGAAACCTACTTATTGATGCAGAACATGGACTATGAGGATCGCTCATAGTTCATGCTCCCAAGTTCATGAGGATGAATGCAGAACCACTGATTCCTAAGGACTGGCAAATCTACCGTTCTTTTTAGAGGTTTGTATTAGTATTATTTTTTAAGGATACTTACTAATTTTGTTTTCCAACGCTGTCCTAAAGTTTCAATCCTCTATGGTTGTTTTTATCCTTCCTTCTTTCCTGTCCAAGTAATTATCGTTCGGACTACCGGCTGCGCCAAAGTTATAATGCAATTTTATGTATTGCTAATTACCGGAGTCGTATCTGCAAGTAAAATAGAAAATTCCCTAGTGAGTATACTAACTTGTATCCAAAAGTAGGATCCCCTGTAATTCCGTAAATAGAGAACACTGGTCACTTTAGTTGCTGTGAACAAACTCTGTTTTATTTTAAAACTTACATATCTTAACACCTCGCTCAATAAAAATTACACTAACAATTCATACTTAATATTTATACATGATTACAATAACAAAACTTATTCTACCTAATTTAACTTTGTTGAGCAAATTTAGTGGGGCGAAATGTTTTCCGGGTTGCACAAGTTGGCTTTTGCTTTGGGTGTTGTTGTTGCATTTAAGTGCATGGTGTTCTCATTCTTGTTAATTTTTAACAAGCAGAATTTGCCCATTGTAACATAAATGACCAACAAAACGACAACAGCCCGCAAGTATGCTGCACTTTTGCAACAATAAATTACTATTATTGGCTAAATTGCTTTATTCAATAATGCAATTTTTAATGTTTATCGATTGATGTTAATCATCATCCTAAAAGTATATGTATATAATACGTTATTTATGTTAATAACATATTATATTGTGCGGTAAAAACCCAAAACAAAACTGTACCCTGAAGAGGTTGCCAAGCAGCGACGAAACGTCGGCTAAGTATTTAAAAACATAGTACCAAAAAGCTTATTAATGTTAATGTTAAAACAAATTAACTAAATTGGTCTACAAATATTTCTATTATTATAAAAACAAAAAAATTTTTTTTTTAAGAAATTGAATTAATATATAAATCCATTTTGTAATTTCAAAAGCTACTAATAATCTTGAAAAAGCGTTAATACAAAATAATAAATTAAGCAGAAAATTGCAGGACTAAATATTTAAAAATAAAAATCAATGATATTTGTGTCGAAAAAAACTAAAAGTGATTATAATTTAAAAGTTAAATTTGAAGTTAATTTTGGAAAATTAGCAAACATTTTAAGAAAATAAAAGAAATTAAAAATAAAATGGATTTAGATATATCTAATATTTGGATGGAATAAGATTTACAAAAAATGGCTCATTACGACATATTGGTAGCAGGAAAAAACCTACAAATATCCAAGGGAATATATTCGAATTTAGAAGATTTTGTTGTTCAGACGAAATTTTTACATGACATCTTCAGAGATGAAAACAAATCAATTAAGTACGTCTATAATTTCAAATTAACGGCACAAGTCCGTAGTATTTTGGGTCGATTAGACCCCAAAAAATTATTAGAAGATATAATGATAATAATAAGAATAATCAGAAAAACGAAATTGGCCAGTTTACATAAACTGTTGCCCAAAGAAAAAAAAATCAATTTACAAAATTTCCAAAAACATAAACAATTCCAAAAACAATAATATGTTCAAATAACAACGAAAACTTTAATTTTCTTAGACACAGGGGCGGACGTTTCCATTTGTAAAAATTAAAAATTTACAAAACATTAGTACAGGAAATATATCACGCATAACCGATGAAACAATAGAATGCATTGGTATAGTAAATCTTAATTTAACGTTTAAGAATACCAAATTCAACACCATTTTCATATGGTAGATAACGATTTTCCAATCGTAGCCGATGGAATAATAGGGCGCGACATTCTATAAATATATGAATCGATCTAAGTTAATTGTTCCGATTAACATAGAAGTTAATAACGATAGCATGGTCCCAAATAATGAATCATTGAAAGCAATGATTCCAACTGCAAATGAGCAAATAGGAAATATCCTAGCTATAACCACAAGCAAAAATAACCGAAACTGTAAGAATAATAATAACAATGACTGCCTTCCTGGCAAAAATTGGGTTCTTTCCTCATAGAAATTTGGAAATATATAGCAATAATCCATTGAACACATCATTGTATTTGGAGAAACTATCACCCAAAATTGAGGTTAAAGATAATGAAGTATTTATTAGATGTAGTGATAAGCCACTGAGCACTCCGTTGACTTTGGAGAATCCTATCATCAGAAATGCTCTCATTAGGAGTTCAGAAGCAAAGATTAAAGATAATGAAGTATTGGTTAGTGATAATCCACTGAGCACACCGCTGACTTTGGAGAAACTGTCATCAAAAATGCTCTCATTAGGAGTTCAGAAGCTCGCATTAACGAACACAGATATATTAATTTGAATCGAAATAATAAAAATTTAAGAATTTTAATATATACCGAACCCGAAAGAATATTAAATAAAGATAAGCAATATAAACTTATTCATGAATACCATAATTCGACCCACGGAGGTCATATGGTTATACGAAAAACAATTTTAAAACTTAAACAGAAATACGTATGGAAAAATATGAGTAAAATGATTAAAGAGTACTCAATGAATTCCTTTTAAATTTTTGTAAAAGTTATGAATGGGATTATTGGATCCCATACTTTTCCTTTGAATATGACACAACACTGCATGTCAATACCAATTACACGCCATATGAGCTAGTTTTTGGAAAACTAAAGTAGGTAGACATACATAATTCTATCATATAAGCCAATCTATAACACTGATAATTATGTACTAGAAATAAAATAAAGATTAAAATTCTCTTTAAACAAAGCTAAAGAATTTATCGAGACCGTCAAAAAGAACGGAACACTGCAAAATGCCAAATCAAATCCAATAAATTTATAAATTGAAGGTTTTGTTTTATAAAAAAAAAATGAACTGCCATATCTTGGCCTATATAAAGTTAAAGAAACAAAAGGTGTCAACACTGTGTTACATTTAGGAAACAAACGAAAAGAATATCACAATAACATGCTAAAAAAATATGAATCGTTAAATATTGAAAAAAGGCCAAAATATGCATGCAAATATGCACGAAAAAACTCCAAATATGCTCAAAAATATGCACGTAAAAATACAAGAAAATATAAAAGAATCATAAAGAAAACAGTGAAAATATGTTGGCAAGGACGGTTATTTATTTTTTGTAATCAGTAAATGTTATTATTTCAGTATTTACATGTGTTATTTGAATACATTTGCAGTCCGATATTAAATTTACAACAGATCGTTGTTGCATGTCAAAACAAGGTGTTGCTTGAGATTTTCAAACGTAAAAAATCGTCGCTTCTCGCTTAAAACTGACTTGTAGATTGAAAAGGAACGTTCTACATCCACTGACGTTACAACGAATGAGCGATTTCGTACGGCGTCAATGATGCTATGTATTCATTACTTGAAACGTTGTAGCCCTCATTTTGTACATCTCCATTCAAAATATTTTTGATGTGAACCAAAACATTCTAGTTTACATAACGAGTTAAAATGTCTTCAAACTTATTGTAAAAATATTTGTTATCCATTGACTTTAAGATCGAGCGAACTTATTCATATACAGAGGCTCACAGCTTATTTCATGCAGTGCATACTTTTAATTTCAATGCTCTGTAACTTTCGAACTAATTGGAATATAAATACCATTTGAAAGAACAAAAATTGTAGTTTTAAAAAAATGTTTATTTATTGTAAAAAAATATTACCTGGAATTTTTATAATAGAAAATCGAAAAATACTACTGAATTTCATGGCACAGCTTATTTCATGCAGACATGAATAAATTGAAAAAACATTGTTTAAAGTATTGATTTTGAAACTCTAAATATGTAGTGTGGTAGCCTCTTTGGTCAACTACAGATGACTTTGTCTATTTGTCGGTGACTTTTTTTGTAATATTTTAGTGCATTTTTGGTAAAATTTTTTAATTTATGTTGTCTACTAATGTTCATTTAGTGCCTGTGTTATAATTGTAATTTAAAAATTTGTTTTTTTGCTTGAAAAATTGTAATAATTAATTAAAATTTTTCTATTAATTTTAAAGCAAAGCAATAGTTGCTTGCATTGCTGCTGCTTAAGCGCGCATTAATTTTTCTGTTCCTCTTTGTGCTTTGTTTGTTTACAATAATCTATTTAACTTACGTTGCTTTTTTGTTGTTGCTTTGTAATAGTGACTATATTTTGTAAACATTAACACATTGTTTCATCTGTTTGCTAAAATATTTCAACTTTTGTAACCAAAAAAAAAAAATTTTTGATTTCTTAAATATTTATTTTTTGATATTTTCTTTTGCTTTTTTTACATTTTTTTTTTTATTAAATATGAACTAATTTTCTTCTGATAACTTGCTAGCTTGTTCCTTAGGAGATCTATGCAAAAGTCAGAATATCTTGAATTCCATATTTCCTTGTTCAGGGCCGTGTGAGCAGATGTTTCACGCGACTTGTGCAAACTTGATCACCACAGTAACAGAATTTTTATGTTCTGACCATTCGGGTCTGCAATTGTACTGTCCATCCTATAGAGCCCTTTCCTCGTCGATTTTCTTCGACAAAATAAAACAATTTGGGGATAATTTAAACAATCTAAATACTAATTTTAGAGATATTTTAAGCAATTATCTTGTCTTAAGTCCCCAAAATGAAAACAATTTTAATGAAACCATTTCATCTAACGACAGTTTGCCATCCAATGATACTATAATTGATGTCCCTACCGCTTCTGCATCCACTCCCTCGGCTTCAAATGGCACCAAACAAGCTAATTCCCTTAGGAAGAAAATAAAACCAAAGAAGAAGACCAAGCCAACTAAAAAACCGAACTGCAAAGCCAACATCCCTGAAAGAGTTTCGCCAAATCCTCCCCTAGAAACTTTACCTGAAGCATTTAATGCCACTAATCTTACTCCAGTAGATAATAGTCCCCTTGCTATAAGATCTACTGTTCCTATTTTTTTGAAAGCTATGCCTAAACCTAGATCCATTTTTATCTTCCGTTTACACCCTGACACAATAGCTGATACTGTAAGAGAATTCATAAGGCAACAAAATGTCATTCCTGCTGACGCTTTTATTTCCTGTAGGAAAATCGGTAACAAACCTACATATTCATTTCTTGAAATTACAGTGGCTTCCTGTCATTTTGCTGCTGTTTATAATTCGTAGATGTGGGTTGATAATATCTTTAAGTCTGAGTTTCAATCTAAAAAAAACAAGGCTGTACGTCCGTTCTGGACCAAAAAATTAAATCGTTTATCCCTTTACTACCAAAATGTAAGTGGTATGCGTTCAAAAGCGCATGACATTTTTTTATCTACTCAGAACTTTTCTGAAGATATTATAATTTTTACTGAGACGTGGCTTAACAGCTCTTTTCTCAATCAGCAACTGTTTGATAATAGCTTTAATGTTTTTAGAAGGGACAGATATGTGGACTACTCGTCTACTGTTGGAGGGGGTATATTATTTGCTATAAAAAATAGTCAAACTAGTTCTTTAATTGATATTCCCTGCGCTGCTAGTTTTGAAGTTTTATGTGTTAAGGTAATTTTTTCTAAGTCCAATTTGTAGATCCTTAACGCCTACATTCCTCCCAATAGTAGCACAGAAGTCTACGAGCATCTTTCGAGGGCCGTAGAATTTGTCATAGATAAACTTTATACCAATGACGATATTTTATTGTTAGGTGACTTTAATTTGCCTGACTTAAAATGGAATATTTCGGACAACGGTACATATTATTTTGTATATAGTCCTATAACTCGACAATAACAAATTTTTGTTGACGAAATCCTGTCTAATTTACAACAAGTTAGTTGTATTAAAAATTCCTACAATCGACAACTGGACTTAGTCTTTACTATAGACAGTACACGGAAAAAACGAAACTCGAAATTATTGTAAATATTAATCAAAATTTAAG
The DNA here is from genome assembly GCA_963662105.1 of Meiosimyza platycephala. Taxonomy (NCBI): domain Eukaryota; kingdom Metazoa; phylum Arthropoda; class Insecta; order Diptera; family Lauxaniidae; genus Meiosimyza; species Meiosimyza platycephala. The sequence goes on from OY759208.1 coordinate 63,446,987, forward strand.
AAAATTTAGTAGGTAATTTAGTAATTTAGAAACGGTTCGAGTGTCTATTAAAAATTACTAAGCATAATATAAAAATTGCATCAAGCATTATAATTACAATTATAATTATTATAATTTTTTGAATGCAAGTTTTTAATTTTTACAAAGTAGATATTAAAATGTCTGCAATAATTTATTATATTTTAAAAGGGCTGTACTATTTTTTAAAAAGTACATTATAAAGTTTTTATGATGAAATAATAATAACTGAAATTGATTTTTAAAATTTTTTGTGTGCTGAACAATATTGGGACGGCCAGCGAGTTTCCGTTGCCGCTTTCCCGACACCCCCAATTCTTTTCAACACATTACTTCTAAGCCAATTAGTAAGAGTTTGGCAAGCCTTATATACTTATTTTTTTGTATGAACATGTTAAGAACTCAAACAGAGTACAAATTAAAAACGAAAGAGAAATAAAATTCAATATAATAAAAATTACTAATCTGGAAATAAAATTTTATAAATTCTTTGTAAAATTTCAAAGTTTTTAGGTGATAATTAAAATGAAGAAAATAATTTTTAATATGCACTTATTAAAAAATGTAAAATGAAAATAATTACAAATTAGAATAGAATTTTTAATAATGAACTTTTATTTATTAGATTATTTAGAGTAATATTTGTTTTCAGATTTTAATTTTTATAATCTCCTATTAATTTTTAATAAAATTTGAGATAGTGTTTTTTCCTTGTAGCAATGTTGTTGTGCAAAATGCTCCTCATGCTTTATCTGCGGCTGATGCGTACGACCTATTACTATTATAAGTTATTTATTGTGAATGAGTTTCTAATCTATTAATCTATTACTAATTTAAGCCACCGTAAATAGAAATTAAGTTAACATATGTTTTATGTCAAACCTATGTTATTATTTACAAAAGAAAGGATACCGTTATTAATGTATAAAAGCAGGAACGGATCTAAATAAATCAATCAATGTTAATTCACTTAGCCCATTAATTGGCTGTCTTTTGATTTGCTTAAGCACTCTTGTAGTGCTAAGCATTTCTTTTATTTTTGTTGCTGCCGTCCTAAGCACCGGCAAACTATTTAAGTAGGTCCTAATCAAATATATAAAACAACAAACATTACAATAGAATTACTACCTTTAGATTTTTTCATAACATATGCTATTTCAACCTTTATCTTATTTATTCAAAAGAAATCATTCTGATTATAATAAGAGGCAATATACATATTATATCCAGAAATAAAGTTAACTCTTTAATTCGTTCAACTAAACGAAACTAAATTTGTAATAGGTTTAATTCTGGCTTAGACTCTAAGCAGTTATGGAAAAGTATTAAAGAGTTACTTAGGTATTGCAAAAGACAAGTCCAGTAGCGGATGTCCCTTCAGTCCTGCTGAAATGTGTACATGTTTGGCACCTCCCCCAACCCCATTTTCTTTGTCCGAAACTATATTTTTTGAATCAGAGGATGATGATAACCGTTTTTCACTTACGTGCGTTAATTCTTTTGAGGTCCTTGAGGCACTTAGGTCAGTTAAATCAGAGGCTTTAGGCACTCATCATTCCTCTTATCCTCCCTTATATAGTACATATACTCAATAGTTGTATTTTTAGTAGCCAATTTGCTGCCGTTTTGAAATCTGCCAGGGTTATCGCAATACCTAAAAAAGCTAATCCGTCAAGCCCGTCTGGTTACAGACCTATAAGTATTCTACCTTTTTTGTCTAAAGTTCTTGAAAAAGTTCTCGCCATCCAAATTCAAAATTATCTTGAAAGGAGCAAAAAGCTTAGTAAGTGGCAGTCCGGCTTTCGAAGTAAGCATAGCTGCGAGTCGACTGTCATTAAAGTAACATCCGATGTACGTTCTGCTTTGGATAGCGAAAATATTTGTATTATGGTTATGTTAGACTTCTCTAGGGCATTCAACTGTGTTGATCATTCTATCCTTTTGGAGAAGCTCAAACGGGAGTTCAATTTTTCTAGCATGTCATTAAAGCTGTTACATAATTATTTATGGGATAGAATGCTTACTATTGTTACTGAACAAGGCTCGTCTAGACCACTGACAGCTAATTGCGGCGTTCCAAAAGGATCGGTCTTAGGACCTGTTTTATTCTCACTTTTTATAAACGATTTGCCTAAAATTGTGGTCAATCGCCAAACGCAGCTATATGCTGATGACGTACTTATATATTTGTCTAGACCCATAGGACTATCTGAAGATTGTGTTGTTAGGTTAAACGAAGATTTAAGTAATATCCAGATTCCTGTTTTTATTGTTACAACTTAAATTGTTAAAAACTTTTAATGCTTATTTATAAGAATTAATATCTTGTAGCATTTAGTGAATATTATTTTTAAATAAATGACTAAATGATTAAATGAATCTTCTCTGTACGATGATGGTAATGTACAATCTTTCCCAAGTTTTGGTATCATGGTTATCAAAGAGATTTTCCATTCTTTTGGGTAATATCCGTAATGAATTATAGCATTAAAAAGTCGGGTTAAAAAGATAATGCCTGAATAAGGCAATTCATTAATCATTTTGGGAGTGATGTTATCACACCCTGGGGCTTTTTTAGGACACATTTCATGAACTAAACTGATTAAGTTGCTGCTGTGGGAACTCATTTGGATAGTATTGTTATTTATTGGCAGTTGGGGCGGCATGAAACCTTGAATGTTCGTATTTGGTTGAAAAATTGTACTAAAGAGAATTTCAAAAGCCGTGGGAGTCTCTAATCGGTGATTCATTTTCAGTGGGGGCTCTTATTTTTTTGCTGGTTTTCCACAAGGATTTTTTCCCATTAGCATTGGGGGCAAGTTTCGAGACATACTTTTGCTGCTCCAAGTTTTCTTCGTTTTTTAGCGCAGACCTAAGTTTATGTGTAGCAATTTTTAGGATTGCTTTAGAAGCTGGGGATCTATGGAACTGCCACTCTCGCCTTAACCTACGCTTTTCGCCTTAACCTAGGATTTCGATTTCACTGTTAGTATGGAAACGGCTTTTTGTATTTTTCACTGCCTGATCAGAAGTTGAGTGCTCTGCTACTGAATATAGTATTGAGGTAAAAACAGCAACAGCATCGTGAATATGCTCGTTGTGTTCTATCGAATAGTTTGAGTGGATGTGTGAGCTTATGTATTTTTTGTACTTAAGCCAATTGGTCTTATGTGATGTTAGTCTCATAGAAGGCTTAAGATCAGCTGATTTTTCTAGAAGGCAAAAAATTATTGGAGAATGATCAGAGAGCTCATACTTTGTCTCGGCTGTTAATAAGGATCTATCGATACCTCTTGTGATAGCGAAATCAATGAGGTCTGGGATTTTTCTTCGATCGGCTGGCCAATATGTTGGTTGACCAGGTGAAGCATAGTCGAACGTGGTGCGATGTCTCATTAACATGTTATATAACTGTTTGCCTTTAGGGTTTATAAGACGAAATCCCCAGTATGTATGTTTGGAGTTATAGTCTCCAGCAGCTAAGAATCTAATTCCCAAGGAATCGAAAAATTCTTTGAATTTTTCCTCACTGATTGCGAATCGAGGTGGGCAATAGACTGCCGAAACAGTAAGTTTTTTGGAATGGCTTTGTAGGCAAATAGAGGAAGCCTGGAGAAAATTTTCTGAAAAGGGTTCTAAGCAGTAGTGTTTAAGGCGATTTCGAATTAAAATTCCTGTGCCCCCGTGAGCTTTGCTATCAGGATGATTGGTTTTGTAAAATTTATATCCTGGAATATGAAAATTTTGCTTGTCTGTTAGATGAGTCTCTGAATATCTCCTTATTATGAATATATCAATATTTCCTTGAGTTAAATAATGAAAAATTTCATTTTTATTTTGGCTGATGCCGTTTGCATTCCAAACAAAAATTTTTAGCTTATTTATTTTTGCGCAATCAAAATTTTGAGTATTTGGTTTTTGGTTTTAACTAGATCTTGTAGAGTTGGTTGCATTGAAATCATAAATTGATTCAAGGTTTGAGTCCAAGCCATTTTGTTGAGAATTTGTTGCTCTTGATTTGAGCGCACTTGCATATGAAATAGTTGGATTTACTGGATATGCATTGCTTTGTTGCTGGACAAAGTTATGGGTAGCAAAATATTTTGATTTGGGTTTCGGTTTACTTGCCTTTTTTCAGAGATCTTATCCTTAAGCTCTTTATAAATAGGACAACCCCTGTAGTTAGCAGTGTGAGCCCCTTGACAGTTAGCGCACTCTTTTAAATTAATATCTTTTTTCAACATGGAATTGCATTTATAAATGTGGTGAAGTCCTCCACAAGCAACACATACAGATTTGAGGGTACAGTAAGCTTTTGTGTGCCCTTACTCTTGGCAGTTAGTACACTGTACCGGACCGTTCCGTTTATGGGGTTCCTCTACTACCACACAACGGTGAAGCAAGAATTCTAGTTTATAAATAGGGTGAACCTCATTATTTTTTAATTTAGTTGAATCAGGATGAAGGTCAACCTTAAACATAGGTTGAGGAACCTTATCCTTGTTAACTATATTTATTATTGTTTTAGCGCTGAAATTTTTGAGCTCCAAAGCTTCTTTGATTTCAGCAGGGATTCATTTCCCTTAATGACAACAGTAATACCTTTACTGCTTTTAAGCTGGTATGTATAATAAGATTTTTTATTGTCGTTAAATTTTTTGGCAACAATGCGGAAATAATCCTCACTTTTAACTTGAATCTTCGCTTCATGAAGATTACCTCTAGTTAAGGGGACAATGAAAAAGATATCTTTCCCTATAAGATGTGTCAGCTTTGTTACCAATGCATTTGAACTTCGCTCACGCAAATAAATTGCAGGCGGTTTAAAAGTTTTGGGTGGTTCACTAGCGTTGTTTTCGTTAAGTTCGCTTAACGCTGCAAATCGATTGCTAGATAAAATATTTGAAGGTGTTGTTAATTTGTTAGTTTTGTTTAACTTTGACATTCCCATATTCCCTTTTTGAGGGCTGAGCTTTCTCTTTGAGTTCAAATTTATATAACGATCTATACCGGTTTGAACTTTTTTATTTTCTTCGGTTGCACGTGCTTTAGGAATAGCGCCGGTAGAAGTTAGTTGTAATGCTGAGACGTTATTTACCATCTGCGTTGAATAGCCATTTTCCTTCATTTTTCCAGCTTCTTGCCTTTTCTGTTGCTGCTGTTCTTGTGGCTGTTGTTGTTTTAATATCTGTTTTTGTTGTGGAAACTATTAATGTTGTATCAACTGTTGTTGTTTCTGTGGTAGCGGTCTTTGGCTCCCTCCGGATGGAGGGGAGCGGCCCAAAGTCATTATGTAATAATAATACTTAATGATATTAGTTTATTATATGTAATACAAAATAATAGGAATTTTTTAGTTCCAGTACCCAATACTATGTGATATAAACAGAGACTTTTTTATTAGCCACTACTAGCATCCACACAATTTGTTGCCAACTTTTAGGGTCTGTCAGAAAAATATTGATTTCCCTGGCTTTGCCTGGAGCTTTTATCCCACAGACTACCAGCTGTTTGACGGAACGCCAACTCAATATTCCACTAAGTTTGTTGTTGGATCTTGAAAGTAGAAATTACCTGCTTGTTTGCTATTTTAGCACCACAGAATCAGCTAACTTTCAGCTTTTCTGCCAACCACAGAGTCTCCGCGGACGATAAGTTACCGAAATTAAAATTACAAAATTTTTTTTCGCGAATTCGGAATTTTTCGCACTATTTATAATTGGGAGTTATTTAAAAGAGCGCACAATGATACAACCTCTCTGATAAGACAAGAAAAACGTACATATTTCTGCTCTAAATTAAATGAAAAACTCACTCCCAAGCAGTTATGGCAAAATCTGCACAATTTTAAAATTTATTGTAAAAATGTTAATGTCTGTAACTTAGACCCTGAGGAGTTGAATACTTTTTTCCCGACTGGTGTAAATATGACTTCTTCTGAAACAGCAACAAATACCACTTTGTTGGATAATCCAAATCACCTTCAAGAAAACATGTTCTACTTTAAGGCAGTTAATGAACAGGACGTAGTCGTTTCAATTAGGCATATCAGCTCAAATGCTGTAGGAAATGATGGTATACCCATAAAGTTTATTAAAATTATTTTACCCTTTATCTTATCACCACTAACGCATATAATTAATTATTGCCTCACTAGCTCCCGCTTTTCTTCTTCGTGGAAAATTGCTGCTGTCCTTCCGATTGCCAAGACTGCCTCTGCCTCTGTTCCGAATGACTTTAGGCCCGTAAGCATCTTACCAGCTCTGTGTTAGAAAATTATATTTGATAAAATATCTTATTATCTACAAAACATTCACTTTTATCGCCCTATCAGTCTGGTTTCCGAAGTGGTCACTGCTGTCAAACTGCAGTGATGAAAATAGCAGATTATATTCGCATTCAATTTGACCAGGATAACTTAACCTTTCATTGCCTACTAGACAAAGTCGATTTCTGCCTTTCTCTTAGTTAAGACGTGTCTCTCTATCGCGAAAACTCTAATGCGGTAGTGAGATGTTCTTAATAGTAAAATTACTAAGTGAAGAAAAAATCAAATTTCAAAATAAAACAAAAATCAAAACTTGTCGAGTGCCGTGTTGCTCACTTTCATTAAAATAAAACTACTTCATCAAAAATAAAACTACTTTGTTAATTCTACTCTCAAAAACTTTCAAAATGATTTGTTCTGCGTGCAATAAAAAAATTTCTCGCGGTAATCCATCTAACCTTAGCTGCGTTGTTTACTTGAACTTTTTTCATGGCCCATGTATCTTTGCCGACAAGAACTTGCGTCCGAAATCCGGTAAATTTCGTTGTGAAAAATGTTCTCAGACCCATCGGAATTATAATTCTACCACCTCTCTTTCATCATCTTTTGTGAGAGCTAATCAAAAAAATAATTTAAATATAACAAACAACAATGCATTAAAAACTACCACTGCCAACAACAATGCTGGTATCAATTCGTCGTCGATTTCACCACCTACAACTATACAAATTACTATACCAACAACTGCATCGTCTTCTATGGGCAGGTCAATGACCATAACGATGTCACCTTGCAAATGCTCTATCTGGAAATTTTGTGTCTTAAAAGCATCAACTCAAAAATTCGCGACAACTTTAAGTTACTGTAACTTGAAAATCGATCTCTTCAAAACAAAGTATGTACGCTTGAAAGTATAATCAGTAAACTTGTGCAAGAGAAATTGGGAAACACAGTAGAAATTGTTGGCATACCGAACGTCAACAAAGAAAATGCACGTGAGCTCACCAAAAAATTATTTCACGATGTTCTTAATGTTGATGTTTCTTATGAGCAAATCGTCAACTGCTTCGTCTCTAATCCCGACACTGAGAATAATGCAGCTGCCTACGATAACTCGAACAACAACAACAACAACGACGTAATTGGTAGCGGAAGCAACTACAATAGATCAAACATAAAATCAGTTGTTAAGTTACAATTCTCTTCTCTTAGCGCGAAGAAAACTGTAATGTTAAGATAAAAAGAGAACTACAATAACTTAATTGCAGCTGTTTTTGATAAAAACAATAATAATAAAATTTTTATTAACCTACCTACCGATAATAAAAATTTTATTATTTTTGTTTTTATCAAAAACAGCTGCAATTAAGCAGGGTGCTTTTTGCAGCAAGAAAACTGAAGCTAAGTAGGAAACAATTTTAAATTTGTTTGGTATAATGACTTTCGCATTCTTTTGAGAAAGACAGCTAAAGACAGGGTTGTTGTTGTTAGATCAATTGATGAACTCAACGAACTAAGTGATTCGTAAAATTTAAACAATGGATTTTTTAAACGATGATCTTATTAACAACAACCTTACTTTTGACATTATTAGAGATGTTTCTGATATTTCTTTTACTTCCAATGAAGATAATTCTATCATTATTTTACATCAAAATATAAGAAGCATGAGGCAAAACTTCAACTTATTGCTTTCAAATTTGAATGCTTTTCATAGATTTCCTTATTTTATTTTTCTTTCTGAAATTTGGATTTACTCTTCTGAGATGAATCATTTTAGTGTACCAGGATATGATTTTTTGCGTTTTCTAATGACACTTATTGTTCGGGAGGTGTTGGCGTTTTTGCAAAATCTAGTTTTAACTGTTGTACGTCTGAGTTACATCTTAGCACTGCGGATACAATTAGGGTAACGTGTGAAATTAACAAAGTTTCGTTCACTTTTGTTTGTTTTTATATACTTCACTCTCATTCGATAAATAAATTCTTGAATGAGCTTAGCAATTTTCTTTCAAACGAAAAAGCAAATAATTTACTGCTCATAGGAGACTTTAATTTGGATATCCTTCAGGATTGTGATAATGTTGATATGTATTCTGCCCTTTTAGCTGAGCATGGTCTATTTTTACCTTTGAATAAACCGACAAGGTATAAATCTGGATCCTGTCTTGACCATGTATTTGGTGCCTTTTAAAAGTGTCAATATTGACTTTAATATATCTGATCATTGTATGTCTGGTCTTATTATCGATAATGTAAGATAAACCATCACCAAATCAATTCTTCCATAAGAAAGTTAATTATACGGATCTAAATAAATATTTGCTCTTTGAGGACTGGAGCGGCGTATTTTGAACTAATGATGTGACTTCAGCATACTCCAATTTTGAAGAAATTTTTAAACTTTATATGAATGAAGTCGCCTATTTTGTTCCAATTGCAAATTCGAAATATAGGAAACTTAAGCCATGGATCAGCAGAAATCTGGTGAAAAAAATTTACCTAAAACAAAAACTAAAATGTTTCAAACACCCCAATAATTTACAGTTATAAACTCGGCATGATAAATTAGCTAAACAAATTAAACTTGACATTCCAAAAGTTCGTGAAAATTATTATAAAACAAAATTTTGGAACTGCAACGGTGATTTAAAAAACGAATGGCAACTTTTGAATAATTTATGTGGTAGATCTTCAAAAAACTCTTCTCCTATTAGCTTGATTATTGACTCCAATACCATTTCCGATAACACCACAGCTGCTGACATATTTAATAATTACTTTGCGTCAATTGGTTCATTTCCTAATGTTCAGTTACACCCTAGTTTTTATGATTGCCCACCATTAAAAACTGATACTATGGCTTCTCACAGCTTTTTTTTATGCTATTTCGGCATCTGAATTATTAAAAATTATTCAGTATTATTAAAAATTATTCAGTCTCTTGACAATTCTAGATCTTGTGGTGTGGATAGTGTGTCGAATATTTTACTGAAAAGCGTTGCTTATAATATTGTAGATATACTTGCTTACCTTTTCAATAAAAGTATTATGACAAGAATTTTTCCTGACCAGCTAAAAAGTGCAATAATTACTCCCCTTTTCAAAAAGGGTAATAGCAAAGAGTAAAAAAAAGTAAACTACAGACAAATCTCTTTACTGCCTAGTATTGCAAAAATTTTTGAAAAAGTAGTTAGAAAGCGAGTCGCTTCTTTTTCACTCGCTCGAATTTTTTTAGTACAAATCAGTTCGGCTTTAGAGAAAATCTATCCACTGAAGATGCACTGCTCGATTTTTGCTCTAACTTACAAAAAGGCTTGGATGATACAAAGTTCTGTGCAAGTCTTTTTGTGGATATATATAATAATTAACTTTTTTTTTATAAATAATTGCAAGGTGTAGTTTTTGTAAATTAATTTTATATACATCTCATTTTCCTAGGGTTTTTGAGATGTCAAAAGTGAGGACCTTTTTTTTTTAGTTATTGAGAAAATTTTACAAAAATTTCGTACATTTTAGTAAAATTGGATGTTCAAGCCAAAAAAGTACATTCGGCCTCTAAAAAGTACATTTCAAGTCTAGATTCAGTACATTTTCACAAAACCTAAATGCCATCAATGTGGGTGTTCCTCAAGGGTCAGTCCTTGGGCCCATTTTATTTTTTATATATATTAAGTCTATTTTTTTGCAAGATTTTAAAGGTAAAGCAAAAGCGTTTGCTGATGATCTCGGCATAACCCATGTTTGCAATTCAATTCTTGACCTGCCAGTTGAGTTAAACCACGATTTCGATGTTTTAAGGAAATGGTTTTCACAACATAAACTCCTAGTAAGCAGTAAGACATCGCAAGCCCTGCCTCAACATGAAATAATTTTTCATGACCCTAGTTGTCTTAAATATAAAATGTCTTCATCACTCACTCCCTTATGACCCTAATGTTGTATGTACAATATTAATTGAAAAACAGTCAGAGTTGTTTTTCAATTAATATTGTACCTTCTTTTAAATATTTAGGTATTTTAATAGACAAAAATTTGAATTGGCGTGAGCACACAAACAGCCTTAAATTGTATTTTCGAAATGTTGTGAGAAATTTTTATAATATCAAAAAGCTTTGTCCCAGAAGTGTCTTAAAATCATTTTACTTTGGTTTATTTCACTCAAAACTAAATTACGGAATTTCTTGCTGGGGTGGAGCCTATGAAAATAGAACTAGACCTTTGCTGATTTTGCAGAAATCTATAATTAAAAAACTTTGCAGCAGAATTCGCTCGACACATTCAATTGGAATTTTCAGAACCTTAAAAATTGTTCTTCTTCGTCATCTTTTCTACTTTAAAGTTTTAAAAATTTTGTTCATGAGGTGCGGTTACCTGTGCATCAGGCTATCGGACAGATACCGTCCGCGACATATTTATACTATGAATGTACCAATGTTTCGGACAACAGGTTATCGCAACTCATTTCCTATACTATCGTATGTACTTTTCAATAGACTCCCGGAATCTTTGAAAATGCTTCGTAACTTAAGAACCTTCTAATCGTCTTCTGGAACAAATTAGTTTTAGAATTAGTTCATAAAATTTCAGATTTGGTAGGAAAAATTAATATGGTTTTTTTATGTTAAGTTATGAAAATTTTATTCAAAATGATTTTGTTATTTTATTTTCAATGAATAAAAAACAATTCATATATTTTTAAGTTTAATAAAAAGCCTTAATTCCTCAAATCTTTCTTCATTTTTGGATGATAGTTTTTTTCATGAAAATTCAGTTTTCTTTTTGGAATTTTCAGTTTTTTTTAAGAAAAATCTGGTAACTGTTTATTAATAAAAATATAAATATACATACATGGGTCAGAATACGTGAACCCGACCGCCTTGAAATGTTTTTCTAAAAATTTTACATAAATTTTTTTTTCCAATATTATTGCCAATTAAAATTTTCATTACCTTTTTCTTAAAAATGATGTAAGTTTTGAACAGCTTAACTGATCGTGAGGAAATTTTTCAACTTCGGTAGGTAATAAGTTGAACTTATGTATTCAAAAAAAATTTGCAAACATTTTGCATTTTTGTTGTTTATTAGCAATTCAATTTTAATGATGTGCCCCGCCACGAGAAAATCTGAAAAAAATTACAGAGATGCATTGAACCCTCCCAAATAAGAATTCGTTAAAAAATCGTGGAGCCTCAATTATTATGGACGGTATAATTATTATAATGGTACCGCACGGACGAAAAAAATTTTAAAAATTTTTTATATTGTTTTGCAAAACATCACTACTCAACAAGAAAAATTGCTACCATTCGTATAGGAAAATTTGCTGCTGAATCCGAAAATCATAATGTTTTTGCTGGATCAGGTCTGGTTTTCGAGATAAACGGCAACAACAAAAACATGCACTGTCCCGGGAGGTAACGCCATATAGGCTCAATTAAAAACGTTATTTTACATGATATTCCAAAAGTAGAGACCACGACATAAATTTTAGTCTAATATATGTATGTCACAACAGCACAACGTATTCTGACCCACATATTTATATTAAAAAACATGTTTTTATAAATGAGAATTATAAAATGAAATATAATTTTCTTATAGTTTAATATACATAAATATCTATGGTTCAGTTGCCAAATCAATTAACTATACTTTTTTGCAGAGTTCGTAGAGCACTCAAAACACGCTTTTGCTCATTTTACTTATCTTTCTTTCATTTTAAAACTCAAGAGCGCAAGCAAATCAGCATTCACTCTATTAGAACTCCACGTTTGTATTCATCACTCCTTTATTTCTTCGCTGATAAATAAAAAACGAGTGAACATCGTGTTGATGCGTCTCGTTTTATTTTCATCCCTTTCGAGTTTATCAATGATAAACTCGTTTTGTGATGATGTGAAAAGTGAGGAGCAAAATTCTTATCGCTCGTGAGTATTCAAATGATAAATTCATTTGACGATTTTTGTATTTCGTTCAGAATGTTTGAAGTTGACTGAAAATAAATGTAACGTTTTGACTTAAAAGTGTAAATAAAATATAATTTACCGTTAGAGTAGATAGAAACAAAAAAAAAAAATTGAAAAGAATTGAGCCAGCAAAAAGAAGAGTTTTTCAAATTTCTTATCACGAGCGCTCAATGCAGCATTGTTATTGTTGAATTGAATTTATCATTGCAAAAATATATGAGTGAGAAGTATGGGCGAGTAAAAAAAAGTATGTATCTCTCATTGAGTTTTTTTGAAGATCATATTCAGTGAGCAACAAATATGAAAGAGAAAAAAGTAACAGTTTGTTCGCTCAAGATATTAAGCGATTGAGCGCTCCTTATTTTTTTCTCATAAATGAAAAATTCAAAATTGAATACTCTTGAATTGAATTGTATTGAGGATGAGGAGTGAAATATTTCTCCTCAATGATGAGTTTTTACGAACTCTGCTTTTTTGCCAATTCATTTAATGTTGTATCAACTGATTTCAAATAAAACTATCGACACTATCGATAGTTATCGATGGTTTGTCGAAAACTATCGTTCACTATCGATAGTGCTGACTATCGATAGTTTCCGAAATCTACTTCAGTTTCTCTTCTTTTCTTTTTTTTTTTTCTTTTAATTTCAAAATTTTTTGTTTAGTCATTTTTAATTCAACAGCACTCAACATTAATTTATGATACTATTATATATGACATTTTGTTTTTAATTTGAATTTATGTTTTGCATCGACGTGACATTAATTACTGTATTTTTTTATACAAACAATGTATCATGCCATTCTTCATTAAGGGGGCAGGTCCAGTCATGATTTTTGATCTATCGATTTTTTTTTTTTTGCATTTTCTTAAAGTATAATATCTTAAAAATATATCCTCAAAATTTGAAGTCAATCCGACAATTATTTTGGAGTTATTAGGCAATAACCAAAGGGCTCTCGGTGGTAAGAGTACCGAGTGTAAAACTTTAAATGCGTTTTTCTCAAAACTATATTTTCGGAACCGGTGACCACTGTAACTCGAAAACAGCTGGATAGATTTCAATGAAACTTACACAACATAAAAATCTAGTGCCTGATCGAAGGATTTTTTGTTTCTTAAAAATCTTTTCGAAAGCTTTCGACTGTATCAAACATTCCTTATTATGCAACAAACTGCGATCATTTTTTAATTTCAGTGATAGCGCTATTAGGCTTATAGGTAATTATTTAAGTGAAAGACAACAAGTTCATGTGAATGGATCTACATCTTCACGTAAATTGATCGCTTAAGGTGTCCCTCAGGGTTCGTTACTTGGCCCACTGTTGTTCTCTGTATACTTAAATGATATATTCTCAGTTTGAAAATTCTGTACTGTCCTTGCCTATGCGGATGACATCCAGTTATACCTCTCGCAACCAATAGGTCTTGTTGAGGATCTAACATAAAGGATTAATGCTGATCTTCATGCTATTAATAAATGAACTGCTGACAACCCTTGCAAATCGAAAGTGATTCCGATTGCCAAGAGTGTGCAGGGCCTGATTTAGGCGTCTGACCGCCCTAGGCTAACTATGAATATGCGCCGAGCAAAAAAAAAATAAGGTCCTAACTTTCAAAAAAAATTCTTTCACAATAGATCTTCGAAAATTCCCATCTATTTTGTAGCTTCGATTTTAAACGAATAAAAATTGTAACTTTCCAGTCTCTAATGTGTCAGTTAATAACATCTGAATAATCTAAAATAAAAATTACAGTGTCAGATTGTAATTCCTGAATTACAATTTAAAATTTAATAAGTAAAATACTTGCGACAATTGCTCTATTATATATAGAGAATGTTACAGTCATGTTCGAAATAATAAGAACAACTTAGATGAAAATCGAATTCGTCGTACAAAATTTTTATAATATCGATTTTGATTGTAATAACTAAACACATGTTAAGGTTTTAAAAAATGGAAAAAGTGATGACCAAATGCATCTACATTTGTTCTTGCAATATTGTTGCATTAGGTCTAAAATAAGCTTTTTGAAAAAATAAGAACATAATCATGTTGGCAGCACGTTTACTTGGCATAGAGGAGGGATTCCCAAATTTTAAATGCAAGCGTATCATGTGTATTTGTGCGGTTAATTTTGACTGCAATTTAAAATATTCAGTGTGCAAAAATTTGAAAAAAATCTCATGAAAATGGGATGAAGACAACATTGTTCTATTAATAAAGAAAATTAATAAAAAATTGCTCAGCGATGGCAAAGCCTTTGCATTCATAAAACAATTTCTTGGTGTTTCAAACGGCATATCATGCTACAAATTGGTCACCATACGCCGAAAGTAGAGGTAGACGTAAAAATCCAGCGTGAGACAGTATAAATTGATCGCAAAGATTGTTAAACAGCATCCATTTATAACCTCTACGCAATTCAGAAATGAGTTGAATCTTCCAATATCACTTCTAACATAAGAAAAGGATTCATAGGCTTTAATCTGAATCCACGAAGCCATAGGAAAGTACCGTTGTTGAAAGGTGATCATTTGTAACGGAGACTTCAGTTTGCCAGACTATTTTTGAAGGAAGCTCAGACCGTTTGGCGCAAAATATTATGGACGGATGCGACAAAAGTTGTACAGTTCGACCACGCCAGAGAAAAACAATACGTAAAGCAAGAATTCAATGTAAAGTTCCCCACTAAGGCTATTAAGCATGGCGGCCTCAAACTGATGCTGTAGGATAGTTGGCACTATGGGTGCTAGTTACTATGTTGAAAATATAATAGAAGCCGTAATGTTGCCAAACGCTGTAGAGGAAATGCCGAATGGGGGATCTTTCAGCAAGTTGACGACCCGAAGCATACCTCAGAGAAAGCAAAGGAATGGTTTCGGACCCATAATATTAATCTTCATGGTGCGTTTTAAAGATTTTAAATGAAAATCATTTGTCACCGAAAATTTTCTTTTGGATATTGTTTGTTATTTCAAAAGAAACATCTTCGCGTGAAAATGAAAATCACTTAACGTAGAGATTTTTTTTATCTCATTTTTAAAAAAATATTAAATTTTTGTTACGTTTTTAGGTACATTGTTGATAAAAAAAGGTAGGTAAATAATCATATATATATGAGCCGTTTATTTTGAAAGTGGCATAAGTCACTTTTTCAAAAAAATCGAGTTAATGGCAACACTAAATACAATTGAACGGTATCTTTTCATTTTTAAAAAATTTGCACTCAATATGTTGAGAACTATTGAGATTTCTTCGAAAGAAGTATTGGTAATTAACGGTATAACAAACATGTTTATTTTGAAAGTGGCGTAAGTCGTGGTACTCAGGAAATTAATTACGGGGCTTAGTGTGAAAGAAATAGAAATATGTGATAAGTATGTGTGAAGTATTGTTTTGAATTATTTTCAGTATTTTTAAAGAAGTTGTGATCATTGGACTTATTTTTATAAGTGCGAAAGAATAGTGCAGTTTTGTAAATTATATTATAGTGACATCTAATATAGTACACATAATTAGCATTATTTTATTAAAATTACTTTTATATGATGTTATCAGACAGCGAATCAGGTAATTTTAGTAAATCACTGCCCTTTCAAAACATCACTTCACTAAAATACGTCGGACAAAATTAATATAAGTCAGTCATTTATCTAAACTATTTATTTTGAAAGTGGCTTAAGTCACTTTACCGTAATGAAAAGTGGTGATTTTTTAATGTTTATTCGAAATTATTTATACTGAGAAAAATGTCAGTATCATGAGATAACAAATACAAGTAAATCTTCTCGAAAGTTAGCATCCATATTTTTAAACGTGTTAAAACGCAAACCCTTAAATATCTCGACTTAAAAACAAAGTGACTTATGCCACTTTCAAAATAAACGGCTCATACATATAAGAAAATTAAAATATATTTTACATAATTAATAATGAGTAGGCCAGGCGTGCACATTGGTCTAGAGCAGGGGTCGGCAAAGGATACTAACACAAACGTGTGAGTATGAGTGAGAATGAGAAAATTTCAAAGTTTGAAAGCAAAACGGAATGCAATGTACGTAAATGACAAGAAAACAGAGCATAAAAGAACATAATCTTGCTTGTTCAACAGTCGCATGCGAACTGATCTGATATTTATTATTCTCTTTTGTTGTATACTTATACAAGCAAAGTAGCTCTGCTACTCATGAGTAGCAGCGTGCCGATGGCTGGTCTAGAGTAATTTTATGCCAATTCTCTTGATTAACTTGCCACAAGCTGCTTTTCTCGCGGGTTTTCGTGCTGCTACGACCTGTTTGATTATGCCTCATAAGTTCTCTATAGAATTTAAGTCGGACCTTTGAGGTGGCCACTTCAGAATCTGGGTGGGTTGTGTGTTGAGCCAAGATTTGACAAGTCGAGATTAATGTTTTAGACCATTATCAAGCTGGAAAATCCATCTAATCGGAAAATTTTTGGTGTAATCGGTGGCCAAATGTTCCTTTAGTATATTCTTATATAAAAAATTTGAATGTGTGGGTTGCCAGGGCAACAAACAAAGCAAAAAACAAAGAAACAAACAAAAAAACATCAAAACAAGTCTTCGGTTCGCAAACGGAACACTCTTTCAAAGGCCTGAATTTTTGAAGTATGATTATTTAAAGCGATGAATCTAAGTTCAGCGTACTTGGGAGCGATGTTAGTATCTATGTGCAACATACTTCACTCAAAGAATAAATCATATTCTAAAAGTCAGTCCTTTGAAAAAGTGTTCCGTTTGCGAACCGAAGACTTGTTTTGATGATTTTTTTGTTTGTTTGTTTGTTTGTTGCCCTGGCAATCCATACAATCAAATTTTTTATATAGAAATATACTAAGGGAACATTTGGCCACCGATTACACCAAAAATTTTCCGGGGGATAGATTTGGTCATCACTTTTTCCATTTTTTAAAACCTTAATATGTGTTGAGTTGTTACAATAAAAATCGATATTATAAAATATTATTATTAAAATTTTGTACGACGATTTCAATTTTTGTTTAAGTTGTTCTTATTATTTCGAAAACGACAGTATACTCTTTCGGGTTAATTTTTGTAGATCAACAAATTCCTTATCTTTAAAAACCGTTTCAAATGGGCACATACGTCAGAAAACGTATCTTCTATATCCAAGTCATATAGTAGTTGCATCTCTTTAGCCTTGGTTTTTATAATGCTATCGTCATTTATTTCAGGTAATTTCCATAAGAAACCAAATTTTGTATTCACTTTGGCATAAATTATTTGTCGGATTTGCAACTGAAATTTTAGGCAGCGTAATATTTTTCTACAATGAAAAATCGTCTTCCTTCAAATTCTGTGTGTCCCGCTTTTACTTCATCAAAATGAAATTTTGGTTTCGTTTTTCTTCTTAAACCTTTTATGTACACAGTGAGTTCGCATCTATCGATTGCTTCTGATTCAAATTTTTCAAACTCTTTTTCGTCTCGCAACGCATTAAGATGGGTATGTATATAATAACTCATATAGAGTAACAACGTTTGATAAATCAACATAATTTGCTTGAAGCTGTGCACCAACGATTTGAAACTTGACCAGCACAGAGTTCCAAAAACACAACACTGTCATCATTTCTAGGGTTTTCATTTGGGCCTCTCTAGTTTGATCTATATTTTCACAAATGTAGTCTAATGCTGCAAGAATATGCATGTAAGAATTGTACAAAGCTTTGCTGGCGTCTACTAGGGCACTCCATCGAGTTTTCGAGAAGTTTTTTACAACTGCTGAGTTTGTATCAAGTTTTGATAGCAAAATTTGAATTCGAAATCTGAAAAAAAAATTGAAACATCAGATAAGGTTGGACCCTTAAAAATTTTTAAAAGCTCTTCATGTACTTTATTTCACTTTCATATATACTTGATTTGCCAGATCGTAATAAAAAAATGCAAATATCTCAAAAGGACGCAGTTAAGCCACAACTCTTTTTTTACAGAGTGTTACTTATATGTACAAGCTTTATTAAAATTGATACATTTTATCCCACCTCACCTACCTCACAACTTTATGCCTATGTATATTGCCAAAATGCACTTATTTTTAGTCTTACGAACAACAAACGAATTCAAATATTTCTAAACACTTTTTCACAAAACTAAAATCAAATTATATTACTCAAATACCTGAGCAAGAAGGCTCCATCAGAATTTTGTTCAAGTTTTTATTGTTAAATAAAATAAATCTTCTTCAAATTGTTAAAAAAAAATACGTTTGAAACAGTTCGCAGTCAAAGAGCAAAGAAGTGACAAATTTCAGAGTGCATCCCTGAAAAATGGTGATCAGAATTTCTAATTAAAGTCTATTGAAATGCACAATTTGAAAAATTCTTAAAATTTATTAAGAAGTTCGGAAAAGTACGTTCTTATGGGAAAAGAAAGTGACAAAATTTAATGCATTCTATAGGTCTTGTGGCTAAAACTTGAAGACTGTCAAAATCATAGGCAACGAGGCTAGAGACTCACTTTTGACAAACAAAGGAAGGAAAATTTCATGCCTCAATTGTATTTGTGCAATCCTTTACTTATAAAATATATTTCAGGACATAATTTTTTTTTCACTTGTTGAAAGATTGTGTTAAGAAGGTGCAACATAACAAAAAATCTTAATCAACGTTAATTCTCAGCGCCCTCTCGGACCTTGCGCCCTAGGCTTAAGCCTTATTAGCCTGTGGGTAAATCAGGCCCTGTTTATATGTTAGCCATGTGAATCTCGAGTTTGTAAGTAAAGCTTAAAACCTGGGGTTTATACTTAACTCTAGGCTTACGTGTGTGGATCATGTAAATACCATTGCTAGGAAAATATATGCAGCGTTAACCTACTTGAGAGATTCCAATGATTTTACACCGATAGAAATTAACGTAGACTGGTGATTCAATTAATTGTACCCCATATCTCATTCAGCCATGCTGTTTATAGTAAACTCGACTTGCAATCGCAGCACTTGCAATTGTAACTTATATCCTAATAATGTACTAGAAAAGGTTAAACCATATTGTATAACGATTAAATTAATAAATGCATGAATGAATGATTGAAAGAACTGTCACCACTTACAGTGTTGCTAAACTTTGCCTATATTTGAGATTACGTAGCATCGGAACTTTGTTTTTTCAATATATTTAAATAAAATTTGAAATGCTCAACTTAAAACTTAATATTCAAAGTTACTTTTCACAAAATTTCACTTTTATCTAGACAAAATTTAACAAAAAAAATCGCTTACTCGCCTGAAGTGCAAAATTACAGAAATGAGCAAAAAAACACACAATCACTTATAAGGTTTCTTCCCAACTATCTAGAACTTTCAAACTACAAGGCATCCTTGATTATTGTTTGAGCCTGCATTCTAATTATAAACCATGGGTTTACACATCGACAATCCTAGTGAAAACGGCAAAGCCGAATGTGCCCCAAATACGAATGTGCCTCGGTTTACCATACTCGTTGTTGCTTGCAGAACTCGTTGCAATCACAACGAGTAAACGGCAGCACCTTGCCGTGGATAGCAGGACGAAACAGATAGGCTGGATGCACACGAGTTTACGTTGGGCGCACAGGATTTTGGACTTGATATTTTAGAATTGCCTGAATTTTTTTTGACAGCTTATATAACTAAAATTATGTACTTGATTTTGATTTAACTGAAGAAATTTTTTTTTCGAAAATATCCACATATGAATTTTCGATAATTGGCTGGATTATGTCAAATCTACTCATACTTGAAGTCTATTATCTCCAGTTCTACTGATCTGATCAATGTCGCAATTTTTTTAGTAATAGTTAATAGTCTATGACATTAGCTTTAGCAGTAAATTAAAAAAAAAATTTTATATTGGGCACATTATTTATCAAATCGAACAAGAAGTCAAATCATGGTCATCGATTTACTTGAAATTTACAGACATTATTCTGCGTTCAATTTTAGGGGACCTACATATATTTTTTATTTTGCTGAAAGGACCCAATTTTCAAAGTTATGGTCATTTGAACTTTGTCCTTTAAAATTATAAAAAAAAAAAAATCTGAAAGGACATTTTCCAAAATGCCGATATTTCCTTAATAAAAGACGGAATTTCATAATTTTTTCAAACTTTTCATAATTTAATGGATCTTATGAAAAGATGACATTTAGTGCAAAGTAAACTGTTTTGTGGAAAATATTGCAAATATCGTAATCCAGAGGCATTCTTTTCAAATCAAAAGATTTTTAAGTGCATCAGTTTTTTTTTCTTGAAATTTTTTTTTATAAACACAGAAAGGCTTAAACTATATTTGAAAAAAGTCCCAACTGTCGAAAACGGCTTATTCTAAATTGAGAGCATTTTTCTTAAAAGTTAACAACTAAACAATTTTAATTGAGTAGTTGGGTGGATAAGGGGCACTTTTGCGGGAGTGTCCTTTATCCGTAAGTTACCTCTGTATATACTAGAGACCCTTCTCTACCTCTCACCAAAATATCACATCACCAAAATATGAAATCTCGTTATTTATTAAGGGAATATCGACAATTTGAAAAAGTCCTTTCAGAATTTTTTTTTTTAAATTTTAAAGGACAGAGTTCAAATTACCATAACTTTGAAAATTGGGTCCTTTCAGCGAAAAGAAAATATGGGTCCCTTAGAATTGAACGCAGAATAATGTCTGCAAACTTAAAGCAAATCTATAAATTTTTTGGGTCTGCCTCGATCGATTTGAAAAATAATGTACCATTGTCAACAAATGAAAAATAATAACAAGTTAATTGTTTAAATAGTTTTAACATGATACATTTACAAAAATTACATTTTGTTCCTTATTCTTTTATCTATAAAACCCATTTTACAAAAAAGTGGGGTCTCTGTTAGATCGGAAGTTATGAGGCCAGGTTAAAATTGTTCCATTGGTTATCTTTGTCATGTTTGTTAAATAAAAAATAGCATTGATCAATAGTAAAAATTTACAATATTGGTCTTTGCTGAATGACTGTAAGTTCGATTAAATAATGTCATACAAGTTATATGTAATTATGAAAACTTACGTAAAATGTAAGAAAAATAACCTTCTGGCAAAATTGCTCAAATCGAACATGCAGGGGCGCACGAAGGTCAATTTAAGCTGCAGGCAAAAGCTAATTTGGCGCCCCCACCCTTTGTTGCAAATTAATTTAAAAAATTGGCAAGTATCTAGAAAATGAGTACCCGTAAAACAAATAATTTTTGAATTATTTTTACTTGAATAACACTATGTAGTTTACAAAATGATTTTTTTTATGTTCCTTTGATGAGTTACTTTTTTATGTACCTACTTTTTTCTGCTGGGTTCGAAAATGAAAATAACATTTTTTTTTTAATGGTATAGCTTTCTAGATATTGTGCTCTTTTCATTTTTTCGACCTCCTTTCACTTTAAAACTCATATCTTAAGCTAGAAATGTACAATTTCATCGATCTTCTAGCTTAGTGGATTTAATGTAGTAGTTCCAGACAGAAGTAGCTCCAGATCCATTGATTTCACATTCTTCTCTATGTGTCAGAATTATTACTATGAATTTTCATTCGCTGAAATCTGTCAGCTACATCCACGACTGAATAGAAGAAATTGACTTCAAAAGATTTCTTTCCTGAAGTGTTTGGTTCATCTGACTGTCCGTAATCAAATTGCATTTGATTCTCCTATCTCAATATCAGAATTCTCACCAATCTGTTCAGAAGGTCCCTTGTCATCAGTGATAACGCTATTCAAACCCTATTCTGATCTTAAATTTTTCAGGAAGCATCTCAGCCTCTCTATACACAGACATCCATTACACCCATTTCATGATAATAGCCCACATAAAATTTAAATTTTTAGTGTAATATAAGTTGTTCGCCTTGCGTGATTCAGTTTGCGTCTCCACTGGTGGAACGAGTTAGCGACGCAAAGCGGGGCCATGGTGTACTCTTTTTTTCTCATACCGAAGATCGTTGGTTGTCGAAAGGCAACATGCTGAAAAGGCTGTATCAACTAAGAGACGAAATTAAGCTTTTCCTAGCTGAGTAAAATGTGAGAGATTTGCTAGAACTGTTTTCTCATATGGAACATGAGATGCAGTTGGCAGTGATGGACAAAATCGGAGAAGCAAATTTTTCTGCATTTACCACATTAAAATCACTTTTAGATAAACAAAAATATAACAAGGTTTTGCGCTAAGACTTAAAAAACAATTTGGGGGACGAAGTAAATTTACAGCTATAGTTTTCTTTTTTTGAAGTTGACCAAATTTCTTCTATATAATTTGGCTCACCTTAATCTTACAAACATATAAATTTCTTACTCCATCAATAATTTTTTTAAATTAATGGGTCTTTATTTTAGAAGAAAAACAATCATCAGGCGATCTCACTCAACATATGCAGTCTCATGAAAGTAACATTTCAACGAGCAGTGTTATCGCCAGCTTATCGCTATGCTTGGGTCGGAATTTAAGCCGAGTATCATCCAGAAGTAACTGTTCCACATATGAAAGTTTAGATTTCAATGCAACTAATATTGATTTATCGTCAAGTCTACCATCTTGCACTTACAACGTTTGCAATTATACTGAACGAAATTCAACATTATCTATCAACAATGCTGCGAGTTTGCATACATCGAATCCAGTCAACGAGCCAGCCTTATGTCCGAACAACTATGCTAATATTGGAACAACATCACCAATTAATTTTAGGTGATTTTATATTGCTTAGAATTACACAGGTCCTAATTTATTTTTGTAACACGAATCTGCTGATTTTTGCACATTAAGAAAATGATATTACATGCTTAAATGTTAAAACCCAGAGCCTCATCGAGACCGGAAACTCTTTAGAAGCGTGAAAAAAATAAGATTGTATAAGTGACTTTAATTTCACGTCCCTTTCACCTTAAACTATCTTGAACTCAATTAGCATACCATATCGTCTGCTCTTCCGATTCCTCCTATACTCCAAGGCGGTACTAACGCTTTTCCTCTGTTTTCCTATGGAATTGAAATATGTACTAAAAACTGTGATCTTGCAATTGATAATAATTTTTAAAGAAATAAAGTAAGGAAACACACTGATTATAAGCATTACCCAGATTTTTATTCATTTGAATAAACGATATGTTGTTGTGGCTAGCAAACTAGGTGTTGGACATATCATAAAAATTTTTCAAGGGGCTACCACCGGCTAAATCCAACGGAATTATGTTCAGAGTACCCCTTGTGAACTACCCTCGCAACCCCTACTCCCTGTGAAAATGGATCAAAAAGTACATAATTACCCTCAAAGCATTTGATTTAGAAAAAACTGGTTAATCCTAGGCCAAACTACTTTGTCCTGAAATGGTAAATTTTTTTATCAGGACAAACTAGTTCGTCCTTGGCTAAACTAGTTTATCCTAACACGCATCGGATAAACTAGTTTGGCCTAGGAAAAACTAGTTTGGCCTAGGAAAAACTAGTTTATCCTAAAAATTAGTTTGGCCGGTAACATATATAACGATTGATATTCAAAAAAAGCAAAATAATCAGGAAAAATTATCGTTTAGCCCTGTAATTTCTAATTTCATGGGATACTCAATACAAATTGATGGGTAAACTGCTAACATTACAGTCCAAAACTCTTTTTTTTACAGTTCAGTTGGGAACTATCGAGTGATTTTAACAATCGAGAGTTAGTAACTGAATGATTTTGACTATCGAATGATTTTTTTCACTCGTTCGTTCACTCATTTAATTTTAATTCAGTGTTGGTTACTATCAATTTGGTTTACTGAATGTCAGCAAGTAAATTGATTACTGTTAAAAATCAAACAGTTTTTTAATAATTTTGCATAATTTTTCCAGTCATTTAATATAATAATACCAACTACAGCGCAACTATGATTTGATTTAAATTTTTGGCTTAATAGTATATTTGTATTTGAGGCATAATATTACTCTTAATAACTTAAAATATTATCACAAAAATGAGATAATGAAACATTCAGTTGTATTAAAAAAACTTAAAGAAAAATCAATAAATATCTAGTCAATAGTTGCGCTGTAGTTGAATATTTTCTATGAGTGATCTAGTGAGTGAAACTATCAATGAATGAATCGTGAACTTCTATCGAATACATGAAAACATATAGACTATCGAATAACTCAACAGTTTTTATTCGATAGTTCCCATCATTAGTTTCAGAATGGTAAATACCCAATGTGGTCAGGAAAAAATTTAGTTAGCAAAAAATTATTAATAAATATTCAAAATATGTGATCGACAAATAAAAATTACAGAGAAAACTTTAAAATCTTTAATAGGTATGACAAAATAAATCATTTTATCTTATGATTCGATATTACTTTTTTGTCATATTGATTGTGCAAATACAACATCTTATCAACAACCACATATGTACTTACATTCGAATTCTCTCTTAGATCCATCTTCTGAACATACTTAACAGCATACTCACCTTTCTTATATTTCAGAATAACAAGAAACTCTCTTTTTAGCATAAAGTCTCTATGTCATAAATAACTGGAATTTTTTTACCCAAAATTTGAGCTTCCTAGCAGTGCCATCTTATTACTTCGTGTTGCCTTTAGGCAAACTAAATTTTTCTTCAAAATGTTGCCCTCGAAGTAGAAAAACTATATATTTATATATTATATATCCAAATATATAACGTTTTGCATGTGTTTGAATTTTGAATAACATCAGTTAAGTTGTCATTGAACGTACGCATGCACCATTGAGTCATTCCATACTGTGTTTTTAGTTCTATGATTCTGCGTCATTTTTTGACATTTCTAAGCGTTTATAATTAGTTATTCACTGTGTTTTTGTATCTTGTGTATCACACAAGAGATGCAGTTTTTTTTTAACAATTTGTTTCGAGATTTTGTATTGAAAAAAAAACAAAATATGAAACGAATTCAAGCTAGTGGTGCTCAAAACAAAAAGACGGTGGAGGAGAAAGAACGAAAACATGTTGAATTGCTTGTAAAAATACCAAAAATAACACACATGTTTTGTGCCGGCTCCTCCAGTGGTTTGTCGTCGTCAGAACTGAGGTCAATGCATCAGAAAATACAAATGTTTTCGATACTGGATCTACTCAACAAAACGATGAAACGATTAAAGATGTTCCAGATTCAAAATAAAGCCAAAACATTGGTGAACGACTTGTGAATTTCGATTCAGAATTAAATGACGATTCAATGACGATGGGTTTAGATTTATCTTCTACCACAAAACACTTTACTTCGTTAGTTCTTTTTTTAGAAACTTTAAAAACAGAATTCGATTAATTTTTCAATGATTGTGAGATATTTTTTAATGAATATGTTCAGTCTGATAACACTTTGAGAGCAATTTTACAGAAAGGTGCTGTAATCCGCTCAGGTAACACTTTCACTATTACAGATAAGGAAGCATTTCACGGCAGAATATTCCTACCAACTATAACTAATTTATTGGCAGAGTTGCAAATAAGGAAAAAAATATACAGTGATTTGTATCAAAATTTTCATTTTTTAATAATGCTAAATAGTTTAAATATAGATGAAATAACAGCTGCCTATAAAAAAGTATGAGCTATTTATCAAACGGATGTTTCGATCTAATCAATGAATGCGAATTAGCAAAGCACTACTTATTTTTAGACAAAGACATGATTCATGTATCTGTGAAAACGCATGCTTCCTTGTACGCAACCATCATAAAAGACGAATTGACCGCAACATTTCCCAACATTGAAATCCGTCTCCGAATTGATCTTTGTTTCTTTGTCACCAATGTAACTGACGAGCGATCATTTTCCAAATTACAGTACATTAAAAACTATTTAAGAAGTAGCATGACCGATGACAAATTGAATGCATTGTCTCTAATTTCTATTGTATTAGAAACAATTAGTTTTGATGAAGTCATTGACACTTTTGTTGCAGTAAAAAATAGATGTAAGAACATAGAGAAATCAGAAAATAATTGATTTTATATTTGTATCATTTGTATATGAGATAAAATCGTTATTAATAATTCGATAGTTCCAAATAAAAGTTTTCGTACAAAAGTATCTGTGTTTAATTTTTTTAAATTTTTCTTAATTGGATGAAATTGTGTTGCCCTTCCAGTCGTGATGCCTTTAGGCATTGCCTATATTGCCTTAGGGCGATAAGACGGCACTGCTTCCTAGTTCAAACCGGTTAGCGGCGCGGATCGAGTTTGTGTCCAATTTCGTTTAAATTTTAGGAAAAAACCGACTTCCTAAAACGTAGAAAAAGTATATAGCGTCTTACGTATTTTTGTTGTATGGGAGGTGCTGCCCTCTGTTGTCAAACTACGCCCAAATTTTTCGTGAGGCTAAAAATGCGGACCAAATACACCCGAAAGGAGGTTTTTTTATTTTTTGCGGTCTCATAGGCCTATATTATAGAATGGGGTTGTAAGAATATACTTCCAAAATTTCAGCTTCCTAGATCAAACCTGGGAACTCACAGTGCGGCCAAAATTCGAAAAAAAAAGTTTCTAGATTGGGATTTTTATCATTGAGTTGGCTAAAGGGATCCTCTAAGAAGTGAAAACCGATCACTCTAACGTCCTGTACCCTAAGTCCCCTCTATACTTTCAGTCTGAATGAGGCCTTCGCCCAAGCGCAACATTATTCTTGGTTCTAAGGCAAAAGTTATAACCTTGTGAAAGTGCTCCGAGTAAACGAAATTTAACAAAACTAAATGTAATCTACGTCTGAAGGTTAGTAAAATACGTTAACAATTTTTTTTAATATCATTACTGTAACAGAAAATTATAAAAAAACTAAAAAATATGAGGGTATTTTTTTGGTTTTTTTAAAACAAAATTTGAGTTTTTAAATGAAAAAGTAATAACACGCTGTCGGATGCTGCCTCTAAACCTATTGGAGGTGAGAAAGGTATTAGCTACTGAATAAAACAAAAATCAGCTGCCACTATCTGCCATTTGAATTTTAATGTATTTTATTATTCAAACGTTAATAGAAAAACGAAGCATTGACTTAGAAAGAGAGAGAGAGAGTGTGTGAGAGAGAAAGGAGGAGGGGGCATTCACAGTGAATGAGAAAACGTGTGTGCGTTCATTTCTTCTTCATATTTAAATGGTCGCGGATAATTTCGAACTCCACATTTTATGAGATTTATATCACTAGTGCTGAAAAAATGCACACAATTAATTAAAAAAATTAAAATTGTCTAAAACAATTTTTCTCCATTTTTCTGTAAAATTCATAGTAAATGAAAAGTAAATGTTAGAATATGATTTTTTTATTCAATTGTAGGGGGAGATGGGGTACATTGATACACGGGGCACATAGATACGGCGCACAGTGGCAAGATTTGACTTTTTTGATCGCAAAAATCATAACTTCTGAACGAATAAAGATTTTTTGATAATTTTTTTTTATATGATAGGGAATTCTTATAGCTAATACAGTGGTAAATTTTGCTGAAATAGGTTTGAAGAATCCGACGCAATTGATTGTTGAAGTTGAGTTGAGTTTTTTGTAGGGAGGAAAATTTACATATCTTATGCATGTAAAAATTAAATTTCTGTTTTTTTGTCGCAAGTAGACATTGAGAACTACTGAAAAGTGTGATTGAAATGTGCTTGGGCTTAGTATATAAAACTAAAATAATAAAAAAAGGGAGCAACGGCTCCAATACACTTTATTTAATTTTTTTAATTCATGTTGTAAATCTGGTGTGTTCTTAAAGTCAATGACCTTTGAAGCAAAAAAAAATTGGTCTCCTGTAAACAAAAACATTATGTTTAAGATCCGATTCTAAATACCGAAGAAATGACGAAAAATTTAATAAGGCGACCACTACGTTCGGTAAAAAACTTTGAAAACATTTTTAAAAATAGTTCTAATGGAGTAATCGAAATATGTACTTCTGTTGGAAAAATTTAATGATTTTTTGCAAGCTTTAATTTTCTGACATTAGGGTGGCACATTAGGATGGTAGAAACTGAGATCTGGTGGGTAAGTTTAAAAACGGGGCACTTGATGTCAAGGATCATTTGATCAAAAAAAAGTTTGTATACTCAAGACAAAAACATTGATATATCATACTTTAAGATCGGACTGTAAATGCCGAAGACATGATGTTTTTTTAAATGCGCGACCTCTATTTTCGTCCAAAAAAAATGTTTCGAAATTACCTTGCAAAAATGCTTCGGATTTGCTGGTGTACCGAGAAATTTTTTTTTGAGGTACGGTCTAGTACACATCCTTCATAATTTTTACGTATTTGTAATTATTATACTTGCTTGACTTGGGGCACATTGATACAACCATCCAAGGGGCACATGGATGTGTATCAATATGCTCCGTCTGGTAATTAAATTTTACTTCACAGGATAAAGCTAATATCGATGAAAATGCTATGGGTTGTGCAATCTCTGATAGTCTGAATCTCTGGTAATGGAACGGAAGCTATCAATAAGAAAATAATTCATAAATAAATGTTATGGGGAATTGCAAAACTTTATATTTTTATTTTGTAAACGAAGAAGGTGTGTTTTAAACTATGAATCAAAGTGCCCTTGAAGTGTATCAATGCACCCCGTATGTGGGGCAGTTTGATACGAAAGTCATTTTTTAAAAAACAGCGCACAAAATTTTTCTAATAATGTTGAGTTGAAATTTGATTCCAATAAGTTAGTTAGATAAACTATAAACAATTCCAGATAATTTTTTCAATCTTCCTCCTTTTTTCTGCTTGTAAAAAAATCGTATCAATGTGCCCCAACTCCCCCTAGATATAAATTTGATTTAATTCGTCAACGTAGCTTAACCACTATTAAAAAAATATTTGTTTCTAAGTTTCAGTTAGGTCCTCTGACTTTTGTAGAAGTTGTGGAGATTTGGAAGAAGAAGAAGATATTAAACATTTTCTTTGCTCCTACCACGCACTTGCTAGAAAACCCCAAAAAACACTTGGCTCGTTTTTATTTGATGACCTAAGACATGTTTGGATAGGTCAGCTTTTTAGTTTTATTACGAAATCTGGTTGGTTCAACGAGAGGGTGTAGTCAGACACCCTGGGGTATCACAATGGATCACATTTGGTCTAAGTGAGTCGGTTTCGTAACTGATTGCCACCCATACCTAACCTAACCTAAGTTTCAGTATTTCGACTAAAGGTGATTTTAGTAGGCTAGAATTTTTTAATGCATTATAAGATATTTTAAAGGATGACATTCAACAAATTTATGCAAGGATGGATACATTTTTGTCTAAAAACCAAAATTCAAATTACCATTTATAATATGACGTAAGACGCCAAATTTGGTGTCTAAGACAAAATCAAAATGGGATTCAAGTAAGAGGACGGCAGAAAATTTTTTTAAAAAAATCATGATTGGCTACTGAAATCCGTTGTCCTAAAAAATGGTGACAAACAAAAAAATAAAGATGCAGAAGATGTTACAGTCCGAAATATTGTTTCGTAATTTTACATATTACCAACAATTTTCAATTTTAGTAAAAATTTTTGATGCAATTTCAAAAATGTTAGTTGTTTTCGCAATTTATTTATAATTATATACTACATTTTCTGATAATTACAAAGATTTGTAACTCGGAGAAACTTTTAAATTTTACGCAGGACCTGACGCCATATTGGATCCGCCATTTAAAACATAGCAATTCTGACATCGGATTCGTAATCAGTGACCCCAAAAACCCTCTAGTACGAAACTACAAATCATTTCTTTAAAGTTTTAAACTTTGCGCAT
Source organism: Meiosimyza platycephala (assembly GCA_963662105.1). NCBI lineage: Eukaryota > Metazoa > Arthropoda > Insecta > Diptera > Lauxaniidae > Meiosimyza > Meiosimyza platycephala. Next base: position 63,477,028 of record OY759208.1, read on the forward strand.
AATACGACGCCATATTTTGTCCGCCATTTTGAATATCGTAATTCTGACATCGGATTCGTAATCAGCGACCCCAAAAACTCTCGAGTGTACATTTTGGATTGAATTACTTGAATTTTCGAATTTTGGCCGCAAATCGCGGCTTTGGCCGCACTGTGGAACGGCGCAAACAGTTTGTTTTAAATTACAATTCATATGGAAAAACATACGAGCAGAAAAGCCAATGGCAGTTTTTTCTACGTTCCAGCCTAAAACGCTATGTACTGACACCTAAAGCGGCCCATCCACTGGCAGCAAGAATGTGCAAAATTTTACATTGCTCAAAACTTTGCACAAAATTTTGCGCAAAATATTTTGTCATCCACTAGCATATATGAATGTCTGCAATCATTTCAATTTTAATTTTGTGATGTAAGGCTGTGTAAGTAATGGCTGAAATAGCAGCAGCAATAATTATTTTAAATGACAAAACTGCCTCAGATGAACAATCTAATATTGAGACATCTCTTTCATTGCTTTAAAAATCTTTGGTTATTATTTTTGTAATGAAACCTGACCTTTTTTCATCCTTATAATAGAATTTGAAAATCTTTAGTAGACAAACTTCAAGCAGTTTAAAAAAGCCCTTTTAACAATTATCCATAATTATTTTATTACAATAATTTAACTTTTATAAAAATAGTAGAATCTTGTTGAAAGAACTATATGTAGTTTTCGCCATTTTCCGCACAGAACATAGTATTGCCAGATTAGTTTTCATACATATTACACAACCTTTCGCCATGAGTTCACATTCAAAATAAAATTTTGCACATGCAGAGCCATCCACTATCGCTGTCGCATGCGCACGCTTAAGATTTTGCGCAAAATGTCAGCGGCATTCCAAATTTTTGGAAATCGCACATTCATGAATGCGAGTTTGATAGAATTTTGCCATCCACTAGGATTTTTGCCTGCGCACGCACGATTTTGCGATTCTTGCTGCCAGTGGATGGGCCGCTTAATAAGGTAGATTTTTTCGACATTTTGTTAAGTCGGTTTTTTCGTAAAATTTCAAAGTCTGTCCACGCCATTTACAGGTTTGAGCTAGGGTTCTGAAATTTTGGGACAATTACCTTCATGGTAAAATATAGGCAAAAAAAAAATATAAAAACTATCAAAAAAATTTTCAAATTTATTTTATTTTCTATTTAAAAAAAATTTAAGTTTCTCTTAAAAGAAAATTTGACAGCAATGTGCGATTTCGAAACCTTTTAATACTTAAAATAATGAAAAAATTTAAATTTATTACACATTTTAGAGAGGGGCGGCGTGCTAGTGATGGTTTAATGACACAAGGCTTCTTGAATTCCTTACCGGTCTTAAGTTCAGCTCCAAGATACAATAGTCATAGGCTTTATGAGGCAAATGTTCGTAATGGGCTGTATGAGCTACAAAAACTTCAGGAGGAAGATGTGGTTGAGAGAGTACAATATGAATCCAATATGCCTTTAGATGAATTCAGAAATTCTCAATTTCATAATGGCAAATTTCGTTCAAACATTAAGCGAATGTCGTTAGATTTTAAGCCACCTTATCAGAGTTACAAGCATCAACTGGAAAGTGGTTTTCCCAGCAGATGTACAGAGCCCTCAGCATCTCCCATCTATAACTATAAGCATGAAGGCAATTATTACATGAGCCCTGCACGAAATGATGCATTGGCATTTAATTTAAATTGTATGCAGTTTCATCAACAAAAGCCACCATTGCAGCAACAGCTTTTGCAACATAGACTACTGCAACAGAAAAGACATATATTTCAGAAGCACGTAGCAATAGAATCACACTTAGCACGTTCTCAAATTGCTCACCAAAATAACTATAAAACTGTGCAGCATAGACCAGTTGATTGTAACTTACAACTCATAAATACGGAACCAGAAAACTTTTTTCAACTGCAAAGCTTAGAACGAAGTGAATGGCATCCATTCATATCAACTTATAGATATTACCAGCAACCCAAGAATTTTTTGAAAACATCATATATCAAAAGTCACTCTCAAGTTACATCTGCATGTTCAATCCCCATAAGATGCAAGCCTAATAACATCGATGCGTCGGAAACATGGAACTCTCTGCCCAAATCAATTAACGCCTGTAAAATAAATAAATCTACTAGGTTTGATAATGGAGGACAGCAATCACTTTATCAAGTAAGTACAATTTTCTTAAATCTCTTCGGTAATTACTATGTCACATCGAATCAAATTGCACAAAAGCCTAACTGGTTCTATATTTAAGTAGATATCGATATTAACGAATCATTGGGGCATATTAAAAACACACACTCTTAAAAGATATCAATAAAATATAAAAAAAAATTTAATTCTGGGAACAAGTTAAAGTTAAGAGCATAAAAAATGGAAAACAAAACGTGTCGGTCGGAACTAGTTTCTGAGATGTAACCATCGGAAGTTGCGGAAATAGCCTTTGTTAAAATGAATTTAAGTTGGGAACCCCTAGACTTATATCCAAATTTGGATGTCATAACATAGAAAATTTAATGGACTCCCACATTACATTGTAGTATGGCGATTTTTCTAAAATTTGGACCAATTTTTTCTGAGAAATATGTTAAGACCCTTTACCTTATTTAACATACTAAGAAAGCCTGATTGCTTTCCTTTATTACTGGAAAAAACCAAATAGCTTTGGAGAATTTTAGTAAATTTTTTATATTTATTTTTTTTTTGTGAGGTGTTCCTTAACAAAAATAATAATACATATAAAAAGTGTGAAAGTAACGTAAATTTCAACCACAATAAAATTTAAGAGTACCGGCATTTTGTAATTATATTATTCTTGTATAAACTTAGCTTTTTTTATGAAAAATAAAACCGCATGCTAAAGTTATGTTGTTGTTGATGGAGTGGTTTTTCTTATTGTTGTAGTTGTTGTTTTCCATATATATATATGACATAGTTTTGAAATGAATTTAAGAAATAAATTTTTCTGTTTTCCGGTAAAATAAGGGTAGTATGCAGAAATTTAGAGCAAGCGATACAACATTTCAAAGGGAAAGAACTATGAAAGTTGTATGTTATTCATACGTTTTTTGGAAAAAATACCGATTTTTTTAAAAAAATTGGTCAAGGTTTCAGAAAAATTTTATGTCTACCAAACTAAATATTAAATTTGAAAAATATGTTTTCATTATTGTAGCTATTTAAATAATCTTTCTTACTACTTCCATATTCCATCATTCAAGGTGTTCCCAATTTATATTGATTTATATAAAAGATATATCTGCAATTTCCGATGGATATATCTCCGAAATTAGATCCGACCAACATTCTTTATTACTTATTTAGCCTTGACGCTCGGCAACACTGTTCGTGATCTGCAGCAAAAATTTTGACGCTCCGTGAAATAAAAATTTGCGTGTGCTTTAATATTTTAATATCTAAATTCATAAATTAATTAATCGAGTGCATTCTAAATACAGAATAGTGTTCATTTGATAAACAGTGCAACAGTGCACACAGTGTTAACTTAAAAACAAATCTGTACAAATTTACAAATAAATATACATACATATGTAGTGACTTAACCAACAACATAAACAACAATACATAAGAAACACTATACACAAAAACAACTTATAAAATAATAACATTTTTAAGATTTCAAAAATTTGTTTTAGATGTTAAGAAAATTAAAATTCAAAATTCATTTCTAAAATCTAAATTGTAAAAATATAAAATTCAAAATAAAAATCTAAAAAAGAAACAATATTAAAACTTAAATTTAAATAAAATTACAATAAAAAAAATATATAGAATCTTACTAGATTCTATACTGGCGATCTTGCCTTGTTTACGAACAAGATTACAACAAAACAATCGCTGCGGCCTGCTGCCCATCAATTGAAGCCCATCAATTGAAGTCGAAACAGTTTTAGTGCTGACTCTACGACGACATCATCACTACAATCGACAAATCCATCGAGTTCATCGACACCACAACTACCGCAGATACAAGTACTGCTAAAACGTCTAACTTCAAACATTTCCATACGTTGCCACTATTGTGTTAGAAAATCAATATCACAGGGACGTAGTCATGTGCGAGATCATAGTTAAGAGAATCAACGAATTTTCTTTTCAGCAAGCAAGTCAACATCAATCTCCACCTACACAAACGCAATCGCTTGATAAAGCAACATCATAAAACACCACTTTCAATGCACGTTATTCGACACCAGATATTGGTGCAAATGGCCAACAGCTTTTCCAACATGCTAGTGCCACTTCGCAACAACAGCATCAATTGGAGCCAAAATCAAAAACACCAGCAAATTCAACAATTTTCTCTTCAACAACAGCAACGTAGTTTTATTTCACAAATAATCAACAAATTTGATCATTTCAATCGTAACACACACTTGTATTTCAGCAACTTACACCTAACTCCACACCAATCCAATCAACAAGAATAACACCAACATCTTCTCACACCCACACATAAACAAGAAGATCATGCATTACTCCATACACATTTTTCTTTTCAACACAATATTTTGATTATTATGTAAAGTACGATAAAACCACGATCTAACATCTGGTTAACTTTACTATAAATAATCAAAATAAAGACTTAACTATGAATAAACCGCAAACATAGCCTGTCATAAAGTCATACACAAACAACACACACAATTTTTTTTTTAGAAGGGGGAGTAGTGTAGTGACTTAACCAACAACATAAACAACAATACATAAGAAACACTATACACAAAAACAACTTATAAAATAATAAAATTTTTAAGATTTCAAAAATTTGATTTAGATGTTAAGAAAATTAAAATTCAAAATTCATTTCTAAATCTAAATTGTAAAAATATAAAATTCAAAATAAAAATCTAAAAAAGAAACAATATTAAAACTTAAATTTAAATAAAATTACAATAAAAAAAATATATAGAATCTTACTAGATTCTATACATATATACCTAAGTAAAACAAAAGCATAGTGTCTCTCAAAGTGACAAGTAAAAGGTCTCAACGAGTTTTAAGGCGTTGATCCTAAAAATATGCCAGCAATTTTTTCAATTCTTAATTAAAGAATTAAAGAGTTGCCATCCAATTAATAAATTGCCTAAAATTCCCAAATATTCCGGAAAGACCCAAAATCATTGCAAATGGGTTGAAACCGATCCCCGCCGAAATGGGGAGCTACTCTCACCCCGAGGACACAACAACAATTACAACAGCAGCAACCACAACAACAACATGAACAACATGAACAACAAGAACAGCAACAACTGCAAGATCAGCAATAAAAACGGCTACAACACTCCTGCACTCAGAAATAAAGTAGAAAAAACGCCGATAACTACTCAGAATCCTTAAATTCCTAAAAATATACCAACACAACATCAAAGATCTTATGCTCAAGTTGTAAAAAATCAAAATGATCAAACTAGAAATTTTAATAATAACAATAACGAGAATCCTGCCCAAAACCCATCCCAAACTGAAGCTTTTTTTAGTGAAATGCGCGAAATGATTTCACTCATGAAACAAATGATGAGTCAGATGACAACAATGACAAATCTTTTAATTAACCTGGTATCCAAGACAGTTCCATGCCCTTAAAAATTTTCCTCTGGAACGACAACGGATTGTCACATCACTCACTTGAATTAAAAACTTTTTTAGCTAAAAACAAAATTGATGTATTGTACTTCTTATCACAGAAACACACTTTACAAAAAAAAAGCTTCCTCAGCATTCCAAACTATGGAGTTTATCACACTATGCATGCGGATGGCACCGCACATGTTGGAGCTGCTATCATAATTAAAAGTTCAATCAAACACTTCGAAGAAAATCAGTATTGTACTGAAGAAATCCATCCATTAACGTAACAGTAGAAGACCTGAATGGCTCCTTAATGATATCGGCCGTCTATAGCCCTCCCAAACAAAATATAAAGAAGGAAGCATATATAGTATTATTAAAAACATTAGGCAAAAGATTCATTGCCGGTACAGATTATAACGCCAAAAATATACACTGGCGTTCTCGTCTTATGACAGCTAAGGGACGACAGTTATATTCTGCTATAACTTCCTTAAATATGTCTGTCATATCTTCACTGGTGAGCCAACCTACTGGCCGACAGACAATAAAAAAGTACCAGATCTTCTAGATTTTTGCATTACTAAAGGAATAGAGTGTAGTGTAGGTTGCACGTAAGCTGCTCTTCAAGTGATGAGCTTTCGTCTAACCACTCTCCTGTTGTCATCGAAATAAGCAGTAATCTCACTCAAACAATAAGTAAATGTAAGCTCCATACGAAGAAAACTAACTGGACATATTTCCGAACAATTTTTAATACATTACTTCAAGTAAATTTACCCCTAAAAACAGACGAAGATATCCTAGAGGCAGTAGAGCATTTTACTAATAGCGTCCAATTGGCAGCCGAGAACTCTACTACTCCATATACCAAGAATTATCCACTTAAAGACATCAGCTCTCAGCATATTCGAAATAAAATAGCTGCAAAACGACTGGTAGGAAAACGCTGGCAATCGTATCGATACCCAAAAGATAAGCAACTTCTAAATAAAATAACAAAGGAGCTAAAAGACCTATTAAGTGAAGAGCGTAACTCGAAAATCCAATGCCAACTAAAAAATTTAGATACGACAACTGCAACCGATTATTCTTTGTGGAAATTTATGAAAAAAATTAATTGCTCAGTAGCTCACCAGCCCCTTTTGAAAAAACCTGATAATAAATGGGCAAAAAATGACTCAGAAAAAGCCTTTGCATTTACATCTCACTTGGAACAAGTTTTTATGCCACATTCAAACGAATGCCCTATGGATTCCTCTGAAGAAGTACACAATTTTCTTGATGAGATTCACCAGCTCGAGCTACCAATCTGCAAATTCACAAAAATTGAAATCAGCTCTGTAATTAAACAACTATATGTTAAAAAAGCTCCTGGTTATGATTTAATTACAGGCAAAAACTGAAAGAGTTATCAGACAAGGGATTAACATTCTTAACACAACTTTATAGTGCCTGCGTAGCAAAATCTTGTTTTCCAATCCAATGGAAAGTCGCTGAAATCAAAGCCTGGCAAGTGTCCGAAAGAGGTGAACTCCTATCGCCCAATAAGCTTCCTTCCAATACTATCCAAAGTATTAGAAACATTGTTTATTAAACGCCTTATGCCAATTGTAAATGCAAAAAAAATAATACCAAATCATCAATTTGGATTTCGAAAGAAACATGGCACAATCGAACAAGTCCACAGACCTGTTGAAGTAATCCACTCAGCGTATGAACAAAAAAAAAAAGTTCTGCACCGCTGCGTTTCTTGACATTTGCCAAGCATTTTATCGTGTTTGGCATGTTGGCCTACTATACATGTTGAAGAAAAACCTTCCACTAAACTACTATCTATTTATTAAATCCTATCTTTCCGATCGCCATTTCTTTGTAAAACAAGGAGAAGTACATTCTGCATTAAAAAAAATTGCTGCAGGCGTTTCTCAAGGGAGTGTGATGGGCCCTATTCTTTATCTAATATATACCTCAGACCTGTCGATAACAAGTAGTTCTATTGTTGGAACATTTGCAGATCATACAGCAGTCCTTGCGCTTGATCAAGATTCAAAAAAGGCGTTGCTTAAATTACAATCTAGTCTAGACAACATAACACACTGTCTGCGAAAATGGCGCATGAAATCTAACGAGACGAAATCCGTACAAGTAACTTTAACAACTCGGCGAGATACTTGCCCTAAAGTTAAAATAAATTGTTCCAAAATACCGATGAAGCAAAGTACTTGGGCTTACATCTTGATAAAAAGCTTTCTTGAAAATCTCATAATTTCAAAAACGGAAAACTTTAGAACTCCGATCTCGAAACATTTTCTGGCTCTTAAACAAAAATTCCCTGTCTATCGAAAATAAGTTATTATTATATAAAGCAACACTTAAAGCAATATGGACGTACGGTATTGAGTTGAGGGGTACGGCTTCTCACTCAAACTTGGAAACTAAAACTAATGCGCCCTGGTACGTCACCAACGCCCAGATTCGCAGGGAGCTTGAAATTCCAACTGTAAAGGAGGAAATAAAAAAAGTTGCCAGAAGGTATAAAGCACGGCTCCCATTACACCCAAATGAACTAGCGTCTAAGCTTATGTCAGCATCGAATATCTTTTCCAGTCCCAAAAGAAAAGCACCTCAAGATTTACTACATTAAGGCTCGTTAACTTATCTCAATTAAATCGTTGGTTAAACTGCGATTTGTTCATAATCGCCGATTAGTCACAAACATCGATAACTTATGTCGTGTAATCGGCTATTAACGTGCAAATCGTCGATTAAAGTTAATACGAGAAATTTCTCCGATTAACGAAGTTAACTCGACTACGTTTGACGTTTGTTTTATTCAAATATTTAAATTAAAAAAGATTTTCTTTCAAATGGATCTTTGTGGAAATTTTTATGCAATTGAAATTATGCAGAATCGCGAAAGAAAGCGAAATGAATATTTTGAGCGATCCAATAATTGGACAAAGTGGAATGAAAAAAAGTTCTTCCAACGCTTTCGCTTGTCAAAGAACACTGTCAACTTTGTTTTAAGGAAGATTTACGAGGAAATCAAACCAAGAGTAAAAAAACTACGGTAAGGGGAAATAAGTAATGCTTATTTTTTTTGCAATTATTGACCTTTTTACAAATTTTAGTGCTCACGACTTAACAGCTCGGGATAAGCTGCTAATGACGTTGAGATTTTATGCAACTGGCAGCATTTTGTAAGCCGCTGGAGACTTTGTTGGCGTTTCTCTCATGTCTACATCTCGTGTTGTAAGACAAGTTTCAATTGCAATAGCTCATCTTCGTCCACAATTTATTAAATTTCCAAGAACCGCAGAAGATAAGAGCAAAATCTGCACTGACTTTTTTCGAACAGCGAAATTTCCACGCTGTTGTGGTGCAATTGATTGTACTCACGTGAGAATTTGTCGCCCAGGTACAGAAATATTCAATTTGCATGATTTTTTTTTTCTTAATTTTACAGTCGGTGGCTTAGGGGAAATTTACCGAAATCGAAAAGGATACTTTTCACTCAATGTTCAAACCATCAGCGACAATAACCTTAAGGTCCTGGACATTGTAGGAAGATGGCCAGGATTATCACATGATTCCAGTGTCTTCAACAATTCATCAATTAAAGTAGCCCTTGAAAGTGAAGAATTTTAAAACTACCATATTGTCGGTGACAAGGGTTATGCTCTAAGAACATATTGCTTAATGCCTCTTAACAACCCAACGACAGAGTATGAAAATCTGTTCAATGAAAGCATCATTAGAACCAGAAACGTTGTTGAACGTCAGTATGGAGTGATAAAGAAACGATTCCCAATTTTAGCCATTGGTATGAGCCTAAAGTTGGATACGGTGCAAAGTGTTATTGTTGCTTGTGCAGTTCTTCACAACATTGCTTGTGATGCAAAAGAAAAAACACCTGAAGTTCCATCAGAAATGAGAGCTGAAGTGGAAAGCGATATAGCAATCAACAGAGAATTTTATATAACCAGCTATTTCGAAGAAAATTATGGCAGAAATTTTCAAAATGAATCTGCCAAAGCGAAATATTACCGCCAACATTTGATTGAAAGTTATTGTTTAGAAGGGTATAAGCCTTTTTATACCCCAAGATGAATGTTGGCAATTGCCGATGTTTTCGAGTAAATAAAAACGCGTGCCTTTTTGATTTGTACCTTTTCTTTTTAATATTCAACTTAAAGATGGACAACAACTGTCAACAATATCTATCGATTCACATAGTTTTGTTTGGAAAATATTGTAATGTAAAACTAAAGTAATAAATGAAAAATCTTAAAGCTTATTCTTTAACATACACCCCTCCTTGAGAGGACGTAGACTTCTCAACAGGTAGACGCCTAATTTTAGTTGTAACTCGCTGAACTTCGCCGCATGCCGTCTTCACGGTGACAGCTCTTGTAACACCGTCTTTTCCAGGATGTAATTGAGTGACAAGCCTCCATTGGAGTGGCGGTATATTTTCTTCCTGTATAATGACAATGTCACCAATGCCGATCGGTGTACCTGGGGTTGACCATTTAGAACGACTTTGCAAACTTTGTAAATAGTCCCTGTACCATCGCTCCCAAAATTTCTGCAAGTACCATTGTAGCTGCTGATAACGCTGCAAACGGTTGACGTTTTCAACATCCTTGAAATCTGGCGCAGGCATTGCGTTTAGGGCCGTTCCAATAATGAAGTGACCCGGTGTGAGTGCAGGAAAATCACTGGGACTCTGGGATAGGCGTGATTGGTCTAGAATTAAGAACAGACTCTATTTGTATGATTAGTGTATTAAATTCAGAAAAGGTCAGCGAAGCATTATTCAAAGTTCTTTTAAGATGAAATTTAAATGATTTCACTGCAGCCTCCCAGAGTCCCCCAAAGTGTGGTGACCGCGGAGGAATATGCGTCCATACGATGCCGTCTTCAGCGCAGGCCTTTCGTATTTCATCTTGTGTTTGTTGTTTACGAAACATTTCAAACAGATTGTATAGTTCGTTACGTGCGCCGACAAAATTGGTCGCGTTGTCGCTGTATATGACTGCGCAACGACCGCGACGCCCAGTGAAACGTTTCAGCGCATCCAAAAAACCCCTTGTGGTTAAGTCTTCCACCAACTCAAGATGGATTGCCTTGGTGACGAAGCATATAAAAACTGAAACATATGATTTCGCAGGCGAGGTGCCACGACGACGAAAGTGAGTGTGAAAGGGACCGCGAAAATCCACTCCCACAACATTGAACGGCCTTGTTTGTTGAACGCGAAGCTCGGGTAAATTTCCCATTAATTGGTGGTGTTTTATCGGCATTGCTCTCGAGCATCGAATGCAATTGTGGACAACAGAGCGTGCAATCACTTTTCCATGTATCGGCCAAAATGATTGTCGTACGATGCTTAGCAAAGATTGGGGCCCAACGTGATGATTGACTATGTGATGATGAATTAGAAGAGTGCGAGTAAAAACATGTGATTTAGGAAGTAGTATTGGATGTTTGCCATCGAAGCTCAAAGCGGAAAATTTAAGTCGACCTCCAACGCGTATGATGCCGTTCTCATCTAAAAACGGAAGTAGCGATTGCATATTGCATTTTTTTGGAAGTATTGATCCATTTTTCAGTGCTTTTATTTCTGAGCCGAATTCACTCTGCTGAATAGAAATAATAATTGCAATTAATGCATGGTGTAATTCATCAGTTGTAAATGTGCCATGTGAACGATTCACTTTATTTTTCTGTGAGCAATTATTTTTGAAACGTAGTATGTATGCAATAACGTTGATAAGTTTTTTGTAATTATTGTAATATTTTATATTTTCAATAAAGTTTTTGTCATACCGATTCATGAGGATAATTTTAGTTTTCTTTCTTTGTAAAATGCTGTCATCGTGTAGAACGTTGTTTAAAGTGGGTGGCCAATTTGATTCCGTTTCCGTCAAAAACCCTAGACCACTATACCACATATTGGAATTCATCAAGACCAATGGAAGAGCACCACGTGATAAGATGTCAGCAGGGTTCAAACCAGTTGGCACGTGCCTCCATTGTGAGAATTTACTTGTTTCTTGTATGATCGCAACGCGATTTGCAATAAATGTTTGCCAGCAGCAAGCTTCTTCACGCAACCAATTTAAAACAATCGTTGAGTCAGTCCAATATATAATATTTTGAAATTGGACGAAATCAAATATAGCAGTAGTGCGTTGTACTAATTGCGACATAATGACAGCAGCGCATAGCTCTAACCTAGTCAAACAGCATTTTTTTATTGGTGCTACTCGTGATTTTGCGCATAAAAGTTTCACACCGAGAACGTCACCCTGTAGCGAAATAGAGCGAACGCACCATAAGCGTTTTCGGAACTATCAGAAAATGCATGCATTTCATAAACTGCAGCCGGTACAAAGGCTTATCGATCAATTTCAAATTCGTTTAGGTAATGTAACTGATCTCTAAAATTGATCCAACGGCTGTTATATTCTTGTGGCAATGATGCGTCCCAACTTAAATCCAAGCGCCACAGTTGCTGCATGAATATTTTTGCCAAAATAATTACAGGATTTATAAGACCAAGCGGGTCAAAAAATTGTGCAATCTCCGCAAGCACAGTGCGCTTTGTAACCGTCCCCAGTACCGGAGGTAAGTTCTTATTGTAAAGAAATTTATCAATAGATGGATTCCACACCATTCCCAGCGTTTTAATAGCATTTTCGCCTTTAATTTCAAAGAATTTTTCCCGATCCTCTTCACAAATGCATCGGATTAAGTTTTCATGATTCGCGCACCATTTTTTCAATTCAAAGCCTCCCTTGAGAAGCATTAACTTAAGTTGATTTTGCAAAGCAATGGCTTCTTCGATAGTGTTGGCACCAGATAAAATATCGTCCACGTAAAAATCATTTCTTGCGGCAGCAGCGGCGAGTGGAAAGTTGTGTCTTTCATCAATGGAAAGTTGTTGTAACGCGCGAGTGGCTAAGAAGGATGCAGAGGCTGTGCCGTATGTTACCGTGCACAGCTGATAAATTTGAATGGGCTCATTTTCGTTAGAGCGCCATAAAATATATTGATATCGCCTATCATCAGGATGTAACGATACCTGACGATACATTTTACTAATATCCGACGTGAAAACATAGGTATGAAATCGGAATCGCAGTGCCATTGAGAATAAATCTGGTTGTATTGCTGGGCCAACCATTAATAAATTATTAAGTGATACTCCTGAGCTGCTTTTTGATGAAGCATCAAATACTACACGGAGTTTAGTAGACGAACTGGACGGCTTAAAAACGCAATGATGGGGTATGACATAATGGGATTTCTCAAAATCAGCGTGAGCCACGTGCTCCATATGATATAATTTTAAAAACTCATTCATGAATTCTTCGTAATGCAACCGAAGATCTTTGTTTTTATGAAATTTTCGTTCAAGTGAATAAAATCTTTTCAACGCTATGTCATATGAATTGCCAAGAGCACTTGGCAAATCTGACGCTTTAAAAGGCTGTCTTACTTGATAGCGACCGCATTTTAAACGAGTAGTGTTGTTTGTGAAGTGTGTTTCACACTCACTTTCTATTTTAGTAAAATTTGATTGCAATGAATTAAAATTCTCAATATTCCAAAAAGCTGGGAACCAGAATCCAGCAATGCACGGCATGGAATGTTTTGATTATATTTATTAATTAAATTTACTATAACGGTTCCTAAAATATTACTTTCGCTAGATTTGTTATGCAGCGCAACTGATGAGTTGTTAAGAGAGATGTTCGGTTGAATGGACGAGGATTGACCAGTATGTGTATTTCCAGACGGTTGAGACAACTTACCAAAAGAAGCTGGACTATTATTGGTGCTTTGATGAAGTGTGGAATTTGAAATTTGATGTGCAGTTATAAGCTTTGTGATTATTTGTTTTTAAGCAATTTTCGCATAGTTTCATGTCATTAATTTTTTCGAAGCCGATCACGGATGGGCAGATTTAAAAATTCTATGCAACGATAAATAAAATGGCCACGTTACCTTCAAGGATTTGGCATCTTTTTTTTAAAAAGGTCATTAATTCGGTGAGACTTGACATGCGATCTGTGGCAGATTCTTCATTCCATTTGAGTGCGGTTTCTGCATCCAATTTTGTTGTGATGAGATAAACGATAAGGTCATCCCACTGGTCCACAGGGCGATTAAAGTTTTTAAGACCAGTTAAATGATTATTCATTTGATCGATGAGATTACGTAAGTCCACAGAATTTGCTTTATTGATCTTCTGAAATTGAAACATAAGTTCAATATGTTTTTTGCCAATTACCTTTTTGTTCTCGAATCTTTCGCGTAAACGTTTTAGCGCAACTTCATAATTCTCAGACACGATCTTTAATCCTTCAATTGATGCCTTTGCGGTATCACCAAGTCCTGCTACGAGATAGTGAAACTTTGCCAACGTGGTGTAGGATGGATTATTATGCACAAGGGAAAGAAACTAGTCATACCAACTCATCCACGCGGTAACTTCACCCTTAAAAACATACAGTTAAATTTTAGGCAATCTTATCGCTTCATATCTTTCGTTGATTGTAGAATCATTGGCCGCATTCGATGGTGTGGCATTGCTATTTTCGATTTTGTGAATAAAAACCTTCAAGGCCGATGCAGCGCTAAAATACATTCCTTCATACGTGGACCTGTTAGGCCTGGCGTATTCATCAGGATCCTTTTCCTCAATTTTAGATTGCGAACTCGTAAAATTACGAAACGCACTTTCCAAGGCTTCAAGGCGAATGCTCAGCTCCGTGGCTGAAGTACCTTTGAGGTTACCATCTACTTTTTTCACGAACTCCATGGTTCGCTCAATTTGTTGTTCGCACACGGTGCACCTTTTAATTTTAAAGAAACGTTCTTCTTTTTGTCTGGAGCATTATCTTGCTCGCTGTCCGACATTTTCTATTAATAATGTAAGCACAATAGCACGGCTAGATATCAAAAGGCAAAAAAACGCTTATCTATCCGAAATAAAGTATCTCGTCGGGGCCTCCAAATGTTTAGAAGGGTATAAGCCTTTTTATACCCCAAGATGAATGTTGGCAATTGCCGATGTTTTCGAGTAAATAAAAACGCGTGCCTTTTTGATTTGTGCCTTTTCTTTTTAATATTCAATGTAAAGATGGACAACAACTGTCAACAATATCTATCGATTAACATAGTTTTGTTTGGAAAATATTGTAATGTAAAACTAAAGTAATAAATGAAAAATCTTAAAGCTTATTCTTTAACAGTTATTTTTCAAACCTTTAGTTAATAGCCATATGGACAAAAATGCAAAATAAAACATTGTTTTATGAATTCATTTTATTTATTTTGTGAAGAATCACTTTTATTTTTTTCCAATTCAATATTGGCTAGCTCAATTCTTTTTTTGCAGAGCTCTGTCTTCTTTTTGCATAGCTCAATTTGATTTTTAATTAGCGACAGTTGCGCTTCTTTTATTTGTTTATCAATATTTTTTCGATTTGTAGTTTTACATGATAATTTTTCATATTTTTGTTTTTTGAGATTTTCTGGGTTGTACCTTACCCAACTAGACTCAACCAAATCTTCTGCATTTTCCTCAGCAACTTCAACAATATCACAGGACACTTTATCGACAACAGCTTCCTCAAAATTTCCGGATTTTGGGTTAAGCTGTGTGTCACAGTCGTAAGACGCAGGTAGCCCAATAACTTCTGCATCCTCCATGATGTTTCTAAAGGACACATCTGTTGCTGAGATTTCTGCTTGCGCCATAAAAGGTCCTCCTCCAGTTCCTCTAGCATAGCGTGACTCTTCGCCACGCCGCTTTTTAAAAGCCTGCTTCATGTTTTAAAATTTTTCTCGCAAGACTTTACATGAGCGGGGTTCAGTGGAAGAATTAGCATTGAACTTAATGCAAATATCGTGCCATGCTTGTTCTTTGCCATTGGAAGAAATTGCGTCGGTTTTTTTATTTTCTACAATATGCTTAACTTCCTCCACCAAACTTGCCAGCAGTTCGCAGTCACCATTGTTAAAATTTTGTGACCGTTTTCGCTTTGAACTGAAAATGATTTATAAATAAATAAAAATGCTCTAGGACTATTTTAATGTACAATATTAACTTACTCATGTGCCATCACAGCGTAAAAAATCAGAATTTATATTTTAATTTAAATAAAAAACGATTTTATTTTGAATAATTGTTGTCAACTGTCAAATTTATTATTCTCAATTAACTTCAAATGTCTATATGAACAATTCACAATTGACTTTATGTGTTGCATTTTTTGTTAATCTGAGATTTCTTAATACTAAATAAATTCAGAGATGAGTTACCAAATTTAATTCTAGATATAATCGCAGTTTATAAAATCTCCGATTAAAGTAGTATTAAAGAAATAGATAAGTTAACAGGCCTAACGGAAGTTAATTTCCACGAATAAGGCTGTGTCACTAGACGCACGCCTTACATGCCGAATTCAGTTTTTAGTCTTATTTCAAATTTAAATGTAAAACATTGTAAAATGTCATATTAATTCGACAGAATACAATAATAAATGATTTTAAAAAAAAAAAATTTAGCCTTAGAATTAAGAAACTCATAAGAAAAGTTTTTTGTATTTGTATTTATTTCTTGAATATATAGTGGAACAAGATACAATATCTTATTATTACACCACTAGTAGCTCGCATAGCCAATTATTATTTGACAATTAAAACTTAAGCTGTAATTAGTTAGTCAATAAATATAAACTTAAAGTAATAATACATAAATTTTTACCTACAATAACAGCCTTCAGGATGTTCAGTATCACATTTTATAATTAAAAAATAATACACATTTATTTATCTAAAGTTACTGTTTACATAATACATAGAGACATAAATTAATAATATTAAGTATACGGGAACAAAATTAGAATTAAAATCTGAAAACTATAGTAATATTGCACATAATGAGGCCACATAGTACACTCAATAACATATGCACAATACCATTGCACATCATTATTCTTCTAAAGAAACTTTCAATTTTAAATATTATTGCATCAGAGAAAAGTGTACGTGTAATTGCTTTTAAAAACTTATCGCGTTACCTATCGATCTCAAATATTGGGGAAGAGCATTCCACAGACGGATTGAATATAAAAAAAATTGACGTTCTGATGTCAGGCAAGAGTATTGAAAGGGTTTCAGTGTCATATTTCTGTTTGAACGAGAAAATACAAGTCTATCATGCAAATGAGAGGGTTCAGCTGAATGTATTATTTCATGCAGCAGAATAATGCATCGAGATTTAAGCAAGTTGTCAAAGGTAATGCCTTACATCTTTTTAACATATTGCGAGACATGATCATACCGCTTCAAGCAAAACACATATCGTGCAATATTGTTAAATAAAACATTAAGTTTCCTTTTACTTGCTGAGTCACAATTGGTAAAAATTTCACTGCCATATAGTACTATTGGAGTAAGATAAGTTTTAACCAGGAGTATTCTTATATGTAGAGGTGTATAATATTGTGTTGCCCATAATGCTCGAAGCCTGCCATAAACTTTACCAATGCTACTATAAACATGGTTGTTCCAAGTTAGTGTTCTAGTAAATATTACCCCCAAATTTTCGTTTGATAAAAATTGGCGAATGGGAGCTAAAGTAAACTTAAGCCAAAATCTGTCCCAGAATTAGTGTGACACATACATACAGTAGAACCTCGATCACATCATTCTAAAACCTCCAAATATAGTTGATGGAAATAGTGACAATGAGGAAATAGACGAAACGGTGCAAATGCTAAACGATGATGTTTTTTCAGTTTTTCTTTCAAAAAGAGGTTTTTTGACCAGTGAGTTTTGCTTGCAATTAAATATTCATTTAAAATCCAACTTTCTTGATTTTTCAAAATTCATTTTTTCAATCTCTTTAATTTTTCAAACCGATGACTTTTTTTCAACTATAATATTTGATTTTGAATACATCGCTCACTTACTGGCATAACTCAAAAAATCTAAAGTGGGAGAAAAACGCATTTAAAGTTTTCAATAAGTTACTTTTTATATGAAAATGATGAAAAGTATACATAAACTCTTCTCACAAGGTAAGCTTATAAGATATCTTTCTGATTTTTTCACACAAAATAAAACATCAAATGAATATGAGAAATAAAAAATTTTTTTTTGTGTTGTTTTTTTTTTTTTTTGTAAAAATTTTATGTTCTTTCCGATGGAGTTAGTCCCGTTTGTGTGAATTTTTTTTTTACGAGATTTACTCGAAACTGTCTAATAAGGCATACTCACGGTTCGCTTGAAGCAAGATAAAGATCGATAAAATTGTCAACCAAATTTGACAATGCACAATTATTATATAGTGTCTTGAGATTCCAAATACGTAATCCGCGAAATCGGATCTGCTCATTTACACGTGTTATGGCCATTTTAAGATTAGCACTTTGGCCGACACGGTCCGTTTCAAGCAAAGTCAAGATCGGTAAAAATTGTTAACCAAATCTGACAATGCACAATTATTATGTAGTGTTCGGAGGTTTCAAAAACATAAACCGTAAAATTGTGCCTGGTCATTTACTGGTTTTAAGGCCATTTTAAGGTAAACGCTTTTACCGATAATTTTAATAAAATTATGAAACGAACCGTGTAGTATTTGATGTTTTTAAGATTAAGTGAAGTTTTAAAATATGCTATGATAACTGCTGTTAATGTAGTTTGAGTCGCTGAACACGATGAAGTCACTTATTTTTGCAAATATGTAAATACTTTTGTGTTATTCACCATTTTTCATGGAAAATAACCGATGCAAAAAAAAATTGTGAAAAAACGTTCGAGCTCGCGACTTCTTAAAGTTTTTAATTAAAATTACTTTTCTAAAAGATTTTAAAAATTTCAATATCGATTTATTTCGGTAAAGTGAATTGTATTTATCAAAAGCAAATTGAAAGAAAATCATTTGCGTTGTTTAATTAAAGAAAATTTCAAATTTTATCGAGTAGACGCGTTTTTAAAGTCTCCGAAATTCTAACGCGTTTTATAAAGTAAAATCACCGTATATAATACCAAAAACTGTCTAACTACCTAAATAAATGCTGTCATCACACGGGCACTTCTTCAAATTTTAGTTAAAGGGCAATTTTCTGTTGAATTTCTTAATTTGAATATTTTGTAATTTTTTTTTGTCTGTCTCGCATAAAAATTGTTTAATTTCACGATGATAAATTCGCGCAGCAACAACAAAATTGTAAAGCAGCCGGACAGTCATACTCCCGTCAGACAACGCAGCCAAAATAGAAATGACACATCCTTGGAAACAACGCCGTTGCTAACTGAGGAAATCCTTGATGCTAAACTCAACTTGCTTAGGGAGAGCATCATCAAACAGCTGACCGATGTTTTAAAAACAACTGAGGATAGGGTAATGGAGCGACTTGGAGTGGTGACAGCAGCAATTACTAATTTAAAATCGACTCTGAGAGATGTCATGGAAAGAGTCGCAGTTATAGAGGAATCAACTAACCAGATCAGCATAATGAAAACTGAGATAAATGAGCTCAAAGGTGAAATAGAAACCATCAAAAGCGGTAGCTCATCTGGGTCTTCCAACTCTCCTTTGCTCAGTAATGAAATACAAGAATTCAAAAAACAAATGGAGAAACATGAGAACAACGCTATTTCTAGTGACGTCATCATAAATGCGATTCCCTTCTCTGCAAATGAAGATCTCCACAACATTTTCGGCAACATATGTGCTAAGCTACAATGCAACTCTCTTAAGGTGCGAGATGCCTTCAGAATTAAAAACAAAAATAATAACATAAACTCCAATGGCAACAACAACAGTGCTGCATCGTGAAGCTAACTTCTGCATATGAGCGTAAAAAGCTTTTTATAGCTCTCTCCTCATTTTGTAAATCAAAAAAGCGGCAATTGAAATGTAGCGATATTGAGTTTAGAGGTGAAGAAAAAATTTATTTGCACGAGAGCATTACCACTGCAAGTCGTGCAATTATGTCATATGCAATGCAGAGGAAGCGCGAAAAAAATTGGCAGCGGTGTCTTCAATTCGAGGACGCATTTATGTTAAAGCGACCGCTGAGCACGGTTCGCTTGAACCAAGATCAAGATCGATAAAATTGTCAACCAAATCTGACAATGCACAATTATTATATAGTGTCTTGAGATTCCAAATACATAATCCGCGACATCGGATCTGCTCATTTACTCGTTTTATGGCCATTTTAAGGTTTTACTTTGGCTGACATGGTTTGCTTCAAGCAAGATCAAAATCGGTAACAATTGTCAACCAAATCTGACAATGCACAATTATTATCTAGTGTTCGGAGATTCCAAAAACATGATCCGCAAAATCGTACCTAATTAATTACTTGTTTTATGGCCATTTAAAGGTAAACGCTTTTTCCGATAATATTGATAAAAATGCGTTCTAGGAAAAATTGTGAATAAGTCATTAAAACTTAAAATTTAATTATTTTTCTTTTCTTTGTGGACTTTGTGAGGATGGAAGTCAGTGGGCTTCGTTTCCACCCACAATTTTCATAGCAGCGCGTCGAAACGCCCGAAAACATAAGCAAACGTATTTATTGGTTTTATTTAACTTCACGAATTATGTATTTATTTCTTAATATCATTTCGTTTATTTATCTAAATCCATTTTTATGAATGATTAATCATAAATATGTATAACATAAGTTAAAACCTTTAGTTAAGTTCATTACGTTAGCGCGGGGCGACGCGTAAAAAACGCCATAGTAGTAGAATAGACATAAGCAAAACGCGAAGAATTGGCATACGGTAGCCCTGCCCCACAGCTGTCTCCACGATCCACAGTAAAACAGCTGTTAGAGCTTTAGTGTGGGAAAAGCTAGAATATTAGAAAAGAAAGGTGACTTGGCAAAGGTTTTGGTTTTAGTTAGGCATTCTTCTGAGGATCACAGCCAGCAACAGGTCAACAGCTCCGGACAACAGCAGCAGCCGTAAGAAAATCACTAACCATAACTTCTTTCCCCATTTTCTCTTAGGTTGCAACTCGTATACAAGTTACAAGTCGCTCTTGCGTTGTACTTGTATACGAAAGGAAAACGCCGTCATAGAAATTAGGTCGGCGGGTACGTTGTGTTAACGTACACAAGTAGCAAGTCGCTTTTGCGTTGCACTTGTGTGCGGTGATAAAACGCCGTCATAGAAATTAGGTCGGCGGGTACGTTGTGTTAACGTACACAAGTAGCAAGTCGCTTTTGCGTTGCACTTGTGTGCGGTGATAAAACGCCGTCATAGAAATTAGGTCGGCGGGTACGTTGTGTTAACGTACACAAGTAGCAAGTCGCTTTTGCGTTGCACTTGTGTGCGGTGATAAAACGCCGTCATAGAAATTAGGTCGGCGGGTACGTTGTGTTAACGTACACAAGTAGCAAGTCGCTTTTGCGTTGCACTTGTGTGCGGTGATAAAACGCCGTCATAGAAATTAGGTCGGCGGGTACGTTGTGTTAACGTACACAAGTAGCAAGTCGCTTTTGCGTTGCATTTGTGTGCGGTGATAAAACGCCGTCATAGAAACTAGGTCGGCGGGTACGTCGTGTTAACGTACACAAGTAGCAAGTCGCTTTTGCGTTGCACTTGTGTGCGGTGATAAAACGCCGTCATAGAAATTAGTTCGGCGGGTACGTTGTGTTAACGTACACAAGTAGCAAGTCGCTTTTGCGTTGCACTTGTGTGCGGTGATAAAACGCCGTCATAGAAATCAGGTCGCGGGTACGTCGTGTTAACGTACACAAGTAGCAAGTCGCTTTTGCGTTGCACTTGTGTGCGGTGATAAAACGCCGTCATAGAAATTAGGTCGGCGGGTACGTTGTGTTAACGTACACAAGTAGCAAGTCGCTTTTGCGTTGCACTTGTGTGCGGTGATAAAACGCCGTCATAGAAATTAGGTCGGCGGGTACGTTGTGTTAACGCCGACAAGCTACAAGTCGCTTTTGCGTTGTACTTGTGTGCGGTAATCAAACGCCGTCATAGAAATCAGGTCGCGGGTACGTTGTGTTAACGTATACAAGTAGCAAGTCGCTTTTGCGTTGCACTTGTGTGCGGTGATAAAACGCCGTCAAAGAAATCAGGTCGCGGGTACGTTGTGTTAACGTACACAAGTAGCAAGTCGCTTTTGCGTTGCACTTGTGTGCGGTGATAAAACGCCGTCATATAAATTAGGTCGGCGGGTACGTTAAATTAACGAACACAAGTGGCAAGTCGCTTTTGCGTTGTACTTGTGTGCGGTGATAAGACGCCGTCACGGAAATCAGGTCATCGTAGTCAGCGCATCCGTCGTAATCTTAGCTCAATATATAACGTCATCATAGAAATTAGGTCGGCGGGTACGTTGAATTGACGTACACAGGTGGCAAGTCGCTTTTGCGTTGCACCCGTGTGCGGTAATAAAACGCCGTCGGAGAAATTAAACCCAAACGCCGTACAGAAAATTAGTCCGTCGTAGCCAGAGCAGACGCCGAGTAATAGAAAATTCGACACATCGATCGTCGCCTTTGCACGGTATCGGCACGGCGTGAAAGTACGCTGCCGGATAGGATAAGTACTAAGTATCAGAATCGTATTTTATAACTTAGTCCTAGACATATATATATATGTATATAATATTTACCTCAAATATTGTATTAAGATAAGAATAAAGTGGATTGTCAAAGAAATATACATGGAAGGTCTTGTTCTTATTTAAACTCC
This sequence comes from Meiosimyza platycephala, assembly GCA_963662105.1. Lineage (NCBI taxonomy): Eukaryota > Metazoa > Arthropoda > Insecta > Diptera > Lauxaniidae > Meiosimyza > Meiosimyza platycephala. Next base: position 63,499,410 of record OY759208.1, read on the forward strand.
CGGAAATTCGACCTTTGTTAGCCTCCTGCAAAAATATAAATTTTTGTACACGAACCCCGGATACCGGCGAGCCGAAACCCTGGCTGAAAGGTTCGTTACAATGGCGCCCGAGCAGGGACCCTAGGCTAACATATTAAAATTTATAAAATACGACTGGATGAGTTTCCTTCCATGTGTTTGCAAATCCACTGTTTTTTTCAAACGCGAGTATATATATTTACGAGAATACGCGGTTCCTCGAGGATCAAAGACACTATATTAATTATAAATATCAATTAATCAAGGCAATAGCCCCCCCCCAAATATTTTAGCCGTAAATTCCACAGCGACAGCCCAGCCATAAATTCTACAGCAACAGCCCAGCCGTAAATTCAACAGCAGCAGCCCCAGCAGCATACAGCGGATACAGTGAAAGTGTACCTATCCCATCCTTAGTGCGCGAAGTGAAAAACAAACGACACCCAGTGAAATCAAACGAAAAAAAAACGAAATAATAATAAACTTTAGTGAAAAAAAAAAAAACCAAAGTGTAATAAACTTTAGTGAAAAAGAAAAACTATAGACAAAAGAAAAAAAAATAAAACAAAAAAATGTTGAATGTGTCGTGGTGCCATGGTCTGAGAAAGGAGGAGTTGGTCACGTATGGTGAAGAATTCGGCCTCGAGGTAACAGGAACAGTTGATGACCTACGGAAGAGGTTCAAAGTTTTCGTGGCAGAAGACCATACACCGGAAGTGAAGCAACGCTTACTTGAACTTCAGACTCGCCACAAGAGATCTTCATCCCAGCATAGAACCCAGACAGACGGCACGGAAGAATCATCACAGACGGACGGCAAAGCCGGGCCCTATCTCAAACCAGGCGATGGTGAGGAACAAATCGTGGCAACGGCCGCAACAGCGCAGCCAATACACAAGCCTGACGAAACCAGCTATCGGTTTTCTACCCAAGGGTTTAACGTATCAAATGACGAAACTAGCCCTTACAACCCTGTAATAATGGAACAAGTTCGGAAGTGGTCCCTAAAGTACGACGGAGCCAAAGAGCCACTGGCCTTTATAGAAAGAGTTGAGGAACTAGCTGCAGCCTACGGAGTAGCCACCAACCATCTTCCCCGGGCAATGCCTGAACTATTAAAGGACAAGGCCTTAGCATGGTACCGGAACAACCATCAACAAGAAATTTCGTGGACCAAATTTAAGGGAAATTTCCTAAGGTTCTTCCTACCGCCACGTTACTTTGAAACTTTGGACGACGAAATAAGAAAGCGGTGTCAACAGCCTCGAGAGAAATTCAAGGAATTTTTGCTACCACTACAAACGATGATGAGGCACGCGAATTTCACCGAAAACCAAATGTTGGAACGAGTTTTCCGAAATTGTCGGCCGGAGTACCAATGGTACATTAAACGTAAAGACTTTTCGACATTAGAGGACCTAATCCAATTAGCAGAGGATTTGGAAGGGATTCAACAACGAGAACCCGAACGACCAGCACAGATCAGAAGTCGCACCGAACAGCACCGGATGGTGGGCCCCACTCAAGGTGAAGAAAGAATTATCACTCGAACTGCTTGCCGACGCTGTGGCCAAGAAGGCCATTTTGTCGGGAACTGTCAGCATCCTCAGCGGTTGTTCTGCTGGGTCTGTGGCCGAATTGGAACACGTACCATAGCTTGTTGCCGTACACCGGGAAACGACAACGGAGACCGCCCAGAGCGAGGGGGGGCAGGTACTCCAGAAGATCCCCCTCGGCTGGCATAGAACAACATCACCTCCCACGCCCCTGCAGTCGAGTTTTCGCCAACGTTATCGTTGGGCAGAGAAACATAGCAGCCACCATCGACACAGGGGCAACCATAAGCTTCGTTAGGGAGGCATTCGCTGCGGAATTGGGTCACCAGGCCAAAAGGATATCGTATGGAGGTGAAGTAGCGTTAGCGGATGGCTCATTTAGGCCACTCGAACACGCGGTGGAAACCGAATTAGTGTTCAGGGACCTGAAATTGAAATTTCTGTTCGTAGTCATGCCTGACGCTACCGAAGACGTCGTTCTGGGGATAGATTTCCTCAAACGGTGTGGCGCCTCGCTAAATATCAGAGGCGAAATAATTACGATAAGAGAAGGAATACTGCACCAAACGGAAAGGTGCATGGTCAGCTCGATACACAACAAAAGACCCGGTGTAAAACAACAAGAAGGCCTAGGGTCCAATCCAGAGCAGCCACGCAGTCAACATCTTCGACAAAGTCACCAACAGAACCCCCAACTACGTCCACAGCAGCAGAGAAGTCGAGAGAAACACCATATAAACCGACCCTACACCCAACAAATAAATCCAGTCATCTCGGCAGAGCCCACACTCGAATCAGCGGCAGAGCCCACACATGCATCAGCGACAGAGCCCACACTCGAATCAGCGGCAGAGCCCACACTCGAATCAGCGGCAGAGCCCACACATGCATCAGCGACAGAGCCCACATCTGAATCGTCGGCAGAAGCCTCACTCGAATCAGCGGCAGAGCCAACACTCGAATCATCGACGGAGCCCACACTCGAATCAGCGGCAGAACCCACACTTGAATCATCGGCAGAGCCCTCACCCACAGCAGCGGCAGAGCCTACAGCAGAGCAACAATCTTACTCAGAAGAGGTAATAAATCGATTTTTAATCCAAGAACTTCCAAAATTTGATAGGCTAGAAGGGGTCACACATATCACCAAACACGCGATAACCATGGCTGACGACCGACCGATCAAGCAGCGATACATCCCGCGAAACCCGGCCATGCAAGCGATTATTGACGAGGAAATTGATAAACTGTTGACCAAAGGATGCATCGAACCATCCCGCAGTCCTTATAGTGCACCGATCGTTTTAGTGCGAAAGAAGACGGGTGCCTGGCGACTCTGTATAGATTATCGCCAGCTCAACGCCAGATCAGTACCGGACGCCTATCCTCTGCCTAGAATAACGCACATCTTGGACCGATTACGAAACGCGAAATTTATTAGTAGTCTGGACTTGAAAGATGGATATTGGCAAATACCAATGGAGGCCAATAGCAAGCAATTTACGGCCTTTACTGTACCGGGCCGTGGCCTTTATCAGTGGAAGGTCATGCCTTTCGGACTCCATTCGGCACCAGCAACATTCCAGCGGGCCCTAGATCAAGTTATCGGAGCAGAAATGGAGCCTCATGCCTTCGCCTATCTAGATGACATAGTGGTAACGGGCTCCACCCTAGATGAACACATGCAAAACTTGCGGGAGGTATTCCGACGACTACGTGCGGCTAATCTGAGAATTAATCCGGAAAAGTGCGAATTCTTCCGGACCAAGTTAAAATACTTGGGGCACGTCGTCGGCAGCGAAGGCATACAGACCGATCCAGAGAAAGTGGCGGCTATACAGGACTTGGCACCCCCACAAAATATTAGAGGAGTGCGGCGGTTTCTAGGCGTTGCGTCATGGTACCGACGATTCGTTCCAGATTTCGCAGCAATAGTGCAGCCGCTGACGGCCTTGTTGAGAAAGGGCAAGCACTGGAGATGGGGCGATGACCAGCAGAGGGCATTCGAGACCATGAAAAAGAAACTAACGGAGGCACCCATACTCTTATGCCCAGATTTCAGCCAGACATTCACCCTCCAGACCGACGCCAGTGATTTGGGCCTAGGCGCAGTTTTAACCCAAGTCATAGAAGGAGAAGAGCGTGTGATCGCTTACGCTAGCCGAAGCCTAAACAACGCTGAGAAAAATTACTCGCCAACAGAGAAAGAATGTCTGGCCATTGTATGGGGAATCAGGAAGATGCGGCCCTACCTAGAAGGGTATAAATTCATAGTCGTCACGGATCATCTTTCGCTCAAATGGTTGAACTCAATCGAGAGTCCCACCGGACGAGTAGCCCGATGGGCCCTAGAGCTCCAGCAGTATCAGTTCACAATTCAATACCGGAAGGGGAAGAACAACGTAGTAGCCGACGCCCTGTCCAGACAACCTAGAGAGATTATTCAAATGGCAACAGCGAATAACAGATCCGACGAGACCTGCACCTGGTTGGAGAAGAAGAAGGCCGAAGTTCGAAACGAACCCGCAAAGTATCCAGATTTCTCCGAAGTAGCAGGGCACTTATACCGTCATCTACCAGGGCACACAGGTGACGAGGATTGTGCTCAGTGGAAACTTTGCGTAGCAACGCCGCTCCGGAAGCGCGTCATGGAAGAAAATCATGACAGCCCGAACGCTGGTCATCTAGGCATCCGGAAAACCATCTCCCGCATAGCCAACCGGTATTATTGGCCTGGCATGTTCCGGGATATAAGTCGGTACGTGCGAAGCTGTGACTCCTGTCAACGATATAAAGCAAGCCAACAAGCACCAGCGGGGGAAATGTTGACAACCATTCCAAATGAGCCATGGTCCACCGTATGCGCAGATTTTATCGGGCCACTACCACGATCCAAACACGGAAACACTATGTTGCTGGTGTTCTTTGATAAGTTCTCAAAATGGACCGAATTAATACCCCTTAGAAGGGCAACGGCAGAAGGGGTCGTCAAAGCATTTCGAGAAAGGATCGTGGCAAGGTACGGAGTTCCCAAAACATTCGTTACGGACAACGGGACCCAGTTTAAGAGCAGGATAGTGAAGAACTACATGGATGAGATTGGAGTACGACAGCAATTTACAGCACCCTACACTCCCCAAGAAAACCCTACGGAGCGAGCAAATCGGACAATCAAAACGATGATGGCGCAACTGGTCAGCAATAATCACAGAGTATGGGACGACAACCTACCAGAGATTTCGCTAGCCATCAATACCAGCACATCGGAGTCAACCGGCTACAGTCCAGCATTTCTCACCCAAGGACGGGAGCCCCGCTTACCAAGAGCACTGTACGACGAAGTGACCCAAGGCACCGGCACGCCAAGCCAACAACCGGAGGCAAGAGCTGCACAGCTGCAAGAAATCTTCAAGATCGTCAGGCACAATCTCTCTAAAGCATCGCAGGACCAAGCCAGGCACTACAACCTGAGGAGGCGACAGTGGAAACCTAACGTCGGAGAACTGGTGTTAGTGAAACAGCACCCATTATCCAAGGCCATCGATAGTTTCGCAGCCAAGCTCGCGCCCAAGTATGCGGGCCCGTACACAATCGCAAGTTACATTTCTCCTGTAATTTGTAATCTCAAGGGAGTCGGTGACAGAATTATACGCACAGCTCACCTGAGCGAAATTAAGCCATTCATTTTATAGAATTTAAACCTCTGTTCTGTTACAAAACTAATTCCTTACTTTTCTACAATTTTTAGTCGTCAACAAACCCACAAAGCAACAAAAACTAAGCCTGGACGAGCAATAATTAGAGGCACCACGATCGCTACAGCAAGTTACATCCCGATAATCAACAGAATCTGCTTCAAGTATGACAACGACGAGAATTAAGGTGGCGAAGCATACAACACAAACATTATCATCACTGCAACAATAAGTCCTGAGAGTAGCGATGCAGCCATCACAAACTCTAATAACAGCGATGGGTGTGTCACTTCTAATAGTGAGGATACCTCCGATGGTTAATCACTGAACCTATATGTATCTTGAGTATTGCGAAGAAAAACTGCCTACAGTGATGTTATAGCCTCGAGCACCGTTCTGATGGAAAAATATATCACCTGGACCTGCGTTTTTAAATGCCAGTCTTCTAGATTGCAGAGCCTCCGCACTGCATTTGTTCAAGTAAAATCCGTTTCGCCGCGGGAGTAAGCGGGAAATGTGAGGATGGAAGTCAGTGGGCTTCGTTTCCACCCACAATTTTCATAGCAGCGCGTCGAAACGCCCGAAAACATAAGCAAACGTATTTATTGGTTTTATTTAACTTCACGAATTATGTATTTATTTCTTAATATCATTTCGTTTATTTATCTAAATCCATTTTTATGAATGATTAATCATAAATATGTATAACATAAGTTAAAACCTTTAGTTAAGTTCATTACGTTAGCGCGGGGCGACGCGTAAAAAACGCCATAGTAGTAGAATAGACATAAGCAAAACGCGAAGAATTGGCATACGGTAGCCCTGCCCCACAGCTGTCTCCACGATCCACAGTAAAACAGCTGTTAGAGCTTTAGTGTGGGAAAAGCTAGAATATTAGAAAAGAAAGGTGACTTGGCAAAGGTTTTGGTTTTAGTTAGGCATTCTTCTGAGGATCACAGCCAGCAACAGGTCAACAGCTCCGGACAACAGCAGCAGCCGTAAGAAAATCACTAACCATAACTTCTTTCCCCATTTTCTCTTAGGTTGCAACTCGTATACAAGTTACAAGTCGCTCTTGCGTTGTACTTGTATACGAAAGGAAAACGCCGTCATAGAAATTAGGTCGGCGGGTACGTTGTGTTAACGTACACAAGTAGCAAGTCGCTTTTGCGTTGCACTTGTGTGCGGTGATAAAACGCCGTCATAGAAATTAGGTCGGCGGGTACGTTGTGTTAACGTACACAAGTAGCAAGTCGCTTTTGCGTTGCACTTGTGTGCGGTGATAAAACGCCGTCATAGAAATTAGGTCGGCGGGTACGTTGTGTTAACGTACACAAGTAGCAAGTCGCTTTTGCGTTGCACTTGTGTGCGGTGATAAAACGCCGTCATAGAAATTAGGTCGGCGGGTACGTTGTGTTAACGTACACAAGTAGCAAGTCGCTTTTGCGTTGCACTTGTGTGCGGTGATAAAACGCCGTCATAGAAATTAGGTCGGCGGGTACGTTGTGTTAACGTACACAAGTAGCAAGTCGCTTTTGCGTTGCATTTGTGTGCGGTGATAAAACGCCGTCATAGAAACTAGGTCGGCGGGTACGTCGTGTTAACGTACACAAGTAGCAAGTCGCTTTTGCGTTGCACTTGTGTGCGGTGATAAAACGCCGTCATAGAAATTAGTTCGGCGGGTACGTTGTGTTAACGTACACAAGTAGCAAGTCGCTTTTGCGTTGCACTTGTGTGCGGTGATAAAACGCCGTCATAGAAATCAGGTCGCGGGTACGTCGTGTTAACGTACACAAGTAGCAAGTCGCTTTTGCGTTGCACTTGTGTGCGGTGATAAAACGCCGTCATAGAAATTAGGTCGGCGGGTACGTTGTGTTAACGTACACAAGTAGCAAGTCGCTTTTGCGTTGCACTTGTGTGCGGTGATAAAACGCCGTCATAGAAATTAGGTCGGCGGGTACGTTGTGTTAACGCCGACAAGCTACAAGTCGCTTTTGCGTTGTACTTGTGTGCGGTAATCAAACGCCGTCATAGAAATCAGGTCGCGGGTACGTTGTGTTAACGTATACAAGTAGCAAGTCGCTTTTGCGTTGCACTTGTGTGCGGTGATAAAACGCCGTCAAAGAAATCAGGTCGCGGGTACGTTGTGTTAACGTACACAAGTAGCAAGTCGCTTTTGCGTTGCACTTGTGTGCGGTGATAAAACGCCGTCATATAAATTAGGTCGGCGGGTACGTTAAATTAACGAACACAAGTGGCAAGTCGCTTTTGCGTTGTACTTGTGTGCGGTGATAAGACGCCGTCACGGAAATCAGGTCATCGTAGTCAGCGCATCCGTCGTAATCTTAGCTCAATATATAACGTCATCATAGAAATTAGGTCGGCGGGTACGTTGAATTGACGTACACAGGTGGCAAGTCGCTTTTGCGTTGCACCCGTGTGCGGTAATAAAACGCCGTCGGAGAAATTAAACCCAAACGCCGTACAGAAAATTAGTCCGTCGTAGCCAGAGCAGACGCCGAGTAATAGAAAATTCGACACATCGATCGTCGCCTTTGCACGGTATCGGCACGGCGTGAAAGTACGCTGCCGGATAGGATAAGTACTAAGTATCAGAATCGTATTTTATAACTTAGTCCTAGACATATATATATATGTATATAATATTTACCTCAAATATTGTATTAAGATAAGAATAAAGTGGATTGTCAAAGAAATATACATGGAAGGTCTTGTTCTTATTTAAACTCCCGGAAATTCGACCTTTGTTAGCCTCCTGCAAAAATATAAATTTTTGTACACGAACCCCGGATACCGGCGAGCCGAAACCCTGGCTGAAAGGTTCGTTACAACTTTGCAATTAAAAATACTTTTAAAACAAAAATATATAAAAATTATTTTTCATTAGTTTCCAGGTTCAAAAGAATTTTTGAAATTTTTTTTAAACTTTTTTTTTCATGAAATACGGTGAATAACACAACAAATATAAAAGTTTTTTATTTATTGTTTTTTGGTGAGCTTTATAGTCGAAAATACCTCAAAAATCCATAAAACAAAATTATAATTTAAAATATTTTTCACTAGTTTTAAGGCCCAAAAGAATTTTCTTTTTTAAATTTTCAATTCTTTTCCATGGAAAATGATGAATAACATAACATATTTGAAAAGTTTGTTATTTTTTTTTTCTTCGTAGACTTCGTAGTCAAAAATACTTTTTAAGCCCACAAAAGATAGTAAAAAAAATTTTATTTTTCACTAGTTTTTCGGCTGACAAAAAAAAAATTTTTTTTTGTATCGGTTTTTTTCCATGAAAAATAGTGAATAACGCAAAAGTGTTTATATATTTGCAAAAGTAAGTGACTTTTTCGTGTTCAGCAACTCAAATTACATAAACAATAGTTATCATAGCATGTTTAAAAACTTCGCTTGATCTTAAAAGCATCAAAAACCACATCATAATTTTAACCACTTCATAATTTTAATAAAATTATCCGTAAAAGCGTTTACCTTAAAATAGCCATAAAACCAGTAAATGATCAGGTAAAATTTTATGGATCAGTTCTTTGTAATCCCCGAATACTAAATAATAATTGCGCATTGTCAGATTTGGTTGACGATTTTATGGATCTTGATCTTGCTTCAATCGAACCGTGTGAAGGAGAGGCCAAATTAGTAAGTGACAGTGAGAGCGTAGATTGCGTAGCTGCATCCAGTAAATAAGGTGGTTTAAAAAAATTGTCAATTTAGGTGTTTTAAAAAATCTCGTAAATTTTCTTTTTTATATACTTTTTCGTAAATTTTTTTTATTTTTTTATAATTTTATTTCTATTAAGTAGTTTTGTTTTTCTAAGTATATATGTAAGTCAACGACAATGCAAGTGCAAGGTTACACGTGCTGGCGACCAGCCTACCTGAGTCATGCGTATGCATACTCCAGTTCATGGTACCAGCACGAGTCACGTTGCACCTCGTCAGCTTATTACTTGCACACGCATCTAGTGCAAGTTTGCGATCCCACGGTCAGCGTGAGACCGCTGTGTCACCAATTAGGATACAGTATTTTAGGTTTCTTTATGATTTAAGTTATGATTATTCAGTTAGTCTAATTTTGAACATAAGTGAGTGAAGTGTTAAATCAAGTGAAATAAATCATAATTAATAATACAACCAGGACGAGTTTTGTTAACAGGTAACTGTTACTGGCCCGTGGGCATTGGCTGGCAAAGGCTAGCCAATGCGGCCAATTATTAATTCTTTTGAGTAATCCTTTTAGGATTACGTTTACTGGCGCCCGAGTAGGGACCTGATGGAAAGGTGGTCCTTGCAACATCCCGGTAATGGTTAGCAAAGAAGTGTACTAGTGCCAGAACTGCGAAAAGTCAGGCTCTCCAGTTTAAAAAATAAAAAGGTACTAGTAATAGAACTGCGATCCTGTAGCCCAAAAAGCCAGGCTCTCCAGTTCAAAGAAATAAAAAATTTACAACTGCGATCCTGTAGCCCAAAAAGCCAGGCACTCCAGTTGAAACAAAAAAAGTTAAACTTGCCACTAAAAATAAAGGAACTGCGATCCTGTAGCCAATAAAGCCAGGCCCTCCAGTTCAAGTAAAAAAATATATTGAAACTGCGATGTCCACGCGGTACTCCAGTTTATAACACAATTAAACTAAAAAAATGGGGAAACCCTTAACAAGTGTTCTCCACTATAACCATAAGAACATAGTGGAGAATAAAATACAAAAAAACAAACTGCGATCCCCACGGGGCACTCCAGTTTATAAATAAAAGAATTTTAAAAAATAAAAGGAGCAAGTTTCAATTAAATAACTTCTTCTATAACCATGGGAACATAGAAGAGATTACAAAAGGAGTTGCAATGACCAGTGAAGGGTGCTGTGCCTCAGTAGGTTGCTGCACTGGACTCATCGAAGTTGCTGCAGCATCTGAACGGGAACAACATGGTCCTTCCTTCCTACAACCCGTCAGGACCTGCGAATAATTTTAAAAGAGGGACTTTCATCCGAAAACTCATCAATAAAAAAAAAAAAATGGGCATTACCCATCAAATAATATAATAAATTGGAACTTTCATCTGAAAATCCATTCAATAATCAAAAAGAGGGACTTTCAATCGAAAGCCCATTTATACCAATAAAAAATGGGCATAACCCATCATATAAAATTAAAACGGGACTTTCATTTGAAAACCCTTTAACGAAAAATTTAAATTGGGACTTCCTTACGGAAACCCATTAAAACAAATAATATTATTTAAAACAAAAAAATATGCAATTTAAATCGGGACTTTCGTATGAAAACCCTATTGAACAAATTGTTAAATATAAAAAAATTGTGAAATTGGGGCTTCCTTACGGAAACCCATTACCTAATCAATATTTGATTTACAAGATTTATAACAGCAATTCAAATACAAAATAACTAAATAAATACTTATTCTGATATGACTACTTGTCCAAGTTCTAATTTAAAAAAAAAATACGGACATTCGTCAAATTTCTTTTACAAAATTTACAATATTCTTCTTTTATCTTTCAGGAATATAAATTTTAACGCAATAATTTTTATTCTTTTTACAGCAAGCTATGTTAAAATTGTGAGTGTTAAAAAAGTGTTAAAAGTGGAATCTCGAAAGAGAAAGTAAATAAATTTGTAAGAATATTAAAATTTATAAGCAAAAGAGCTCCCTTTCTCCTCTTTTGCTTATAGTTGTAAAGTTTTGAGAAAAGTTAGAAACTGTTCTAACCTTCAAGGGAAAAAAGTTAAATTAACATTTTCTTAAAATAATTTGTGTGAAAATCTGAATTTTGTATAACTCAATTAATTTGTGTTGAAATCTAAATTTTGTTTCATTTGAGATAATTTGTGTGAAAATCTAAATTTGTATAACTCAATTAATTTGTGTTGAAATCTAAATTTTGTATAATTTGAAATAATTTGTGTGAAAATCTTAATTTTGTATAACTTGTATTGGAAATCCAAATAGTAAAGAAAAAAGAAATGGAAGAAATCCGTGACACAATCACGCGTCTCACCGGGGCAGTAAATAGCCTCGTGGCACAAATGAAGGGAGTGGAAAGCCGTATGTTGAAATTGGAGGCGACTCCTGAGACGCCGACATTTCCAGGGCAGGTCGAAGTGACGCAATTGTGCGGACCGCGCAATGAATCCGAATTGAAGGATATTGGTAAATTGCCAGACTGTGTCAAGGATTTGCAAGTCTTTGATGGCAACCCAGTACAATATATCTCTTGGGTGCATAATGTGGAAGCAATCTTAAAGGACTACGACATTGTTAGGAATAAGCCGATTTAACGCGCTATTCTCCAGAGCATCAGACAAAAAGTGAGAGGAAGCGCCGATGCCGCTCTCATCTCCTACAATATATTTGATGAAAGCTGGACTGCAATAAAACAATGTCTATCCTTGCATTATGCAGACAAGAGGGATATTCGGGCTCTCGAACACCAACTTATGCAACTTTCACAAAAAAATTCAAGTATTGATGAGTTCTACGCCAACGTGAACCATCAATTTTCTTTAATAATAAATAAAGTAAAAACAGAAAGTTATACTACAGAAACGGTTCAAGTCTTAATTGAGAGCTACCGAAATAGAGCTCTCGATGTTTTTAACCGCAGTCTGAATGGCGATCTATCGAAGATGTTAGCCATCAAAAAACCCTCTACTTTGCCTGAAGCATATTCCGATTGCCTCGATATTCAAAATTTGAATTATAGGAACAATGTTATTCATCGCCCAAGTGTTTCGAATACGGTAACTGCTCATATGAATCAATTTTTCGGGAGAGAGCAGAAAGTTGAGGCAAGGCCGCGTTCAAACGTAGAACGTAAATTATATGAACCGTCCAAGTGGATCCTATCGGAAGAGATTTGGAAAGCCAAGATCCGATAGCTATCCACAGAAACAACAGAGAATGTTCCATGTGGAACAAGCCGGGGAAGTAGAAACTGCAACACAATATGAAGAGGAGGCTAGCGAGGAAATAGGGGATCAAGTAAATTTTATGACAGGAGCCTCTCCAGCGTTCCATATATAGAATACGTAACAGCGGGCGGCTCTGTCCTCAATTTCCTTATTGACACCGGTGCCAATAAGAATTTCATAACCCCCTCCTTAGCCTTCAAAACAATCCCTGTAGACCGACCATTTTTAATTAATTCCGCCGGAGGTAATCTTTGGATAACCCAGAAAATTTCTGGACCATTTTTTGAACGTTTTGGGGAAAAGTCCGTTATAGCGTTTTTCGTCCTATCAGGCCTACAAACTTTCCATGGTATCATTGGCGATGATACCTTGAAAAGTTTAGAGGCTATAATTGATAGGAAATCCAATATTCTTATTTTAAAAGGTACAATAAGAGTACCCTTAAAAAATAAAGTTTCGAAGGAGGTCAACCACTTTCCCATCCTCGAAGAAGGCTTAGATAAGAAAACATTAGGCGAACTTCAGTCCATCTTGGGCAAATATGGTAATCTTTTTCAGCCTATAAATATGGATCGAATGATAAAGACAGAAATCAAGACTAGCACAGACGATCCTATTTATACAAAAAGCTACCTATATCCCGCTTGTATGCGCGAGGAAGTGGAAAGACAGGTTGATGAGTTGTTAGCTTCGGGCATTATTCGTCCTTCGAAAAGCCCCTACAGCTCACCTATTTGGATTGTGCCAAAAAAGCCGAAACCATCAGGTGAAAAACAATATAGGCTTGTCATCGCTTTTAAACGCCTGAATAGCGTTACGATCGGTGACGCATACCCCATACCGGATATAAATACGACTCTTGCCATTCTTGGTGGAGCAAATTTTTATACCACCATTGATTTAACCTCAGGTTTTCATCAAATCGCAATGAAACCTACAGATATCCCGAAAACCGCGTTCTCAACAATGAATGGGAAATACGAATTCCTCAGACTTCCTTTTGGGTTAAAAAATGCGCCGGCTATATTCCAACGAATGATAGACGACGTATTAAGGGAGTTCATTGGGAAGATATGCTACGTCTATATAGACGATATCATAATTTTCGGGAAAACTGAGGAGGAACATCTGAAAAATCTAGAGGTTGTATTTACACGATTGAAAGAGGCGCATTTTAAAGTTAACCTAGAAAAAACAAAGTTCCTAAAGAGGGAAGTCAAGTTTTTAGGATACCTCATTACTGCTGATGGTATCAAAGCCGATCACACAAAAGTGATGGCCATCTAAAAATTTCTTCCACCAAGTAATTTAAAAGAACTAAAGGGATTCCTGGGGATGACTTCATATTACACAAAATTTATTCGTGATTACGCGAAGGTTTCAAAACCTTTAACCAATTTAACACGAGGTCCCAATGCACAGGTCAAAGCTAACCAATCCCGAAAAGTTACCATCAAATTGAACGATGAAGCGATGTCAGCTTTCGATAGCCTAAAAGAACTTTTGACTTCGTCAGAGGTCCTGGCCTTCCCAGAATTCAGCAATACATACAACCTTACTACGGATGCTTTAGGGGCTGTCCTGTCCCAAGGTGAACCGGGAAAGTACAAGCCAATTGCATATATTTCCAGGTCTTTAAATAAGACTGAGGAAAGTTATGCAACTAATGAGAAAGAAATGTTGGCAATTAAGTTGGCTCTGGATAATTTGAGATCCTAAGAAAATAAGAATCTATACAGATCACCAGCTCTTAACCTACGCACTTGGCAACAGGAATTTCAATGCAAAGTTAAAGCGTTGGAAGGCGAGAATTGAAGAGTATAACCACGATTTAGTTTACAAACCTGGTAAATCAAACCACGTGGAAGACGCTCTATCAAGGCTCAAGACTCAGCTTAATCACTTGCCAACATCAGAACAACCTGAAGCTGCTCAAGGATTAAGTGAGAGGACAGAAACAGCAAGTGAAGGAACAATGCATAGTGCGGAGCGAGACTTCCGACCTTATCCCACATGTGGAAGTCCCTCTAAACGTGTTCCGAAACCAGATTGTGATTAAAATAGGTAAAAACTCTTCATGTTACGAATCCCCCCATCCAGGTTTCTTTCGACACTATATTTCCATTTCATTCCTTGATGCAGAAGCTCTTACGAAATTTCTCAAAGAAAAATTGAACTCAAACGTTATCAATGGGATAAAGATTCAAGAGTCATGTTTAAATCTGCTTCAATGGGTGTATTTGGATCACTTCACTAAATACAAGGTTCGTATTACCCAAAGGGTTGTAGAAGATGTGAAAGGTGAAGAAACTATTTTCCGTATTATCGAAAATGAGCACAGGCGAGCCCATAGAAATCCTCGCGAAAACAAGGACCAAATTTTAGAAAAATATTATTTCCCGCGTATGTCCAAACTTATTAAGAACTATGCCGATTCCTGTGAAAATTGTAAGCTCAACAAATATGATAGGCATCCGAGTAAGCCTCAGCTTCAACCTACTCCCGTTCCCACGTACGCTTGTGAAATCTTTCATATAGACATTTTGGAACTTCAGGGGACAAAGTTTGTTTCTTGTTTGGACAAGTTTTCAAAATTTGTTAAACTATTTTACATTCAAAATAAATCCGCGAGCCATTTAAAAACCAGACTTATCAGCCTATTACACTATTTTACGGTGCCAAAAGTTATAGTCACTGATAACAAGAGAGGTCTTTCAAGCCCATTGACAACCAACTACGTGCGTTCACTGGGAGTTGAATTCTATCGAACTCCAACTCAGAGAAGTGAGGTTAATGGACAGGTCGAGAGAGTTCACTCCACCCTTCTCGAAATTTATAGGTGTCTGAAGATGGAGCACACTAATATGCGTCCTAGAGAATTGATGAGTGTGGCAGTGGATAGGTATAACAACACCATTCACTCGGTGATAAAGAATATACCGAGTGACATTTTCTTTAATAGAAGTGAAAAAATAAATTACCAACAAGTTTCGGATTTTCAGCACAAACTCAATAAGGATTTGAGAGGACTCATTGAAGAGAATGAACAAACTAGAAATTTAAGGTTAAATTCTAAAAAAGAAGTCCCCAAGACTTATAATAATGGGGACACAATTTATGTAAAAGATAAACAAATAAAAGGAAAAAAGAAGCCAATATACAAAAAATAAGTCTGGCAAAAAGATTCATAAAATCCACCTTAAAAATAAAAAATAGTGTGGTGAAAAATTTGTAAATTTAAAAAAAATTTTCTATTCTTACAAACATATCTCTTAAAAAAATAGTGGGCACCTGCCAATAATACAGGATGCCGGGGTTCGACTCCGTTTAAGAATATATGTAACTTAAAAGTATGTATAGTAATAAAAATAAAAAATTTTTAAAAAAAGGGGTAAGAGAACAATCTAACAAAACCTAAATTTAAGCCGCACTTTCTCCTCGTATAATTAGCCATTTTTATAAAAGAACTAGAATTATTTCAAGCTATGTATGTATGTATGCACGTCACCATCATTGCAGAATCTTCCTATTGAGCGCGGTCAACGCATTGCAACTTTACGAGTGCAAATCTCCTTTTGTGTCACTGAGGAAAGGATGTGTTTGGATATTAACTGGTCATTTTAATCTTGTCCATTTAATAAATCTTGATCAACTCGAGGCCCTTTCAAATGAAGTACGAGATGCTGTTGAGAATAATACTACATCTGCTGACGATCTGTCAATGGTGATGCAATATCATCTCAATCAAATTGACAAAAGTGTGCATGAGCTACGAGGAAAAAAGATGAGAAAAAGTAGTTCAATCAATTGGATAGGTTCAGCTTGGAAATTGGTAGCAGGAAATCCAGATGCTGCTGACTGGAATGCGGTTCTTCAGAATGAACAAAATTTGGTCGCAGATCACAACCAATAAAATAGAATCAACAGGAAACTTTTTGACTCAACCCAGGAAGCAATTACCAGGTACAATAAATTAGTAGAATTGCTTCGAAACGACATAGGTAACCATTTAAAGGAGAAATACGAAAAAACTTTGTTCGAAAAAGTCCTAATTCTAAAAGATCAAGTACATGAAATGGTTCGAGCATGTCAAATGGCGAGAAACGGTATCGTAAATACAAACCTGTTGGACAGCGAAGAGATGAGTAAGGCCTTATCAGAATTTGAGACGCTGCCCTACGAGAACGAGATTGAAGCCTTAGAGTTCGCTACTCCATCAATTTTTGCAAACAACACTAAGCTCATTTATGTTGTGTCCTTGACGAAGGTTCAGCCTGAAGTGAATAACCACATCCTTGTACGATCTTCTATAACAAACAACAGTCAAGTGGATATCGCCTACAATGAAATGTTAATAAATCAAAAGGAAACCTACGGTATTAACGAACGGTGTTTGCTTATCAAAAATTCAACTATCTGCAAGACTGCATCAGTAACCAAATTATCAGAGGACCAATGCGTGACAAGGTTGTTAAAAGGTGGACACGCCAACTGTACCTTCCGAACGAACTCCGAAAAAGTCGTAGAGCTCATCAATGACAACACTCTTTTTTTAACTAATTTCAAAGGATTCATGAAATCTTCAAACGTCTCAAAATATTTAGAAGGAACTTACCTCGTGCAGTTCGAGAACGAAACAATCCAAGTCAATGATAGAATTTTTTCGATTACTACAACTACTAATGTACAGGCGCTTCCTCCATTGCTGACCAATATCACCCGAGGTGGTCACAAAATTGACCTTAACTATCTACATGGAACCACGCTCAACAACATCAAGAAATTGGGCGACCTCACGGAAAAACTGGATC